>OY796894.1:27991681-28591681 GCA_963680785.1 Diplosoma virens
GCGAGAAAAGCTTAAAACGAGATGAGCTGAAGCGTGCTGCCTACAAAACGGCGATTGAGGATTATGTTAAGTGTGGGT
Source organism: Diplosoma virens (assembly GCA_963680785.1). Lineage (NCBI taxonomy): Eukaryota > Metazoa > Chordata > Ascidiacea > Aplousobranchia > Didemnidae > Diplosoma > Diplosoma virens. Next base: position 27,991,760 of record OY796894.1, read on the forward strand.
TTGCTAGAGAATTAACAAAAGAAGAATTAAAGGCTATTGAAGACAAACCAAGGTATTTTGTTCCTCATCATCCTGTTTTTAAAGAGTCAAGCTCTTCGACAAAGGTCCGAATTGTTTTTGATGCCAGTGCTAAAGATCCCAATGGTAACTCTTTGAATGATTGTTTGCTGAAAGGTCCTAATCTACTTCCCGATATTGCTGCCCTTCTTGAGATTTCGAATGCACAAATTTGCTCTTAACGGAGATCTTCGCAAAATGTTCTGTCAAACCGCTGTCATTCCCGATCATCAGCGATATCAGTTATATCTCTGGCGAGATTGTAATTCAAATATTCAACCAAAGATTTATGCTATGCAAAGGTTGATGTTTGGTGTAACTTCCAGTCCGTTTCTTGCCATTCAATCTGTTTTATGTCATTCCCTTTCTGATAATATTGTTTCTCGATACGGCACCCATATTCATGATTGGTTGGTGCAAAATATGTACATGGACGATATTCATTTTGGTGGTGATACGGTTGAGGAGGTGGTAAAAATGCAAAGTGATTTGGTTGATTTTTTCCGATCTGGAGGTTGGGAAATTTTGAAGTTTGCTTCTAACTCCGCGGAAGTTTTATCTTGCATTCCAGAAGAACAAAGGTTGCCTAATCTAGTTTTGGACTTCGATAATAAAGACTTTGGTGAAGCCGCTTCTCTTGGATTAAAATGGGACACTTTGAAAGATTACTTTTATTGCAAGGTTAGTGAAAAACTATTAAAATTTGATGCAATTGTTACGAAGAAATCGGTTTTAAGTAAAGTTGGTCAGATATTTGATTTATTTGGATTTTTGGCAGCATTCACTATTCGGGCAAAGATCTTAATCCAGAAGCTATGGCAGAAAAAACTTTCTTGGGATGAGCCATTGCCAGAAGATAACGCCAAGGAATATCAAGAATGGGTAGAGGAATTGTCGGAAATTGAAAGTATTAAAGTCCCCAGATGTCCATTCTTAACTGTTAAACCTCCATATAGCATTCAGATTCATGGATTTTGTGATGCATCAGAAAATGCGTATGCAGCCGTCACTTATTTAAGAATAGAATCTTCTACCGCTATTAAAGTATCATATTTAATGGCCAAAACTAGGGTGGCACCTGTAAAACCGGTATCGATCCCACGACTTGAATTGATGGCTGCTCATAGTCTTGCTAAATTAGTTCGTTATGTTTTAGATGCGTTGAAGACACAAAGGACTATCGACGAAGTATATTTGTGGTCGGATTCAAAAATCGTGCTGGCTTGGATTTCTAAGCCTAGTTCTTCTTGGAAGACTTTCGTCAAGAATAGAGTACAGGATATTCATGACTCTTTTTCTTCCTCAGTTTGGGGTCATTGCGTTGGAATTGAAAATCCCGCCGATCTGCACAGCCGAGGAATGAAGTTATCCAATTTGAAAGAAAACCAACTTTACTGGCAAGGTCCGCCTTGGCTTAGTAAGTATAAGTCTGAGTGGCCCTCGGAGCACGGTGGTTATTGCTCTTTGGAAGCTTCCACTAGTGATGCTTGTATCAAAGAAGCTGCTAAAGTGAAAACATTTGCATTGTCTGCTACTTTGCCTTACGAAGAGTTTTTTCGAGGATATTCGAGCTACTCTAAAGTAGTTTGTCTGGTGGCCAGAATTTTGCGATGGAGGCATCCTGTCAACAAACAACTTGACCATACCTGCAGACCGGATCTTATAGGCCCTAAAGAGTATAAAAACGCTGAGTATTTCTTATTTTCTCTGGTTCAAAAATGTAATTTTACGGATGATTTTTTTGAATTGCAGAGTTCGGGAAAGCCTTCTTCGTCCTGTCGGTTTAAAAATATGGACCCGCAATTTAATTTTGAAAAAAATTTGATTATTGCAGGAGATCGACTTAAACTTTCCGATTTGCCAGAATACACCAAGTATCCTATCATCCTTCCGAATAAAGACTTGTTGGTGGAACTATTGATCCTTCACGTCCATCAAAAGAATCACCATTCTCCTCAAGACACAACCATCGCTATTTTAAGGGAAAGGTACCATATCTTGCATATTCGTGAAGAGGTGAGAAGAGTATGTAAACGGTGTGTGGTGTGTAGACATGCTAAAACAAAGCCCTTGCAACAAAAGATGGGAATTCTTCCCGAAGAGCGGGTTTGTCCGGCTTTTGCGTTTTCCGATGTTGGCGTTGATTTTACCGGACCAATTTACCTAAAAGGATATGATTGTAAAACCATGAGAAAAGCTTACATATGTATCTTTACCTGTACCCATAGTCGTATGATTCATCTCGAATTAACAAATAATATGTCTACCGAAGAATTTTTATCTGCTTTGAAACGTATGATTAATCGCCGTGGAAAGTGTCGCAAAATTATTAGTGATAATCAATTGACCTTTAAAAAAGCGAATCAGATTTTAAAATTTTCCACTCGTGAAAGTGTTATTGCGGATAATTTGATTCAATCATATCTTACCGAAAATGACATTATTTGGGAATTTATTACCGAGCGTAGTCCACACCGTGGTGCATTTTATGAAAGACTAAATCGATCCTTGAAAGAGCCTTTAAAAAAGGTTCTTGGTAAAGCAAAATTGAATTATACCGAATTGTATACCATTTTGACTGACATCGAATCAGCTTTAAATCAAAGACCACTTACATATTTGGGAAATGATCCAAACAATCTTCAAGCGATTACTCCAAGTCATTTAGCAATTGGTCGGGCTTTAAAATCTGTTCCATCCATTTCGTCAAAAGTTAAATTGAGTCGAAGATATTTTCATTTACAACTTTTGTTGCAACACTTCTGGAAGCGGTGGTCAAAAGAGTATTTGCCTTCCTTAGCGGTTCGTCACAAATGGCATTCGACAGAGGCTGCTCCCAAAGTGGGGGACATCTGTTTAATTACGGAAGAAAACACTTCTCGTCCCACCTGGCCGATGGGAAAAATTGTTCAGGCGATTCCAGGAAAAGATGGTCTGATGCGAACATTTAAATTAAAAACCAAAACTGGACTTTTGACTAGGCCGATTCAACGTTTACATTTGCTCGAGTCCGGTGAAGAAACAATTTCGACAAGAGACTTTCCAGATTTGACTGCACCAACCGAGTGCAGTCAAGGCGGCGAGGATGTTGCGACGGATGATGCGCCAAGCTGTGAGGTCCCGTCAAGACGGCGAACAATAAAACCTCCAGCTTGGCAAAAGGACTATTATATGTTTTAAATTTGTTTTTGTTTCCGTTAAAACTTCACTTTACCGTTTTTGTTGGATTTGAACTCGCGTCGCTAATTCTTTTACTCAGTTAATCATTATTGTAATTTGTTTTCTTTCTGTTCGTTCTCTCGCGGCGCGTCATTATTGCAATTTGTTTTCTTTCTGTTCGTTCTCTCGCGGCGCGAATTTTGTTCTTAAAAAGCTTTGTTTCCTTCTGTTTATAGCGCCAGAGTTCTTTCATCCATTTTTTACTTGGTCAATTTTAGCTTAGCTAGTTTAGGGTTAGGTTAGTGTTTGTTTATACGCTGTTTTAGCTAGAGTAGGATTAGGTATGTTTTGTAATATTGTTTGCGTTTGTTTTTCCATTAATCTTTTGTATTTATTTTTCTATTTGAATAAGGGTCTAGATCATTGGTTAAATCTAGTAAATTGTTAATCTGATTTCAAATAGTTTCCTGGTTGAAAAATTTGTATAACCTAAATTGTTTTGTATCATACGCATTTTGAAACACCGATTAAATCCTTTTGATACAAAACAATTTGAATTTCGAATACCTGACTGCGCAGGATTAGACGAGACTTTCCCCTCGTCCGTAGAAACAACTTGTGCTTCCACCATTGATCATATTTGGACAAATATAACTTGTGTCAATATAACTAGTGGCATATTAATGCATAGTGTCTCTGACCATTTTCCTATTTTTCAAATATCTGAAATTGGTAAATTAAGACAATCTTGTCCAATCAAAAATTTATTCTTTTCTGCTTCTAATCTAATAAATTTTCAAGCTTCTCTCGAAAATATTGACTACAGTAATGTTGCTACATTTTCTGACCCAGATTTAGCTTTTCAAAACCTTCAAAATATTTTTCTAAATAAATTTAACCAAAATTTTTTTAAACAATCAAAAAATCAAAAACAGAATAGCCAATGGTTTGACAAAGAGCTTTGGAGCTTACTTCACAAAAAGGACAGATTACATAAAAAATATATACAAAAAAATAACTTATTAGCAAAAGAAAAGTATCTAAAAATTAGAAATCAATATTTTCATCTTATTAAGCAAAAAAAAAGAGAATATTTTAAGAACAAATTTAAAAATTATAAACATGATATAAAAAAAACTTGGCAAACCATTAATGAAATTTTGGGAAGGACTAAAGCAAACATCAGTAAAACTAATTGTATCTTAGAAGCTGGAAAAATGATATATGAACCTAAAGAAATAGCAAACACATTTCACACACACTTTTCTACTATCTCATGTAAACTGATATCTCAGCTCCCTGCTTCTGCTGCTAACTATCAAGATTACTTGGGTTCTTCAAACCCCTCTTCCATGTTTTTTTATCCAACATGCCCACAAGAAATCAAAAGAATTATATCTACTTTAAAGCCAAAGTTGAGTTCAGGTTGGGATGGTATACCTTCATTTATACTTAAACATCTCCCTAAAAATGTAATATCCATTCTTAGCTACATCTTTAATCAATCTTTATCACAAGGAAAATTTATCTCTTGCTTTAAACACACCAAAGTAATTCCCCTCTTTAAAAAAGGTTGTCCCAAAGATGTTTCTAACTACAGGCCTATCAGCTTACTTTCCTGTTTTTCTAAAATACGCGTAATTGAAAAACTTGTCTATATTCATTTATATTCTTTTTTAAATAAGTTTAACTTGATTAGTGAAAATCAATTCAGTTTTAGACGAGGACACTCAACTTGTCATCTTACTTCCCTGCTTACTGATCAAATAGCAACATCATTTGAAGAAAAAATGAATAGCCTTGGAATTTTTATTGACCTATCTAAAGCTTTTGACACTATTAATCATGAAATATTACTAAATAAATTGTATCATTATGGTGTGAGAGGCACAGTTCATGATTGGTTTAAAAGTTATTTATTTGGAAGAACCCAACAAGTTGATTATAATTCAAGTATTTCAAATATAGAACCTATTTCTTCCTCAGTACCTCAAAGCTCAATACTCGGTCCACTCTTGTTTATAATTTACATTAATGACTTCTCAAAATGTCTCAAATATAGCAACAATCTGTCTTTTGCTGATGATACAACGATCATCCTTAGTGCAAAAAACAATAATTTATTATTTCAAAAAGGAAATAAAGAACTCGAAAACATTGACAACTGGTTAATAGCAAATAAGCTTTCCCTTAATGTCAAAAAAACAAAATACATTTTATTTAGCTCTCGTACCACAAAAACATTGTCAAAAGAATCAGTTTTAACTATTAGAAAAAATCGAATTGAAAGAGTCACTTCAGTTAAATTGCTAGGTGTTATATTCAATGAACGCCTAACATGGAAAGACGGATCTCCCGTACTATCGGCCATCATCTTCATTTTTAAAACTTTTTCTTCTCTCGTTTAAAAACCTTCTCTCGTTTTCACTACTCTCACTCACTTTTCTCTTTTCTTTCTCTTTTTTAATAAATAGCGAGTTATACCTTTAAACCCATACGGGCAAGCTAAGCTTTGCGAAATAAAATACTTAAAACATCTTTTTTTTATTTTTTACCACTATATTTTAAATTAGTAAACAAGGACAACGTGTTTTTAAAACAAACTATTTACTTTAAATGGTGTTTTAGTTTTAATTTGTACGACGGCTTACAGTAAATGAGATGATAATCGGTCATACGATCAAGCTAAGCTTTACGAAATAAAATACTTCAAACATCTATTTTATATTTTTTACCACTATATTTTAAATTAGTGAACATAAATAATTTGATTTTAAATCAAACTATTTACTTTAAATGGTGTTTTAGTTTTGATTTGTATGACGGCTTACAGTAAATGAGATGATAATCGGTCATACGACCAAGCTAAGCTTTACGAAATAAAATATTTCAAACATTTTTTTATATTTTATACCACTATATTTTAAATTAGTATAGATAAACAACTTGATTTTAAATCAAACTATTTACTTTAAATGCTGTTTTAGTTTTAATTTGTACGACGGCTTACAATAAATGATATGATAATCGGTCATACGATCAAGCTAAGCTTTGCGAAATAAAATACTTCAAACTTCTATTTTATATTTTTTACCACTATATTTTAAATTAGTGAACATAAATAATTTGATTTTAAAACAAACTATTTACTTTAAATGGTGTTTTAGTTTTGATTTGTACGACGGCTTACAGTAAATGAGATGATAATCGGTCATACGATCAAGCTAAGCTTTGCGAAATAAAATACTTAAAACATCTTTTTTATATTTTTTACCACTATATTTTAAATTAGTGAACATTAACAACTTGATTTTAAAACAAACTATTTACTTTAAATGGTGTTTTAGTTTTGATTTGTACGACGGCTTACAGTAAATGAGATGATAATCGGTCATACGACCAAGCTAAGCTTTGCGAAATAAAATACTTCAAACATCTATTTTATATTTTTTACCTCTATATTTTAAATTAGTATAGATAAACAACTTGATTTTAAACCAAACTATTTACTTTAATTTTAAATGGTGTTTTAGTTTTGATTTGTACGACGGCTTACAGTAAATGATATGATAATCGGTCATACGACCAAGCTAAGCTTTGCGAAATAAAATACTTCAAACATCTTTTTTATATTTTTTACCTCTATATTTTAAATTAGTGAACATTAACAACTTGATTTTAAATCAAACTATTTACTTTAAATGGTGTTTTAGTTTTGATTTGTACGACGGCTTACAGTAAATGAGATGATAATCGGTCATACGATCAAGCTAAGTTTTGCAAAATAAAATACTTCAAACATCTATTTTATATTTTTTACCACTATATTTTAAATTAGTGAACATTAACAACTTGATTTTAAAACAAACTATTTACTTTAAATGCTGTTTTAGTTTTGATTTGTACGACGGCTTACAGTAAATGAGATGATAATCGGTCATACGACCAAGCTAAGCTTTGCGAAATAAAATACTTCAAACATCTTTTTTTATATTTTTTACCACTATATTTTAAATTAGTGAACATTAACAACTTGATTTTAAACCAAACTATTTACTTTAAATGGTGTTTTAGTTTTGATTTGTACGACGGCTTACAGTAAATGATATGATAATCGGTCATACGACCAAGCTAAGCTTTGCGAAATAAAACACTTAAAACATCTATTTTATATTTTTTACCACTATATTTTAAATTAGTAAACAAGGACAACGTGTTTTTAAACCAAACTATTTACTTTAAATGGTGTTTTAGTTTTGATTTGTACGACGGCTTACAGTAAATGAGATGATAATCGGTCATACGACCAAGCTAAGCTTTTCGAAATAAAATACTTCAAACATCTATTTTATATTTTTTACCACTATATTTTAAATTAGTGAACATTAACAACTTGATTTTAAACCAAACTATTTACTTTAAATGGTGTTTTAGTTTTAATTTGTACGACGGCTTACAATAAATGAGATGATAATCGGTCATACGACCAAGCTAAGCTTTGCGAAATAAAATACTTCAAACATCTTTTTTTATATTTTTTACCACTATATTTTAAATTAGTATAGATAAACAAATTGATTTTAAACCAAACTATTTACTTTAAATGGTGTTTTAGTTTTGATTTGTACCACGGCTTACAATAAATGAGATGATAATCGGTCATACGACCAAGCTAAGCTTTACGAAATAAAATACTTCAAACATCTATTTTATATTTTTTATCACCATATTTTAAATTAGTGAACATAAATAATTTGATTTTAAAACAAACTATTTACTTTAAATGGTGTTTTAGTTTTGATTTGTACGACGGCTTACAGTAAATGATATGATAATCGGTCATACGACCAAGCTAAGCTTTGTTAATAAAATACTTAAAACAACTATTTTATATTTTTTACCACTATATTTTAAATTAGTGAACATAAATAACTTGATTTTAAAACAAACTATTTACTTTAAATGCTGTTTTAGTTTTGATTTGTACGACGGCTTACAGTAAATGAGATGATAATCGGTCATACGACCAAGCTAAGCTTTGCAAAATAAAATACTTCAAACATCTTTTTTTATATTTTATACCACTATATTTTAAATTAGTATAGATAAATAACTTGATTTTAAACCAAACTATTTACTTTAAATGCTGTTTTAGTTTTCGTGCAAGAGTCGCACCTCTCTTCTGACTCCACTTTCCATATACCCGGCTACAAAACCCTCCAAAAGAACCGTTCCATGACGAGGAGTGGAACCACCATCTCTACGGGAAACCCAGGAGGTGATGTACTCATACTCGTCTACTGCAAAAGCAAACTGTTCCGAAGAAGACTGCCAGAACTATATTTCTATTAGTAGATATACCTCCACTGTGATATCTAAGGCTAGAACTAAGTCATGGCAGAAAACTTGCTCTAGCCTTTCTACTAAAACCCGTCCCATTGAAGTCTTATCACTACTTCGGTCTATCTCTGCCTTCCCCTCCCTAACTTCATCTGACCTCCCCAACTTCCCAAGTTGCCATACCCCTGTAGATTGTGCCAACCAACTTTTTTCACATCTACAGTCCCATTTCTCTACTGAAACCGCAAAATCTTTTTGAAGCACCGAGAAAGCTCAGATGAATACCATCAGAACTGCACTGCAACATCATGCACTCCATTTTCTGTTCACCATTCTCCTTTCTTGAACTCTCCACAGCCATCTCTCAACTCTCAACCTTAACCTCTTTAGGCCCAGATCAAATTACTTACCCTCTTCTAAGCCACCTTTCACAATCAGCGCTACATTTTCTTCTTTATATCTTCAATCTTTCTTGGTCAACTCACACCTTCCCCTCTACCTGGAAACAATCGACAATCATTCCCATTCTCAAACCCGGAAAACCGTCTGACTCACCTTCCTCATATAGACCCATCTGTCTCACTTCCTGTACCTCCAAGCTCTTCGAAAGAATGGTTTTAGGACAACTAACCTATATTCTATAAAAACAGGGCACCCTCTCACCCGTGCAAGCTGGTTTTAGACCTGGTACATCGACTGTAGATCAACCCTCTTTCTACATTTTTAACACCCCACTTAAATTTAACCCTCATCCAACCTTTCTCGGTGTAACCTTCAACCGCACTCTCTCTTTCAAACATCACGTCCTATTCTCACGGAAAAAGTTTCACAGCCGATTCCGTGCTTTCCGCCCTATCGCTTCTGCCTCTTGTGGCCCATCAAAGGAATCCTTATGTACATTATATAAAGCCTTCATTCGCCCCATCCTTACCTATGCTTGCCCAAGCTGGTTTCCCTTCTCATCTCCTACCCACATCACCACCGTGGAGAGGATGCATAGATCTTTCTGTATCCCTCATCCACCAATCCCTCTCCTTCTTTGAACGAGCCCTTTGACTACCTTCAACCTTTCCCCTAGCCTCTTTAGCAAATTCTAACCCCCGCACGCGACTCAAGAAAGCTTGCAGCGGATATGTTTGGAAAACTGAATGCTTTGAACAAGGAGCTACAGGGTAAAGAAAAGTCACTCATGGACTGCAAAACCTAAATTGTTTGGTCTATCAATAAACTGAAATATTTTTTTGCCCAAATTGCAAGAAGAACTTTTCGGGATTCACACAGAACGGATAATATCCTCCAAATAATATTGAAACATTTTTCAAATCTGGTTGTCGAGTTGAACTCTACATTTTCAGATCTTAAACTAATGAAGTTTCCCTCATGGATATCTCTTTAATTGAGCAAGTGAAGAAGGTTTGGCAATGGATTGTGATCTAGCTGATGAAATACTACATTTGCAATGAGATGACACCATAAAACCAATTCATGCCTGCAAAAACCAGTTGATGTGCCTGAATCAGCAGATTTGTGCCAAGTATGCTAAGTGGCAGAGTATACACTTCTGCCATTTCCAACTACCTACTTAGTTGAATGTATACATTCAACTAAGTATAGTTTTAGCGCCGTTACAGACATTTTGACAAAGAAATTAGGAATACTCGACATTTGCAAGTGTAGAGACCTTTGCACAAAACTGACATGCTTTTCTCCTCAATTTTCTTTGCTGGCTTCTCGGCATGAGGCTCATAGATCTTACAAACTATAATAAATATTTGCTTGCAATTTGAATGAGACCTTTTCTGAATTGTTCTTTTGCAATTTCTTTAAATTGTTCTTTTGTAAAAACGTTCTTTTGGAATGATTTGATTTTATCCCTAAAATATATCTTTAAATTCAAGTTGGGTAGAATTCTTTTAAATATTTTTTTATTATTTTTGTTGGAGAGGAACTGACAGTGTTTAGAACTGTAAGGGAGGAACATGAAACAAACTTTGAGAACCACTGCGTTAGCCATTATCAACGTGGCGAACATTTACGCGTACGACGTAACATAAGAGAAAAAGTGCATTCATAGTAAGTGGTAAAAAAGTTTCGGCCAAAACTCAACTATTCTTTTTGAAATTCGGAGTCGCGATTGTTGAATAGTAACGATGTCGGATTTTTATGAATTGAACGATGTAAATGTGGCTAAATTTCTACAAGAAATGGATTACTTTTTAGAAGACGGAGTACTTAACTGGTTGACTAGAAAAGGGTTACTTGCTTCAAACCGCTATTGCATGAAATGTTCTTCGAGTATGGTTACACAGAAGAAAGCCTCAATTTTGGATAAAAAAGTTTGGAGATGCACAAACCGTGTAAGTATCTGAACATTTATTAGATGTTTGTTTTTTTAAAGTTTAAAAAATGCTTTTGTAGGGAAATAATACGCTTTTTTTGCGCGAATATGTTTGTCTACAGATAATATAGTAAATTCTAAAGTGTTACAAGTAATCCTTTGCAGAAATAAGTAGTTTTACTGACTTTTTTCAAGGAGTAAGTGTCAGCAATTTCTGTTTGTCAAACTCACCCGGAATCCCCCTGTGATTACTATCGCATGTTAACCCTCCGTCTACCACCAAAAAAACTGACGTTGTGAACCATTGGGGTCTATTAGACTCTATGTAGGTTTGTTGTGATTTATGATGGTTTAGGTTTGCATTTCATGCAGGATAACTAAATGGCGCAATAAACTAGCATTTCATATTACTTTTGGCATTAGCTTTTGCAAACATAATGCACATTTTTTTCAGTTGACAGCTATTAAATCTTTGTATCAATTTTAACCAGTTAAAATTTTTGTGAAGTTGAAATACTGATTTAGCTATCATAATCGCATTTACCAACGAAACAGCGCATAACCATAAATAAACAGCAGCAACAACAATGAATAAATCAACAATCAAAAAATCAAAAACAGTAACAAATAGCACCTGCCATAATCAATAGTTCAGTGTAATTACACCTACAGCATTGTTGACAAATTGAATTGGAGTGTTCCCAGCAAACATACTTCTTGCACACAAAGCAAACAAAACGGCTCTTCCTGTTTTTGTTTCTGTCGCAAAGGATACATCGCTATCGTTTCAATTTGGGAGCATTATCAACAGTTATCACTCTTCTCTCCATATCACAATTTTACTCTTTTGTATTTTAAAACTCTTGTATAATTTTTTTTTGCAAGAAAATTTAGATTTCGAGACGCAAACAAATATATTATTAATCATTTAACTTTCGGGGTTTTTATGTTGTTATAGTAAAAAACCTACAAATAGTAGTTTATTCTTGTGTTTTCAATAACGAAATAATGCTGTCAAAACGTTTGTGTCCATGTAACAGTAGGATTTACATTGCAAAAGTAGTTGGGGTCTCTCAGACCCCAATGGTACACGATGTTACTTTTTTTTTTAGGCATATTACAAATTAGTTTTGTGTACTGAGGTTTATGTTGGCTATACTTCTAAGGTACATGCACGAAGTCACTAAGTTTTAATATGGTACCATTTAAACTAAAAGAGTAGTCAAACGGTAAAAGAGCGTTTAGGGTCTATCAGACCCCATGGTAGACGGAGGGTTAAAGAGATTTTTTTCTTGTTTTGTCTTTATTCTCGCCTGATGCTGTTGGGGAATTCAGGGTTAGTTTTAACGACTAGCAACACTTACGGTTCCTTCTTGTAGCGACTTGTTTTGGTTCATGTTCTTTGTTTAGCGAAACACTTTAACTAAACTTCCGAAGCACACGTGTTCGGCAGAGAAAACGCTGGATTAAACATTCATTGTTTTTCCAAGACCAAGGAAAGCGACAAAGAGAATAAGTACAAAAACACCTTGCCTTCTTTTGACATAATTATATTCTTATATTACAACCAGGGTTGCGGAGTCGGAAGGTTAACATCCGACTTCGGCTCCTAAAATTTCTGAAATGCTGACTATGACTTTGACTCCGAGTCCGACTCCCTAATAAGAGCAAAGTATTTATCTTAAATTAGATTAACTAGACAAAATCATTCTTGTTGGTGTTCTTGGTCTTCTCAAAGTTGGTGCGAAGGAGACGGATGTTGAGAACAGGACGGTTTGGAGAAAGATAATACGCTGTGGCTACCCCTGATCGAAGGGAAAGGCCGAAAGGAGAAGAAGAAAAAGTGATTGATGAGCAAATAATTATTTTGGTTACGAAATATAAAAAGAAAACATGCTGTTATGTTGCGCATAGATGTATTCTTAAACTTAGCCAAGTTGCGGAAAAGATTAAAGCGTAGAAAAGTTTATAGATCATTAGTTAAGAGCAAGTGTTATAAAAGAATCTTTGTATAAAAAAAGTTTTTATTAGACTCTCTCTTAACTAATGATCCATATTAATGTTTTATACAGCATAAAATAATTTTTTTATAAAACTTGCTCTTAAGTAATGATCCATAAACTTTTCTACGCTTTAATGTTTTCGGCAGCTTGGCCAAGTTTAAAGGCCCGTTTCCACTACGAGCGTGGAAAAAAGCATTCTTTGTTTGTTTTATTGATTTTTTTTTGCGCTCGCTTCAATTTTAACCGCTTATTTCAATCGAAGATCAATAAAAGGGACAAAGAATGCTCTTTTCCACGCTCGTAGTGGAAACGAGCCTTAATACATCTACACGCAACATTACAGCATCTTTTCTTTTAATACAAGTATATCGTATATCATAACAAAAGTAATTATTTAATTTTAATAAATAGAAATAGTAATAGCAAATAAAAAAGTTGCCACTTTCATACCAATAATAAGCTCATCTTTATTTTTCTCAAATAAACTTAAGCCATTACTTTGATTGGATGGAGTCCATCTTCTTCACGGTAATTCATGGTTATATATTAATAGTAAGAATATATATGTAAATTTTGTCGGTCCTTGCAAACAAAATAAAAAGGGGTCTATAGTTTCTATCTCATGGATAGTTGAATTGTTCCAATTTTTTACGAGACTGAACATGCAGACTCCCTGCCGTTTATACACATTCATATTAGGAGATAATTACAAAATTTAAATTGGTTCTAAAGTTTCGGTTGATATTTTTTTGAAAGAATAGAGCAAAAATTTTAATTTAATAATTAGCTGATGAGCTTAATTTCGATGATTTTATAACTTTTACAGGTTTGTCGAACTACCAAAAGTGTGCGCGCCGGTTCTTTTTTTGAAAGAAGCAACCTTTCTTTGCACCAAATCATAATGATAATTTTTTTCTGGGCAATAGACGCGCCCCAATATATCATTCAGTCGCAAGCGGAGATATCCTCCAAAGTTGCTATCGATTGGTGTCAATTCCTGCGAGAGGTAACGTTTTATCATTTGTATACATTTTATACAAGTGTAGTGCATAATCTCCCCAAACATGATTGTTAAGCCAATTCTCAGCATTTTACAATCCTAGTTTTGCAATCCACATCATAATTCATACAAATCTGGCCAAAAGGCAGTTGTCTTCACGTAGCCTGGGTCGTGAATACAGTAACAATAGTAGACACTCTTTTCGCTTGTTGGAAAAGGCAAAACGTTCCTCAGAGATTGGTCTTGCTCCCCTTCTTTTCAACATTTGTATGTACGAACGGGCCAGCACGATTTGCAGAAATTTTGCTTATGCAAACGATCTAGCATTGTTGCTCTTTTTTCTAAAGTGCAAGGATCTGGAGGGGACTTTAAGACAAGACATGATTACACTTTCAGTGTATCTTTAGACTTGGAGATTAAAGCTCAATCACACCAAGACAGTGACGGCAGCCCTTCATTTAAGTAACCGTGAGGCCAAACGTCAGCTAAAAATTTACAAAAGCTACACTAAAGTTCTGGTCGCATTGCCTGTGAATGTTTATGTGATTATCCGAATACAAGTATATTTTGTTTTCTGACTAACACACTTACATGGCAATGTTTGTGCTTTGCTGTTTTGCGTACTTTTCAATTGAAGCTGTTAAGCGGGAGTTATTTTGTATTGAAGTGTTTGCATAAGTGTACTTTACAATTATTGTTCATTTTGTGCAGATATGTACTTCAAAATTAATACAAAATACGGCAGCTATTGGTGGTCCTGGCCACATTGTTTCTATTGACGAAACTTTTGTGGCCAAGAGAAAACCAGGAAATTCGCAAGGACGGCCAGTAAAGCAACTATGGATTTTTGGTGGCGTAGACCACGAAACAAAGTAAGTATCACCGTGTATATCTTTTTTCTCATTTCCATCATAGCATGACTGCTATTCATTTCATCTTTTCATTTATCTTTTTGACTCGCAGGAAAGAGACGGAGGGGTTACACTTAGGGTAAGCAACTATCTCTATGTGCTTCCGGAAGTGCCAAGGTATTGCGGTCCAGTTGAAATGTTTAATTTTTGTCTTTTAGTTTTTTTATTGAGTTATTACTGAAATTTAGAACTGCTTCTTAATTGTCAAGTAGAGGAAAGTATCGTAAAGTGTCTTTCCCAAGGATGCAACAGAATGGCGTGAGTATTTTTTGAACGAAGACTATGTGAATTACAGTTTTGGCGCTCTTATAGGCATTGACATGCCTGCATTTATAAATTCATGCGTGATGAAAAAGTGCTTGCAAAGCGTATTATGGTCGCAAAAAAACTGCCAAATCTTTTAAATATGTTGCTGCCAAATCTTATAAGCTAGTACAAACAAATTGTAAAATATATTTTTTAGTGAATGTTTTCTTCGGCTTGTCGAAAAAAGAGACCAAGGTACTTTAGTGCCGATTATACAATAATCGATAGCACCGGCTACGGAAATCCATTCCGACGAATGGGGTGCCTATCGTGTTCTATCAGGTAGGGTTTTGCTGAATTGAAAATTTTTTTTGCTAACACGTCTACTAAATTTGCACTTTGACGCTCACATTCAAGGGTTCTTTTTTGATCCTTGAGTCAATACTCATGTATATGCTCAAATAATCTTCAAAAACACCTATTTTTTTAAATAACAAACATATTTCAAAAAAATACCCATTTTGGGAAAATGACCTTGAAAATGTTGCTCGTTATTTTTTTTAGTAATAGAACTTATTGGTTTAAATTATAAAAATTTTAAGGCTGCTTCTTTTTCTTTGAAATTTTGCTGACCTGAAGTTTTTATGTTTAAACTGTGCTGGCATAGTTAACACAATTTAATGAAAAATAATTATAATTCTTTTTTAAGAAAACGCTTTTTTTCAGCGTTGGGGTACGTTCACCGCACTGTCAATCATCGACAGTGTTTTGTAAACTCGCAAGGAATTCATGCAAATCGTATAGAACCCTTGTGGGCACAATGCAAAAACAAATTCAAAAGAATGAAAGGTGCGGATCGGGCGTTTATTCCATCATATCTAGATGAATTTTTATGGAAAAGAAAAAGGACAAAAGGACAAGTATTGCCTGATTTATTTCAGGCAATAAAAAGGCAATATCCTTTGTAGGGTTGTTTTTCTTCTGTCATTATTTATGTGTGTATTGTTTATGATTATTATTTTGTTCTTCGATTGTAAATATTTTATACCTAAATAAACAAACTTGATTTCTTTATTATCTATATATTTATTCTTTTGACTCAAACCAAACGGACGAAAGGCGCTATACATGAGGCAAGCAATAACCCTTCCAGCTTCCAAAGTGCCAAAATGAAACAAAACAGGAAATTAACTTAAAAATTTAATTTAAAATCCAATTGTCCATATTTATTACTTTAAATATATTGGTAAAAAATATAAAAAAAGATGTTTGAAGTATTTTATTTCGCAAAACTTAGCTTGGTCGTATGACCGATTATCATCTCATTTACTGTAAGCCGTCGTACAAATCTGTCGTAAAATCTTGTCTGTCTCGATAAAGATTCGAACTTTGTATTAAATGGTTGCTTACTTATACAATAAATGCCCGTTTATTCTTAAAATGCGCGGCGCTTTAATTCCTCCATTCTGCTGTCCTTTATTTAAATTGCGATAAGTAGTGGCTGCAGAGTGGTCTGCTAGCTGCCATATTTTTGATAACTTTTAAGTTGGTTTAATTAATATATTTTTGTTTATTCGTTGGTGTGATCTTGCTAAATGTATTTCTATTTTGTTTTAGAATCTGATTTATAATTTATAGTAACCAATTTTAGTTTAATAAAGCCAATAATCAATTTTTGGTATCTCATCACAATTTATTAAACTAAAATAATTAAATTATGGATCGACTATTGAAACCTCAAGTACTTAGCGTCGATCCTGGCGATCCGCTTGCCTTCAAAGCTTACAAGCATTGGATAAAAACTTTTAATGCCTTTGCTGAAGCTGCTCAAGAATCTCTACGAACAGCCGGTCAAAGTGAGAACGCTCCCAGCAGGGAAGTTGATAAGTTAGCCTTATTAACTTGCTATTTATCTCCTGAAATTTATGAACTCATCGAAGGCTGCGAAACTTACGAATCTGCTAAAGTTGTGTTGGATCGAAATTTTTTAAAACGTAAAAGTACAACTTACGCCCGACATTTACTGCTTACAAGAGAGCAAAAGTTAAATGAAACTATTGGAGATTACGCACGTGCATTAAAATTAATCGCGAAAGATTGTGAATGGAGAGCTGTTAGTGCTCAGGAATTTCAAACTGAATTGACAAGAGACGCGTTTATTACAGGCTTATCCTCACCCACGATCAAACAGCGCTTACTTGAAGAAGACTCATTAACTCTTGAAGAAGCAATTTGTAAAGCAGAGATCTTGGAAAGAGCTCAAAACCAAAGTAGTGGTTTATCACTAAAGCTACCGACTTCTTCAATATCATTTGCTGCTTCATGTAAAAGAAATATAGCGAATAAAAGACGTTGCTACTTTTGCGGTGGCAAACTACATGCAAAAGGTAGAGACGGCTGTCCAGCAAAAGATGTTTATTGTGGCGGTTGTGGAAAAAAGGGACACTTTTTTAAGGTTTGCAAGTCAGTAAAACGGCCCGTTTCCGCAAAAATAGCTGAAAAAGAAGACCACAATCTACTTTCAACAACATCAGATGACGAAACTGTCGCAGCCCTGACGTCCCCTTGTTTGCTCTCTTTAACTGGAGTACCTACTTGTTTAGAATCGTCATCTATTGAAGTGAAAATCAAGAACAAGCCTATCAATGCACTTGTTGACTCAGGAGCGTCTCATAGCCACATCGACTTGAAAGCGGCTGAATGGTTAAAACTCCCTGCTCCGACAGGAACAACAACTAAAGTCGCTTTAGCCAGACAAACAGCAACTTTTAAAACTCTGGGAAAAACTACTGTAGAACTTGAAGCTTTTGATAACAAATATCTTATGAAGCTTGGCGTCTGTAAAAATCTTTGTGCAGATTTAATTCTCGGACAAGATTTTATGAAAATGCATCGAAGAGTTGTTTTTGAGTTAAACAAAAAAGGAAAAGATGTAGTCATTTCTCCACCGGTCTGTGGAGTTGCAGCAGCAAATATTCCACCTATGCGTCTATTCAAAAACCTAGATCCCGGAGTAAAGCCTATTGCCACTAAATCAAAACGATTCAACCTAGAGGACCAGAAGTTTATTCGAAGCGAAATAAAGAAGCTCCTCGATGAAAACATTATAGAGCCATCCACGTCTCCATGGCGGGCTCAAGTTCTGATTGCTGACGACGGCCGGCACAAGAAAAGAATGGTCATCGATTACTCCAGAACAATAAACAAATTTACTTTTTTGGACGCTTTTCCTTTGCCTCGTATTGACGATCAAGTCAATATGATCGCCAATGGAAAAGTGTTTAGTACACTCGACCTCAAGTCGGCATACTACCAAATACCAATATGCGAGGCCGACCGTGAGTATACAGCTTTCGAAGCTGATGGACAGCTATTTCAATACACAAGACTTCCATTTGGTGTAACGAACGGAGTTTCGATGTTTCAACGAGTGATTCAAGGGATTATACAAAAACACAACCTCAAAGATACTTATGCATACTTGGACAACGTGACCATTGCGGGGATTAATAAAGAAGATCATGATAGAAAGCTAAGCGCTCTTCGAACTGCTGCTGAAAAAGAAAATTTAACTTTCAACGAAGAAAAGTCAGTTATTGGAAAAACTGAAATTGACCTTCTGGGTTACCGTATATCACATGGGGTCATAAAGCCTGACCCAGAAAGATTGAAACCACTTGTCAATTTACAGCTGCCCACTTGTAAAAGTAATCTACAAAGAGTTGTTGGAATGTTTGCTTATTATGCGCGCTGGATTCCTCAATTTTCGGAACGCATACGACCACTCAATCTTGCAGTTAAATCAAACAACTTTTCTCTCTCTGAAACTGCAGCGCGAACGTTCGACTCCTTGAAGAAAACTCTTCTGCAATGTTGTTTGTCTTATATTCGCGATGACATTCCTTTCCAGGTTGATTGCGACGCCTCTGAACACACAATAGCAGCAACGTTAAGCCAAGGCGAAAGGCCTGTTGCATTTTTCTCAAGAACCTTATCTCAGAGTGAGAAATCTTATTCTGTCATCGAAAAAGAAGCTCTTGCTATAATGGAAGCAGTCAGACGCTGGAGTCATTATCTTCATTGCAAACGGTTTGATCTTGTCACTGATCAACGTGCCTTATCGTTTATACTGAGCAAATTCCATAAAGGCAAAGTCAAAAACAATAAAATACAGTTGTGGAAAGCAGAACTCAGTAGCTTCGATTATCGGATTCGCCATCGACCAGGAAAACTGAATGTTGTACCAGATGCTTTGTCTCGAACAGAAGTATCTGCGAGTCTATATCCATCATTTGATTTAAAAAACATTCATAAGCAGTTGGGGCACCCAGGCGTCATTCGCATGACACATTTTGTGCGATCGAAAAATTTACCTTTCTCAGTCGAAGACATCAAACGCGTGTGCAACGAATGTTTCACTTGTGCCAAGCTAAAACCAAAGTTCTTCGCTAGCTATAAAAATACTCTCATCAAAGCTACACGACCGTGGGAAAGAATTAGTGTTGATTTTAAAGGTCCTGTATCAGGCACAAAGCCTTACATTCTTATCGTTGTCGACGAATACTCACGCTTCCCATTTGCTTTCCCCTGCAAAGACCAGTCTGCTACGACAATCATGAACTGCCTATCACAGCTGTTCGTTTTGTTTGGGTTGCCGATGTGCGTGCACAGTGATCGCGGAGCCGGTTTTATGGCAAAAGAATTTAAAGAATATCTAACGATACGAGGAATATCTACCAGCAACAGTACGCCTTATCATCCGACTGGAAATTCCCAAGTGGAAAGAACCAATAAAACTGTTTGGAAAACTGTGCAACTCATGTTAACTGATCGAAAGCTGCCCCAAGATGTGTGGCAATCAATTTTACCTGAAGCTTTGCACGCTGTAAGATCATTGTTGTGTACGACTACGAACGCCACACCCCACGAAAGATTCCTCGGATTCGAGCGAAGGTCAATGCTAGGCAAAAGCTTACCTGCTTGGCTTCTGCAACCAGGGACTGTATTACTGCGGCGATTCATTCGAAACAAAGACGATCCTTTGGTTGAGGAAGTAGAGCTACTTCGTGCCAACCCCAGCTTCGCTCAAGTTAGGTTTCCTTCTGGCCGAGAGAGTTCCGTATCTACCAACGATTTAGCACCGCTGCCCACCGACGTATTGACGTCTGATGCCTCGACGAGACTAGCCGAACCTCCTCAATTGCAGTCCGACTCTCTTGAACTGCCTCAATTGCAGCAAACCAAAGAAGCATCTGAGCTTGAATACAATGAATCCGATGTCCAAACGGAGGACAAGAATTTAAATACCGAAGAGGACAACAATCAACCTTTGCGACGATCTTCGCGCATCCGTAAACCTCCCGAAAGATACGGGGACGTTGTTGCTCATTGATTTTGCCGCTGCTTGCGATTTTAACGGTGTTAGTTAGTAAAAATTTTTTTAGTTGGGAGGAATGTCGTAAAATCTTGTCTGTCTCGATAAAGATTCGAACTTTGTATTAAATGGTTGCTTACTTATACAATAAATGCCCGTTTATTCTTAAAATGCGCGGCGCTTTAATTCCTCCATTCTGCTGTCCTTTATTTAAATTGCGATAAGTAGTGGCTGCAGAGTGGTCTGCTAGCTGCCATATTTTTGATAACTTTTAAGTTGGTTTAATTAATATATTTTTGTTTATTCGTTGGTGTGATCTTGCTAAATGTATTTCTATTTTGTTTTAGAATCTGATTTATAATTTATAGTAACCAATTTTAGTTTAATAAAGCCAATAATCAATTTTTGGTATCTCATCACACAAATCAAAACTAAAACACCATTTAAAGTAAATAGTTTAGTTTAAAAACACGTTGTCCTTGTTTACTAATTTAAAATATAGTGGTAAAAAATATAAAAAAAGATGTTTTAAGTGTTTTATTTCGCAAAACTTAGCTTGGTCGTATGACCGATTATCATCCCATTTATTGTAAGCCGTCGCACAAACCAAAACTAAAACACCATTTAAAGTAAATAGTTTGTTTTAAAATCAAGTTGTTAATGTTCACTAATTTAAAATATAGTGGTAAAAAATATAAAAAAAGATGTTTGAAGTATTTTATTTTGCAAAACTTAGCTTGATCGTATGACCGATTATCATCTCATTTATTGTAAACCGTCGCACAAATCAAAACTAAAACACCATTTAAAGTAAATAGTTTGGTTTAAAATCAAGTTGTTAATGTTCACTAATTTAAAATATTGAGGTAAAAAATATAAAATAGATGTTTGAAGTATTTTATTTCGCAAAACTTAGCTTGGTCGTATGACCGATTATCATCTCATTTATTGTAAACCGTCGCACAAATCAAAACTAAAACACCATTTAAAGTAAATAGTTTGGTTTAAAATCAAGTTGTTAATGTTCACTAATTTAAAATATAGTGGTAAAAAATATAAAATAGATGTTTGAAGTATTTTATTTCGCAAAACTTAGCTTGGTCGTATGACCGATTATCATCTCATTTACTGTAAGCCGTCATACAAATCAAAACTAAAACACCATTTAAAGTAAATAGTTTGTTTTAAAATCAAGTTGTTAATGTTCACTAATTTAAAATATAGTGGTATAAAATATAAAAAAAGATGTTTGAAGTATTTTATTTCGCAAAGCTTAGCTTGGTCGTATGACAGATTATCATCTCATTTACTGTAAGCCGTCGTACAAATCAAAACTAAAACACCATTTAAAGTAAATAGTTTGGTTTAAAATCAATTTGTTTATCTATACTAATTTAAAATATAGAGGTAAAAAATATAAAAAAGATGTTTGAAGTATTTTTATTAACAAAGCTTAGCTTGGTCGTATGACAGATTATCATCTCATTTACTGCAAGCCGTCATACAAATCAAAACTAAAACACCATTTAAAGTAAATAGTTTGTTTTAAAATCAAGTTGTTAATGTTCACTAATTTAAAATATAGTGGTAAAAAATATAAAATAGATGTTTGAAGTATTTTATTTCGCAAAACTTAGCTTGATCGTATGACCGATTATCATCTCATTTACTGTAAGCCGTCGTACAAATCAAAACTAAAACACCATTTAAAGTAAATAGTTTGGTTTAAAATCAATTTGTTTATCTATACTAATTTAAAATATAGTGGTAAAAAATAATAAATAAATGTTTGAAGTATTTTATTTCGCAAAGCTTAGCTTGGTCGTATGACCGATTATCATCTCATTTACTGTAAGCCGTCGTACAAATCAAAACTAAAACACCATTTAAAGTAAATAGTTTGTTTTAAAATCAATTTGTTTATCTATACTAATTTAAAATATAGTGGTAAAAAATATAAAAAAAGATGTTTGAAGTATTTTATTTTGCAAAGCTTAGCTTGGTCGTATACGACCGATTATCATCTCATTCATTGTAAGCCGTCATACAAATCAAAACTAAAACACCATTTAAAGTAAATAGTTTGGTTTAAAATCAAATTATTTATGTTCACTAATTTAACATATAGTGGTAAAAAATATAAAATAAATGTTTTAAGTATTTTATTTCGCAAAGCTTAGCTTGGTCGTATGACCGATTATCATCTCATTTATTGTAAGCCGTCGCACAAACCAAAACTAAAACACCATTTAAAGTAAATAGTTTGTTTTAAAATCAAGTTGTTAATGTTCACTAATTTAAAATATAGTGGTAAAAAATATAAAAAAAGATGTTTGAAGTATTTTATTTCGCAAAACTTAGCTTGATCGTATGACCGATTATCATCTCATTTATTGTAAACCGTCGCACAAATCAAAACTAAAACACCATTTAAAGTAAATAGTTTGGTTTAAAATCAAGTTGTTAATGTTCACTAATTTAAAATATTGAGGTAAAAAATATAAAATAGATGTTTGAAGTATTTTATTTCGCAAAACTTAGCTTGGTCGTATGACCGATTATCATCTCATTTATTGTAAGCCGTCATACAAATCAAAACTAAAACACCATTTAAAGTAAATAGTTTGATTTAAAATCAAGTTGTTAATGTTCACTAATTTAAAATATAGTGGTAAAAAATATAAAATAGATGTTTGAAGTATTTTATTTTGCAAAGCTTAGCTTGGTCGTATGACAGATTATCATTTCATTTACTGTAAGCCGTCGTACAAATCAAAACTAAAACACCATTTAAAGTAAATAGTTTGTTTTAAAATCAAATTATTTATGTTCACTAATTTAAAATATGGTGATAAAAAATATAAAATAGATGTTTTAAGTATTTTATTTCGTAAAGCTTAGCTTGGTCGTATGACCGATTATCATCTCATTTATTGTAAGCCGTGGTACAAATCAAAACTAAAACACCATTTAAAGTAAATAGTTTGGTTTAAAATCAATTTGCTTATCTATACTAATTTAAAATATAGTGGTAAAAAATATAAAATAGATGTTTGAAGTATTTTATTTCGCAAAACTTAGCTTGGTCGTATGACCGATTATCATCTCATTTACTGTAAGCCGTCGTACAAATCAAAACTAAAACACCATTTAAAGTAAATAGTTTGGTTTAAAATCAATTTGTTTATCTATACTAATTTAAAATATAGTGGTAAAAAATAATAAATAAATGTTTGAAGTATTTTATTTCGCAAAGCTTAGCTTGGTCGTATGACCGATTATCATCTCATTTACTGTAAGCCGTCGTACAAATCAAAACTAAAACACCATTTAAAGTAAATAGTTTGTTTTAAAATCAATTTGTTTATCTATACTAATTTAAAATATAGTGGTAAAAAATATAAAAAAAGATGTTTGAAGTATTTTATTTTGCAAAGCTTAGCTTGGTCGTATACGACCGATTATCATCTCATTCATTGTAAGCCGTCATACAAATCAAAACTAAAACACCATTTAAAGTAAATAGTTTGGTTTAAAATCAAATTATTTATGTTCACTAATTTAACATATAGTGGTAAAAAATATAAAATAAATGTTTTAAGTATTTTATTTCGCAAAGCTTAGCTTGGTCGTATGACCGATTATCATCTCATTTATTGTAAGCCGTCGCACAAACCAAAACTAAAACACCATTTAAAGTAAATAGTTTGTTTTAAAATCAAGTTGTTAATGTTCACTAATTTAAAATATAGTGGTAAAAAATATAAAAAAAGATGTTTGAAGTATTTTATTTCGCAAAACTTAGCTTGATCGTATGACCGATTATCATCTCATTTATTGTAAACCGTCGCACAAATCAAAACTAAAACACCATTTAAAGTAAATAATTTGGTTTAAAATCAAGTTGTTAATGTTCACTAATTTAAAATATTGAGGTAAAAAATATAAAATAGATGTTTGAAGTATTTTATTTCGCAAAACTTAGCTTGGTCGTATGACCGATTATCATCTCATTTATTGTAAGCCGTCATACAAATCAAAACTAAAACACCATTTAAAGTAAATAGTTTGATTTAAAATCAAGTTGTTAATGTTCACTAATTTAAAATATAGTGGTAAAAAATATAAAAAAGATGTTTGAAGTATTTTATTTTGCAAAGCTTAGCTTGGTCGTATGACAGATTATCATTTCATTTACTGTAAGCCGTCGTACAAATCAAAACTAAAACACCATTTAAAGTAAATAGTTTGTTTTAAAATCAAGTTGTTAATGTTCACTAATTTAAAATATAGTGGTAAAAAATATAAAAAAGATGTTTGAAGTATTTTTATTAACAAAGCTTAGCTTGGTCGTATGACAGATTATCATCTCATTTACTGTAAGCCGTCGTACAAATCAAAACTAAAACACCATTTAAAGTAAATAGTTTGGTTTAAAAACACGTTGTTAATGTTCACTAATTTAAAATATAGTAATAAAAAATATAAAATAGATGTTTGAAGTATTTTATTTTGCAAAACTTAGCTTGATCGTATGACCGATTATCATCTCATTTACTGTAAGCCGTGGTACAAATCAAAACTAAAACACCATTTAAAGTAAATAGTTTGGTTTAAAATCAATTTGTTTATCTATACTAATTTAAAATATAGTGGTAAAAAATAATAAATAAATGTTTGAAGTATTTTATTTTGCAAAGCTTAGCTTGGTCGTATGACCGATTATCATCTCATTTATTGTAAGCCGTCGTACAAATCAAAACTAAAACACCATTTAAAGTAAATAGTTTGTTTTAAAATCAATTTGTTTATCTATACTAATTTAAAATATAATGGTAAAAAATATAAAATAGATGTTTGAAGTATTTTATTTTGCAAAGCTTAGCTTGGTCGTATACGACCGATTATCATCTCATTCATTGTAAGCCGTCGTACAAATCAAAACTAAAACACCATTTAAAGTAAATAGTTTGATTTAAAATCAAATTATTTATGTTCACTAATTTAAAATATAGTGGTAAAAAATATAAAATAAATGTTTTAAGTATTTTATTTCGTAAAGCTTAGCTTGGTCGTATGACCGATTATCATCTCATTTATTGTAAGCCGTCGTACAAATCAAAACTAAAACACAATTTAAAGTAAATAGTTTGATTTAAAATCAAGTTATTTATGTTCACTAATTTAAAATATAGTGGTATAAAATATAAAATAGATGTTTGAAGTATTTTATTTTGCAAAGCTTAGCTTGGTCGTATGACAGATTATCATTTCATTTACTGTAAGCCGTCGTACAAATCAAAACTAAAACACCATTTAAAGTAAATAGTTTGTTTTAAAATCAAGTTGTTAATGTTCACTAATTTAAAATATAGTGGTAAAAAATATAAAAAAGATGTTTGAAGTATTTTTATTAACAAAGCTTAGCTTGGTCGTATGACAGATTATCATCTCATTTACTGTAAGCCGTCGTACAAATCAAAACTAAAACACCATTTAAAGTAAATAGTTTGGTTTAAAAACACGTTGTTAATGTTCACTAATTTAAAATATAGTAATAAAAAATATAAAATAGATGTTTGAAGTATTTTATTTTGCAAAACTTAGCTTGATCGTATGACCGATTATCATCTCATTTACTGTAAGCCGTGGTACAAATCAAAACTAAAACACCATTTAAAGTAAATAGTTTGGTTTAAAATCAATTTGTTTATCTATACTAATTTAAAATATAGTGGTAAAAAATAATAAATAAATGTTTGAAGTATTTTATTTTGCAAAGCTTAGCTTGGTCGTATGACCGATTATCATCTCATTTATTGTAAGCCGTCGCACAAATCAAAACTAAAACACCATTTAAAGTAAATAGTTTGTTTTAAAATCAATTTGTTTATCTATACTAATTTAAAATATAATGGTAAAAAATATAAAATAGATGTTTGAAGTATTTTATTTTGCAAAGCTTAGCTTGGTCGTATACGACCGATTATCATCTCATTCATTGTAAGCCGTCGTACAAATCAAAACTAAAACACCATTTAAAGTAAATAGTTTGATTTAAAATCAAATTATTTATGTTCACTAATTTAAAATATAGTGGTAAAAAATATAAAATAAATGTTTTAAGTATTTTATTTCGTAAAGCTTAGCTTGGTCGTATGACCGATTATCATCTCATTTATTGTAAGCCGTCGTACAAATCAAAACTAAAACACAATTTAAAGTAAATAGTTTGATTTAAAATCAAGTTATTTATGTTCACTAATTTAAAATATAGTGGTATAAAATATAAAATAGATGTTTGAAGTATTTTATTTTGCAAAGCTTAGCTGGGTCGTATGACAGATTATCATCTCATTTACTGTAAGCCGTCGTACAAATCAAAACTAAAACACCATTTAAAGTAAATAGTTTGGTTTAAAATCAAGTTATTTATGTTTACTAATTTAAAATATAGTGGTAAAAAATATAAAATAGATGTTTTAAGTATTTTATTTCGCAAAGCTTAGCTTAGCTTGATCGTATGACCGATTATCATCTCATTTACTGTAAGCCGTCGTACAAATTAAAACTAAAACAGCATTTAAAGTAAATAGTTTGATTTAGAATCAAGTTATTTATGTTCACTAATTTAAAATATAGAGGTAAAAAATAAAAAAAAGATGTTTGAAGTATTTTATTTCGCAAAGCTTAGCTTGCCCGTATGGGTTTAAAACAGTGATGGGATTCAAAATTTTAAGAACAGGTTCTCTTTTGTATCGAACTAGCTAACAACAGTTTTAGTGTTGGGATTCAAAGTTTTAAGAACAGGTTAAAAATTAGGGTGTTCTCTAAAAAAAAGAAAAAGGTCTTCACTTCGATTTCATCTCCAATTTCTCTATTTTTCTCCCAAAATTATGGTGTTCTCTAAAAAAAAAATAAAGGTCTTCACTTCGATTTCATCTCTGATTTTTCTATTTTTCTCCCAAAAATTGGGGTGTTCTCTAAAATAAAAAAAAGGTCTTCACTTCGATTTGATCTCTGATTTCTCTATTTTTCTCCCAAAATTATGGTGTTCTCTAAAAAAAAGGTCTCCACTCAGAATCGTTCTTTACCCTCTAAACAAAGATTTGCAGCGGATTGAAACTGTTACATCAAACACAGAGGTATTGAAATACATAGATTACGTAAAGTTAAAAGCGGTTCGCTAAACGTGCTGAAATTCCAAGAACGGGTTCGCGCGAACCCGTGCGAACCCCCTGAATCCCATCACTGGTTTAAAGGTATAACTCGCTATTTATTAAAAAAGAGAAAGAAAAGAGAAAAGTGAGTGAGAGTAGCGAAAACGAGAGAAGGTTTTTAAACGAGAGAAGAAAAAGTTTTAAAAATGAAGATGACGGCCGATAGTACGGGAGATCCAAAAGTTCTTCAGGATCACTCTTGTTTCTACCTGAACAATTTTTTTTTAGCTATTGCATAAATTTTATTTTACTATTTATTGTTACTACTTTGCATCGGTTTTTGTAGATTTTTTTTTTTTTTTTAGTATGTTTTCTTATGTTGTTTTTGTGTTCTTTTTGTTTGTTTTTTTTTTTTTTACTAATGGTGTAATGTTTTTGTTTTTGTATTTTTCTTACTGAGGTTTTTGTTCGAGAAATGATCTTTTGATCCGCAACAGGATTTCTTTCGGTGGGTTTGTTTGCCTGTTGGGCTGGTAGAATGTGTTCATGCTTTTACATATTTTTAAGGACTGATCATATTCATCCAGCCGAACTCTGCTATGGTCCCACCATTGCACCGCCCCCATAGCAGTGTTTTATAAGCAAATAACCTCGGTCCTATACTTTATTTTTTTTTTTCTTTTTCTTTTTCTTTCTATTTTTTTAAACAATTTTATAATGAGGTGAAGCAACCTTGCTTCTATATTATAATAATAATAATAATAAACAATTTTCTATCCCGCTCAGGCAAATATTTACTTCAAAGAAGTGGTTGCATCAGAGCGGTAGTAATATTAAACAACAAGTCACACCTTTCATCGCTAATTAGCAAGACACAACGTCAACTCGTTTTGTTGCTTCTTCCTTTTTCTAACCCGTCTTTAACAATACACAAACTTTTTAACATTTTGTTATTTTGTTCATGTGGCGGTGCAGAAATAAAAGAAAACTGAACTGAACTGAACTGAACATGGATTCTATCTTTTTCAGAGTAATTCATGGTTATATATTGATAGCAACAATGTATATGTAAATTTTTTCGAATCTTGTAAACAAAATAAAAGAGGGTCTGTAGTTTCTATTGCATGGATAATTCAATTATAGTAATTTTGTACGAGACTGAACATGCAGGCTCCCTGCCGTTCGTGGACATTCATATTAGGAGATTATTAAAAAATTCACCTTGGTTCTAAACTTTTGGTTGATATTTTTTTGAAAGAATAGAGCAAGAAGAGTAAGTTTTAATTTTCAAATTACTAATTTGCTCGTTAAAACAAAATTGCTTCTGTGAGTTTCTCCTTCATTGCAGCCCTTTGGTCTGTTCTGATGAGCCTTAGTGATAAAAACAGACGTTCAACACTCGCTTGTGTTGGAGGAAGTACATATTTAAAGACACGTCAAAAATAAAAAATGAGGGACATTTTGGGGGCTGAAACGGATTAATGGGATTTACATTAATTTCAATGAGAAAATTCGCTTTGTCATACAAGCAAATTGAGGTACGAGCTTGGTCACGGAACGAATTAAACTCGTATGTCAAGGTACCACTGTGTTATAGAAAGAGACTGCTTGGGGTAGTAATTGATTATGCACCTGGCATTTCCTCCCTGTCATTGGATTGAAGAAAGGAAAGCAACTAAATCGGCTACCCAAGCAACCATTACGCAAAATAGGGGAGACCGGGTCTGGTTGTCCTCAGTCCTGGTTGTCACATTTAATTTTTTGAATATTTCGCAACCTTGTGCAATAATCACTCTAATGTTAAATCATGTGTCTTTACCTCTTTGTTTGCCAGATGTAGTTTGACTTTGATTGAGTAAGCACAGTTTGAATAAAGTTTAAAATACTAATTTTTACTAAAAATTCAAAATTTTTTTGTTTTTGTTTAAGAAAGGATAGAAGCAACTAGGGTAGAGTTATTATCAACATCGATATGTCATTGGAGGCGCAAAAACATTGGCACTTTTGTAAAACAAGTCTTTATTTAACAAAAACAAAAAAACATTCGTATGGCGTTGTGTTCCACACACACCGATTTGCTGCTTTCTGTAAATTAACCGCGGTCACCATTAAAGGTAAGCAGCTTGACCACATTTCTCGGAATGTTCGTGAAGTGCCTTTCCGAAGGGCACAACGAGTATAACTCAATCGACGTTACGGAGAATCGAACCAGGTCGTTCTGCACGTGAGTCGCGGATGTTACCACTGAGCTAACCCGCCGGACTTTATTTAGCTGGTAGTACAGTTTTTGAATTAGGTTTAGTTGAATTCAAGATGGCAGTTTCGTACATGTTGTCACAAAAAAATTAGTGAAGGTTGTCACACTGTGACAACCAACCCCATGCTAAACAAACTGTTTAATTACATAGTTTTGGTATGTTTTTAAAAATGTAGCTCATCACGGTATGCTGAAATGTTAAATTTATATAAGCTCAATATGCCTAACAGCTGTTTTATTTATGTAAAGATTAAAAGCCGAAATTAGAGACCGATTTATTAAAATAAGTGTAGGCCTACTTTGAAATCTCAACTTTTTAAAGGTGGCAGCAAAAAAATTGTTAAATTCTAGCAGTCCGTCTTTGCTATTAAAATACTAGTGTTTGCTTCATTGAGAAACGTTGAAGCGTATTTACAGCTTGGGAGATTTGAGACATCAAATGAAGTGTTTTCCAAAAATAAATAATTGTTCTTGCTGGTTTGCTTTTGAGATACAGGCCAACCAAGAGTAACTCCAAAATTTAACACGCACAAAACCGATAATTGTAAAAATATTTAAAATTTCCAGTGAGAATATCATGTTTTCATTTCACTGTTTAGGAAAGTTATATATACAGTAGGCCTATATATACATATTCCAATACCAGGAAATCAGCACTACCTCAAATGTCTGCTGGACAAACTCAACAGCTTTATTAGACGCCTAAGATTTTAAAATATAGCATACTTGCTCCAACCGTGTGTTATTGAGCACTGTACCGGCAAAGTGAAACATTACTGAATTATATGCATATATATATATATATATATGTACAGTAGTTATAATAATGCCGCGTAATTATACAAGGAAAAGTGAACGAGGCATAGCTAAACCTGATGAAATGTTGACAGCTGTTTGACACATTAAAAGTACCGGAGAGAGTATTCTTGCTGAGAGTTTTGGTATCAATTACAAAACACTTTTAAGTTATAGAAAAAAAATTTTCTGACGAAGAAATTAAAGGAGAAGATTCATTTCCAACAACAACTGTGGGGTACACCAGAAAAAGGCATGTGTTTACAGATGCACAAGAAATAATGATCGTCGAGTATCTTCTAAAATCATCGGATATTTATTTTGGATTATCAACAAGGGAATCCCGAAAACTTGCTTACAAGTTTTTAAAGCTAACCGTATAGAAATACCAAAAAGTTGGTATGACAAATAACAAGCTGGTCCTGATTGGCTTACATCTTTTTTAAAAAGACACCACCAATTGTCACTCCGCATTCCAGAAAGTACATTTTTAACTAGGGTATATAGCTTTAACAAAAACAATGTTAATTCTTTTTTCCAAAATTTGAAATTAGTCTAAATAGGCATAACTTTCAGCCTTTGGACATTTGGAACATGGACGAAACAGGCGTAACTACTGTACGTAAGCCTGATAGAATTATTGGAAGACGTGGAACGAAACAAATAGGCGCTATAACATTGTCTGAGCGAGGTACACTTATTACTGTAGGAGGCACCATATCAGCAAGTGGAAATTCTATTCCTCCTCACTTTATTTTTCCCCGAGTAAAATTTCAAAGACATTTTCTTAATGGAGCGCCACCTGGAAGCAAAGAAGGTGCGAATTCATCTAGATGGATGACAGAAGAGCACTTTTTAGACTTTTTAAAGCACTTTGTTGAGCATGTTCGCTGCACCCACGAAAAACTGAGCGTAAAAACATTTGATTTTTTTATTAAAAAAATAATCAAGCTGTTTCGTGCAACTAAATGTGCAGATTGCATGCCTATTTTGGTTACTTATCCTTCCTTAAACACAGATAGTGTTACTCTGATCTTATCTAAATGTATCCGGTGCTCGACTGTAAAGCAAAACTAAAACATCTTTGTAAACAGCTAACTGGACAAAAAATACGGTGCTATTTTTATTTGACATGTATATAATATTTTTGTATTTTTTTTTATCAATAAATTATTTGTTTGATCTTGGCGTATAGCAAAATTTAAAAGCAACTGAGTAAGTGTCGACTCACAAATAGCTGTGACATTTTACCCCAATGTTTGTGACAACAAGGACAGATTTGTCCAGGTTGTCACACTTTAATTGCCTGTTTTAAAACTCTCCAAATACATGTTTACTGTTGCTGAAAAACCAAAAAAATACTCTAAAGTTATAGCTAAAGCCTCTAACTAAAGAAAAAAACAAACAAAAATTTTTGAAAATCGATCAACTATTCGCTACATTATAAAGTTTGAAATTTGTGTCAACCAGACCCGGTCTCTCCTACTATTTGCTTAAAATTTAAATGTAAACTTTTTATGAGTTGCACGTTGTGTCGCGCGATATGCGGCAAAGTTCTCTTAAAAAGTTTACTGCACTGCACTGCACTGCCGCGCGCGGCCGCGTAAGCTGCGCGCTTAACATCACTAATATGTAAAGAAATTGGACATCAGGAGTCGGAATCTAATAAAATATTCCGACTCCGACTCCTTCCTAAAACCTCCGACTCCGCAACCCTGCCGATAACTCTCACATCAATCACAGTTATTCTTTTCGTGTTCTAGAAATCAACGAACCGTTAACTGTGCGATCGTTTTAGAAAGTCTTTCAAAACGAAACGAGTAATTCAAAATAAGGTCTTGCCGACAAAGCAAATTTGCGATGCTACATTCTCCCCTCAAAAATGCAATTAACAAAAACGCTTTTAATTGTTGTATGTTACATTACGCTTACAGTTGTAAACAGTAGCGTATTTAGAGAGGGGCCATTGTGCCATAGCCCCCTTTGGAGATTAATAATACCTACCTACGTTTGGACAGTAATTTTAATGCCACTCCCTTTAGAAATCCATGCCCTCCTCTTAGAGATTTTTTGGGTGGAACGTCCTCTAGAAAACAAAGACAGATGCAATGTGCAGACCTTTTTTCCTATCTTGTGTAGACCTATCTTGAAGCTAACCAACAACTGTCAAATATTAAAAAGTGGTTAAACTGCAATAAGTTAACTCCCAATATCAAAAAACCTTTTATACAATTTTTCGAAGGCCAAACACTGTACCCCCTCCAAATTCACTTACACTCTTATTTAAGAAAAATTGCATCGCTCGTAAATCTGAGGCAAGTTTTCTAGGTGTTTTAATGAATTTTAATGAAGAGAAATTTAAATGTATTTAAACCCAAGTAGAATTTTAATGAATTCTTAAGCTGGAAACCCCACATGGACCAGGTACTACGAAGAATAACTATGAATTTGGGTGTAATTAAAAAAATTTTACCCCACCAAAACAAAAAATCATTGGATATACTGATTAGGCGTCAATTGTCAGCGACAATTTTTTTGGTTACGTTAATGCTATCCGTAAATATTTTTTCATACAATTTCCGTAAATTTTACTAATACCTTTAGTAACCTATTTTACGTGTTTCACCAGTACAAAGATTTACTGTATTTTACCTGGCAGCAAAAGTTTAGACACAAACAAAACTGTTTTATGTACACTTTTCGCAATCTAAGCACACGGATATTTTAATCAGCAATTACGTATTTAGCAAAAAAATATTTGCGTTAAAATTTTTAATAAAACTTTCTACGCCGTTTGTTCATAAATCGTCAGTTAAAATTTTAGTTCGAATTAGTTTTTTTGTGAAACGTTTTTCTATCGATGAAATAGTTAATTTGTCAAGCTTGCATGATATAATAATCTTCAATTAAAACTTCATCGACTACGTCGCCAAAAGGTGTAGGATATCGATTAGCAACAGCATAAGCCAGGGATGTTTAATCTTTTTTCATAATGGGCCAAATGATACATTTGAGTACATTCAGCGGGCCACAAAATTAAATGTCTATAAAATTTCATCATTTTAGTATTAAATACCATGACCAAATGACGAGTATTAATACATAAATTTAAGATTACTTAACTAATTAGGTATGTCGGTGAATATGAAAAACTATTAAAATCATTACATAATTAGTGTTAAAAATGTCCATGCTGGAGCTGTTTTGAAATGCTGGTAACGTGAGTTTTTTCTTCCTGCTTACACTGACTCAAAATTTCCAAGATCTGGAGAAGAGCGCTTGTTGTCGCAATCTCAAAGCTGATGAAGCCAGTAGGGTTCTCAAAGAGTTATTGACTAATGTTTCTGTTCTGTGTCTCCTACAAGATCCTCGAAGACTTATCTACCCGCGTCGAACCATTGCCCTCTAGAAAGCAGGCTGAGTTTCGACGCAAAAAAATCAACCGTGGATCAAGTCATTCTATTAACAGAAAACATCGAGGATTTTTTTGTCGATTTGTCAATCTGACGGCGGCATATGACTCTGTATGGCATCTTGGCCTTACATGCAAGCTGCTTGAGACTTCTGCCAGATAAGCAAATGGTTAGAATGATCATGGAGTTTGTCCAAACCTGAAGTTTCACCTTTAAGTACTACCGGTGACCGCAAGCAAAGCAGGATTCGTCGTCTAAAAAACGGTGTTCCTCAGGGATTGGTCTGGGCTCCTCTCCTTTCCAACCTCTTTCTATTTCCGTCAACATCTGGCCTCCACAATTTCCTGAAAGTTTATCTACGCAGACAATCTAGCATGGTTGCACTCCTCTGGAAATTAAAAGGCCTTTGAGGACGGTGACAACAGCATTTTATTTAAATAACGAAAAGGCCAAACGTGAGCTAAATGCTTACAACAGCATTAGACTTTTACCATTTTTTTCAACCACACTTATTTTGTAGACAAATCGCTCACATTCCGTCACGATCTCGTGGCATTGCGCAAAAAACTATGTTAGCGCGGCACACTGCTGAAGCAACATGCAAGCTCAAAATGAGGTGCTGCTGCTAAAACACTGCAGCTGCCCTATCTGTCGACTATTTAACAGCTGAGTACTGCGCACCAGTTTGGTCTCGCAGCACTAACACTCGCGTTATGGACGGTGTCCTGTACGACGCTTTGCGCATTGTCACTGGATGCCTGCATCCCACTTCAATTGACAATCTGCCAATACTTTGAGGCATCCAGCCAGCTAAGTTTCGCTGACTAGCAGCGACACTTTCCTTGGCTAACAGTGCAATTCTAGGCCAGACCACAAGTTAAATTCTTAAATTGAACCTAGAATCTAAAAATGTTTGATCCTTTTTCCATCCTCCTAATAAATCTACATGATTCTCTTTTTACCACAAACAGCATCGCTGTTACTGTAGTAATCTCATTCCAAACCACTCCGCATTGGTTCAAAGTTATTATATTTACTACCAATAAGTCATTCACAGCTATCACTTAATATTGTAAAAAATGTTTTGAAATAACATATTCAATATTATTTTAATTGCAAAACAATGTGAATACTAAAAACGATGCTTGGGGCAAGCATCTTTATGATAAACTCTGCCCACAAAAATTTTAATAGATCGATTCATTGGACTCACTCGACGAAGCAATCAACTGACGTATTTATTTTATTTGCCCATACGTATATGACAGCAGTGACATCGAATTCGATACGGTTATAAAAATATAACTAAAAAAATTTAAGTATGCAGCAGGCACATGAAAACCTTAAGTGGGCCGCAATATGGCCCGCGGGTCGCAGGTTGGATATCCC
This sequence comes from Diplosoma virens, assembly GCA_963680785.1. NCBI lineage: Eukaryota > Metazoa > Chordata > Ascidiacea > Aplousobranchia > Didemnidae > Diplosoma > Diplosoma virens. The sequence goes on from OY796894.1 coordinate 28,027,202, forward strand.
TGGCATAAACTATCATAAGCTTTTTATTCTACCAGAATTTCTATATAGTGTCGGTAATCTGACTTAAAATTTCATTTTGGTTTATAGTTTGAATTTAGAAATGAATAAAATCTATATAGCAGAGCACGAATGTCCAACTTTTTTTTCATAACGGGCCAAATTATACATTTTGTTACAGTCGGCGGGCTGCAAAAAGATCTTAACTTTGAATCTAACTCTGGTTTCTCAATTTTTGTCACAAAAACGTAGTGATCTCTAAAAAAGGTCTTCATTGTAAATCTTCTGCGGTTTCTCGATTTTCGTCGAAAAAGTAAGCTCGCGGAACATAATTTTGAGAAACCTGCGGTGCAGCTATGAAAATATAACTAAAAAATTTGAGTAAGCAGTGGGCCGCAGGTTGGAGATCCCTGATCTAGAGCTACTTCTAAAACCACCAAGCAGAGAAAAGTATTATCAAGTGTCTTTTTCAAGGAGAATGAAGCAAGTAGGTAATGAACTTTGACTGTGTTGATTGCTTTTTCCATTAATACGGCGCTCCTACTTAATTCGGTCACTCTGCAGACTACACGTTGACGACGCGACTCCCCCCTTTTTTCGATTCCGAAAACCTTGAGCCCAATCACCATATTTGGGTCGCTTTAGCCGACCCTATCACCTAAGGAAGGTGTAGCTGAAAACAGGATAAAGGTCATGATATATTTTACTTAAAACATGAATTTAGTAATCTATAAAAAATTGTTCTTAAAAGAGTTTACCACAAAGAAATTATTATTTTACGTATTTTTACGATATATCTTATCAACTAAAAAATTGTGAATATTTTTACTGTTGATTAATACTGAAATTTACGTGATTTTTAAAGCAAATTTTACGGATATTTTGCAAAAATATTTTACGGTCAAAATTTACATGATTTTTTCGTAAAATTTGTGGGTGTTTTTAATAGTGTACGTACGCTTATATATAAGTTTGTGTTGCTTTATGTAAGTGTTTCTTAACCTTTACAAACTCGATTAAAGACTTGTATAATTCTCAAAAATTGTCTCAAATTCGCGAGTTTTTTGAATCACTAAAAAGAATAAAAAAAGGTTACAAATGAAATTGAACAATAAAAATTACATTTAATGCTGCTTCTTCTTCTTCTTTTACTCCTTTCGGTCTTTCCCTTTATTCAGGGGTTGCCACAGCGTATCATCATTCTCCACATTTTTCTGTCTTCAATGTCCGTCTCCTTCGCACCAACTTCCTCCATATCTTCTTTTACCACATCTAAAAATCTTCTCTTTGGTCTCCCTCTTCTCCTCTTTCCTGGTAACTCCATTTCCATCATCTTTCTTCCTACATACTCTTGGTCTCTCCTCATGATATGTCCATACCACCTCAGCCTGCCCTCTCTCATCTTCATTCTTAACCGTTCTACCTTAACGGTACTCCTAATGTGCTCGTTTCTAATCTTGTCTTTTCTCCTCACTCCCATAGCAAACCTCAACATTTTCATCTCTGCAACTTCCATCTCTTCCACTTGTTTCTTTGTGATCGCTGTCACGCTCTACCTACTTAGTATCAAAATAACCACAAGATACTAGAGGCGAACCCTACGTTAATATCGCAGAAAATCACTAGCCTGTTGAAAGGAGCTTATGCGAGTGTTAAACTGGCGGGGCCTAGCGATTTAGAAAGACAGACAGGTATTATAATCTGAATTAATTATATTGAAGAAACGAAGACAAAAAGATTAAATGAAAATAAGAACAAGCGCCAAATTTATATACGAGATGCTACAATTTACCAATAGATTAAACACATACAAATTACCTAACCGAATTTACAGAGCCGCAAAAGAATATAATGAATTTTATAAATTTTCCCGCTAACGCTTAATACCAACTTGCCGTCCCGACAGATACATTCACATACTAAAATATACACAGAATACGTTCATCATCTCGAATCCGCCTTTATATCTGCATCTACAATTGAATCTCTCTTAATAATGTCTTCTCGTTGCCGCCCCGTATATATACACCTTTTTAGCGACCACATGTGAAGGAACGCTTTACACCCGTTCCTTTTCAACAACGAGAACAAAGTCACTTCACCGCGTAAATTCGCAATCCAGACAGCTGTCCAGGGCAACAACGGCAAATAGTCACAAATAAATTCTAAATAATCGCGTCAACGTTAATGCGATTTACACAATTAAATTAAAAAGGTTACAATTTAAATAATTAATCTAAAAAGGTGTCGATTTAAACAATTAATCCAAAAAGGTGTCGATTTAAACACTTAATTTAAAAAGGTGCAATGTCTTCATTGGATAAAATTGAAATCGTAGCGTGACAATCGCCACCGTCTCAAGTCCATACATCATTGCTGGTCTTACCACTAAACTGTACACTTTTTCTTTTACTCTAGCTCGTAACCTCTTGTCGCAGATTACTCCTGATACACTTCTCCATCCGTTCCATCCTGCCTGTACTCTCCTCTTTACCTCCCTTTTACAACCACCACTTTCTTGCACCGTTGATCCCAATTACTTAAATTCCTTTACTCTTGGCACTTTTGTATCCTCCATCTTTACTGTTTCGTCGTCATTTCCTCCATTTATGCACAGATATTCGGTCTTCGACCTACTTACTTTCATCCCTCTTCCTTCCAAAGCATAATTCCAGAATTCTAATCTCTGCTACACTTCTTCCCCGGTCTCTTCGCAAATCACAATATCATCAGCAAACAGCATCGTCCATGGTGGTTCTCTCCTTAGTTCATCCGTTAGCCTGTCCATTATCACTGCAAAAAGGAACGGACTTAACGCTGCTCCCTGGTATAGTCCAATCTTAACCTTGAAACTTTGTGTAGTTCCTACTGCATACCTCACCACTGTTTCGCTTTCCTCATACATATCCTGTACTAGTTGCACATATTTTTCCATCATTCCGGATTTTCTCATGTAGTACCACAGTTCTTCCCGCGAAACCCTGTCGTAAGCCTTCTCTAGGTCCACGAATACACAATGTAGCTCTCTTTGATCTTCCTGTATTTTTCCATTAACATTTTTAAAGCAAACATGGCATCAGTGGTTCCCTTTCCTGGCATAAATCCATATTGCTGTTTACTGATCTCCACTCTATCCCTTAACCTGGTTTCAATAATTCTTTTCCATACTTTCATTGTGTGGCTCATTAGCTTTATTCCTCTATAGTTTCCACAGCAGTGTGCGTCCCCTTTGTTTTTATAGATTGGGATAAGCACACTCCTTCTCCATTCTTTTGGCATCCGTTCACTCACTAATAGTCTGTTGCAGTGTTCTTCAAACTTTTTTCATCGAGACCCATTTTTCACAGGCAAATTTTTTCGCGACCCCTAAAAAAGGACCTTCACCTAGAATCGGTCTCTGATTCCGCTATTTCCCCCCAAAAATCAAGGTGTTCTCTAAAAAAAAAAAAGGTCTTCACTTCGATTTCATGTCTGATTTCCCTGTTTTTCTCCCAAAATCAAGGTGTTCTCTAAAAAAAAAAAAAAAAAGATCTTCACTTCAATTTGCTGTTGCATTTCGCTATTTTTCTCCCAATCCCGCGACCCCCAGTTTGAAGAGCCCTGGTCTGTTGAACAGTCTGGTCAAACTTTACTCCCATCTCCCCCATGCACTTCCAAACTTCTACTGGTAACTCATCTGGCCCAACTGCTTTACCTTTTTTTATCCTTCTTAGTGCGTTCTTTACTTCTTCTCTACTGACACAATTTATCTCTTCGTTAACCACTTCTGCTTCCTCTGTCCTAGGTTCTCTGTTATTTTCCTCGTTTATCAGTTTCTCAAAGTACTCTTTCCATCTCTTTAACACTGCCACTGAATTTACCATAACATAACCGTTTTCATCCTTTATAACCCTCACGTGCTGTACATCTTTCCCTCTCTGTTTCTCTGCCTAGCCAATCTGTACAACTCCTTTTCACCTTCTTTTGTTTCCAATCTAGCATACAAATTGTCATACGCACGTCCCTTTGCCATCGCAACTTCCTTCTTTGCCTTATTCTTCTTTTCTTTGTATACCTTTTTAGTATTTTTATCTCTTATTTTGTCCCATGCTTTCTTTGCTTCTTTCTTTTCTTTTATGCTCTTTTGAACTTCCTCATTCCACCACCATGTCTCCCTGTCTCCTTTTCGTTTCCCAAATGTCACTCCCAGTACAGTTTCAGCTGTTTTTCTTAGCATTTCTGCTGTTTTGTCCCACTCATCAGGTAACCCATCCTTGTCTCCCAAAATCCTGGTCACCTCTTGTCTAAACGCTTCTTGATAGCTTGTCTCCTTCAATTTCCACCATCATATCTTTGGCTTTACTTTCTCTGCTTTTTTCTTTTTCACCATAAGAGCCATTTTGCATACCACCATACGGTGCTGCTTTGTGACACACTCATTCAATATTACCTTACAATCGCACATTCCCTTCAAGTTCCTCCTTCTGCATATCACATAATCTACTTGGGTACTTTTTCCTCCACTCTTATATGTCAACCTGTGTTCATCTTTCTCCTTGAAATAGGTATTGACAATCGCCAAATCCATCCTTTTCCCAAAATCCACAACCATTGATCCTTCCTTATTTCTTGTTCCAGCACCATACCTCCCCAATATTTCCTCATTCCCTATGTTTCCTTCGCCCACATGTCCATTAAGGTCTGCACCAAGAACTATCCTCTCTTCTTTTGATGTACTTTCTATCAATCCATCCAGGTCTTCCCAAAAATCATTTTTCTCCTCCATGCTGTCGTTAACCTGTGGAGTATATGCGCTTACTATATTTAAGATGTACCCATTTACCTCCAGTTTCATGGCTATCAGTCTGTCCGACACCCTCTTCACCTCCAGAACACTTTCAGTCAGCTCCTCCCTCACCACTATTTCTATCCCATTTTTTCTTCCATCAGCTCCATTGTAAAACAGTTTGCATCCACCTCCAATGTTCCTTGCTTTACTCCCTTTCCACTTAGTTTCTTGTAAGCACAATATGTCTACATTCCTTCGCTCCATCATGTCTGCCAGCTCTCTTCCCCTTCCAGTCATCGTTTCAATATTTAAGGTACCCACCCTTATGAGTGAGCATCTTCTTTTACATGCTTCTCGCTGCTTCTTTACTCGCCTTCCTCTTCTCTTTCTGCTCTTATTTTTACTTTGTTTAGCAGTAGCATAATTTTTGCAGGTGCCCTGCTGTGTGACACCTTTGGCGGTCGTTGATAACTGGGGCCGCAATCGATTTGGTATGGATTGACAATGATTACGAAATTTGTATAAATCTGGCAAAAAAGTTTTACGCCGGATGCCCTTCCTGCCGCAACCCTCCCCATTTATGCGAGCTTGGGACCGGCATCAAGAGGCACAGAAATGTGCCACCGATGGCTGGGTTACATTTAATTCTGATTTTAATTCTGATTGCATTTAATTCTGCTATCATTTAAAAAAATGTCATCAAAAAATAATTGTAAAGAATTCAACCTTACGCGAAACGCACATGCCAAAATTGTTCGGCCTTTTTTTTTATCAAAACAAATCACACTTCTTATTTTTAGACATAAAATAATACAAAATGATTAACTTTAATCTCAACACAGCAATGAATGCAAGTTTTAGCCGAATCGCCCATGATTTTGAAAACTAACTTTACTGAAAAAATACTCTATTTGAGAAAGCAAGAAATTAAAAACAATTTTTATTCTTCTTTTTCTTCTTTCTGAGCAAGTTCTCAGTCTAAAATAAAGAGTTTATGCACGAATAGAGTTTACAGTGATTATCAAAGTGGGTTTCATGAAAAACGTAAAGGATTCCATCCAAAAAAATCGAGAGTAAATAGCACTAAACAAAAGTCCTATTTGATATTGCTTCTAAATTTCCTTGTATAAAACGGAAGCGTTGGCGAGTGATGAAAAGCGCTGTATTGTTACGAACGTGATCAACGCTGGCGCGCTTCAAAACCTACTCGCGTTATTTCGTTGTGTTTTTGGGAAAGACTCTTTATGGCGCTTTCCTCTGCTTGGCAATCTTAGTAAGCGGCTCAAGTTTCGTTTTTAAATAAAAATTAAAAAAACAAATAAAAATTTCCAATTGAAACGCAACGCCTTGGCATCTTCGGAAGCAGATTAGGGAAATTGCTTGACGATTTCCTTCAGTATTGCGCTTTCTACGCTTTCCTACAAGTCAAAACTATAAACACAAAGATGAAAAGCAAAATAAAAAAAGTTTCGCCAGATTAATTGATACATTGTCCAAAACACCTGTCGAAAACACAATTATTTTTGTTTAAGTTTTAAACAGTTTAAAGAAGCTAAAATTATTTAAAAAATTAAATTGCTTAAGTAAAACTTAAAAAGTTTTTTGCTAGTACAAAACTTTAAAATAGCTTTAAAACTAAGTGTTTCATTTGAAACTCTTTTGTTAAGTGAGTTGCCTTAAAAAGGCTATTTTGAAAAATTCGAATGTTTTCGTCCAGCTCGCTTCAGGAGGTTTCGCTGGAATTTACTGAATTACAATTACTGATGAGTATAGGGAATCACTCCTAACTCTGCCACTGCTTTAATGAATATAACCAAAATCACTTTTGGCCTGCAATATATTTAATTGATCGAGAAAATGCACACACAGGGGTAATTTGACCTCTTACCATCGAGGCAAATGACACGTTACTGTGCAAAAAGTACAAAGACTCATTCGATTTCGACCAATGTCACATTGATACTTCGCTGTTTACGACCGCATTGCGCTAATTTTCAACAGCCAGGACAATTACTGGTGAAAATTGACTTGGTAAAGTGCAAACAATAATCAAGCTAGCTAATTTGAGGAAAAAAATTTTATCTAGACACAAATATTAGAAGATTGAAAGCATAGTTTGGGGGCCTCAATTTGTAAAAAAGAAAAGATAATCTTGTCACAAAACAATAGAAAAAAAATTTTTTTTAAAGGTATAGCTTAGCTTAGTGCATATAGCCTAATTAAGAAAAGAAGATACTATTGGGTAGCAAAATCCTCCGCCAGACAGCTGTTTCGACTATTGAAGTCTCGTCAGTGACGATTTGATTTTTGCAAATGTTGAAAATTCGAAAGGCAAAATGACAGAAGTGACAATTTGATTTTTACCGAATGTCAAAATTCAAAAAAGATTAAAGCACCGAGAGAAGTCTTTTGTAAATTGGAATCCTAACATCAAAGTCAAGAGCTAAAATTAAATAGAAAATCCGAATAATATAAAACCAAAAGTAATAAAATGCCAAAGAAATTGACAAGAATATTAAAGCACTAAGAGAACTCCTTTGCAACTCTTGCTTGCCATAAAACTGAAGATCTTTACAATTACTGAATTACTGAACTACTGAATTACTGAATTACAAAACACTACTCATTGAACAAAAGAGTTTCAAATGAAACACTACGTGTTAAGAGCTATTTTAAGTAAAACTATTTGTTCTGAAATCTATCGCAACATTAAGGTTGAGAAAAATTTATTTCATAGAAAAAATGTAAGAATTTCTTGTTAGGAATAATGATTAAAAGGCAAAGCTTTGCGTTATCGAAGCTTATTTGGTAGCGTGACAAATTATGTAACATAAATGAAAAGGGATCTCGTGCTTCGTATCACAAGTATACAAAATTATTTGGTTAAACACGGATCTAAAATGCCTTATTGGTGAAGGCACCCAATCAATGAAACATAATAATAATCACAATTTCAAATTATATTCAACATTGTAATAATAATATACGACAAGCGCCTGTTTCGATCTTGTTTGATCTCGTCAGGTATATATAATTACGATTACAATTAGAAAAATAGCAGTAAATTTGGAAAGGGTAACAAGCCGAAATAGTTCATTGCGGTAAAATTTGATAAAAAGCCAAAGAAATCAACGAGAATATAATGAACTATGAGAATTCCAATGCAACTCTTTTGTAAATTTGGAATTCTAACTATTAAAATTAAAAGTCAAATTAATAAGAAGAATTTCGGACGCCAGCGAAATAGTGGAATAACAGCATGACGTTGTCTAAGTAACCTAGATCGAATTAATAACCAAATTGTGCTAAGAATTGGGAAGTTATTTAAAAAGATTACTGAAAATTGAAAATAGAAATTGGTAACACGTCGAATAAATTGAAGTTGAATTTCTTGTTAAAATAAAATTTTTAATAAGTTCATAAAGTCATTGATTTGTGACGTCACAACAGAGCTGCCTCACAAGCATTTGTTATTTCATACTTCGTCAACAATCTTATTTTCAGAACAGACGTTGACAATGTTAATTTGTATTTCAAAGAATGAGTTTTTTTGGTTGTTTTTCTGTAGCATGTGATAAATGGCATCGCCTATGCGTCCATTAGCAATAAAGGGCTATGGGCAAAATCAAAGCCCTTTTTGCGAATGATGACGCCATCCATCTTCAGAAAAAAGGATTTTCCATCATCGGGGAACTTGGCGAGGGAACCTATTCAAAAGTTAAACATGCCACATGGCAAAAACCTGGAGAACCTGCACCAATAAAGGTAGCGTTAAAAATAATAAATAAAAAGACTGCTCCAAAGGACTTTCTGGAAAAATTTTTGCCGCGAGAAATCGAAATTATGAAAAGAGTAAAGCATCCGAATTTAATACGTATGTACGATTTATTTCAAATATCAAGTAAGCTCTACTTTGCTTTGGAATGGGGTGGTCACGGAGATTTGTTGCAATATATTCGTTTGAGAGGCGCATTGCCTGACAACGAGTCGAGAAAATTTTTTCACGAGCTTTGCTCCGGTGTGGAGTATATGCACGTCAACAACATGATTCACCGCGATTTGAAATGTGAGAACATTCTGCTGAGCAAAAAAAACACCATCAAAATCGCGGACTTTGGATTTGCTCGGCTAATTGAGCCGCATGAGCTGAGCAAAACCTATTGCGGAAGTGCGGCTTACGCGGCGCCAGAGTTGCTCCAAGGAATACCTTACAAAGGCAGTATAGCGGACCTGTGGAGTCTCGGGGTCATTTTATACATCATGTCGTGCTCCTCAATGCCTTTTCGAGATACGAACATTAAAACTTTACTGAAAGATCAAAAAGAACCTTTGCACATACCCAGCAAATTAGTCGCTACATATAATGTCAGCCTAAAAGATTTACTAAGCAAGATACTTTGCTTTGATCTATCAAAACGATATGGTATGCGGGAGATAAAAACGCATTTGTGGTTCGTCGCAGACGGCTCAGTCCATTCAGGTAATTGTTTTGATTGTACCATGGGCGGCGGAACCGGTGAAAACGGGGTAAGATGTCTCGCTTCAAACATCTTTGTGGCCCCTGACTCTCCATGCAAGAAAAATGAATCAAAAAAAAGTATAGCTTTGTTCATTTGTTTTATTTTTACAATGAAAAAATGCCCAAATCTCATAAAGTACTCGACAAAATTGTTTTTTCAAAAATTACTTTTTAATTCGATTCAAATTTGAAAAGCCATGAAATTTCACAGCGACTTCCCGCAAAAAATGGGTTAATAATTACATTCATTCTATTTACTTACGTATTTATTTCTTTTGCCCAAGTTTTGTTTTCAAAAATTGCAACAGTTGATTTTTAAGTAAGCAAGAAAAAAATAATCACATATTATTTTTAACTCTGTCCTTCCTTCTTTTCAAAAAATTTGTTCCGCCGCCGATAATTTGTAGTTTTAATTCTAATAGTTTGGGGTAAAAGTCGATAAAATAAATTGTTTACGCATTGATTACTTAAATATTTGTTGGTTTGGTGCTAACATAATTACAGCAAAAAGAAGCAGCAAAATGAGACTGAATTGTTTGCAGTTGTTTTATTGGAAGAATTATTTTGTGAACTAGTCAATTTTGAGTGATGCAAAGATTTTTTGACTTTAAAATAGTTAGTTCAAGTAGTTTTAGGCACGCGAACGACATTATTTTTTGCATTATTATTTTTTTTTTTTGAAATAATATTTTACAGATTTTATATCTGGTTCTTGAAAGTAATTGATTTTTTAAAAGCGTAAAATTTCTTTCGCTTACTACATTTTTTGACTTAGTTATATTTTGCTCTCTTGAAATTGAAACGTTAAAAAAGTCTCTTTAAGTGCATTTTTTAATTTTCGGCTAGAAATTCTAAATGGATGTGTTGCTTGTCGTGGAGATGGGTACCACAAATACATACACTCTTAAGGATAGGGAAACGAGTATAAATGAGTATTCTTTGGATATCGAAACACAACCACCAGAGATGGAAAAACAAATATTTGTTGACGAAAATTTGGTTAAAATCTAATATTTTTACCACAACCTTCAATTTTGCTTTCAGTTCTAGAGTAAATTAAGGTAAATTCACTGATTTATAACTTGAAAAGCTTTTATATTAAAATTGTTTAAGAGTTATAAAATCAAATTACCTGTAATCCCTTTCAAGGTTAATTTAAACCAGGGTTAGGCAAACTTTTTATGTTACGGCCCAATTTTTTTCTAAATTATGGCAGACGGGCCATAATGGTACATAGAACGCGTTAAATTTTAATAAATTCTTTAAATTCCAGTTAAAAGCAATGCTATTAAATGACGTAATAATTAAGATAAATTGTTTGGCGGGCCGGATTAATAGGTGAAAAAGGCTGTAAATGGCCCGTGGGCCGCGGTTTGGGAAACTCTGATTTAAACAATGTGTCGTGACGCATATTTTGAAAATTACTGTTTTAAATTTTTCAGGTATAGTGTCCCCGTTTAACTTTTTGAAGAATTCAAAGTTTATTCTGTAAGCAATAATATTTTTGCTACCTCAAAGCCATAACTGCCAGCATTTGATAAGACGATGGAGAAATTTTAAAGAATGAATAGCTAAATACTTTGCCCCAGTTTTGTTTAATAAGTGACCGCAGGCCCTTATATGAACGGCCAATCGTATGACGACGAAGGCAAATAAAATCACCTAAATCAAATTTAAATAGATAACAAAAATAATTCTTGACAGAATCTTACTGACATGACAATTATTATATGTTTTTTTAAAGTTAAACTTAAAATTGATTTAGCCTACTGTCGTTCTCATCAAAATTGCGCAGCAAGTAATTTATTTACCGCAAGTTCTTCTTTATCTTTCATATAAAAAGTTGAAAAAAGTTCCACGTTATTCTTTATCTTTCATATAAAGAGTTGAAAAAAGTTCCACGTTATTTTCTGATGGGTTGAAGTTAAAAACATTTTTAAACGATTTTTGTTCGATATAATACTGCAGTAAAATCTTTGGTGAAACAACACAAAATGGCATAAATTTAAACGAATTTTATTGCAATGAACATTCAATTCTGATATTTTATTTTAGCATGCGAGAGCAGCAAACGAAAAAAATTTCTCAGTTAACTTCTTGCTAGGCTACAAAAACCATCAACACCTTTTAAATGACTATTATCAATAGTTCTATAATTGAATCTTTAAACGGTTTTAAAAGTCTTTTTAGTCGTTACCAATTTGTTTTAAAAACCTTATCTTTTTCTAGAAATACGTTGCATCACTTCGTGATCCCTATTCATCAAGTCGAAAACTTTACTAATTTTTACAAATGAATTGAATTCTTTTTATTTTAGTAAAAGTTCGACACATTAGCGACTGGTCGATTGCTTTGTGTGATGCAAACAAAGAGTTTTGTACTATGTTTTACATAATAACGATGATTAAGCGAAGACATCCTTAATAAAACGCTTAAAAAACAGATGTTGCACCTGAAAAGTTTAACAAATATTCCAACGTTTTCCTTTAGTGACATCAACTGATGTTGACAAATTATTTTGTAACGATGCAGGATGTCGCTATATGTCAAGTTTTAACCGTTTTTAACAATATTACATTTCGTTTCAACCCACCAAATAAGTGAAGACCTTTTATGCTTTGCTAATTTTTTCTTGTTTTTTTTTGTTACGAAGGAGTGGGCATAGCCGTACTGATGAAAAAACTTTGGGGGCGATGAAGTTTTGCCCTAATTTTGTCACATTTGCCCAAATCATGACATTCTAGTACTTTACGGAGATGACAAAAAAAAAGTCTTCACTTTCAATTAGTCCCAAATTTCTTGATTTTCATCCAAACATATGAGAATGATTTTCGTCCCAAAATCATAGTGTTCTCAAAGAAAAAAGATTTTCACCTAAATTTGGAACTATTTTCTGCATTTGATGATTGTCGTTACCCTAAAATTTCTGATTTTGCCCAAATTTTTTTATCACTGCCCGAAAAATTCTGGTTTTGCCCCAATATTTTCTTGTCACTGCTCAAAAAATTATGATTTTGCCGAAATGTTGGAAACTTGGAGGACAATTGTCCCCCTTTCCTTTGGCAGGTACGGCTATGGAAATGGGAATTGAAAAATGTTAAAAAATTAATAAGGTTTCACAAATATGAAGACCAAAAAAAGGTCTACACTTCATGAAACAACTTTTATAAAATGTCATGGTGTAACTATAAGGGGTTGGCAATAGATAAATTTAAATCGGTTTATATTTTATTAAAATTGCTTTCCAATTCCTCCCTTTAAATTACGAATTTCTTTTTACGAAACCAAGTTACTTTCTTTCTAAAACACTGGATTGGACACATAGAAACAGATTTTTAAAAAATAAAAAGCAGAACTTAAAAAGAAAGAAGAACAAAAACTGTAAACGTCCAAAAGTGCAGACGTGCAAGGAAAGAATTGACTTTACGAAAAATTTGCATGATTGCTACACCTTATAAATAGGCGTATAAAAAATAATGACCAAATAGCTTATCAAACAGATTTAACTATTTTTTCTAATCAAAGAGAAATTTTTTGGCGATAGGAACCTTTTATTTTTTTAATAGTTTGAAAAAATGATATTTCATCTAGGAGTTATCCAAACGGAACGGCTATTTAATGTTCATCAAATATACTTGAAATCGATAAAAAAATTTGAAAAAATCATGTTTTGAAAAAATCCTTAGAAGCTACTTCAAAAGAAATTGCGAATTTGTTCAAAGATACATGTAAACCTTCAGCATTGCTAAAAGAAACAAACTTTCTATTATAGTAGTTTATTTACATTTTGTTGAAAGCCTTATTGTTGCAGTCTTGTACAGAAGGTCGTGACTTGTTGCCTGCAGCTTTCTTGTATGTCATCATAACACAGTTATCACTCGCAAAAAGTTATTTTCAGTTGTTTTATCTTAAAAAATATTTTACAATGGCAAAAGAAAAATTTGAAAAAATAAACCGCAAAAATTATTGAATTTATAAATCTCTTGTTTTAGTTCACCTAGCCTAAGTAGTCTTCTTTTGTTTTCGCTAGTTTATTTTATTTGATTTTGCAGTTTATGTGTCATTAGATGGCCAAGACGGAATATATGAAGAAATGGGAACTTCCTCTCAAGGATAAAAGCTTAAATTAAAGGAAAATAATCGCTGTCTCACTTCGAGTTCAGCGATAATTATAGAACGATAATTATAGAGAGAAAATAAAGAAGTTTTTCAAACCGTTTTGTTTTTGCGTTGGTATCTTGGGTAGCGGCGCTACGTTTTTTAGTTTATACATGTTGGTCTTGCAAAAATGGACCTAGCGTATTTATTGTCGAAAGCTTTTTGTAAATAAATAAAATGTATTTAAAAAATAGCAATCGATAATCATATTGCGTAGTAAGTTTTATTTAGTATTTCAATTTCATTACTTGAAGTATTAATCTGCATTAAGCAAATAAGAATGAAGAGAAACTTAGCCCTTTTTTCTTCGTCTTGTTATTCCATATGTTTATGCAGGTTACAATTTTTGATTTCTTAAAACAATTTTAGTTTGATTAACTTACCGTATATTTGAATACATGACAATTTTTTTTGATTTTACAGTACTAAAGAACTATTTACAGTCGAAAATTTACAAAAATGCCTTCTGATTAAAACGAAAAACTTTTGAAAGATTTTAACACATCGAAAAGCGCTTCAAAAAAATTTACTTCAACTTAATAAAGCTTAACAGCCTTTTCAAACCACTATTAGTAAAAAACCTGTTTAGTAATTAGGTTAAAATCAAACGTTTTGCTTAAATTTTTGAGTCAATCAAAAAAATATTGTAATGTACGTGACGTATATCTTTTAAAAAATAACGAATAATGAAAAAAACTGACTTTAAAATCTGTACAAAATTCTGCTAAACACAAACGCAGTTTTCTAAAAACCGAACAAATAGTTTTGCACACCAAAGCTTTTTAATAGTTTTGCACACCAAAGCTTATTTCAAATTGTCCATTTCAACAATATTGCCTCAGGGCAATATTGCCCCTTCAGTGATATTCTCGCAGTGGTGTAAACAATGGGCAATATCTTATCAAATTTGACCGGATCAAAATTTACTGGGTAAATCCAGATCTTTGATGTTGAAGGGGGAACGCAAACGACTAATCTATCCAAAAAGTTTATCGCGATCTCAAATGATTAATTAAAAAAGCAAGCAAGTAAAAGAGCAAAGATGGGAAAACTAAGGCCCGCGACAAGCTTCTGCGCGACCCACGAAGGCTTGAAACAAATAACTGAGAAAAGTTTTAATTGCTTTTTGTCTCAACCAAATTTTTGGGCATTGCTTTTAGCGATCACTGATTTTTAGATATGAAAATCAAGAAATCCGAGACAAATTCAAATAAAGACCTTTTTTAGAGATCACTATAATGCGGCCCGCAAACAAATTCAACTTTCGAATGCAGCCCGCGAGCTAAAAAGTTTGCCCCCTCTTGTAATAGAGGGTGGCTCAAAGCAATTAAACGCTTGCACGCATCCAAGCCCCCGATCCTACTAGATTGCGAATAGTATTTCCCATGGGTATTTCATAGCTCATAAAATACAGCTAGTCCCAGTCCGGCAGAAGATAGACTAAAAATTGTGCTCAAATCCCTTTAAATCTTAAAACTAAACCTTACCGTCAAACTGTAGTAGCCTGATATAATCTAATGCTCCCCGACCGGTGTCTCGCGGAAAAATGGCAATCTATGCATTGCACACTAATTAAAATAGAAAAGGTTACGTTTTTGCAAACCAAAGCTAAAGATTTAGAACGCATTTCTTTGCCTGAAAGCTTTTTTATGAGACAAAAAAGCCTAAAAATTTCAATTCAAACCTCTTTGAATAAAAAGAAGACCTTTTTTTTGGTAAGTAGTTCTTCAAGTTAGATCTATGTACGGTATACGGAAACTGGTAGCTTCAAATGCTAACAAACCGTTCAAAATCTAACAAAGACCAAAAAAAAGTCTTGACTGGTTTAATTTGCCATAAGCAGCGCTTCAAAGATTAGTAAGGACAAAAAAAGGTTTTCACCTTGGTGTAGGTGTGCGGCTGGCGTGAAAAGGTTGCTGAGCACTGATTTAATCTAAACCTGAAGTATTGTTTTACTTTGATTGATAAAACAACTGCCAGTGATTTTTTATTTTAGCAAGTGTGACAAAGCGCTATCGTGTTTGTAAAAAATTATTAATTATTTGTGAAAAACTAGCGCGGTTTCCACCAATGTTCTTTCCTACTTTTCCACCGGTTTAAGAGAATTTCAGGGCCGTTTGAGCAAGCGCTACTGCTGCGTTAAAAACGGCCGCTGTTTTTAAAGCTGGTTATATAGTGCCAGTCACTGATAATGTGATGGTGATAAAACAATTTTCATGAATGCTGCCGTCAAGGCAACGCATGTAGTCATTTGGGAGTAACAAAAAGTACTCTTCCATTTCAGTTTACAATTTTGAAATGTATTTTTTTGATTAAAATTATTTTTGTCTTTACATTTCAGATCTTAGTACTTTTCACGGGATCAAAAATTAACTGCACTCAATGATTTTGAAATTTTTACTTTATAGTGAGGTTCGGGAAACATAGTTCGTCTGCGATTTCAAATTGTTTTGTCGAAAACACAACTTTTTCTTGGTTGCAAAGTATCTGTCACAAGCAGGCCTATCATGTTAACTTGATTGATGGAAATAACATTGTCGTAGTTATAGATCACAAAAGAGACGACAGATTCTTGCACCACCTCGAACCAAGTCTAAGCAAACGGTTCGAAAGTCTGGGCAAAAAGTTTAACCTATTTTTGAAGAAAAAAACACGTTTCGACCTTGAAATTAGGGTGAAAACATCTTTTGTCGACTTAAAGTAAAGATATTTTTTTAAAGAATAGCCGAATGTGAGCAGTTCCTGATTTCCCATAAAATCAACTTAAATGTAATAGATTGATGTACTTTTTTTAGAAGCTCCTTGTAAATTTTTCTTTAGTATCATACCTTTTTTTCTCTTAACTTTTTATCTTGATTTGTAGGGCCCCCATTTATTACCTACCATATTTAAACTTGAACAAACTAAATAGAGTAGAAAAGACGTGCTTTAAGAAAAAGAAGCATAGTTTCTATAATCAGTTGTGAGATTAAGTCGGTTCGCACCGGCTTTTTAGAGCAAAGACGTGAAAATGTTTTAGGTTCAGGTTCAGCAAATGTTATTTTTACGTATTCAGTTCCCCTTCGGGTTCAAAGAATACAATTAACAGTTAATAAGAATGTACGATTTGGGTGTAGTTTACGCCCCAATTTTATAAAATATTTTTCAAGTAATTGCTTCCCTTATGTGTTGATAACCTCCTTTGTCATTGTGTATAGCGCCTCTTTCGCTTTTTTTCAAGTGAATATGATAAATATTAAATAATGAAATAAATAAATAAAATAAATTAATAAGTTTTTTGTCTATTTTTAATAAGAATATGGTTTGTGAATTGTGGCCCATAGGTATACCAAATCAAAGGATTTTGGAAAAGGGAGCGAAACAATTTGCTCAAATCATGAATTTCTATCAGTCCTCAAACAAAATTTCAAATTGCAGCGTAGTTTCCGAAATTTCCTTTTGTTGGGAGTGCCTTTTAAAAAAAAAAGCCTTTTTAAATTATGCTCTCCTGGCAAAAAGCCCTCATGCACCCTTCTGCGCCTCTGGTTGGCAAGCAAAGTTCCGCATTTTCGCAGCAAAAAAGACCTTCACTTTAAATTTGACTCTGATTTCTCGATTTTCGTCTCAAGAACATAGTGATCTCTAAGAAAAAGCTTGCGGCACACAGTTTGAGAATTGCTATACAGTAATAAAAATATAACTAAAAAATTTGAGTAAGCAGTAGGCCGCAGAAAAACATTAAGCGTTTAGAAGCGTTTTAGACATCCCTGGTTTAGAAGATTGCAATGTTTTTATTAAAGAAAAGTTTCTTCTTTGTAAGTCTCGTGAGGACTAAAAGAGGTTTTAATTTCTTTTCTTGACGTAAATTGTCAAAAACAATATTTTGTGATCTTTGATTCCGACAATGTAAAATCAACTGCTGGCGCAAATTTTAACCAGTTTTAAAAGTCGAAGTAAAAGCAGAGACCAAGTGAAAAGATTAAAACACACTAATTTAATATGTACAAAAGATGTAAGTGAAATTGCTGCCTCTATAAAATTCTCAACTTTTTACTAAGTTATCTACATTAATTTTCTTTCTTTTTTTATTAGGCCAGCTATTTAGTACTTTTTCGAATTTAAAGAGTCTTTAAACCATTTCGAACAGCAGTGTGTATTGGAATAAATTTAAATAAGTTTGCTGCTCAATGAACAAAATGTTTGACAAACATCAAAAAAGATTTTGTTAAAATGTGGTAAAATGTATCAATACTGTACATTTAGGTTCTTCAAGATGTCACAGTAAGCAATTTTTTTGGTGAGATAACCCAGAATCCCCCTTTCGCACCAGATTGAAATAAAGAAGAAACCAAGAAAAAAAGGATCTCTCAAGAAGCGATAGGAACCGCAGGGGAATCCGGGTTAGTTTTACAAACAAGAATAGAAATTGGACTGCATAAAAAGAGCGTTTGTTAATTAATAGTAATGAACAATTTGGCTTGGGTAAATGGGATGAAATAGCTCGAAACTTGCCAGATAAATGTTCCAGTGAAGTGGAAGAGCATTAAATTGATGGTTGTATATGTTGATTGACAACTTGGAAAATTAACGCTTCCTCTTGAAATTCCTAATAAAATGACGGACCACACACTATCAGTGCATGAGCCTTCCTGCTTTTTTTCTCAACTTCAAACTGACGTGGATAAGCAGCAGCAACGGAAATTGTATGCATGCAGAACTGTGGAGTATGATTAGACAATAATGGTGAATCTGTAATTAGCTCTTTGTTTATGAGCCCAGATGATGGAGACTTAGAGGTTGAAAACTTGCCAAAGTGGCCATGTACAGTATCATATGAGATTAGTGGAAAGACAGCAAAAAAAAAAGATATTGTTAGACAGTTAGAGAGCACAAATTGGTTGATAAGTTTTTCAAAGATAAATCAATTCTTTAATCTAAATATGAGAAAAAGATATGGTTGAAATTTAGATGTTGTTTGCAATTTATGAAAGCTGAACAATTAGATCTCTTCAATAAGTAATCATGAGTTATTTTTGTTAGTGAAGTTAACCTGAAATTTCCTGTGGTTTCTTGAGAGACCCTTTTCTCTCAGTTTTTTTTTGCTTTCTTATGTTGTAAGGAGGATTCTGGGTTAGTTTCACCAACAAACAACAGTTACAATCTCTTCATAAAGAGACCCAAACAATTTGTGTAAAAAGTTGTAACAGATAGCTTGATTTTTTTTATAAAGATTGCTTTGTTTGGTTTGTTTATTGTTGGAAAGATATTTTAAAATTATTGCTGATATAAATGTATTTATCAGCACCATTGCAAATTGTTGGTGCTTTTCAGAAGAGTGCTCAATGACTTCTATAGTCAGAGTGATTATTCTCATTAAACAAAACACAAATATTTAAATAACATTTTATTAAAATAGTTCCAACAGATTGTTTCACCTGTGTAGTTAATCAAGGGATATAACGTTGAAAAAAAGCAATACTAGTTAGCTTAAGCAAAAACAAAATAAACAAAATTTAAAAGTTGAAACAAATGTTATGCCTCAGATGAAAACTCACATTTTTGAAAAATGACACTATGAGAAATTTGTGTTTAAATGGTTGTTTTGTTCAAGATAGGCAATGTGATATGCAAATGCAAGAAACCATTTTGTAGACATACTACATTATACATTTTTTTAAAAACTTAAAAAGAATTTTTTTGGTATATTTTTAAATAATTCTTTTCTTGTTGTTACATTTAAGCTTTCATTTTTAAGGTTATTTGAGACACTTGATACAGTAGATTTAGTGGTTGCTTAAATTTAAATCACACAAAGTTTCGCTAAAAATGTCTGAATATGGTTTTTGGACCAAGACTAGCAAACTTGACAAAGGGTATTTGGGAACTGCATTAGCTGCAGCAATAAATAGTAAAACAAAGACTAAACTAGCATTTGCTGGTATATTGACAGGTACTTAAAGTTTACTAATTTTTACTAACTAAAATTTTATGTCATTTAAATGTTGTATGCTTATAATTTGATTTTTAAATATTTTTGGTTTCACTAAAAACATTTATTTTGAAATTTTTCTTAGTTGAATCACTCATTATAATTTAAGCAGCTATTCAAAAAGACTGCATGATTGTTCTTTTGATTTTTTTGATTTGAGTTTTTTGCTTTTGATATGAGCAAGCAATTTGACCCAATAATTGTTTACAAACTTAAACTAAAAAGTGTTTCAGACATTATTATCAAGTTCATAGCAAATTACATAAAAAAATGTCCATTATTTACTGAATACAATTCCACACTGAAAAACCTCAAACACATAGACTTTGAATATTTTCTGATTTTTAGCTTTTTGAACATGTGCATTGTACAGTTTACACCTCCTACATTCCAATCTCCTAAAAAAATGTACCAATAAAAACATGTGCTGGTGACATAACAAACATACTGTCTCTTCACACCAACATTATTAGCCCCAATAAATCATTCAATTATGTCTTTGCAAAATTAATGATTGGGTTACCATTAACAATTTTTACAAATTGTAAAGAAAATTAAAATAATACTTTGTACCAGACCCAGATGAATATGAAATAATTCTATCATTTAAACTAACAAGCAAACATAATCATATGAAAGCATTCAAATATTCTAGGAGTAATTGTAGATCCCAAACTAATATTTTACAACATTCATTCACATTGTAACCGGCTGCACATGAAACACAAAAATAAACATTACATACATTCTTAGTAAGGGCACCTATCTTAAGCTTAAACAACTCCAAAAACCAATGCAAACACAAGACTCTACTCAAGCAACTGACGCAAACATAAGCTTATTCTATATCATTGTAATCATCATCATGGATCAAACATCCCATTTCAGAAATGTAAAAAAAACATCAACACAACCACACATGACATGCATCTACCAAAATAAAAATTACAATATCACATGCATACAAATCTGGCAAAGCTAAAAAAAAACTTGGAGAAATTTTTAACAGCAGTCTTAGAGGAAAAGCAACAAGAAAGTAAATTAAAAATCCTGCTTCTTTTTGCAGTTACAGAAAGTTTTTCTAGTGGAATTGGATCAGATGATGTTGGTCAAAAAATACAGAATACTATTGATCAAATCAATACGTATGTATAACATGTCCATAAAAGTTATTTTTTTACCATTTTCAAATAGTTCATATTTCTGATTGGCAAAACACTTAATTCCTAGAGTTTTGAGCAAATGTTGCACAAAGTATATTTGTATTATTTTTAGAATGTGTTTATTTTTAAATTGTTATTTTATACTTATGTACAAAAAACTTTTTTGTTTTATTTTAATCAGTTGATTCTTTTAAAAATTTTGCTATCCCATTTTTAATCTGTGATTTTATTTAAAATATTGAAATGAAAACAAGTATTACTTTTAATTATTTATTTTAAATTCATTTTTGAATTTATAGTTTAAGAGTGATAAACTATCAACTTGATCATTTGAATTTTTTGTTATTTTAATAACACCTAATATTGATTATTTAGATATCAAGTAATTGTAAAAGTTCGAAAAATTGTTTCTGGTAATGTCACTGAAGTGATGGTAAGTCTTTTTACTTGCATTTGATAATTTTTGAGATCCTTTAGCATTTTTTTCTAATGTTGCTTTTCTGATCTGATATATTGATTAGCAAAACTTTTATATTTTATAACTTGACCATTGCTGTGTTTTATCATTCTTATGAAATGTTGGTTATGTGGACATATCTACTTTAAGTTTGTAGTAGATTGCCTTTTTTATATTATCTCATACATATATGTATATATAATTGGAAAAATAAATCAAAACACTTTGAAGTATACTCAATAAAAATTAAAAGTTTGCATAAGTTTCACATTTGTTTTATCAAAACACACCACTACAATCTGTTTTATCCTGTTCAGGAAATCAGCATGGGTTTATAAAGGCATAATAGAAAGTGAAGGTTTTTTAAATTTACGTACTGAAATTAAAACTAGGGCTGTAATAGTGCACATACATATACTCTGAGTTTAAAGCAAATCTACTTTAAAAAATTTATTTAACTTTTTCGACTTATTCGTTATTTTAGTTATTCTTTGTTGATAATCTATTGTTGATTGGTCATTGGTTGTAATTAATCCGATATTAGCCCGTTTAAAATTCTTTTTATCCTGAATTTAAAGTTGCATTCATTAATTATTGTTTGTTATTGTATTTTTATTCAAATCAAAACAGAACTACATATTGTTACTCGGATCTGCGTTATAATCGGTTTGTAAAAACGAGATCAGCTGTTTTCTAGTATTTATCACTTCAACTGCGTTACTACAGTAGTTTGTAGTTTTGTTGTGCAGATTAGATATACAATGTTTTTTTTTTGAGGTGGTATATACACCTTCTGCAAGAAAATGCTTGCCCAATTTAAATTCTTATCTTTGAAATAAAAATATGTCTTTTATTTTAATTTTCATAAAACTTATACTAATTCTGTGCGGAATTCTGTTTTTATTTCAATTTGATAACTTTTAAAACATGACTATTTTAATCTAACTGTATTTGTACCGTATGTCCGATATTAATGCCCAATTGTTACTTTCACTGCGTTAATTTTTAAAAGCCAAAACAACTTTAAATTTCGGTTCTGAACTATTTTATTGAGTCCGTTTTTGAAAGACTTCCTGCCTCTTGCTAAATTTTATAGGTTGGTGCAAAAATAATGTCGTTTTCTCACACATGTTACTTTTATATATGATTTCTAAATTAATTCATTGATATATATAGCCTTGTTATGTATCATTTTAAAGCGCGTTTTTCGCTCTATCGAATCGTGTTATTCGTTACCGTTCTTAATCTCTTCATTCATTTTTTTGCAGTCTTTTCGACAGCTTAGACAAAATTCAAATCCGCACGATTTTCTTGTTCCAGTTCAAACTAGGCCGAAAAGCTGCGAAGACAGCTCGTGATATCAATGATGCGTTTGGCCCAGGAACCACTAACGAACGTGTGGCCCAACGGTGGTTCAAGAAATTTCGCAATGGTGATAAGAGCCTCAAAGATGAAGACGGTCGCTCGAGAAATGGGTCATTTTTGTTGTGTAGAACGAGCGTAGAAGACACCTCAAAACGACGATTTTTTTAATTATCGTTCAATTCATACGGCACCCATTTATCCAACTTTTTTAACTTCCCTATTTGCTTTAAATGGCGAACGTTTGTTGAGTGGTCGACCTCGAGTCAACAGCAACTTCTCGTGTGCTTTTGCGAGGAACCGCAGTCGGCCGGCCGCGACCGTCTTCATCTTTGAGGCTCTCGTCACCATTGCGAAATTTCTTGAACCACCGTTGTGCCACGCGTTCGTTAGTGGTTCCTGGGCCAAACGCATCATTGATATCACGAGCTGTCTCCGCAGCTTTTCGGCCTAGTTTGAACTGGAACAAGAAAATCGTGCGGATTTGAATTTTGTCTAAGCTGTCGAAAAGACTGCAAAAAAATGAATGAAGAGATTAAGAACGGTAACGAATAACACGATTCGATAGAGCGAAAAACGCGCTTTAAAATGATATATAACAAGGCTATACATATCAATGAATTAATTCAGAAATCATATATAAAAGTAACATATGTGAGAAAACGACATTATTTTTGCGCCAACCTAATACAAGTGTATTTATAAATTTTTTCTTTAAGCCTTGGGCACAGTACAACTACATTAAAATTATTTTTAAGTATGCTGTAGTGTGGCAATAGTTTGCGATTTTCGTCTCTCACAACATTGCAGTAGAACAACATAGTCACTTATGTGGTGCTAAATCAATGGTAGAAATCTTAGCAATTATGCATGTCCATTGTCAGATTGTCTTAGCAATTTCACACCAGGTAGAAACCTTAAGCAATGTCATGTCAAACATTCAAGGATTTAACCTTGACCTTAGCTCTAAATTCAAGAACAATAACCCACCACGCTCACTGGACGATAAATTATTCATTTTTAAAAACTATTGAATACAATTAGACTTTATTGGTACTTCGTTTCATTAAAAAAATATTTGTTTAGTGAGATATTGGATCTCCAGATAATTAAAATTGAAAAACAGTAAAATGAAATTTTTTTATAGAAATTACAATGATTAAAATTGAAAAAACAATGAATAAAGCTAACCTTGCCTTTGTCGGTTCCCAAAGAGAGTTTAAATAATATATTAATTTACATTAGTTGTCAACGTAAAAGATGAAGCAATAGCATTTAGGAATTTTTCTTGTTTCTTGCTGTCATTTAAAAATGCCCTTACAATAAATTCTTATAAATATGTTTCAGAGTTGGTTACTTTTGGCTTGTTTTGCTCCTTTATGTATTTGTTTTCAGCAGCAATGAAGAATCGATTTATTTTATTTGATTGCTTGTTTTGTTTTCTTCTAAGAACACTTTAAAAGACTGGAGCGACAATTTAAAGCTCGACATCATACTAACAATCGGAGGTGCCGGAATAGACGCTGTATCAGTTACTCCTGACGCGACCAAGCAAGTGATTGACAAGGAAGTGCCCGGATTTGTGTTTAGCATGCTTACTGCAGCACTGCAGCTCGATCCCAATGCTGTGTTGTTTCGGTAAATAGTTTTTCTAGGCCAATAATTCTCTGTCTGCGTTTCGTGCGGGCAACTGATAAATTTACATTATTGCCATTTATTTTTGCTTCAAGGAAGTCACGTCGAGTGACTGGGGCCTTGAATCGCTTTTAATTTTATTTACGTTATTATGACACCATCGGTTAAATTCAGAAGTAGTTGTTGTTTTTAGTATTGAATCGATGCTTTTAATAATTATTTTAAAATACTCTTGCCAATAGCATCATTGCAAATAAAATAGACATGCTGCTGAGTTCAATTTAAATGCTAACGACGCCTAGATACTAGAGATACATAGATCGGAATAATAATAAAGTGGGCTGTTTCAGTAAATGGTTCGCTTAATGCTGTTTTAATTGCGCCACTGATTGATTATAAGGTTTTAGTTTAAGGGTTGCCCTTGTTTTGCAATGCGCTTGTTTACCTATAAGTCGAACTTTTTCAACGCTTTCTGTTTTTGATGAGTTTTATTACTCAAAATAAAGTCTAAAATTTGATTGAAATCAAAATTTGCCAGACTTTTGTCTCATTTGATTATAGTTACAAAAACTATATTGTTGCCTGCTTTTGATATTTTTGGGCAGTTATAAATATATACTACGGGTATGAATGTTCTTTTTCTACAGTTTATTCCTGAGGAGTTCCCTCTCTTGCATGTTTTTTTGAATCAGTACATATGAATCTTACATATTTTGCAAATATTCCAACAACTTCGTACTTTTCACACCCCCAGTTTAAAAATCCTTGATTGTATGATTTTTGTCAAGTCTGCTAATCCAAATTTATGTAAGGATTTTCTCAAACCAATCCCAAGATAATCCTGAATTGAATGACAAATGAAATGCAAGTCAAATGTTTTGAAGTTATTGACTTGTATTGACCGGCGTATTCATGCGAGTCGATCGGACGACATGATCGGGAGAAAAAAATTTGACAAACGAGAAATTGGCTTCCAGGATTTGGTTCCAGCTGTTAGATTAATTATTTATTTAAAATTTTGGCCCGGTCAACCGTTGCTTTATAAAGACCGATCTTTGGGCTGAGAAATAACAGAACATTGGCCTCATGTTTGCCATTCGGTTTTTGACCTTTCAAGGATTGCGAGAGTTGGTTTTGATTTGGTTGCTTTCATGCGACAGTCGCAGTTTGACCTTCCATTTCAAATCTTACAGTTGGCTATTACTTGATATTTGACTGTTTATTACCATTTAAAAGTCTGGTTGATTAGTCCCTTGTCTTTACATAATCTGTATCAAATTGATTGTTAGAGTTAGAATATTTGTATGAAAGCAACCGATTTGAATCTCGTCTGTATTCGTCATTGCTACCGCCACATTTCAACTTTAATTGCATCTTGTCTTGTTGTTGCAATAGGAATAGAATTGAGAGATTTACGTCTTAAAACATTGTATTTGACTTTCACGCCAAATGCTCTGCTTTTAACATAAAGATAGATTGAGTTTCTATGTTTGAAGCAAACAATCAACTTGTAGAGTTGCCAAGTGCTGTTTGCTTCAATCGGTGGATGACTAAACATATTTCGAATGTATTTTTAATTTTGTATGCAATTTTAATTTTAAAGAAGTTTGATGTCTTCAATCTCAATGACGCTATCTATCAGATAAAGTAACTTGTTTTTTTTGCAATTCATTCACTGTCGCAATTTCAATAAACGTAAATTTAATTTATTTACAAGCCTTACGAAAAAACGACTCCGACTAAAATGGCTTAATTTTTTTTTTCTATATTTATTCCTGACTCGCAGGAAAGCGACGGAGACGCTAATATATAGTGAAAGCAATTACCCGACCTGCTTCCAAATACAGTATGCCAAGATATTGCTGTTTGGTTGAAATTTTTTATTCGATTTTTAAGTTTTATAAGAGATAAGAAACGTCTATATCGCTGAAAAAATATGTAAAAATATCTATTAAAAAATGTCTAAAAAAATTAACAAATGTCAACTTATATAAAAATCATGATGTTACGTATTGCCAAGAACTTTTGGCTCATCTTTTTATTGCATTTCAGCGGCGTCTGCGGCGTCCGAAACGCGACGTTAATTGTCAATCTACCCGCTAATGTTGAAAGAGCCGCTGTAAGTGTCGTGTGTATTTTTGTTGCTTTATTATTTGTTTTGAGCTGAAAAGTACATTTACTTTTGCTGACTATTGGGATAAATTGCAATTTGTGTAATCCATTGAAGTTTACTTTCTAAATGTTTCAGGCCAAAGTTGTTTTGGCTTTGAACTGAATTTTTTGCTTTTGTCCAGGATCTGATTTACACTAAATAAATTGTCGGCTGGGGATATACCGATATTATGGGCAAGATATTGGCCATATTTTGCCGATATCGACATAGCCGTATCAGCAGGGGACAATTTCCCCAAGTTTCCAAAATTTGAGCATAATCAGGAATTTTCAGGGCAGTGACAAAGATCAAAAAAAGGTTTTTGTGCTAATTGCAGAAAAAAGTTTACGAATTGTGGATACTTTTTGTCCTTCACCTTCCTGGTGACTATAGAATCATAGCTTGTCATTCATCCAACCGGTGTTTACGGCCAATATTATTTCAAAAATCAAACTGATTTTTTTTCAAGTTTTCAAGTATATTATTTCTAATCGTCAGGGTGGTGAAATCAAGATATTTCGTTCCCAGGGTTGTCCTCTCGACTACCAAACCAGTACCAAGGGCCCCCAATTAAATATTTTTTTCGCGTTCATCCTTGCTGAAAACCCTTGATAGTTTGCAGTGTTTAGCGCCGTACGCCAAAACCATACCAGGGGCTCACTGTCCATTTTTTTTTTTGCTTAGACTTGCTTCTCTGTTATCCTTCCTTACATACCAAAGGCTATCGGAAGTCTCAAAGGTTCATCCCGCCCCGACGAGACATTCTCCGGCCCCGTCGAACTTCCCCAGAGTCGAAGCGTAACCCCCGCCAAACATTTATCCCCGGTACATCACCGGATTCAAACTCCACCTCCTGTTCGTCCCCGACACTCAGTAGTGTCTCCGCCCCCCCACCACCTCACCAACGTGGTTCACCATTTGTCGGTCACTCCCAATTTCGCCCGGCCGCAACATTCGAGTCATGCTGATGTTGGGAGTGCAGTTTCACACGTGAGTTTGCTTTTTGCTAAATGAGATTTTAGTTTTTTGTAGTTTTTACGTTACAATAACATTTTCTTGCCTGTTTTTCGATCTGGCGCTTTGGTTCTTTGTTTTAAATTGTTTCAAGTTTCTTAAGCGCGGTTCACACTGAAAGCATTCGCAAAAAAAGCAAGCGGAAAGCGTATTTTTCACTACCTTTCCGCAAACGCTGAAAGCGAGAAAGTTGAAATTGAATCAAACTCTCATTCATGGCCAAAAAGCATGAAAGGTGCCCGCTTTAGGTGAATTTACAAAAAAAACTACCATTGACGCAACTTGTGCACTTTTGAACTGAAAGCAGAAATGCTGTAAGTTCTCGTTTAATGGTTCGTGACGCCGCTTATGTGTAAAATACAAACTGACAAACGCTCTCATTGACGGCAGATCAGAGCGGTTTTATCGTAACCCGTTATCAATTATAAAATGTTCAAATTTCTCGGTAGAACTTGCTTTTGACTTAAAACATCGAACGATGTTTGGTGATTTTTTTCGTTCGCAATGCAAGTCAAATTCAACTGACATTTCAGTGATACCTTTTGAAAGGACAGATAATTTCAACTTTTTTATATTTTCTAGGAGATTAATATTTCGTTTCTTGTTGTTGCATGAACTGTCTTATTTCAGGCAATTGTTTTAATTCGTTCTTGCATAACATGAAGCGGTCATGGTAAAAGAGAAACAAAATAAAGGTTGTTGTAAAAAAAACCTTCTGATCTCGAAAAATAAAAAAGCCTATGTTTGCGACTAACTTATTGTGTTTAAATCCACAAAGCTTCAAACCTCGAGAGCTGATAAAATTCACAAACTTTCCAATATCTTTTACATTTTTCCAATTCCATCCGATAAATCTTTCATACAGTATTTAATCTTTGATCACAAATCTTCAGCTTTTAATTTTTTTTAATTTTCTGAAAAATATCGGGTTTGCGTTTATACACTTTCTGATGGTAAATTGAGTTTAACTCAGCGAGTCTTTGGCTTTTAGAAATACAGTGTTTTAATTTTTTGATATGTATCAAGAAGCTTGAAGCGCGTTTTATTGGTTGCAGGCAGAAAAATAAAAACTGGCAAAAATCTGTACTGCAAAGAAAGACAAGAATTAAAAGTACAATAAATACATTTTAATAGAGGAAAAACCGAAATGTATATGTTGCGAAAATTTACAAAGTAGCAGATGCAAAAAAAAATTTCTCCGAGTATAACTCCTCCGACGTTTTCGAATGAATTAGATGGATAAATGAAGATGATGATAAATAAAATAACGTTGCCGAAAAATCGCGCAAAGTCGCATATTGTCACAACACTGCACGAAAGGCTGGTTTTCTTTTCCTTTGTTATTCGACATGCGCAAATGAGCTTTTCTTTCTTAATTATTATCATTTTGCTTTTATCTACGCTTCAATTAATCAATAAAAAAACAGAAGAGTTTTTGTCTACATCGAAAAAGACGATCAGTATCACCCGGCTTCGAGTTTGATGGGAGCGCATTAGTCTCCGCTCAGCTTTACTTTAAGCACGGCTAAAGGTTTTAATTTTATATGCAATGTACATCAACATGACAACAATGACAGCAGCGGCGTCAAATGTTATACTGTCAACAGTTTTTTCCTCATTAGCACCCTACGATAGCAATTTTTTCATTGTTATTGAAGTAAACGAAAATGTAGCTAATCGATTCGCTGTTTGGACATGCCCGGTTTTAATGTAAAGTATTCTTTCAACGCTTTTTTCTTTGATACTGCAAACCTATATTTTATTTGGCAATTTTTAAACCTTAAGGGCTTACATTTTCGGAAAATAAGTAAGTTGTTAAATGAAAGAAAATTATAGAAAATGCCAGGTCATTTATAGAAAATGTTCACATTAACTTGAGCAATGTGAGAAATACTTTTTTAAAACGTAGCTCGATTAATGACCCAAAATTATCGGTTTCTTTTAAGAGTCTACAGTGTATAAATCTCTTTACTTTACTGGTCTTAAGCGTTTCGCTGATGAGTTTTGTCTCCTGAGTAATAGTGGTGCCAAATAGAAATAAAAAATTTATCGTGTTTCAAATTGCAGTTAATTTGTCTTTGAAAGAATAATGACAAGTTTTTTTTTTGCTTGTCTTAAACTTTTTGCCAATCCGAGAAACTGCTTAATCAAGAGTGTCTTTCGTATTTTCTCATTGACGAACTTGTTGCAAGCCGAAGCGAAATCTTATAATAGAAGCGTCGACATCACAACTCAAGCACATAAAACACGTCAATTCTTCAAATCTTGCTATTTTTATGGGTAAACTGCAACTTGCAACAACCAGTCTTGCTTTTGAAAGATAAGTTAAAATCGGCATGTAGCTGCCATGCTAATTTTTTACACTTTCGTCAACTTATTTGGAAATACGAACAATAAATTTGTCTCAGATGTTGTTCTCTGAAGTAGGTAATTAAATGAGTGGAATCACCGCATGTCTTATTTCAAGATTTTCTTTTATTATATTTATTGTCAGTTTACTACGTATATTTTCGAGATACAGCTTATACTGTATATACTTTGTATCAAAGTTTTTTTGAAAGATTTGGGTAAATTCTCATAAAGTGAATTGGCCAATATTTTTTATAAAACACAGCTTTACAGCTATTTCGTATTTTTCTTTATTGTACGCCATGACAAAATTTCAAAGTTTGTTTTTTCAATTGCTGAGTTTCAGTCGCATTATATCAATTTTAGACGCCATCATTTGTTTATTAAAAGCAGTGTATTAGTTTTCCAAGTCTCCCTGTTTTCAATTGAGGTTAATTTGATTCAAAATTGCCTCTAACGAGTTGAGTCATTGGAGTTCTTGGAAATCGGCACATTGTCATCGTTATTCAATGCAAGGTTTTTAGCCTGGCAGATGAATAACGAGGTATAGAAATAAACATAGCGCTGAATCGCCGCAGGTAAAAACCAAAATTAAGTCGAGGAATCGTTCTACTTTTAGAATTTGTAAAACGCTTTGAGAAAAGCTTGAAGTTGCTTGGGTACTGGTTGTTTTTTCTTTGGTTTGGCTATCAAATTTGTCGTTTATCATTTCTTTTTATTAAGTGTTTACAAATTAAGCCATTTCGGTGCCGTACTCTGTTACGCTTGTAAACCTTCTAAAAAAGCATCACTCAGTCTTAAAAAAGAAAAAGTAATATTTAATAACTTAGCCTCCACTTTGTTTAGATCTACTTATTTGATTTTTTTTTTAGCTTGATAACACCAAAATTTCTTACCGTATCGAAATCTCACTAAATATCAGTTTATCAATCTTTAACGAAAATACAGAAAAAGAATTTTTTTAATCTTGTTGAATGAAAGAGCTTTAAATTAAAAAAAAAACGAAATTGCCCAATCTTGTGAAACGAATCTGATTTCGAAAAACCTTCAAAACCTTCAAAATTTTACAAAAAAGTTTTTGATCTAATCATGCAAGCAACATATGGTGATTCCAGGAAAGTTGGAGCATTTTTACGCTCAAAAGTTTAATTTTAAGGCTTGTCCAACTGCTGGTTTGTGTTTTTTAATTTTTTGTAATGTCGTAAAAGCCGTGCGTAAAGTGAGAAATATTTGATCATAAAAAAGACAAAAGACTTAACTCTGATATGCTCGCTTTTGCGAATTGATGCGTTGTTTGATTCCTTTATGAACATCGCACCGTCATATTTGTGTTCCATCTTCACTGTTTCCTAAAGATGCAAAAACTTGTCGCAACACCAAGGTGATGATAACTTTCTGTTGACCCTAATGTTATCATCAATGTTATGATCAATGGCGCATCCCGATTTCACTTTCTTTCAAACCCGCCGCATTAGAAAGTTTTAAAAACCGCTGAAAATGTAAAAGTTAGCTGTAACGGTTGTAATAGTCGCCTTGCATAAGATTAGAAATTGTTATTTGACTTGGATTTGATTTTATTTTTTAATTCGGTCGAGTGCGTCAAAACGATCTTTCGTGTGGCTATTTCATATTTATTTGTAAAACATTTGTTAGTAACGCTATTAAAGAGCATTTCTCTTTCAAAATAGAAAAATAATTTTGCGAAGTTCAAGTTTGTATAAACAACATTTATACTGTTTCATAAATAAACTTTTCTACTTCTGGTTGTTTGAGAATTGTTTCAACTTGTCTGTAATCATTTACGATTTATTTTTAGTAACGATGGAAATAACCCAAACTGGAAAATAAAAGGTTAAAAACTAAAATCTTTAATATACGTCCATCTACCATACAAAATACAAATTGCTTCCAAAAAAAATCACTTCACCACAACCATTGTCTATTTTGAATATCCTGACGTTCAATTTTTCATAGGCATTTTGTATTTAATTTTTTAGTTCAGTTTTGGCAACACGTTAGCCGTGACAAACTACCAATTGCAAACTAATTGATGAATAGCTGCATAATTTCAAATGGTTATTGTCTCGATTCCGGTGCAGTTTTTAATGATTACGCTTCGTTGTGCACTTCTTTACAGGTTGTTATTAGTTTTTTTTTTTGGAAAAAAACTCGCTTTGGTTTTCAAGCTATTTCAAAAGAGTAGAAGTTATTTTCTTTGCGTTTTTGACTTCTATGATCAATCCTTGCATGTATCTAGGAACAGTGTATACTTTTAAGTTGTTTTGATTGTCGTACAACCAACTGGACTCTTCAAAGTAGATTGATAGTGCAATGAGCGTCTTGTTTGAATGTCATTAGGATCACTTTAGCTGAATAATTTAATAACGTTGTTTAATAATTTAATGGTATTACTTGAACATGCATATTAAGTTCATTAGCAAACCAAGATAACCAAGTTTTGAAAAATGCGATTGGATCTTGTGTTTGTTGAATTAAATAAGCGGAATATTTTTTTCGAGGCTGCTTAACAAAGCACTAAACGTTGTTGTTATTGTTGAGACATGTTTAATGTCACGCACAATCGCTAAGAAAATTCTTGCCTTCTTTATACTTTTACCTTATTTATTATTTTATAAACTATGCTTGAGTTGACAACTGTATTGAAGATTTTCAAACTGCGCTTTCAAATAAAATTCGAAAAATGTTTTCAACCGAAATAAAAACTGGATCGAATTTTGACTGTTTCTTAAAGGGCGCGATAGGCATTATTGCGTTAAGTTTTTAGATTTTCTGGTATGCGTATTTGTCACTGTAAGTCGTTGATGATTTACTGTAGATTCACCGGAAAATTCTAACTTGTTTTTCAAAAAGTATACTTTATAATTGCTTAAGATAAAGATAACTTTATGACAAGAAATAGTAGGTAAACTTTTGACAAATAAACTCATTAAAATGCCCTGCACAGCCTACGAGAAAACTTCGAATGGCGATTTTTATCAAATGTAATCTTATCCATCTTTCAGAGCAACCCTTTAAACCTCTCTTAATTGCAGCGACTTCCTTCACATCATCATTCTGATCTTCTTCCAACACATCACCATTCGAATCTTCCATCACATCACATTTCGGATCGTCTCCCGACTCATCATCATTCCGAACGACTTCATCACTCCGCCGACATATTAGACGAAGAAGAAGAAGAATCGGGGCCGTTGACAGAAGAAGATATTTTCGGTGGTGAATCGATCGACGGTTTGCTCGCGAAGGAATCGGTGAGTCGATGTCTCCAAGGAGTCTTTAGATGTGTTTGGGTTTTAATTTCGTTTGACTTGCGACACACGGCGACATGTTTTTGCTTAGTGTATAACGTTTTTAATGCCATGAAATATACATGTATATTAAAAACAAATTTAACTGTATATATATACACACGCACACACACATATATATGGCACTTTTCTATTACTTCTTTATCATTGTATCCTTAGGATTTTCCGCTTGAATTTGTTTTTGATTTAGTAACCTTCAAATCCAGATCTATCTTCCACTACCAAGAGCAGGGTATGACGATGTATTTGCTGGTGAGCTGACTAACTATCCGCTGAAAGATTATTTTAGTCGAGCAAAAATTATTTTGTTAAAAGTCAAATCGAGTAGACATTTTCTATTTGTAGTGTTACCGGGCTAGTAAATTGATTTATTTAGTCTGTCTAAGACTTAAGATAGATAGTCTGTCGAACCGAGGCTAACCGAGTTTTGACAGTGTTTTTCAACAGTTTTATTTTTTTTGAAAAAGAAGTATTTCGAAAAAACGACCTTTCAGTTCTAAAATTAATTAGCGCACTCCCACGTACACTTCAGTGAGTTACATAACACATCGATGGAACACCCATAACGCCGTCTAAGGTTTACCCAATAAAAAAGATCGAGTCTGCACTGCTGTTGCTTGTTATTTGTCAATTGCTCGAGCATTCGAGTGTATTCTATTCTGGGAAAAAGCGACACGAAATGTAATGCATTGTGAATAACACGTCGGCTTTCCAGTTTTCAAGAATTTCTCTTGATCTAGATTCGCCTCGTCACCGATCTTCCATCAGGCGTTGAAGTTGATTCGTCGGACAGCGCGATTGTGGGTAAGCGTCGGGCCTGCCTCGTGATTTTATCTCTTGATTTTGATTGGTCGTGTTAAGTGTTGATGGTTGGTTTTAATATATTCACCAAAATAAATATAATCGCTGCTGTCACATATTGATTGCTCGGCGAATCGATATTTCTTAAAAATAGTAAAATGACGTTTTCTTCTGATAAAAGATTAATCGCAAAATGTAGAAATTTTTTCATTTTGGTTTAACTAGTGCTTTTAGAATCAGTCTTGGTGTACTACCGGAAAATACCTGGGGTATACGCTCACTGCACGTTAGTTTCTTTTTGTGCCTAGCGTCTTTTAAAAATATTTGGCAGTTATGACCTTAGTTGACCAAGAAAATTTGGAAAATAAATCTTCCTGTTTAACGCTCTTAGTAGAATCGCTTAAATTAAGCCAAAGTTTTGTTAGCTAAATTGATTTCTTATAATTAGTTGTTAGCTTTACTAATCAGTCACGAAAGAATCAGATAGCAACCGCTTTGTTTATATTCAATAATTTGTGGCTGAAGCACATTGATCGTGTGATTGTGACGAGAATCGAGATTCATCTTCTTACAGGCGATGCCGGAAGCGAAACAAACTACGCCAAGATCGCTCGTCGCCCCCGTGTTTCGCCTTACACGGAAGTGAGCGTCGACAAAGCCACCGCCACCATTTTCGCCGTCACCAATACGATGCCGGCTGTGGAGATTCCGTACAAAGGTCTTTTTTCATATTAACTCGCGCTAAGCGTTTATATTAAAGCGTCGTTTTCACGAGTTTCTTGTTCGGAGCGTTCGGCGATTCGTCTCCGTCGATGACGGTAGAAACATGCGACCACCTCTGACTGTGTTTGCCGGAGTTAATTAGAAAGCGTTTTTCCGGCCAGTGTAATGAAGTCGTTTTAATGAATTTGTAAACAAGCATCGCTTGCAAAACGTCATTTCCTGCTGCTTTGTCACAATCGATTGTCCATTCATCGTGTTTTGTAAAAGATCGATTGCCAGTTTGCATGCTCTTTTATCTGTGATCATTTTCAGTGTAGTTTGACTTCATGATTTCATGATAAAGCAAAGTACGCCGTTAATAGGAGCCGTTGATCTCGATTACGTAAAGTTTTTTTAAATTCGTGACATCGACGACCAGATCGGGAAATAAACTGGTTTTTTTTATTCCGCTTGAAATATATAAATGACTCTTTGTCAGAAGGCCACACTTGTCTTGTTCGATGGGGCTTAGTCTCTATTTATTTTGCCACCACGATGCCAGTAACGTTGACTATGACGTACACGAAAATTCATTACGACTTTGTCAGAAATTCGAACTCGTGTTTAGACTTAGGCATTTCGTTTTATACGACAAATCAAAATAAGTTTCCTTGATGACTTTGTTCCGAATCTTTAGTTTATTACTTGGCGTTGTTCATCCCAGTAAAAGCCTTTTCTAAGCGTCTTAACCTTGCCAGATGATTGAAGCAAAACTTGTGTTTTTTTTCCAGATGCGTTGAATCACGTTCTTGCCGATGACGTCGTTGCGCCGTCGCCACTTCCGGCGTACGATATGTCTATTTTAGACGGATATGCCGTCATAGGTGAGCGTCAAGCCATGTGTGGTCACGCATGTTTATTTTCTCTAAGGATTGATCTACTTACTTAACTTACAGAGAAGGAGTTGTCGCGATAATTGCAATAAAGTCTCTATGCTCGGGCTGTTACATAAGCAACTTTTCTTTGAAATTTACCAAATTTTAAATTGAATTCAAATTAATTGAAATCAAATTAATTTTCGGATTTCAGCCCATTTCATCTCAATTTGGCCTCTAGAGTTTAGACGTTGACGACATGCATTTAAAGAAATTCAATTTTTATATACACAGGCTATTCAATTTCTGTAGGGTAAAATTTTTTATTGAACAACTCCTGCACTTAATGTGTTGTGTGAGATTTTATACTGTTTTCAAGCAATATCGAAGATTTGAGAATTTATTAAATTTTGTTTTCGTTTTTTTACCAACTATACTACAATTATAGTAAATGTTGCCTTATTACTAAAGCGATGTTTGCGATCTACTAAGCCAAAAAAACCAGAGATTTGCGCTGAGATTATTCGAAATCCACTCACTAAAACATAAAAACGGCATTATCAAGAACGAAACTATTCTAGTCAGCATCTGTGTGACCTTTTCAATTTCTCAAAGAGTTTTTACTAAAAAATTTATGAAAGTTGTCAATTTAGAAAATTTTTGAAAATTTTAATATGCTTTTCCCATCATTAGATTGAGTAGTTGAAAATTCGATCTGTAAAGTTTTTGTTATCAACCGAACAACTTGACAAAGCAGTAGATGAATTTAAAAAGAAAGTTGTTTTTAACGTCCCTTCTCACGTTGCTTATGTAACACACCAAAGGTTAATTTATCTTTTACTAAAAACATAAATATTTTTACAACGAATAAGTTCGCGTTCTCGAACTCCATATCATGAGTTAGAGAGGGCAATTAGACAGGGGCAGGGGTAGGGATTGCGATGGGGCAGGGGCAATTAACAGCTTTTTATTTAGCCGCCGACGTTCCCGGGGACTTGAATGTGGTCTCGTTGTCGAAGAACGAGCGACTCAAGCCGGGCCTGGCCGTGCGCATCACGACAGGAGCCGCGATGCCCCTTGGCGCGGACGCTGTGGTTCCTGTTGAGGAGACTCTTCTTGTTTCCGAATCTGACGATGTAATGTTTGTTTTATTGACGAAATGTGTTTTTTAATTAACGGATTTCGAGTTTTTTGTATGTGTTCGAGCAATCACTGTTGGGTTTGATGCGTTACGCTAGAATGTTCTCGATAATGTTTTGTCGATTGTT
This sequence comes from Diplosoma virens, assembly GCA_963680785.1. Classification (NCBI taxonomy): domain Eukaryota; kingdom Metazoa; phylum Chordata; class Ascidiacea; order Aplousobranchia; family Didemnidae; genus Diplosoma; species Diplosoma virens. The sequence continues at coordinate 28,063,719 of OY796894.1, forward strand.
TCTACGTCACATCGAGTCTCTTTTAATTCCAGGGCTGCACTGAGGTATGCGTCAGATTCTCGGGGTCGGCCACTTCCGGTCAATACATCCGTCCCATAGGCAGCGACACGAAGTCCGGGCAGGTGATACTCAAAGCCGGAACCACACTGGGGCACTTGGAGACCGCCGTCCTGGTGTCGATCGGGGTGACGAGCGTTCGAGTGTTCAAGTATCCCGTCGTGGCGATCATGTCGTATGGATCGAACGTAAGATTTGAACCCGCGCTTTTCGAAGAAAGCGACCCACGTGCTTGAAATACGTGTTTTATCAGGCCGCAACCGTTTCAGTTTTATGGGATGAATCGCTACGTATCGTACACTTAATAATGTACAAGTTGAAATCTTGCAAAATTACACGTTCGAAATTTTGCTTCATATTTTTTGTTTTCACGTTAAGTTGTTATGACTATGGCAGTGAAAACATCTGCGTTTTGTTTTTCTCTGTTGATGTTGGAACATCTGTCGCTTTTTATCATCAACAAGTTTTTAAAATTTATGTTTGTGAACGACATCGTAACCCGCTTACTTAGCCTTTTGTTGTGCTTCCTTTGGGATTATTGGTTTTAAAAATCGCATTATGAGCCTTATTATAAATTATAAATAAGATTTTGCTTTTGTTTTTGCATAGTTACCAGTGCATTGAAAATTTTCATGCGAATTGGGTTCGTTCCAATTTTCTTTAATCAGTTTATCAAGCCCAGCCTGCTATGGCGTCTGGAACATGACGTTCTACATTCTAGCTATTTCTGTCTCGAGACACAAACGACTTTGACGTCATCAAAAGTCCCGTTCTAGTTCGGTCATGAGTGAATATTCCAGGCACCTGAGGCAAAAACGAATTCGCAAACTTCTGCTGATCGGCCGCTCTTTAGTTAATGATTCCATTTTCGTCTCGCTTCTCTTTTCGGTGCATCGCCATTAAATTCTTTTTTATTTCAGCTTCGTGAACCGGAAGAACCGGAAATATCCGAGGGCGAAGTTCGCGACTCGAATCGCGTCATGTTCGGCAACGCCCTCAAGCAGCAAGGCTTTCCTGTGGTCGACATGGGAATAGTCGATGGGGGCCCTGGAGCTTTAAAGGAAACGTTCAAACGCGCCTATGAACAAGGTAATGACGCATCGCGACTTTTCCCGCCATGTCTTTTGTTTGTTTCATGAACCATGCACCCGATCTGATTGTCCCGGATGCTGGTTATTAATTCAACGTTTTTCATTGACGCCATTGGTTTGGTTTCTTGCTTTTTTTGCAAATTTGCATTTCAATCTCTTGAATTTACTCATCAATTTCAACTGGCATTTTATCAGTCTGGAGACGAAGTCGTTTTTGTTTTTTTTTTTGGTCACATCGAGCTTAGAAAAAAATTTAAAACTAAAAAGCGCTTGTATTTCATTCGAAAGTTTAATAAAATTTACGATACTGTTGAGTTAGTTTACGATACAAATGTCGGAAATCTTTCAGTTGGACCAATAAAGTTTGTTTAGAACAACTGTAATTGTTCGGTTTTCTGCTGAAATTCATTGCCTCAAATCTTGTTTCTCGGTTTTCTCTTAAATTTTATTTATTTATTTCATCAAGTTTCAGACAATTTTTTTTGATGTCGTTTTGATAATTGGCGTTCTAAATGAGATTTAACGTTAATCTCAAGCAAGACAACAAACCTATAAAATAAATTTGTTATTTTTTATTGGTTTGTGTTATTGTGATGTGACAATGCTGTTGAACTTTTCCAATAATCTGCTGTTTTTCCAATAAACGGTCGTTCGAATATTAAAATTTATTCGAATTGCTTTTCGAATGTTGTGCACTTGCAAGCAGTGATTATTTTACTGGAAGTTTACCCGGTTTAAAGTCGGAAATTTAATTAAACCAAGAGCACGTTGTTTGGATCCGATGACGCATTGAAGGCACACGTGCTTGCTCTGAACTATTAGCCTCTCTTGCATTTCGAGTTGGTCATTTTGATGATAGTGTCGTGCTCAATCGAATTGTAACGAATTTTTGTTCGTTTTCTAATCTTTGCCTTTATTTCTTGGCTACAACTAGTCTTTACTTCAAGTTTTGTCAGCTTTACACTCGTTGGTTTTTTGGTTGTTTGCCACTTTGTGAAATACGCAAGAAAAAGCTTGCATTATGGTATTTGACGACAGTTATTTATAACATTGCACTGCTTTCTTCATTATAAAGTCGTAAGTAAACACGATAATCTAATTATGACCAACATAAAGATCTGTCGACAACGCGATCCGAAAACGCGCCAAGCTTTTCGTTTCCACTACAATTGTGGAATGGACTATTCTTTCTTTTATTGATTTTTTTTTGCTTCGCTTAGATTTTAATTGCGGAAAGATCAATAAAAGAAACAAAGAATGCTCCATATACGCTTGTAGTGAAAACGAGCATTAAACTTAATTAACTGCAAAACGATTTTCCATTTGAGGAAGCGGATGCTTTTATTGGCTACATTTTATGATTGATTGAAAAAGCTTTTCTTAGTTTTCTCGGCAATGGAATTCGCACCAAATTCGGTGAAACAGGAGTATCATTGCTGCTTATGAATTTCAATCTCTAATACAAGCAAAATATAATAAACGCCATTTTTTGTTGTAGCTGACGTCATCATTTCGACTGGGGGCGCCGCCGTTGGTGAGAACGATGTGGTCAAACCTGTTCTCGTCGAAATGGGGGCTCTGCTTCATTTCGGGAGGGTGGTTGTTAAACCCGGGTGAGTAGTGTTGCCATCACTATTTGCTTATTTTTGCGCATCTCTGTTAGCAAGAGAGCTTCTCTAGTAGAGGTACTTTAATCATAAACTACTGTATATACACTAAAGACCACATTTGAACAAATAGTACTCCATTGCAACTTTAGGAAGTTGTAAAGGGGATTTTGTACGTTCATTTATTTACCCAAGCGCTATATTTTTCAGCTTTTTCGTAATTCATGGCTCACATTTAATTCCAAATTTTTCCGAAAACTTGTAACGTTGAAAAAACTACCTAGTTCTTATACGTATCGACTTAAGTAAAGCTGCTTCTGTGTTATTTAACAAAAGCATTAATTTAAATCTCTAATGATACTCAGAAAGCGTACTACAAGAAAAAGATGTTAGTTGTAAATCAAAGTTTTTCCAAATTCAATTGTTTATGCCACAGATTGGACGTTAAAAATATAGATTTCTTTAAAAATATAGATTTCTCATTACGTTAAAAATATAGATTTCTCACCTCATTTCGATTTTTTTTATTCTAAAAAACATTTTGTCGCTGTTTCCTAATAAAACATAAGAAAAAGCTTTTGTCGATTTTCTGAAATTTACTATGGATCATTTTGACCATGCCGCTCCACTATTGATATTCCTGTCTTTTCTTCTAAAGATGGTCTCACCGCTAACTTCAACTGCCATTGTTTGCAAAAGGTTCTTTTACGGAGTAATTGTTTGTCGTTGTGTTGATAAGTTGCAGTTGAAAAGATGCTCAGTGTCGTGTGTCTGTGTTTGTGTATTAGCATAACGGTCATTATGGTATGTATACGTCAAAGTTTATTGCAGTGATGAACAAAATACGGCCCGCGTCCCAAATTCAGCCCACTAAGCCATTTCATCCGGCCCACCAACTGTTCAATGTTTTACTTAAGAATCTATACAGATTTCATTGTAACTGAAAAGAAAATGTTACATTCGGTCTGCAGTAGACAAAATCAAGCGTCATTTTTTCTTTTGTTTTTAAGGAAGCTGATTGGGTAGGACTTTTTTACGTTATAAATAATAATCTGCCTCTCAGTTTGTCGTTTGTGCCCCCTTTTGTAAAAAGTTTGCCCATTACTGGTTTATTGCTTGTAGGTAACTTCGGAGAGTGTTCATTAGTTGTGTCAGTTTTGTACGACTGTGACGTGGAAATATTTGTTCCGATGGATGTATGTCGCGTGGTATAGTGTTGGTGACTTTGAATTTCTTCTGCAGCTTGTCATATTGCGAGTGATAGTTGTGGAAATGTGTCTGAGATGACGATGCAGAGTATGTCCTTTATGTTTCCGGTTGGATCTCGATGTGTATTTGGCGATGTTGAAGGCGCGTTTGTGTTTCTGTTAATTGTTTGGGTTGAGTCGCGTGAGACTTGAAGACGGCCGCCCAGTTGATGACGCGAGTCTGTTAGTTCCGCGTGCACCCGAAGGAAATACGAAGAGCTGTGTTTTGTACGATTCGTGCTGGTGCTTGCATATTCCAAAATTATCAAGACAATTAGTTTCTTTAATCATCTGATGAAAGTAATTCTTTTGCTTATCCGATTGGTAGAAGCACATCTTATTTAATGTTCTCTGTTTATTGTTAACCCGTTAAAAATCATAAGAACTAATATTAAAACAACATCGTGAAATGGTAATAACATGTCACAGATTTGAAGTAATGGCAATTATATTGCATTCACACGAGCACTTTGACGTCATTGTCGCTTCGCAAATGCAACATTAATCCTTAAAGAGTCAAATGGCCGATCCGCTTTCACTTGACAAAAAATCTGCAAATTCGGTTTTCGTGATTCAATTACATCGCATGCGGAGTCTCGGTTTTTAATTATTTCAGCTTCTCATTAAATTTCTCATGCAGTGCCCCGACAGCTTTTGCCACTCTGGACACTCCGCGTGGAAAGAAGCTCTTCTTCGCACTTGCAGGTTGGTACCTGATTTTTTTTCCACCTGCGTCAATTCAAAATCATGTAATCGTCGTGCTTGTGACCGTATTTGAAATGTAGCAGAGGCTGTATAAAGGGAAAAAAACAAGCTTGCAACGGTCACAACAAATAACAACCATGCTTTTCGGGTTTAACGGTAGTTTTTTGCCACGTTTTTTTAGTTAATTTGCAGTTATTCTTACATTTATTTACTTCGTATGTCTTTAAAAATAGAGTACTTCATCATTTTATCAAATTTTCCTCTTTTGTCGTCCGTTTGTTTGTTTCGTTGTGACGTAAAAGGTAGCGTCCCACTGGGTGATCTTGCAACCCCTCCCCGGTTTCCCCTGTCGCTAGTGTGCCAATTTCTTTTTTTTGATCTTTGATTCTTTCAATTTTCCACCGGACAAAATAAGATTTGTGTGAAACTCGTTTTTCCAGGTGTGCCGGTTCCCGCCTACATCGGCTATTTCCTGTTCGTCCTGCCGTGTCTGCGACGGTTGAACGGCACAGCCGATCCTCGGTCTGCCGTCGTCAAAGTTCGAGTCAGTATCAGAAGCGTTGTGTTTCGAGTCGGTCGATGTAGACGCTCGTCGACGACAACTTCGTTCTTTTGCAGGCGTCGTCGTACATCAGTCTGGACGTTGTACCCGAGTACAAGCGCGCTGCTCTTCGCTATGAAGGCCGCTCGTCGCTGCCCTGGGCCGATGTGAATGGGATACAAGCCGTGAGTCGAATTATTAGCCTCGCATCAATCGACGCCCTTCTGATTCTGCCGTCGCGGTCCGCTGAACGGCGCGCAATCAAGCGTGGCGAAGTCATCGACGCGATGTTGATTGCTTGAACGTTCTGCTGTAAAGATTTCTCACCAAGACTTTTTTTTATTGTGTTGTTTTTGTTGTTTTTTAACTGTCATTTCGCCTTTTTTAATTGCTTATCTAGATGTTTTACTTTTTAAGTGGTAAATTTTCTATTTGTATCGTGCTTTTAACTTAAAAGCAATATTTTCCTGATTTTTTTAAGCCAATCATTTCTTTACCAGATAGAACGTTGTTATTTTGCTCTCTTGGTAATAGTGAAAATTGTTCGAGTGTTTGCGTTAACGCATGTTTACTGAAAAATTAGTACAATTTTAAAGATATTCATTTTCGAGTTACTTAATAACGAGGATTGCCATTTTCTGCCTACGATAAGAATGTATTCTTGTGTTGTATAGATAGACCCCTGTACAGTTGATGTTTGTACAGTTAACTTGGGCACAGTGGATTTGCCCAAAAACGCTGTAGTTTTATGAAACGTACGTTTAGCTGCTGTTGATTAGATGAAATTTGATTAAATCCTTTGTTTTTGATAAGTATTCTACGTTTTTTACCTTTGACGTAATTGATGGGTGTATTACTGTAGTGGCTTTTGCTTGAATCTCTTAACTTGCAGTTTTTAGATTTTTAACGAAACCTGAAGATGTTGTTTTACGTTTTCTTATCTCGCGTTCTTTTATACGTACATTCATATGAAATGGAATGGTTTAACCCGCAATTGACGTGCGATTTGAAATTTTCTTATATTGAGAAGTTTTGCGTTTATTTTGATGATTCCATCAAAATATTCTTTATTTTAGCGGCAATATTTTCTGTTTGATTTTGAACTAGTTTTTTATTTATTCTATGACGATTTTAACAATTGATTTAAACACGTTTGAATAAACTAATCGAGTATTACATGAATGAAGATGGCCAATGTCAAGCATTTTTTTGGTGTTTATTGTAAAATTAAGCAATGTTTAACTGACTTAAACCTATTCGTGTAAAAAAGTTTTTTGCATTTATTGCTTTTAATTGTCTCATTTTTTGATATTGAACCAAAACTTTTTGCTGTACATGAAAATGTTCACGAACTGATACATCCATTGGTACATGTTTGTTCAAATTTTATTAATTACAATTTTGACATGAATCTACCTGTATAGATTTGGATTTTATATGGAAATTTCTTGGTGTAAATTGAGCTTTGTCTTAATCAGAGCAATATGTACATGACCTTTTGTGGAAAATTGTAAAGCTGAAATATGTTCTGTTGTCGGCGTATTAATCGTTGGTCTGTCTTGATAAGAAACGAGAGAATAAGTTGCACTTAATGGTTCCAATCTCAGCTCGCTGTGTTTTCAGACAAGTTCAAGTTTCGTTAAATGTACTTATAATTGGTTTTATTTTATTTGACTGATTCCTTCTAATTCTAATAAATTTTTGTAAAATATTTATAGCCTGAAAAAAGTTTTCTAATTAAAACATTTATTTGTCGCAATGAAATGTTAAATGAAGAGCAACCCAAACATGTGAAATAACAATTTTATCGCTAAGTTTCTTGAAGTTGATGATTTTGTTGTGATGTCATTAAATTCATTGATACATTGGTGTCATGTTACAATTTTCCTAGGAAACATTTAACAGCAAAAAGGTCTCCTGGTGCTTCTGGTTTTTAACTGTGGATTGCGAAGGAATTTAAATAGTTTTTTGAACTAATAATTTACTTTTTAATCACTTAAACACTGCTCGGCGAATCGTTTTCGAATAGGTGTTTGATCTATAGATCAAAAAGCTCGATAAGTACTGTTTGACACAAAAGCAAATTGTTTGTGAAGAGGAAAAATTATACCGAAAAAAAATTTAGAAAGATGAATCTGTCTCAGACTGTCTGACCTAGCAAACATTTTTCGAAAAAGCGTGTCCTGGTCAGCTTATTTTGAACCAACCACATTTCTAATAAAAAATTTCAACCGAACAGAAATATTTTGTCACCTTCGAAAAAAATGTGGCTATAATCCCTTGACGCTTGCTTTAAGTTTAACGCCTCGGAACAAAGATAAAATGTAAACAGAACGCAAGCTTGTCAAGTAGTTTCATTGGAATAGAGCAAACCCTGCCAAAAATACGTGTGGTTTAAAAGACACCAATTGACGTGTTTGGCCTTTCTAGTTTCAAATAGCTTTCAACACAAAATATATATATTGATGAAAATCATTGGCAAGTTTGATTGGCTTTTGTAAATCGCCATGACAGGACAAGTAAAAAAATAATTTTATAAGGTTTGAAAGGCCTACTAAAAACGCGAAGCTTTAGAGAAAAAATATCTTACAATAAAAGCACTGAAATATCTGACCGGTATCTGTAATAAAGCAAAAACAAACTTTGCATCTGACTTAAATTAGTAAAAATTTCCAAAAAATTTTTAGTGGCGTAAATACTTGTTTTTTTCAATGTTCCCAATCATTTGTTCAAAATATTTTTTGCTAAATTTCAGACTTCACTTAGTTTGCCAAACTTTAAATATCAAAAAAATTGATTTGTTATTTTTCGCTTAAAAAAAGGACTCCGGAAACTAGCATTCTTTTGCTTCGTCTATCGTTGACATCAATTAAATGATTAATAAAAAATTATTTTGTACACTGAGCGCTTCTCTAGGCTACATCTGTCACACTCATAAGTTGTATACTTAGAGCAGCAGCATTAAAAGTTGAGGCGACTCTGCTGATAAGGCTACCCACTACGAGCGTACTTTCAAATGGTAGATATCAGCTTTAGTGTATAAAGCAAGAATAACACGAATTTTATTTACGAACATAGGGCCTACAAGCTGTAGTTTTTTTGTTATAAAAAAAAATATAATCGTCATGTTTAGTGATGTCTGTCTACGGTCTGTCCTCTGAAAATCCTGCGGTCTACGGTCTGTCTCCTGTCCTCTCTGCGGTCCGCGTTGGAGAAATAACCGTTACCGTTATTAATAACCGTAATTTTTCGCGTTCCTTAAAATTGGTCTCTCTCTCATAAATTGCGCAAGATGCGAAATGCAAAGAGCAATATCTGTCCGTATGCAATTGTGTATTTATTTAAGTTTATGTATCCTATGCACGGTAAATATAATAAAATGTTATATAATAATTAATATAATAAAATAAAATGAAGTCAAAAATAACGGTCGTTTGATGTGGACCGCAGGATCAACCGCACCTACGGTCTGTCTACGGTCCCCTGCCAAGACCGGACAGACCGCAGATCTGCGGTCTGACAGAGGACCGCAGACATCACTAGTCATGTTATCCAATTTTTTTCTTTAAATCTGTTCGTTATATTGAATGCAACAAATTTTTATTTTTAAGAGGAGCAAAGTTTAATTTGTAGTAATGAAGTAGGTATCGTACTTTCGGGAAGCACTTTCGAAGATACTTGTGTTGTTGGTTTTTGGTTCTTGCTATAACTTCTTCGTAGCGGGCACTAGGTAGCATATTGCAATCCTATGATGAATTATAGAAAGTCCAGGTTATTACTTTTTCGACTGCTTAATTGTTTGTGTGCCTGTCAAACATTTTTGCAAAAAGTTTCAGCAACCTAAAAAACATTTTTGTTCTGAGGCAATAGGTAATTTTGCAAGGTTTTGGTACCAAGCCTTTCAACTCTTTTCAGCTTCTTGTGTTTGTTCTAGCCTACATACGAATTTGTTTTATTTTCGGATTATGTGATTACCGTATGCTGATTCTATTAGGCAGATTTTCTGAAAAATTAATGCCATCCCAGGACATTATAAAACAGTTTTTAAGTTGGAGGAGCCCAAAAGAGATTTTTTATTGATTTCAAAACAGTAAAATTAGTAGTTTGGCCTAGGTAAACAGCTCAGTTTCAATCTTTTAAAATGATGTAATAAGATGTAATTATTAAGATGTCAAGTTAACAAGTCCTTGAGAAATAAAAATAAAAGCGATTTAATGAAGACTCGGCCAAAACTCAAATCTAGTATAGAGGGAAAAACAATTACAACTATCATAAAATAGGCGTTGTTAACATTTAAGAACAACTACTTTTTAGAAAAAAAGAAGTAGGCCAATTGGTCAACAGATAAAAAATTCACCCAGCTTTACATACGATATTGCGTTAAACATCAAGTTGTAATTGTCGTTTTTAATAGAACAGTTAGAAGTAAATCCAATTCTTTTTAATTAAGTCTCTTTTAAGAAAACATTTCTTTTTTAATAGCACACAAGACAAGAAATCTTGTTTAAAAAATTATTATCACCAGGATTTGTAACTATAGGCAAACCACACACCTTAAGGTGCAAATTGCAATATTCGTTTAGACTTTACTTTTTATTCAGCGCCCGCATGGTCTTCTATTTAGGTTCATGCGGAAACTATAGAAACGTTTTTCCGCTCAAAAATATATACGCAAAAAAAGTGGCAAAATGAAATTGACTGCTTCGAAAGAAATCGAACTTCGCATAAAAACATGATAAACATCTAACAAACACGTGATTAATCAAGCTCGACAAGCACAGCGCCGGTTTAAAATAACGTCGAAAACGAAAGGATTTAAGGGCTTTGTTTGAAATTCGTTGAATTATTGCAATGTACGTATTAAAATGTAAAACAACTTTTCAGTATCGAACATCGTTAAACATGAGGGCGCTTTATTTTTTAGAATTTTTTTTAAAGTTGAGAGTTTTATCGGGTCGGATTTTGCTAATTTCAAACTTGTACAACCAACTTCTTTTAACTTTAACCGCCATGGGTGCTATTTCTTCAAGATTTCTAATATTTTTTGAAAACGAACAAAGGATCCTACAAAATATGGATTGCCTGGCAGATCTTTCGTTAAAAGGAGAGATGTTGAATTCAATGAAGAAGTGAAACTTTTTATTTAAATCAAACATCGAAACTTACACTGGTAAAAAAGCAATTCTGGAAGTGGCTAAAATAAGCAACTTATTTTTTACAATAATAATATTTTAAAAACAAATCGTCCCTTTGAAAGAAATAAAGGATTGCTTGCGCGTTCGCACCAGGTTCCATTTCAAAAAAAAATTCGAAAAAAATCACTTCTAGCTTTCACAAAGCAAAGTCAGTGATGAATATAAGCACGAATAAACTCTAGCAATTGGTCGCTCGACATTAAGTCAGTACGATGATGCACTTGGTTTGGATGAACTTTGACCTTTTCTTCCCACCTCCAGAAAATCCGGTTTTGCGCACATGATCTGCAATAAAACGAGAACTTGGTGAAAAAGTAAGATTAAACGAAAAAAAGCAGCAGATAAAGAGGGAAAGTGAAAGTCGCTAGCAGAGGGTGAATAATAATGAGAATAAAACCGAACGACCAACTTAAACGCCACATGAAGTAGACGACAGAGAAAAAATAAGGAAGTTCTAATTGGAAAATTCAAGAAAAATATTACGACGATGGTCGACAAGAATCATTGAGGCAAGGTTTGAAGGGTCGTAGTTTTAGCGTAACAACTACTGTCCAGAAGATATCTTTGGCGGTAGATCAAAAGACGATTTGGACATAACTGAAACAACTTCATTAAAAGAAAAATATATCTGGTTTATTGTGGCCTTTTCTACGTTGCAAATGTGCCCTAGTACAATCAGTTTTTTTAAAGCTCCAGACACACTGAAACAGCATACACTTTATTGCGACATATTCCATACAGGTTAAAGTCAGTTTATACATCTACGATGGTTTTGCTTCTGGATACCCAAAAGTTTTAGTCAGAAAATACATCTCTAACGTATGCCAATAGTTATGAAGCATCTTCAAAAGTTCAGCGGCAAACAGTTGAAAAAATTTAGTTCTTAGGCAAGAAAAACCAAAAAAAATAAACACTTGTTAGTCGTTACAACAAAAAAAAGCTGAGCGACACAACCTGACGAGATGCATTTTAAAACATTTGCTTCGGGCACAGCTTCGCACAAGTTACTTGCCCCTTTCCGGCAGCTTATCACCGCGACATAAGAACACGAAACTTACTCGTACGAAGCACTTGCACCAGCAGGGCAATCGAACACGGATTTCTTCGTGAGGGTATTGAAGAAATACTTTCTCTTTGCTGACCGACTAAAGGCCATCGACCACGGGTCTGAAAACGATCGAGAATTGACACAAGCCAGCGCTAACGAGACACAAGTAGAAGCTGTTTACCTCTTGTAAACTTGACGAAGGAGATGCCGATAGGAACGTAGGACAATTGCACGTCTCTAAGCTCGTAGCAGACCCTTTCAATTGGACCTCCGCCTTTAACACGTTTTAAACTCAAGCTGTCAATCAAAATAAAGTCAAAGATCAGTGATTTTCAGATATTTAAAACCAACTCACTTGCGGAAAATAGCTTCGATTTCTTCGAGCCGAAATATCTCTTTCATTCGAATCGCGTTTAGATTAGGGCACGTAGGTTGCGATATGGCCTTGACGAACAAGCCGACATTTTGTATCCTGCCGAAAATGTTGCACGTGAGCATCGACTTGTAGCTGGTTCAGTGACAATAACAAGTAGATTTCAAAGAATCACGTCAAGCTGACGCAGCAACGAAGTCAGTGAGGCGTATCGCCGAGAGTCAGCACGCAAGACGCCCACCTCTCGTTGTAGTTTTTCTCGAAGACTTTGTCGCCTGCCAGAACCATAGCATCGGTCACGTGCAAAGCCTGCACGCGGTGCTGGCCTTTTCCCTGCAAGCGTTGACAGGTCATGACCCGTTCAGTCTTGTTTTAGTTCTTCTCTTTTTACCTCCCCTTTCAGTTCGGAGACGATTTCGACTTCTAGAATTGTGTCACGTGGTATGCGAGTTTTGACCTCGGTCAGGTTCGTCCATTTCTTCCTGGCGTGATTCCACTGGAAGATCCTCGATCCCTTTGTAAAGAGATGTTTAGAAAACAACACAATTAAGTTTCGAGCCGAGTGGCAAACCCGGGCCAGCTGATCATTTGCATTGTGACGCACGTGCAAACAAGAACTTGTGAACAAAAAGCTCGAAATTTAACTTGTGATTAAAAAAACATCTAACTGCGAATTTCTGTGATGACACCGGGCGATCATCAGGTTGTCATCGAACTGACACCAGACGATCACCAGGTTGTCATCAAACAAGCAAGCAAATCTCCACACAACTGCTTATATTTTAACATCGGCCGCAATCGACGCGAATCATTCGAACGGCCGGTCACATGTTGTGAGGGTGCAGCGCCCACCAGAAAGTCGCTTGGTTTTGCCAACATCGAAAGCAATATTACGTACCCCCATGCTGAGAATGACGAAGTTTCTCGAAGCAGAAGCGAAACATCTGTAATCGTAGACGCGTTCGAGCTTGCTCAAAGTGTCGCGGTTAAGGACCACAGGTTCGTTTCTCAACCACGACGACGGGTCGGACAAGCCGGTCAGTCGATGGAACGTCGTGGCGGCGTCGCTTCGTGGTGGCGCCACTCGGACCTGGTCGGGAACCCCCCATTTCTGTAAGCACGCTTCACGAATCTCGCCCTGGCGCTTTTCCATTAGATTCCTTGAACACAAAATCACCAAGTTTCGTTGCTGATGCGAATGTTCTGGAATCAAAGTAACTCGACTGTGCAGTTTTTTGTGAAGCGAGTTCAAGTTACCAAGATAAAGAGAAAGATGATAAACAAAAAGAAAAAAGCTTTGCTGTGATGATGCGGGTGGGAAGTGGATTATAAAGGTGAACGCTAAACAAACTTCAAGACACATAGATTAACATTTAAATAACAAGTTTAGCAAAATTAGTAACATCATCCACACATCATTGGACTGATCGAAGACAGGAAAAAAGTTTTGATGAATTTTCAAGAATAGAAAAAAACGTGTTCCTATTTTTACATTACCATATTACTGGCAAAACTTAAAATTTTTATTATAGTACAGGGTGTTTCATCTCAATATGTCACTTTAGAAAATCTCATATCTCGGTAACTGGCACGATAAAATTCGTTTTGTTGGATAGGTAAAATCTCCAATTTTTTTGTTTTGCCATGACCATTGTTTTGTCACAATAAAAATTTCAGCTTTTTGCGTAAAATATCATTTCCATCAATTTGTCTCTTATTTGCTTAAAATGTCTTTTACTGGAAAGGAGAAAGCGTTTTGTGTTTTGGAATTTGATAAAAACAACTCGTGGACATGTGTTCAATGGAAATTTTGGACAGAATTTTCAAAGCAGCCACCAGACCGACGTACCATACAGAAATGGCACGCGAAATTTAAGGAGGGATGTTTGTGCTCCCGGAAAAGAATTGCCCCATCACCTGAAACGATCGAAAGAGTTCGAAACATTTTCAAGCGGAGCCCCAGGAAGTCAATCAGAAGAGCTAGTCGTGAACTTCAGATGTCTTCAACAACCGTTTGACGAGTGGTAAGAAAACACCTGCATATGATACATTATAAACTGCATTTGCTCCAGCATTTGAAGGACACCGACAAACCAGCTCGCGAAGACTTTTGTACCCAAATGCAGGCAATGTTCGAAGAAGACGGATTTGATGACCGTCTTGTGTTTAGCGACGAAGCCACCTTCCACCTAACTGGCAAAGTCAACAAACACAACACACGCATATGGGGAACTGAGCATCCTCATTCAACGCTGGAGCATGTGCGAGATTCTCCTAAGGTGAACGTGTTCTGCGCCATATCGAAAAAAAATGTGTGTATGGGCCTTTCTTTTTTGAAGGAACAACAGTCATTTTTGACGCGTACCTTGATATGCTGCAAAATTGGTTGATGGATCTTTTGCTTGACGGAGAGAAAGCAGACTTTATTTTCCAACAGGATGGGGCACCACTTTACTGGAGTCTCATTGTAAAACAGTATCTGAACGTTACTCTGCATAGCAGATGGATCGGACGTGCCGGAAATGATGATTGCGTGCTCCTGCATTGGCCCTCTAGATCTCCAGACCTAACTCCATGTGACTTTTTTCTGTGGGACTACGTAAAAAGGCTTGGTCTACATCCCTCCTTTTCCAACATCAGTGGATGATCTGAAGACCCGGATAACTAAGGCCTTGATAACCATCGATCCCGTTATGCTTGTTCCGGTTTGGCAAGAAATGGAATACCGTTTCCATGTGTGCCGTGTAAACAAGGGCTCGCATATTGAACATTTGTGAAAAGTTTAATAAAACGTTTATTTCTTTGATTTTTGCGTTCAAATTTTTGCTGCGTAAACTTAAGAATATTAGTTTTCAGCAAAAAAAGTTTGGTTTTCATATCTCCAACAGTTACTGAGATATAAGTTATCATAAAGTGACATATTGAGATGAAATACCCTGTATAATATTAAAAATATTATATTCACTGAAAAATGACACTTGAAGAGACTTTTTCATGTCAAACGTACGAATAAGGTGTTTCTTATCTCGTTTGAACAGGCAGACAACCAGGTTAATTGGCAAACCTGGCTAAATTAGCATTAATACAGTTGATCACCAGAGAGAAAAAAGTTATTTTAAAACGCACAAAAAGTTCACACAAGCGTTTAAATGACAATTCTACAATGTTAGCTTATATTAGATCTGCTTCCAGAGTTTTGAAAGTGCTTATCAGAGACGTTTTTTCGACGTCAAACGTGGTTCTACATAAGTACAAATGTACAAGTAGATCGTAAATTATCATTCTATAGAAAAATCTGGTGGATCCCTCAATGGGTTACTATGGATATCTAACGGTTTAAAGACTCCCAGTTTAAAAATTTTTTTGCTTGACTCTTCAGCAAAAGGCGGTTAAAATGACAATCACCTAATTTAAAACACAACTAGTCCAGTTATCACCTGTCTTTGGCGAAGGCGTGAATTTTTGAAAGTCCCATGCATTGGTCGTTGGCGATTCTGCGCGGCAAGAGTCAGGTCGCTTTTTTCATAGCGAAAACAAGCCAATCAGCACCTTTCGTTCGACGACTTGACGTATTCGAAAAAGTCTTTGTCTTCCAAAAGGGTTTCGAGCGGAACAACTTCCTTCACGTCTCGGTCCCTGTCCAGGTCCGAATCGTTTAGTGTGTCGTTGACGCCGATCAAGTACTGGTAGATGACTCGCTCGGTGTCACGATAGCCTTCGCACACCACGTACCTGTCACGTGATAACGATCACTGGTGTTTTTCCACAGGTGTTACGCCGGACACAAGCAATTTAAGGCAAGATCGCGTCAACTGCAGCTCGATGACGCTTGTCACGTGACAAATCAACTAAGGACTGGTAGTAAATGCAAGATATTTCGAAAATTCGAACAGTGCTTTCGAGTTGTAAATTGAAAAGCAGTCACGAAGACGGCGACACAATCGAAAAGCGGCTGACGATCGCCCCCGATGGACAAAACTATGGTTACGAGACAGTGATGGTGAGCAGCTTGAATCGGTGCGACATCGCACGAGTTCGTGAAATGTGACTGACGCGAATAAGCGCGAATTGAAACATTGCTTGAAACACGATTATGTTGTAAAGCAGGGCATGTTTGAGAGGCGGTTTCACCGATTACAAACAACGCTGGAATTACTTAAATCGAAATCAGCAAAGCAGAAGCGACCGAAGTTCGCCGACTTTTGATCAAGTGCGACGTCTTGATTCGCAAAGACGGAACCGTTAAAGAGAAAAATGCGATGGTTTCGTCACTTTTTGAGCTATTTCTTTAAAACAAAACAAAAAAATCGGAAGGAAAAAGGCTCATAACAAAGACAAAACAACGGAAAAAATCCTCGATCTACAACAATTAAAAAGACTTGCCTTTCGGAATTGGCAGGTCGACTTGTAACTGGTTTGAACAAGGACACTCTTTGAAAAGCTATGCGCAAAAGATATACGAGCCCAATAGAAAAGGGAGTGAAGAGGTCAAAAGTCTTGCATAGAAAATGCCCCCCCTCACGAACAATGGCGAGCGCGGTGGCGAATTGACAGAGAAGAAGCTGCTTCGTCAGAATTTCTTGGATGTTTTCTTGGCCTTCGACCGAGAAACCCTGGTCAAGGCGAATCAAAGTTAACCTGCCATTACCCATTTTTTTTTTTGAAGATAAAATTTGCAACTTACGCCGTCGGCCATTACGAAATGAACGCCTTCGTTGTCAGTGCTCCCAAGCACGAAGTCTTGGAACTCCTCAATATTTTTAGATTTCATGATATCACCATCACCTTCTTTGCCTCCCAAACCTTTGAGTAAGCGACAATGATTAATACAAAAGCGATTTTAAACTTCTTTACTGGCATTATCTTTCTTCACTTTTCAATAACGGGTATGATAAAAAGTGCTTCTAATCCAACTAAATAAAACTTTCTAAATAATATACCACTGCAGAATAAATCACCGTAGTGTGTTTCAAAAAACTCGGGATGTGCGGCGTAGAAAGAATCCAGCTTAAAGTCATTGTCTCCTTTCAATGTGAATCCGAATCCTTTCGCACGCCACTTCTTTCTCCAGAGGACATACTCCGAGAATCCTCCCGGTCCGGCGCAAATGTCGGCAAAATACAAGAGCTCGTTCGGATGCAAGTTCTACAAAAAAACTCGAGTTTATCGGTGACGATCGTAGGGTTTTCGGTTTTAAAACGTCCTGGCCCGCGCGCTTTTTAGAAGTGCTTTTGTGCCTTTAAACGAGAAGTTAATTAAAAATACATGTAGAGTTTAAAATAATTCTTTAGTGATATTCAATCACTCCTGGAAATTTTGGACAAAAGTCTTTTAGTGCAGCGGTTATTTAAAAAATTTGATATGGCGGGAGCTATGACGCCATTGGGCGAGAATACAGTTAACTACTATACTTTTATGTTGCAACGGCATCTGTTATCTATGGAGTAGTAGGAGCAACTAAAAGCAAAGTTAAAAAAGATTGCAATGAATACAAGAAAGGGACAACTGGCCGCAGCCGACTGGTCGCAAACCAACTAGCCGGTAAGGTTAGAATTAGGATTATTAAGGTTGCGGCCAGTTAGAGTGCGGCTAATTAAGTTGTGGCCAGTTGTCCTAGAGCTAATAAATACAGTTCTAATGTAACAGAGCGAATTGCCATAAAGTATTGAAATCGATTTTTACTAAAAAGGTTTGGTACTAAAGAAAACTTGCTAAGTCTAAACTGTTAACATTTAAAATTAATTAAAATCTAAATAAACATCTTAAACTTTAAAAAATTAAAATTTGAACAGCTCACGGAGGCATAGCAAGTGAAAATAGCATTCTAGTTCAAAAATTGCTAACATATCTAAAAATGATAATTAAAATACCTCTACGGGAATCGAACTTGAATACAATTCTATTTCTCCAAGACCTTACCCAAAACCCATCAAGCTGCACAAGCATAAGAAGTACAAAAAAGTATAGCATGAAATTAAAGCTGAAAAATTTGCACTGGTTCACCACCTGCAGTACTAATTTACTTTTAATTGACAAATTTTAACACTGTATGTTCCTTTAGTTCGATTCCTTTACATCAAGCTGTTATATGCGACAAACAAACTAAACAAAATTAATTTGAATATTTTTCGTGTTTTTGCCATAGCAACGGTAAAACATCCAATAAGAGATAGCCAACAGTGAAAAAGAAGTCGGTAACACACTTTTTATGTAATAAAACGAATTATTTTTCTTTTTCTTTTTTTGGAACCAGCGACAATGTATGAGTTAGTTAGAACTTTACGTTAAACACAATATAATTCAGTTCTACAGTGCATCGGGGTCACCGATCTTTTGCTCACAACGGGCGAAATTTTTGCCGGCAGATCTATCGCGGGACCAAATTTGTTTAATACGCAAAGTGATAACTTTTTTCTGCACTTCAAGTAAAATTGCGGCAGAAATTTAAGTGACGAGAAACATAATTCAAATCTTCGTTGGTATCGAGCGAAGATTAAAAAAAAAAATCTTCGAATCGGCTTCTGCAAAAAACCCACGTCTTTTTCTCGTAAAAACCTTTTCTGATCTCAAAATTTATGTTATTTTTATAACAGGCCTGCAGGCATCGTGTTGGTGACCTCTGCAGTAGACCATCGAAGTTTTGAGATGCAAATGAAAAATTTATGTTAAGTATGCTCCAGTAGCCAATGCCCAGCCAGCTCCAGTCATCAACAAGCCTTTTATCTTTTTTGCAGATAGTTTGTAAACTGCACTTTCGCTTATTTTAAAACCATGCCGCGTGAGAATACACTTTTAATTTCTATATAATTTTAGATTTTCGCTGCACCCAACCCTACAACTAAAAATTCAACGTACTTTGAATGAAAAAATGCTTTCGTGCTTTACTTCAAAGCGCCATGCTTTGCACAACACAAGCTATAAATAGCGTAACTGTACCATTCAAACAATTGAAAACGTTTTCTGACAGAACAAAGCAAACAACAATCTTATACATAGAATTCTCAACATCCTCTCATACAAAATATTTTTTTAAAACCGAAAACATCTTTAGAACAAATAGCAAAAAAAGACTAATCACTTAAAATGTAGAAATTTCCCTAATGCATAAGAGATGAAAAAGTGTGCCATTTGACGATAAACTATAAAATTGCGATTGTGCGACCAAATAAAAAAGTTTATCAAATTATTTCCGACGTAAAAATAACAAACCTTTGGTTTTGTGAACATGAAATCAAAACAGAAATCGATGTTTGCCATCTTCATTGCGGCCCGATTGAGAAAAATCACTCCTCGGATTGTTTCGTAAGGATTCGATCGCATCCTCGCGTTCCGCATTTCCTGTCCTTCAAGGTCATCGAATATTGACTGGCAAAACAAGTCGAGACATGTCCTTATTAATATAATTGAATATCCATGAACAAGTCAAGGATTTTTGAAATTGTGCGCAAAAAAACGCAAAAGATATGTCTCGACAACAACCGCAACGATAACATGTGGAGATGAAACTCTGATGCTGATCTTCATGTGTTTATGCTTTTAGCGCAGTAAAGAGCAGTCTTAATTTGAGTAGGGCTGTGCAAAACGCTAAATTACATGTAATCCTCTTTAAATACCAAAAAACGAAAGCTTAACAGAGCAGCGTTCGTCATCGACAGTGTTAAACGAGACGAGGAATGCGGAAGTAGTGGGATGCATCCGGCCCCCTCCATTTACTGGGGATATTTAAAGCGGAGTAAAATTGGATTGATGATGATGAAGAGAATAACGACGTCTTCAATTGCTTGGAATGTATGCTGTCGCTTCCCAGCAAACATAGCACGTAAATTCAACGTGAAATCTACGCGAGTTCTACATGAAATCCCGTCGCAACATTTGCTAGTATATTGATATATTCAATATATTAATCACCCAGCAAGCATTATGTTTTACGCGAGAAAACTGTATCAGAATAGAACAATCTTCTCAAGGGCGAAATCAATGTTAAATCATTTATCAAATTGAACCAATACGGTCGGTGATGTGGGAGCAAAAAATCCACAGCTTCGGAGCCGTGCTTTTTACGTCATCAATCCGCCGTCACTGCGTAAATAATATTTAAAATTTTTAGTGAAAGAAATAGCGTAAATCGCGCTTCGCGGTAAACATGGTCAGTTGTATTGTCATTGCATAAGTTAAATCAAAATTAAACTTGACTTCTTTAAGCGCGACCAGTAGCCATATTGATATTGGAGAATTGATACGTAGGCAATTTCTATAAATTAAATTTTAAGAATTTCTTTTTTTTCTCTTAAGGTGTTTTAAACTGACGCTAAATTTTTTTTGTATTGGCGTGAATTAAACAAAAAATTTTAAATTCAAAATTAATTTCATTCAAAAATTGTACATAATATTAAATTAACTTAGCATTAGAAATGCTTTAAAACTTTTATGGGATTCCAGGTAATTGTCACAACGACACAGTCACTCACAAGTAAATGATAGATATTGTGGTTCTATAGTGTAAGTGTAATAGCGCAGATACGCACTATTGCAGTTTTCTTAAACAAAAATTAAAAATCGTATAGAATTTTAAATATTTAAATTTTCATAAACGGCGTGGTGCCATTCTCCAGAAATATTGGTCTACATAATTTCTTTGAAAAAATGTATTTTTTTCGAAGAAATCAGTTAAAACGGTAAAATACCACACCCGTGCAAAGGGTTTTCATGTACGTTTCAAAAAACTTTTGGGCACCCTTGCTCAACGCTAACAAAATAAAAAGTTTGCTTCTTTTAAAAGCTTTGTTCAGAGCGCTAAAAAAGCAGTTCTTTTTAACTACTCAAAGAGCAGAGTGAAAAGTCTCAAGAGTAAATAAGAAAATTTTTGAACTTTGTTTATCTGAATCTAGGTGAAGGCCAAATTCATAAGTACAGTATCGAGAAACGCAACATGGACCAGTAATATTCATACGCACGAAAGTTTCTTCAGCTAAAAAATCGATTGCCTCCAGCTCCAGGTTTCTGGTTAAAACGTACGAACACTTGTTTACATAGCCATAAGTGTACACGATGATAAACAAAAACATTATTTGGGGCTTACCTTACAAGAGAGTAGAGTTCGAAGAATTTTCTCGTCGCAAAACAAAGTTTCATCATCAATAACTAGTTTTTTCTGAAAAATCAAAAAAAGCAAAATATAAAGCCACAAAAAAGAAAAGGCAACATTTGAGCGAAACCTTGCCAATGCGCTCCCACTCTTCTAACTCATCAAGGGACGGAATCGGCTGATCATAGGGCGACATCCATTCTACATTTTCTTCAGCAGAAGGGGTTCTTTCCTTTTTCCAGTCAACGATGGCGTCGGTTGTCATGCTCTGCAATAAAAGCATTATTACTCGATCACAAACAGAACTGAAAGATAAACTGTATCAAAAAGTCAATTTCTATAAGTCAAGAAAATTGCAATCATTATTATGAAAAGAGAAAGTGCGATAGCCATGTGGAAACGATGACCTAAGTATTTGTACTAAAGCTAAATTATCACAGAATTATTAGTGGAAAAGTTAGAAGGGTGTATATAATATAAACCCATGCCAAAAAACAATCAGATTCCCAGCGACTTTAAGGAAGTTATCTTTTATGGTATCAAAAGCGCAGTTAAAAAGCAAATAAACACAAAAAAGTATTTGTGTTCACGAATTTTCAGATGACAAGCAGAGCAGTTTACACTTTCTCGCACGAATGATTCAACTACATTTGCTTATTAAAAAACGATTTATTTCTGTTCAAAGCAGTCCTACAGCCTGTTTCATCCGTTTCTTAAGTTCATAATTATATAAAACAGGCTGTAGGGATGTTTTTGTCTAAATAAATGAAAAAAAATACATACATAACACAAAATTTATTTTATCAATGTTTAAAAAATCACAATAGTTCGTTTCACACAATAAAATCATCCGGTTGGTTGCTTACTCAAATGAAACAACCACCTGACAATTTGATTTAAATAAGTATTTCTATTTGAATAAGTAAACACTTGACGATTCCATAGGATGAAACAGACTGTTGTGGTTTTTTAAACATTGTTTAATTGCTCTGATTTTTTCATTGAGCATTTTTTAAAAAAGATCAATTAACTCTTGCAATATATAGGGTACAGATATATAGGGGATGGAACGCAATATATAGATATATAGGGTACAGATATATAGGGGATGGGATCATTTGCTGTCACCAGTTTGCTGCTGACAGTTAACCACCGCCAATTTAGTGACGATAGTGTTGTTAAAATTCAAATGGTAAGACCAGCAATGGTGTATGGACTTGAGACAGTAGCAGTCACAAAAAAACAAGTAGAAGAGATGGAAGTCGCAGAGATGAAAATGTTGAGGTTTGCTATGGGAGTGACGAGAAAAGACAAGATTAGAAACGAGCACATCAGGAGTACTGTTAAGGTTGAACAGTTAGGAATGAAGATGAGGGAGGGCAGGCTGAGGTGGTATGGACATGTCATGAGGAGAGACCAAGAGTATGTAAGAAGAAAAATGATGGAAATGGAGTTACCAGGAAAGAGGAGAAGAGGGAGACCAAAGAGAAGATTTTTAGATGCAGTAAAGGAAGATATGCAGGAAGTTGGTGTGAAGGAGACGGATGTTGAAGACAGAAAGATGTGGAGAATGATGATACGCTGTGGCCACCCCTGACTGAAGGGAAAGGCTGAAAGGAGAAGAAGAAGAAGTGTTGTTAAAATTAGTGATGGTTGGTGACGATTTGCGACGGCCGATTTGCCGTCAACCCATAATCATAATTATTATAAATATATATACTGTACTGTTCTAAAAAAGAAAATGTCTCTTTTCATAAATGTTTATGCTCAATGATAGTGAAGCATAAAAAAAGAAAAATACATGAATAAATTACAATAATTTAATGAATTTTATGGAGGAGATAAATAATAATTTAGGAAATATTTTTATGAAAAATCTTTCGATTCCGATTCATAAAAATTCATCAATTCTTTTGATTCTCGATTCCGATTAATCGTCCCATCACTAATCCTAATAATAACGATTATAATATTTAAGAATCATGATAATAATTGAGAATTTATAAAGGTTCTGCATAATAATCTTTAATGACTTAAAACAAGTTTTATTTTATCAGCGTTATTGCCACTTTATTCTATTCGATTAAAGCTGTTATAACGACAACCTTGACGTATTTGTTTTTTAAATAATTTTTTAATCAATAATGCAGCATTACAGACAACAGCAATCTACTCTAAAAGATAATATACTTCTCCATAAGTTACACTGAAAAAGCAAAAGATATACCTTTATTTTTAAACCTAATCCACGACGGGCTCGTTGGGTAGACATGGGTACGATGTTTACTCGACCTTGCTCTTGTTTGCCCAATCCTGTGCCAGGTTTGTAACCCATTTTTGACATTAATCTACTTGAAACTGAGCTGTAATTTCCCTGCACGAAAATAAGTGGTAATGTAAAAGCATTAAAATATTTACGATATGACTTTCTTGAAAGGTGCGATACTTTTAAACATTTTATTAGTATTACTAATGCAAACCATAAGCTAAAATTTATTATTTTATTGAATTTAAAACAATAAAATGTTTTTTTTATTGCTTAATGAACAGCGTACGTACATCAGCTAGAAAGGCAAGATATATTTTAAAAAATTTTCTGCATTCTTTCTAACAAATAAAACATGTCCCAGAAAAGTTTGGTGGTTGACGCTTTATTTTTTAAAACACTTTATTTACTTTACTTTTTCTTTTATGAAGAAATAAAATGAAAATTTCTTCTATAAAACTTACCAATTCTTGCATTTCTTTCATTGAAGTTTCATCTGTAAATTAAAACAGTAGTGAATTTAATTAAATTGGCAAAAATAATTTAAAAATAGATAAATCGAATATGCTTGGTGGAAACTAGATTGAAGGACATCAAGCATGCACTCAATACAATGGCACACTTTCAAAACTCTAAACAAATCAACATTGGAGAACCACAAAGTAGAGTTCTGTCTCCAACATTATTTAACATTTACATCTATTACATTCCACTCTCCCAAAAGACATACAAATCACAATATATGCCAAGACATAGCAATCACAGCATCTCACACCTACACAGTAAGGCCCAACAACTTAATCAACCTCCAAAAAATCTATGAATGGGCCACTACTAATAATCTTCATATAAACAAAGATAAAACTAGAACTATACTTTTAACATGAGACCCAGCTGAATATAGAACAATTTTATCACTTAAATTAAATATTCAAACACTACCCACAACAAAACAATTAAAAATTATTGGAATCACTCTAGACCCAAAACTAACATTTTCATAACACATTAGGGTTGCACCAATATTATTGACAAAGTATTGGTATTGGCCATATTTATCCGATATAATGGCTAACCTCAAAAGTCTAGTGCAAGTAGTTTAAAGTCTATCAAATAATTAACTAAATAAAAATAAATAAAGGCAGTTATTACGTGAAAACGTCGCAGCCAATCATCAGCTGTAAAAACCATGCTCTGGAAAACAAAAACTTGTTTTTAGTTTTCCAGAGCATGGTTTTTACAGCTGATGATTAAAAATATTGATTAAAAATTAGCTGCTGATTAAAAATATATTGTTTTTAAATGTAAATCTTAACCAATGTTGTACATATATTTTTACCAAAAGATTGGAAGAAATAAAATTGGGAAAGCCATGTCAATTATTAAAATCAAATAAGAGCAAAAAATTGTGGACTAAAGTTGACTGGTTTTTATTAAAGGCACAAAGTTTTCATGGGCTACTGCGCACTTCGTCAGGTGCAATGGAATAAAAAAGTACATACATACATACATAAATTATGAATTAAAATTTTTATTCCATTACACCTTACAAAGTGCACAGTAGCCCACAAAAGCTTGTGCCTTTAATAAAAACCAGTCAACATTAGTGCACAATTTTTTGCTCCTCTCATGTATTTCTATGCAATTCAATCTCATACAAATACTCGTATCAATTTTAATTTTTTTCCAAACTGTCAAATGTGCATTGGACAACTGAAAATGCAAAATGTTTGGAATTGTAGATTCTTGGTTAGAATTCCAAATTTTCCAAAAGTGAACTTTATATAAGGTTATGAGGATATGAGGAACAGTATACAGGGTGGGGAAAAAGTTCCCAGACAAATTAAATTGATAATATTTCAATTATGGTAAAGGAATATTAAATAAATATATCATAATATTATAACTATTATTACTAGGACTATCACAAAATAAAATGTGTGTCTATATTTTAATATGTCTTCCTTTAGGTTTTACTACTCTCTTGAGTCTTCCTCTGAAACTCTCAACTAAAACACAGAGGTTTTTTTGTGCTATTTTCGCCCAGGCTTTCTTCAAAAACACCTTCAAACCTTCAACAGTGTTGTGTGTTTTAGCACAGGCTTCAGCCTCTAATATCAACCAAATATTCCAGAGGATTCAAATCGGGTGAAGCAGGGGGTCACATTTCTTTGCTCCAAAAATTTGGAAAATTGGCTCTACACCACACTTGCGTTTTTCTGGACGTGTGGGAAGAAGCACCATCTTGTTGGAAGGTGAAGTTTTTCTTTCCAAAGTGTTTCTTCATTGAGATGCAAGGATCAAAATATCACATTTTTATTCAGTTTTGTGCCTTGTTTGATGAAAATGAGAAGTGACTTTCATGTTTTGGAGACCGCCACCCAAACCATGACTGAGAGCGGTTTTTGTCAGTGATAAACTGTTTTCAGATGTTCAGGGATATTATCACATTTCTTTGCCAGCGCTCTGTCATTTTGAGGATTGAATTTGGCCTCCACTGTGAACAATTTTTCATCTGAAAACACAATGTCTCTTTTCGTATGCCATCCTTCATGAAGTTCAGGAGAACTTGAGCTCTGTCTGCTCTCTTTTCCTTTCGAAGATCAATGAGCTGATGGAGCTTCTTCAGTTTGAAGGGTGAAAGCTTGAGGTCTGTTTTTATGATGGTTCTCATAGTTTTTGGACTAATATTCATCTCTTGAGCCATTTTTCTGATTGATTGTTTTGGATTCCTTCTGACACTCTCACGAGCTGCCTTGATGATCTTGGGTGTACAAGCTGTGCAAGGAAGTCCACTTCTAGGATGGTCTTGGTGATCACCAAGCTTTTTAAATCTTGCTACAGTGTCATATACAGTTCATTTTGGTACTTTAAGCTACTTGATGATAATTGAATTGGACACTCCCACATGATGAAGCTCAATAATGGCATGACGTTTACTCATTTTTGACAAATTTTATGGCAATAAAAATTAAAAAACCAAACTGCAAATGAACAATGATAATACAGCTTTCAATTGATTATCAATTTATGCTTTAGAGCTATTAAAATTTGCTTTAATTTAAAGCTTAAAAATAATTTTGGGGACTTTTTCCCCACCGTGTATGACAGTATATGAGAAGGATATCATAAGAGAAATCAATCTATTAGACAACAGTAAATGCGACAATACTTATGATGTTCCAGTTAAAATTATTAAACTCAGTAAATTCATTATAGCACCTAAATTATGTTATTTAATTAATTATTGTATTGATAAAGGTGTATCTCCAAATGTCTTAAAAATTGCCGAAGTTTTACCTATTTATAAAGGAGGTGAAAAATAAATTCCTTCTAATTATAGAACAATCTCTATTTTACCCTATCTCTCAAAAATCTTTAAGAAAATCCTTAAAGACAATATAATTAATTTTCTTACAAAGTATAAAAGAATATCAACCTGTCAATATGGTTTTCAACAAAATTAAAGCATTAGTGATGCACTTATTGAATTGAAAGATTACCTGCATTATCAGCAAGCCAATAATAATATTACTTGTGGAATTTTTCTTGATCTAAAAAAAGCTTTTGATACAGTTAAGCATTCCATTTTAAAACAAAAATTGATTTATAATGGTATTAGAGGCATACCACTGAACTTGCTTTCCTCATATCTTTCAAACAGATATCCGTATATAGGCATAAACTCTACCCAATCTGATAAGCTTTTAATAAAATATGGTGTCTTTCAAGATAGTGTACTTGGCCCAATTGTATTCCTACTTTATATAAATGACTAAGGTCTCAAATTTAAAAACTCTTCTTTTTGCTAATGATACAGCATTTTTTGTTTCAGGAAACAGCTATACCTCATTAGAAAAGTTAGTAAATATCAAACTTTAAAAAATTAAAAGTTGGTTATTTGAAAACAAACTTAATTTGAACACCCAAAAATCAACTATTGTTGTTAAATAACAAAATAAACATTCAAATATGTAATGATCAAATTCAACAAAGTGATCAAGTAAAATACTTGGGTATTGTAATTGATAAGCATTTCAAATGGAAACCTTATATTGATGAATTGATTCCTAGTATATCTAAATCTGAGGAATATTATATCATTTGCAAAAATACTTATCCAATAATGACTGGAAAAAAAATCTATCAATCTTGTAAAAAGTATATTGCAATATGGTATTCTATTATGGGGAAATGCTAACCAACCAAGCTACATAATTTAAATAAATTTTATAATAAAGCTCTTAAGATATGTTACACAGCTACCATATAGCACAAATTTAAATAAATTGTATGCATCAGCCAAACTATTAAGGATAAATGATCTATACAAATTCTGTACTATGAAACATATGTTTAAATTATTCAACAACAATGACATAACAAGCAACATGATACTAATAAATGAAATTCATTCACATAATACACAAAAATTGAAAAATTTGAAATTTATATTTTAAATTTTTTGGCATGTAAATCATCAAATAGCCTTACTGTAAACCAGTGGTTTTCAACCTTTTTGGTGGAGCAGAACCCTAATGAAACATTCCAGAGGCTTGAGGAACCCTTGTGCAATAATTTGATTTCTTATGCAAAAAACATCTTTGATTATGCAAAATTTTTGCCTAGGCTATCTTATTTTTATTCTTCTTGTTAAATACACCATAATACCTTGTTCTTTCATTGGATCCATATTAATCTTTTTGCAGTTTAACAAGACTAGCTATAACAGCACCTCAAAAATGAAAAATAGTATTGTTTTAAATTTTTGGAAAGCTAGACGCATTTTATAATGGAACAATTGTAAATGGTACAAAACTTAGGTTATCAAAAGGTTAACTTTTATTATTAAAAACAATTTTGCATTATCAAGAAAGGCAAGATACGCCAATTTACTGCTGTGAATCAGTCAAGCATGAAATAAGTTTCACAGAAAGTAACAACTTTGCAATGCTTACGATTTCATATTAAATTAACCTGGAAGAAAGGAAAATACTTTGCCAACTGGAAAAAGTTACGCAGATCGTTGCTGGTCCGCAGACCGACGGTTAAGAACCATTGTTACAGATGACTTCAGATGAAACACACAGCATGTCATAATGCGAATTGATTATTACAAATTATGCAACATCACAATGCCAACTAACTAATACAGTAATGATACTGTAATGAACAGAGAATTATAGTATAGTACAGTAGCCTACTGTCCTGTAATTCATCCCTGTTCATTACCAGTTAGTTTGCATTGTGATGTAGCATAATTGACAATTTTCAATTGGCATTATGACGTGCTGTGTGTTTTAGCCAAAGTCGTCTGTACTATTAAAAATATAATACTATTAAAAACTACCACAGACTTAATTGAATGCAACAGAAACTTATATGATTGCAATGGGACTTAATAGATCAAAAATCACTGTCTATTTAAATATGCGTATAATACAATAATAGACTCTCAGATTTGAATGTGCACTTGTGGAACCCCTGGACTGTTCTGGCAAAACCCTGGTTGAAAATCACTGCCGTAAACAGTACAAAAATATGGAATGAATTATTTAATAACATAAGATTTGAGAAAAGATTTAAATCATTTAATAGACTTTTGCATGATTACCTGTTAAATGCTTATGAAATTTAAGATACACTATAATTCAATGCTTTGCTTGTATGATGCTAAATTGTTTAAAATATTATGATATACTTAACTATACTTTGCTTCATGTGCCGTATTTTTTAGCATCCTTTCATCTTTCATATGTTATGTTTTTTTTTGTTAATTGATTGTTTTTATTATTATTATTTTTATTATTAATTACTGTTGATACAAAACCAACATTTTCACATTGCATAAATCTCTCTTGTCACTAAAGCAAAACAAACGTTTAACATTCTCAACAAAATGAACTAATCGTTTCTACATTTAAAGCTATCCTTTTCCCATATTGGAATATACAAACACTGTATGGAGCCCTATCAAATCAAACACCAACATTAAGTAACTGCAAACCATTCAGAACACAGCTTTGTTCATTGCTACTGGCTACACATGAGACACAAACATTCAAGGCCTGCAAGATAAAACCAGTGTCATTCCAATGGGCACCGATCTCAAACTCCATGCTTCCTATCTTTAACAAATGATTCAAGCACAAACACACCCTTTACATTACCTTAATGCACATTTAGATCCACAAATTAATTAAGTAACTTTCAAATGTAAAAAAATATTGTTAGAAGCTGGAGCCAGTAAAAATTTTGATGGTCCAAACAATATCAGAACTTGGCTCTGGCTCCCCAGCCTTAATTAAAACAATGTTATGCAAATTGTGTTTGTTTGTTTAAAAATTACAACATTTTGTTCTATTACATTTCTAGCTAAGAGTGAATGGTACCTTTAAAACTTATTCTTTTGCAATACATAATTTTATATAATTTACCATAACTGTTTAGGATCATTAATAAACATAATAAATACAAAAATAAATAAAAATTTTTTTCTATAATATAGCATTAACAAAAAGATTATCCTGCCCTGGTTTACATCTTTTAATCACAGTCTTGTCAGCAGAATGGTGAAGTAAAATTCACTGAAATCAAATTTTTTCAAATGTGCTAAAGTTGGGAATTGGATGTTTTGTTTTTGGCAATTCCCCGAGTCCAATTTTTGCTATACAGGGTGGGCCGTAAGTTGCACACCAAAGAATTTGAAACAAAATAAAGGCAAATTAATACTGAAAATAAACTTTGATTGAAACCAACCAAATCTGAAAGTTATAGTAACTGACACGTTCAAGGAAAAAAAAAAGATGTTTTATTCCACTTTTTTTTACATTGTTTCCACCACACTACATGTAAGTCTTTGCTGCGCGACTTACGGCCCACCCTGTATTATGAATAGATTAAAAATAATGATAGATTAATCTGAATTAAAAACCATATTTATAAAAAGTATAAAAATCATGTGTTTTATTAGTTATTTCATCATCACAAAAGAAAGGGACACAACATGTGCTTTCCTGATGGCAGGAATTAGCCATTGCTTGCAGCAGCATTTCCACTCTTGCCTTTTCTTAGCCTGTTCTCAATACAGTCATCTTATCATATCTTCTTTAACAAACTTCATCCACTGTTTCCTATCTCTTCTTTTTGTTTTACCTTACACTGTAATTATCATAGACACCAGCACTGAAGCTTTTTTTTACTCATTCATTCAATATGCCCAAACTATCTCAGCCTTAAACTTTTCAAAGTTCATTCAATGGTTTAACATCTGTCATTTTTAGTATCAACTCACTTTTTAATCTATCCTTCAGTGTCTGTCCACATATAAACTAAAATATCTTTAAATTTATTGGTTTATTGAATGGGATATAAGCACAGAGTTGTGAAGCCAGAGTCACCAAAGAATATGTTTTTGGGCAGAGTCAGAATCACAAATTTTTGAAAAGATGAAGCTGGAGACAAAATTCTAAAAAAATTCCCTGACCCCACAACTCTGCATGTACACAAGAGAAAAATTAGATGTACAGTGTGTCCATAAAGTCTCTTTACAATTTAAAAAATTTATTACAAAGTGAAATGATGAGATATCGCAATGAGGGTTGTTTTATGTTAATCAGTATTTCATAAAGTTTTTATTGACATTAAAATTTATTGTTTCAGATAAAACTTTCTAATTAAAATTTTTTATGTTTAATGATTGAGTTATATGAACTGAACCCCCATAAAATGACTACTCCTCAAGAAAAAGCGCAATGTGTATCCTGGTTCATTGAGACAAAATCAGATGTTCAGACCCAGCGAAACTACAGAAGTTAGTATGGAAGAGACCCACCATCACGTCCTTCAATTCGTTTATGGCACAAGAAATTTATGGAAACAGGGACAGTGTTCGATACAAGGAGGAGGGGTACACGACAATTTGGCGGGGCCAATTTGGCGGGAGACAATTTGTCGGCAAGCCAATTTGTCGGCTAGCCAATTTGGCGGGAAAATAAATAAAAATGATTTACCTTCACTAGCGTTGAAGCGACAGCAAAAAAGTTTTGTTATGTCACAAAGGCAATTGAAAAGGCAATTGTAAATGTTCAGCTGATAAGAGCGAAAATTTAAATTTAAATTTGTTAAATGCGTTAAATTTAGCAATGTTTCTAGCTCAATATTTATTTATTTAAATTTACAATAGCTTAATTTCAAATATTTAAATTAAAAAAAGTACTTAAATAGTTAAATTTTCGAATCACGATCGTTTAACATGCATCTTTTACAAAAAAGTACAATAATGTAGGTTACTACAAAGACGACAGGTTAGAACAGTGTTTCCCAACCTATGCGCCGCGGCACACCAGTGCGCCGCAAGATGGCATCAGGTGCGCCGCAAAAAAATATTGAAGTTAAATTCAATCAAGTACGCTTTAAAAAATTCCACGCCGCCAACGTTAGTCAGTACAGCACACTAACGATATTGTTGATAGTAATTGAGTTGTTTTTGGTTGGTGAATGTATCATTCAAGTTTATTTACGCTTGAATAAGGTTCATTGTGTGGGTGCATTGTGGAAAATAAAGCATGAAATAAATAGCGATTGTGACGTATACAAACACTGACGCACATCTAAGCCATTCGACTGTGCCCTAAATACTACCGTAAGATATTAAACTAAATTGTTTGCACTTGGTCAAGATATTATCTTGTCGCGCTTTAAGTTACCCAATAAAATGGATAAATTTATCAAGAGGAAAAATAGTATTGATGATAATGAATCAGAAATTAAACGTTCCAGGGCAGCAAATCCCTGTGATAAAGCACCAAAAGCTAGACCAAAACGTCAATACTGCGATGATTATTTGAAATATGGATTTCACTGGACTGGTAGTGAGGATCAACCTTTCCCACTGTGTGTCATTTGTGGCGAAAAAATGTCAAACGAAGGTATGGTACCCAGCAAGTTAAGTAGACATTTTGTAACCAAACATTCGCAGCTTCAAGATAAAAATCTGAACTTTTTTCGAAGACTACTAGAGCAACAATCCAAAGAAAAAACCGTTTTTAAAAAATGGCTGACTCTTTCTGAAAAGGCACAAGCTGCTTCGTATGATGTCGCCGAAATGATCGCACAGCAAACAAGATCACATACTTTGGCTGAGTCGATCATCTTGCCTGCTTGCAGAAAAATAGTTTCGACTTGTTCCTGTTGTATTATTAAACATTTTCTCATACCGGTAATCAGTGTTTTTCAGAATTCTTAAATTGCACAGCTACGATTAATACAACCAAATTGTTCTAAGTTTTGGCAGGCGCTTGAATTTTGTGATATCACAAAAGATGGCGTTTATGGTCAGCACGTAGGTAATACATAAGCATGGCGACTTTAAATTTGCACAACAATAATTTTGTTCAGTTATATTACGAAAAGATTAAATACACATTTATTCCACCGAATTTCGCCGTTTATCTGTACCCACTATCCTAGAATCATTAATCATGATATTAGCCATAATAAATTCAAATTTGGAAACAATAGCGTAAGCAACGGAAAAAAATTCACACATTAAAATTTAATTTAAACAAATTGTAACCGCTTTAACTTTTTAATCACTGCCGTAATTTTTTTTTTGTTTTAAGTTCTTTTGCCGACTTTTTATCGCTTTGTTAAGCTTTACTTTTTGTATTTGTTTTTCAAATTTTAAATTGCTTTCTGACGAGCCCTATAGACGAAACGAACTGTTAGAACTAAAAAAAAAATAGTTAAAATAAAACTGTTTATGCGTGCCGACCAGAATAGATTTGTTTTGATATAGTAAAATGCTTATTATGACGTTATAACTTCGACTTTGTACGCCCGTGAAACTTCTAACCTGTCGTCTTTGAAGTAACCTACATTATTGTACTTTTTTGTAAAAGACGCATGTTAAACGACCGTGATTCGAAAATTTAACTATTTAAGTACTTTTTTTAATTTAAATATTCGAAATTAAGCTATTGTAAATTTAAATAAATAAATATTGAGCTAGAAACATTGCTAAATTTAACGCATTTAACAAATTTAAATTTAAATTTTCGCTCTTATCAGCTGAACATTTACAATTGCCTTTTCAATTGCCTTTGTGACATAACAAAACTTTTTTGCTGTCGCTTCAACGCTAGTGAAGGTAAATCATTTTTATTTATTTTCCCGCCAAATTGGCTAGCCGACAAATTGGCTTGCCGACAAATTGTCTCCCGCCAAATTGGTCCCGCCAATTTGTCTTGCTTCGAGGAGGGGTGGGCAACCACGAACATTTGAAGAAAACATCGAGCGTGTAAGGCAAGCCTTTCAATGTTCTCCTATGAAGTCCATCCATACTGCTGCCAGACAATTGGAACTACCGCGTTCAACAGTGCACAAAGTCCTACACAAGAATTTAAGATTGTATGCTTACAAAGTGCAAATGTTACAGGCACTTCAGCCAAACGACATGCCAAGACAAAAAGAATTTGCAGTGAACATGCTGCAACGAATTTCTGAGGAGGAAGCACTCCTCAAGCAAGTTTGTTTTAGTGATGAGGCAACTTTTCATGTCTCAGGAAAGTTAAACAAACACAATGTAAGAATTTGGGGATCAATGTATCCTGGTTCATTGAGATAAGAATATTGTCTCAATGAACCAGGATACACATTGTGCTTTTTCTTGAGGAGTAGTCATTTTATGGGGGTTCAGTTCATATAACTCAATCATTAAACATAAAAAATTTTAATTAAGAAATTTTATCTGAAACAATAAATTTTAGTGTCAATAAAAACTTTATGAAATACTGATTAACATAAAACAACCCTCATTGCGATATCTCATCATTTCACTTTGTAATAAATTTTTTAAATTGTAAAGAGACTTTATGGACACCCTGTATATTTCGTCAACACATTTACTTTTTTAACATATTAAATTAGTAAAAAATCATTTTAATTCTTAAAAAAATGCAATGTTTTTTCTAATATTAGATATCTATACTAATATTATATATATGCAAAGTATATTTATACTTAATAAAAATTCAGTAAAAAGCTAATATCATGACCATTAAGTTTCAAATGAAAGTAAAAACTATAAATAAAATAAAAGTTACAATTAGTTTTACACATTAACGAAAACTTATAATACCTTTATATTTTTTGGATTCTGGTTCATCACTACTATCAGAAAATTGTCGCTTTCTTGAAAAAAAATAATCACTGTTAGTATTCTGGGTATCATCAGAATTGCCTTCATCACTACTATCACTGGATGATGATGATGATGAGTGCAAATTAATACTGTCCATTTTGATAATAAAAAATTCAACTTCAATTAGAAAGACAGCTACATTAAGAAATGTTTATGCAAGACTGCAAGATAAAAATAAAAATGGCATTAATAGTTCAAATAGTACAAATCCACAGCAAAATTAATAACAACATTGAACAATGAAAATAACTATATCACTGTTATTAGTACATGAAATTGTAAAAAAAAAATTAATAAACAGTAGAAATGTTTTTTAGTTGTTATCACCAGAAATTTAAAATATATATATTCTAGTAATTTACAAATACAATAACATCAATAACATTGCAAGCAAGAATCTAGAGCTAAAAAAGATCCACAAAGCAAGAAATTTTAATGAAAGTTGAAACTAAAGTGACAACTCTATTTAAAATTTAGGTGGAATTGGAGCAGGAGCCAGATTTTTATACAACAGCTCCAACTTCAAATATTTTGCTAAGCTGCTGTTAGTATGGTTGAAATGCATTTGTAGTTTGCAAACGTCAACATATGCTGAATCAACTAATGTTGGCAAACTTTGAACAATCCTCAAAAATCCAATAACACAACAATTAACATAAAAATATATATATCAGGTTATTATAATTCTTGGTGCTTTCCACAGTATTAAATCAACAAAGATTACCAATAACATTTCATTTCGCCAACATTTCACAACATAAAAAGTAATTAAACTATAAATGTTAATAAGTTTTTTTCATAGCATCTGCCATATCTATACTAAATAACCACAAAAACTAATTTATCACAAAATATATGAGAATTTGATTTATTCCTAACATAGATTATAATGGTTTGCCATTCATAAACAGATAATGAATAAACTAAGCCTACTTTTTCATGGTTTTCTGGTTTAAAAAATGACTGTGAAAAACATTTACATACATTGAAACAATTAACAACACTTTCAATCAGGTAGTATACTTGAAATTGAAAATGAAACTAAGCACATACAAGCAATAAATTAACCATATTACAAGTAATTGCAAATTTTACAGCAAATGGCATGTACTTGAAAGTGTCTATAACTTCACATTACATTATGCATTATAGTAAAGCAAAAAACTAAAATATCACTGGCCAATTATCCAACGCACTGCTGCGTAGTATTAATTTAGCACATGCTGAACTTAACAAAATTTCTTATAATGCATTGAATTAAGATTTTACTAAATATATTGATGAAATAGTTCTGGGCACCACATAATTATCTAACGATTTAGTAAAAGAACAAGTGTGAACATAAAAATATATGTGGAAATAAGGCACATAAAAATGAAAAATAGCATCTACCTTACATTTGTTAAAATTCAGAATTAAAAACTTCTGTTCTTCATTTATTAATATTGAATTAATTTTAAAAATTTAACTTTTCTTACAATGTTTTTTCCATGGAATGTGCTAGAACAAGAGTGGACAAACCTTTTAACTCAAGGGCCACATTTAAAAATTGATTTAGTTCACAAACCACACTAATATTTTAAACATTAATTTGTGCCTCAAACTTAATAGTACACTGTAAAAAAGTTTTCACTTTGGTTTTTGGCACTACTAAAGGAAGTGAAAAAAGTTGCATTCCTCTATATACCATTGAATGCTTGGCAAGCTGGATTTAAACCATGGGCAGTAGTTTGTCCACCACTATACTAGAAAAAATCATCAGTAGATTGAAAATACTTAGCATTCAAAATAGGTTTACCCATAAATTCATAACATTTTAACACTTTCAGCCTGCTTGAAAAAACTTACAGCAGTCAATTTTATAAAATCATTATCAAATTGTCTATTTATTCTCCTGCCTAACAAAACAATATTAAAAGCACTAAGTTCAGAGCAACTATCAAGCAGTTACACCAATTTGTTTTTGTGTCAAGATAATATTGCCAGATAAAAAGTTTTTTCTTTATTTTTTAAAAATTTTTGATAAGGTTGTAATTTAGAACTGCTTGTTAAGACCAACAAACAGAAGTGCCAAAAATTGCCTTTTTCAAGAACATAATATGATGACACAGCCTGAAACAAAACTATACTGATTGCATTTACTGTAAAAACAGTCTTTCTTCTTACTTTTGCTCACATTGCTGACAAGTTAGCTAAACTTTTACAAAGTTTTCATTCTAAAGCTTTGATATAATCTAAACATGATTTTTACCAGACAAGTGGCAACATAGAACATGCAACTATTTAAAAATATGACTTTTTACAATGCTGGGACGATTTGGTGCCATAACAATAGATTTTTTTAAAAATTCAAAACTTAACCCTAACATTAATTAATCATCTTGAATAAAATGGGTGGTCAAAGGATAAAATATAATTTATTCTTGGTACCAAATTATCCTCATACCACATTGTCCAGGAACAAATTATTCAGACACCAGATTTCACACATACACACACAAAAAAAAAGACAGTGTAAAACATTTAATGTAAAAAATGATGAAGGTGATTGTTTTTGATAATAACGATTAAATCGAAATTTTATTATTACAAGGATCCAGTAAGTTATTCACACCTTGTTTTTTATATATCAAAAAAATTTAAGTTCACAAAAGCACAATGCATTGATTTAGGTTGACAAATTTAACTAAATTTCAATAGTTAATTCAATAGGAAAAGGTTGCAAAGTATTTTAAAGAAATGATGTTAAATAAATAATAAGTAAAAAAATATTTGATTCATAATTACAAAATTTATTAATCACTTTTGTCAGGTTTTTTACAACTATTGATTCTATTCAAAATTTTTCTTTAATGTATAAAACTAAAATGAAGCATGAAATTGTGTTATATCTATTTAGAATAAAATTTCAATAAGTCTCTATATTTCCAATTAAGACAATCTCTCTATGTCTATTACTAAAGGAGATAATGTCAAGAATTTGAAACAATAATACAAAGGTTAAAAATGAAGCATTTAGATGGAATTTAAAATTTAAAATTTTCTATTGTAAAAATCTGCTATAATGCAATGGAAAGTGACCAGAAACCAACAGAAAAATTTCTGAAACTAATATGCAAAAAACTGAAACTTTTTTTTACTCTTTATTGTAATTTAAATATTTAAATTTTTTTGTATTAACTAGAAAAAAAAATTTTAAACATTCTCAAATAAAAAAAAAACATTTTTTATCCATTAATGTAGAATTTGTAAAAATGAGTACAAAAGTAAATATTTGTTATGCATGTTGCCATGTAGGGTTCCTGAGTGTTTTGAACCATTAAAGTAGTCAGTTGCTGCTTGTCTGTTGTATGTAATGCTACTTTTTTTAAATTTTAATGCCTCTACAAATTAATTTAGGCATGAAAGGTTTAAGAACAATTCAAGTGAATTTACAGGTTTAGCAGTTGTCTGGCATGATTAATAAAAAAGCTATATCAGGTAAAAACATTCCTCATAGATGGAATTGCCAGAGTTAAGGTACCCACAGTTTACAAAAAGAAAACTATCTTTTAGCAATAAGGCTATAATGATTTTATCACTTTTAAAATGTTACAAATTTTGGAATAAATCTTTTATAATTCACATAAACTTTTAAACAACTTATGGAATAAAACAAACATTTTATGCATGATATAGAAAAAGATTATGTAGCTGGAAGTTTGCACACTTAACTTGATATAATCATCTGATTTTAAGCACAATGTTTTTAGTTAAGCTTTAGAAGGCAAATGACAGAGGTTGAATGTGTTGAGAAACCAATATAAAGATTACAATAACTAACAACATACTAACCATTGAGATTGTGATTTAAATGGCTTTTGGTAAATTGTAGTTTACAATAATAGAGAGGCATTTGGTCTGACATAAACTAATTTTGAAAAAGATATACTGTTATTCAAATATCTTTCAAATTTTTTTATTATAGTTTACTTTATTGATCAAAAATGACTTACAGCACCATAACAAGATAAGAAAACTTTTTTAACTATGCTTGCATAGCTAAAACTTTTAATGCATGCAGCTCAAATAATTGTAAATGCAATTACATTTATATCTATATGTTTTGTTAAATACATAATATTAACTGTTGATTTTCAACCAATATGCATTTATAAAATTATGAGAAATATTGATCTTCTAACATTTCTTTTTTAGCAAATACCAAGTTAACAAAAAATTTTAGGCTGCCAAGCGCAAACAACCACCAAAATAAAATTGCAACTAAAACTGTTCCAATCTTTATAAAATAAAATGTTTTATACAAGCAGTAAATATGTAAAGTGATAACAAATTATTGAATATATAATTGCATATATTTGTTTGCAATTAAAACTTTAGTTTCTTCTACAATATTTTTAGTGGTGGGATTTTTTAAAAATTTCATTGGTTAGCTAAAAATAAGGCTTTTTAAAAATAATACAGTATACAATTTTGGTCTTAAACATCACAGTCTAAAAGCATCAAAATTGGTACAAACAGCAAGGAAAATATTATACATACAAACAATGAGTACAGAAATTAATAACAAATGAAATATTCAAAAGCAAGTTCAGACTTCATTTTTATGCCTAAAAGACATCAAACAAAAGCTTGCAGTTAACTGTCAAGCAAAATTTAATTATAAAAATCAAAATTAAACACAAATTCTATTCTCTGTTATATAATTATGAACTTGAAATTAATGCAAATAAACTTAAACTTACAAGAAACATTTTGCTGTAACAAAATCTAAAACAAATATTAGTGTATAAATAGTAACTTCACATCACATATTCAAAAAAAAATTTAGTATGTTTCTGAATCACTGTCTTCTTCCACAAAAGATGTGTCACCACCACCTGACTTTGAATGTTTTCTTGCTGGTGGAACAGATGGTTTTAAAAACATACCAAATGATGATCTAGATCTTCTGGAGGACTCTAAACTTGTTCTTATGGAAGACAAGTCATATCCATCTGGACTTTTGCATGCTTGCAACAAAACAGTAATTATAACATACAGGCAATCTGCAACATTGTTGTTTGGAGCACAAGCTAGAGCAGGAGTCAAACCTTCATTGTCTTCAATCTCAACATTGGCTCCTTTTTCAATCAATTTTAAGGTAGCAGTGGTCAAGCCTCTATGGGCTGCAATATGCAGGGGGGTTTGGCCAAAGTTGTTTTGAGCATTAATAATAGCTAAATCTTCAATATAATCTAGAAGTAAAACAGCACATTGTTCTCCTTCACTTGAGCAAGCAAGATGCACAGCATTATTATTATTAACATCAACTAAGGCGCAGTTATCTTTTGACTTGACTAAAATTTCAACACAATTATAATTGCCTAATTGAGCAGCAACCATCAAAGGTGATTTACCTTGGTTGTCAACAGCATCTGAGTCTGAACCACGTATAATAAGAAAATGAGCACTGTCAACATTATCATTTAAGACACAAGCATGAAGTGGGGTTCTTCCTGCCTTATCTCTCAAATTCACGATTTCTTCATTCATTGTTTCAAGTAGACGATCAGCACAAGCCTCTTTATCATTATAAACAGCACAATGCATTGGGCTAAATAGAGATCCTTCAAAATTAGTAAAAGAATCATGTAATAGCAGTGAATCAACACAAGGTTCATGTCCTTCATAACAAGCATAATGAAGAGGCGTAAACCCATATCTATCAATCACATTGGCAGTAGGTGCTACTTGAAGCAAAGTTTCCAACATGCTAGCATTGCCACGCAATGCAGCAAAATGTAATGGGGTTCTTCCGTTACGTGTTCTTGAACTAACAGCAATGGAAATGTTGTCATTGACTGATGCTCCATTTGTATCAATTGCTGCCTTGGATA
Source organism: Diplosoma virens (assembly GCA_963680785.1). Classification (NCBI taxonomy): domain Eukaryota; kingdom Metazoa; phylum Chordata; class Ascidiacea; order Aplousobranchia; family Didemnidae; genus Diplosoma; species Diplosoma virens. Next base: position 28,104,016 of record OY796894.1, read on the forward strand.
AAGATGATTCAGGCCATTGCTCCTGATTACAGTGATGAAACAAATTTCTTACAATGTCTTCATGACCAGCAATTGTACCTCTGTGCACAGCTGTACAACCTAGCTTATCTGAAGGCCACACAAAAGCATTTCTAGCAAGCAAAAAATCAACTGCAGTAAGATGGCCATTAGTTACACAATGCATAAGAGGTGTGCATTTGTCAATATCTCTAGCATTGATAAATTTGTGAATAGCATTTCCATCCATAGACATATGATCCAGCAAGGCACCTTCAATCAAATGTTGCATGCATTTTACATGCCCATTAGATGCAGCTGCATGTAGAGCAGTTCTTTTATTTTTCTCATTTTTTTGAGAAATACAAGCTCCTTGCATTTGCAATACTCGTATGCATTCTGCATTGCCTTGAAAAGCAGCGAGCTCTAATGGTGTTCTTCCCTCATTGTCATATATGTCTAAATATAACAAATACTCAGCTAAATAAAGTACAACACCAACATGACCATGATAAGAAGCCAAATGTAAAGGAGATGGGACTTTGCAATCATCTCCATGAGTTTCTTTTAATACATTATTATCACTTTCAACCAACAGCTTCACCACAGTATCAAAACCACAAATTGCTGCATAATGTAAAGCAGTATAACCATTGTTATCAACTGCTAACACATTAACACTTCTTTCTAGCAATAACTCCACACAACCTCCATTCATATCAGTTGCAGCTGCATGATGCAAAAGAGTTCTACCATCATGATCAGCTTGGTCAAGATCACATTTATATTTGTCTTGGCTCAGTGCACCATTAATAAGACGTCTGGCACATTCTCTTCTGGAAGAGCTCAATGCATAATGCAAAGGAGTTCTACCACAGGAGTCTGCTTGAACAACAATAGATAAATCATTAATTAAAGATAAAAATACATCAAGACATTCAAGTGAACCACCACATGCAGCATGATGCAAACAAGATCTGCCTTCATTATCACACATTGAAATAACATCAGATGCTGATATTCCTTTTTCCTCAGACACTTGAGCATTTAAAAGTTTGCGGCAGCAGTTTACATGTCCATGTAAAGCAGAAAGATGAATAGCCAATCTTCCATTTGAACCATGTTTTGATGGATCAGCACCAGCATCTATGAGAGTTGACACAAGAAGTTCATGACCATGTTTAGCTGCAACATGAAGTGCACTATTTCCTTGATTATCTAAAATTTCTGCAAGAGCACCATTGTGTAGAAGCGTTTGTGATCGAGTAAAACGACCATGAACAGCAGTCATATGCAGTGGCGTAATGCCATCATTGTTTTTCACATTAACATCTGCTCCACTACTGACAAGCAATTCTAAACAAAGTGCACCATGTGTTGACGCAGCAGCATGGTGCAAAGATGTGCTGCCATTTTCATTAGGAATATTGGTATCAGCTCCATGTTCTAACAATTCGTGTACTACCACATCCTGCCCATTAAAACAAGCAAGGTGTAATGGGGTGGATTTTTGTGCATTTTGAGTGTTTATATCAAATCCCATATCCAGTAGCATTTTTACAGCTCCCACCTGACCAGCTGCAGCAGCTGCATGCATTGGAGAATCGCCACAACGTTTATCTCGACAATTTATATCTGCACCATTGGCAACAAGAACCTTCATAATCTCTGTGTGTCCCATATAGGCAGCCCAATGCAGTGCTCGACGTTCTTGTCTGTCATAAGCATGTATATTAGCATTATTTTTTAGTAGAAGATTGACAATGTTAATGTGACCATTAAATACAGCATGATGTAATGCCTGTCTCCCTGCTCTATCTGAAATATTTAGATTACTCAAATGTGGTATAAGAAGCTCAGCACAAGTTACAGCATCATGTGCAGCAGCAACATGTAAAGGTGATTGCCACAATTTATCTCTTGCATTAACATCGGCATGATGCTTTAGCAAAGCAGTCACTGAATCATCTGATCGAGAAGCACAGGCTCTATGCAAAGGAGTTAACCAATTAGAATCTTTGGCATTTATTCTTGCTCCACTTAAAATAAGTAAATTAATCATTTCAGCATCACCAAGAAATGCTGCAGCATGTAACGGAGTACGTCGTTCTGCATCAAGAGAGTTTACATCTTCTTTTTTATAAATCAATGATCGCACTTCATCAATGTCACAATTGAATATAGCTTGAATAATGAGGCTTTCATCACTCAGATTTGAAGTAATAGATTGAGTTTGAAAATGAGCCTGCATTGTCATGACTTGTTGATGAATTGACAACATCAAGAAGCAAGTTTAAAAAATTGAGAAAAACTTTTATTTGTAAAAAAACTAAAATAACATAATTCCAAGCCTAAAATAAAAGCAAACATTGTTAAAAAGTTAGTATTGTATTTTTTGGACCATAAGGCGCAGTATTAATAAATGGCTTCTAATGCTTTTATTTTCATAGATAAGACACACCAAGTTATAAGGCACACCAAATGAAGCAAAAACTCACTATATATTTTACTTGTATTTTATTCAAAAGAAACAATCAAATGAACACAATCTATTTACAAAACAATTACTGTGGTTTTGAATGCACAAATGGCAATCTTGGAAATCAGACAAATGTACATAGTTAAGCTGTACCTAAATAACTATTACCAGTATATACAGGGTGTCAAGAAAGTTCCTGATCCTAAACAAAATTATATAGGGCTAATGACAGAAGGTTAAATCAACAAAAGATTTATTGTGGTGATAGAACAAAGCTCCATGAACATAAAAAAATCTGGTTTATTCAAAATGACCCCCATCTGTATCAATAACACGTTGGAGCCTCTGTCGGAAATTCTGACAAGCAGCACGAAGGGCATCTTGAGGAATTTTCTCCCATGCTCGTTTCAGGGAAGCTCGAAGATCCTCCAGATTGTTATGGGGTGAAGAACAGGCTTCTTTTTCCAGAATACCCCACACACAGAAATCCATAGGATTGAGATCAGGCGAAGATGGTGGCCACAAATCTTTGGTCCAGAATGAAGGAAAGTGCTCTTCGCACCACTTCTGCGTCTTCTTTGATGTGTGAGAAGGCGCGCTGTCTTGTTGGAAGGTGAAGGACTTATTTTTGAACTTTTCCTTCATCAATGCAAGGGCAGGGGTGAAAATATCATTGACATACGAATCTGTATTCACTTTGACCCCCTCTTTAACAAAAATGAGGGGAGATTTCCAAGATTTGGAGATCGCACCCCATACCATCACAGACAAGGGTTTCTGTTGGCATGAAATGAATCGAAGATGATCAGGAGGTCCTTGGGCGACTTTTCGAGAATCCTGTCATTCTGGGTGTTGAACTTCGCCTCCACCGAGAAGAGTTTTTCGTCTGAAAAAACGATTTCGCCTTTCTCCGTGCCTCCCTTCAGACGGTTCAGCAGAATTTTGGCCCTCTCCTTTCTTTTTCGCTTCTGGAGGTCAGTTAGGAGTTGTCTTGTCCTGATTTTGTACAGGGACATTTTGAGATCCTGTTCAACAATTGTTCTGACAGACTCATGGCTGATATTCATGTCTTTAGCCGTTTTCCTCAAGGATCGTTTGGGGTTCCTCCGAATTTTCTCCCTGAGGGCCTTGATCTTTGCTGGAGTGCGAGCGGATCAAGGTCGTCCACTCCTATCCCAATCCTCCATGGTTCCAAGTTCTTGGAAGCGCAAGATTGTATCGCGAACAGTCGATTTTCATGCTTTTAGCAACTTCATAATTTTAGAATTTGAATGTCCCGCACGATGAAGTTGAATGATTGCAGCTCTTTTACTCATTTTATTATTATTTTAGCCAAAAAAATTTGAAAAGTGTATCTGAAACATTGAAAAGGAGGATTAAGTGGAAAAATGACATACAGAACTTCTCATAATTCATTGAAGTTTTTGAATAACATTAAATTTAAAAATCGATCGGGAACTTTCTTGACACACTGTAAATAAATAAGACTGTATTCATCTAGTTTCATCCAATATGAACACTTTCATTATATACCTCAGCAACATAAGCAATGCAAGTAAGCAGCAAACTCACAATCTTGTAATCATGAACCTAATAATTAACTATCACACAAAGTGCTTTGGCAAAATTACATTAATTTCCAGTGCAATATAATTCTTTAAAGTATTGAACAGAAAATGGTATAAATAAACCAGAGGTACAATATACTAACTTAGACAATGAAAAAATCAACAGTTGAACAAAAAGAGTTCATCGTTTTATGATTATAAATTTAGTTTTCACAACATGCTATTAGCTTCATTGAATTTCAAACTTTTCAGGATACAGACAAATGGAGAAAACTCAGATTAAAAGAAAACAACAGTTAGAACTAAATAATCATAAAATGTTGAACAGTGTTTTTGTTAATGTTTAATTTTTTCAAGCTGCCATTAGTTTTAGTGTAGTATAACTCTGAACAATTTAACACAGTCATTTAAAATTTTTACCATTTTTTTGTTCAATGCTTTAAACTCTGTCACCTGATCAGTCAAGGCAGATAAACAACAGAATTTCTTATATCATATGGTTGGCTAAGCCAAACATGCCTCTAAACCATCCAGCACTAGCACATTCCAGTAAGAAATGTCTAAAATTAGTTAACATGAAAGGCAGATACATCATCAAAGATCTCTTGGGCAGGTGACATCTGAACTTGCAAAAAGTGGCCAAAATTGTTGATATTTTACCATGGCTTGATTTGTATGAGAATCTATTGGTCTATAAGTCTTGCTTTCAAAACAAACTTACACAGCAAATTTTGTGAAGACAATGTACATGTTATGAATCTTGTTTGAAGAACATGCTTGATAAGATTCATAGCATTTTGCAAATTATGCTTGAACACGATATCTTTTATTATTTCTGTATCTTTCATTAAAAATAAAATTAACTGTTAAGCTGCTGCAGATAGGATGAATTATGTAAGTACATGCATTTGAATTTTTATTTATAATAATACTTTTGATATATGTTCCTGAATGTGTGACAAATTATATTAGTGTTAAACAGTTATAATCAATATACATATATATTGTTGTAAAATTAATTAATTTCAGATCACAAAATTTAATTTAACATTAATGTTATTTGCTACAATTTAATTAATTTTAACTGCTCTGACTTGACACCATTCAGCACATTTTGATAAACACCAACCAAAAAATTTAAAAAACTCATATTTTCGTAAAATTTTTTTAAAATAAGAAAACAAACACTGTGATTGCAACAGTTTTTACTGTTTTACTTCTTTTTTTCCAAAAAATAAAAACTTTGTTCATCAATATTTTAGGTCTCATATTCGTATCAAAATTGACTTGTATTTACTCTAAAATTTAAATAAAAAATCTAATAAGATGTACAAATTATATTAAATAATAGTAAGCAAAACAATGAAGAAATTTCATTGAAACCAAAGATGAATAAGAAAAGAAATGACTTCAATTAAGGTATAGCAAATGCAATTATAACATTAACAATCAAATAGTTAGCTGTGGTTTTCAAATGATGCATCATTAACTTCAATGGGGAAAGTTTGGTGGTCACTAGCATGACACAAAAATAATTAAATTTAAAAAAACCTAGGTTGTACTGTAAAAAACTAGTTTTCTTTATGCTGTTCTCAAATATATTGCTTTTTATTAAATATTATACAAAGTACTACCAAGATTGCACTAAATTGCAAAAAAGAGTACAACAGACAGTTGAGAAACTTGCTGCTAGCCAGGCACATTCCTGTAGGGCAAAATGTTTAGCCATTTTTGTAAGGGTTTGAAATTTCAAACAGAAAAATAAAAATATAGATTTAATTTCCATAAATCATGGAGCATACATAAAAAAAATTAAGAATATATTAACATGTAAATAAATCATTTGTACTTAAAAAATAAAGCTGCAGAGCTGGAGGTAAAGAAAATTTTAGGGTTAGAAGTTGGAGCTGGAGCCAGTCATTTTAGAAGTACTGGAATAAGAAACTGTTTGTATTTTATTAGTGAAATCATGATACATTTATTAAATACAGGGTGTAGCAAAAATACCTGGACAGGGTTATTTGGTAATTTAAAATCAAATTTAATTTTTTGTTTTTTAAAAATCCACACATCTTTTTTTTATAAGTTTAGAGACCAAATGCATGAAATTATTCAATATATCCTCCGTTGGCATCACAAACAGTTCTCATTCTTTTTATATCACTTTCATATGCGGCACACAACATATCCTGTGAAAGTTTTTCCCATTCTTCTAACAAATTATGTTTTAAACTTTCCACAGAATGATGCTTCTTTCTGCATGCCCTTTTTTTGAAGTATCCTCCAGACACTAAAGTCTACAAGCTTGAGGTCTGGAGAGCATGGAAACCATATATCCTTTAACCAAAAATTTAAAAAATTTTCTCTGCAGAAATTTTGTGCAATTTTTGCTGTATGAGAAGTCACCCCATCTTGCTGAAATGTCCAATTTTTGTCCTTGTAATGATCATCTAGCAAGAGTGAAATTGGTTTTAGAACATTGGCAACCATCCTCTTTTAGAATGATCGGAATAGTCCCCAAATTCTTCAAAATCTTTTATTGCATTAAAAACAGTTGACTTGGGGACTTTGAGCAGTTTTAATATGCGTGTGTCTGAAATCCCGTGTTGTTTCAAGGCAACTATTTCTTTTTGTAATTTTCTCATTGTTTAAAAAGAAAATCCAATTAACCTAATATATTTGAACATTATGACATGAATTTATAATCTTTAAAGTTTTATTAAAAAATAATATGTTCATTACATTACAAGCATATATATATGCATGCAATTCTGTCCGGGTATTTCTGCCACACCTGTATAATTCTTTAAATATATTTACAACAAATTAGTAGTTCTTTTACCATAATATTGAGCATAATCATAACATTTTAACAACATTATATTAAATTATATTATGCAATTTTAAAAATAATTTAAATGCCAGAGCAGACCTGGAACTGGAGCAAGTCAATCTTATAGTATCAAAGCAGAGCTGGAGTCATAAATTTTATTGCTAGCTCTGCAGTCCTATTTCAAAATAGGAAGTTATTTTTCAATCACTTTACAGATGCAGCAACAGCCCAAGCACAAATAAATTCTTTAATTTTGCCAGCTTAGGTTAATCTATGATAATGTTTAAAAAATAAAATTAATTACTATACAGTATATACAATTTGGTTAATGCATTTCAAATTAATACAGCCAACTGTTTACTGCATTCAAATTGCTTGGAACAAAATTTTCCTAATCATTTCTCATTGCAGTATAAAAATTTGTTTAATACGTCCAGCCACTGCTTAACACTTTCGGTGCATTCCCACGTAAATCTACGTTAGCCGAAACTATGCACAGGGCAGGGAGCCACGTATTTCTACATTTTTAAGATAACTTTCTACGTTTGGTGCTGTAGCAATGTTAATTTCAATATCTACTGGACTTTGCATACGACACAAATCTTTTGCACACATTTCAAACTTTTGCCAATGTCACAAGTTAATTTTGCATTTGAATTAAAAAGTTTTCTCTAAATCACTATAGTAACTAAACAGTGTGTGTGAGGCCAATTTGTTTTTGAAGTGTTGCTTTGTTGGCGCAAAAAATCCACATCGGTACAATGCAGTGTCTCAGGGGTGAGCAATGCAGTGTCTCAGGGGTGAGCAATGCGTTGTCTCAGGGGTGAGCAATGCAGTGTCTCAGGGGTGAGCAATGCAGTTTTCAGGGATGAGCAATGCAGTGTCTCAGGGGTGAGCAACGCGGTGTCTCAGGGGTGAGCAATGCAGTGTCTCAGGGGTGAGCCTCCCGAAATTAGGAATCCTCAAAATATGGTTAGACATGATTTGATTGCAAAAAGCAATGGAAGAGTGACAGTTCTTGCTTGGAAGAACAAAAGAATTGTCAAGGCAATCACCACAAAGCATGACAATTCAGTGGTTTCTGTTACAATGAGAAAGAAGGGGGGCATGGAGAAACAGAGGAAATCCAGAAATCAGTATGCGTTTGCCATTATAATCAACACATGTCAGGTGTTGATCACATGGACCAGATGATATCTTATTACCCTTGTACAAGGAAAACTTTAAAGTGGACAAAAAAGGTCTTCTTCTGTCTCATGGAAATCTCTGTGGCTAATGTCTATATTTTGTTCAAAGCCAAATCTAGAAAGCCACACATAACACTCTATGACAGGGATGGCAAACCTTTTTCATAAAATGAGTCAAAAATTGACATTTTCATCAAAATTACCATTAAATGGGTCATTAACTGTAATTTTGGTCAAAATTCAAGATAAAAAAAGTCTTTACCTTTAATCCATCTTAAAATGCCAGAAATTTTGAAACATAAGATGGGTCAATGAATTTCAACTAGTGGGTCACATTGTGACCCACAGGTCAATGGTTCGCCATCCCTGCTCTATGACTTCAATATAAAATTGGTTTCAAAAATGTGCCAAAAACGTCTTGAATGTGAGAATTTTTCATCCAAAGATGAGGAAATACTTCACCTATAAAACACCAAATCATGATCCTCCCAATTGGCTTTGAGGTAGCTTTAAATCCCACCACATAGCAAGCTTACCTTCAACAACATGCAAGAGGTATCCTCAAAGAGCCTGCAGGCTTTGCAGCAAAAAAGTTATTTGCTGAGACAAATGGTTTTACTGTAAACACTGCAGTGTGGCAATTGCAAACATCTGTGCTTTGGTGAATATCATTTAAAGAAACATTTGTGAAATGATTGGTCGTACGAATAAATACCTTATTTTGAACAACTAATAAACTTGTGTTTATAAAAGAAAAATAAAATATTTTTAAATTGTAGACTAGGCCAAGGGTGGGCAAACTATGGCCTGCGGGCTACATGAGGGTTTAAACAAATCGCTGATCAAAGACAAAAACCTTTTTTTTTAGAGAACGCCTTGATTTCAGGAACAAAATAAGAAATTCAGAGCTCAAATTGAAATAACCTTTTTTTTTTTTTTTTTTTTTTTTTTGGAGAATACCTTGATTTTGGAAAAAAAACTGAAAGACGATATCAAAGCTCTTTTTCTTTTTTACTGAACATTAATTTCTGAAAAACCTTGCCTCGGGTCCCTAAATTTGAATATCAACCACTCTTTACATGGCCTTTCATTTTGCGCACATTAAGCAAGCTCTTAGAGGGAACATTGATTACTATAATGTGGCCCACAAATAAATTTAACTTCCAAATGAGACCCTCGAGCTAAAAAAATTGCCCACTCCTGGACTAGGCAGTCATTAAAAAAATAATCGTAGTAATAGCAGTGGTTTTATTTAACAATGAACAAAATATGAAAAACAAATGTATAAAGCAAAACAGAATAAAAACTGTCTGGTCGCAGTAACTGCAATGCTCATTGCGATAAAACCAGACTGCAAGAACAACATTGCCCCACAGAGTCGTATAATGCGCTATACTTATCGCACCGAAAGTGTTAATACATTCGGTTTACACATTATGCAATGTACATTGTCAAAAACCTGGACTATAAACAAATAAAGAGCAATGGTAAATTAAGTGAAGAAATGAGATTTAATTAAAATGTCATTGTGTCTTCTGTGTTAAATAAATGCTGACAATCCTTCAAATTAATTGTATTTCAAATTTCAAACGATTTGCTCACAATGCTCAATGGCAATTTTGGGAAAATTGTTTATTATAACCAGAGTTGTAAAGTCAGAGTCACAGAGTTGCCTTTATAGATTTGGAAGAGACCAAATAGCTTTTTAAATGTGCTGAAGTTGTGAATTGTTAATATAGTTCTTCATTGCTAACAATTTCTTCTCACCAAAGTTGCAAAAAAATTTCTTAAAACATTCTTTTTAAAGACTATCAAAATTGAACAGTTAATGGTTCCATTTATGCCATTGATCACTTTTAAGTTTTTGCAAAGTGAAATAAAAGAATTTCAAACAATCTTTTTTTAAAAGCCTTTTTAAAGCTAGTCTTGTTTTAATATTGTATTAAAAAAACACTTAAACATGTATATTATATAATCTCATAAAGCATTGAAGTTTTTCATAAAGTATCATATGGATGTACAAGACAAGAACAAAATGTTTTTTGTTAAAAAATTCTAAAAATATCCAAAATTTAAATTATTTAAATAATATGTGAAATGGAAATTCTATTTCTTTCCAATGATACAATAAAACTTTATGAATTTGTTTAAATATTTTTTTTATTTCTAAACCTTTACTATCTTTAACAACATTGAAATTTGCATTAAGTTTTTTAAAAAGCCAAATTAGAAAAGGTCTAGAAACATGAAAATTTTAATGAAAAAACAAATTTATTTATCCATTGAAAAAAAATTATTAACTTATATTGTTCAAAACTCTTCTTTTTGGTGTATTAAAAAAATTTGTATATACTTTGTCTTGGTTAGTTTAAATCAAAAACTCATTATGGATATCCAAGGGATTGTAAGGCATCAGTGAGTATCACTGTTAAATTTAAAAAAGAAGCATTCTTTTGGTTTGAAAAAGCACATTAAAATGCAAATTTTAAAATAAAATAAATTTCTTTTAGCAAAATGCCCATTCATTATAGTTATGATCTTTTTTTGCTCTTAAGAAGTTAGAATCAGTTATAAAAATTTAGGAATTTCTAAGCTTAATAATTTTTTGAAAAGGGTCAGTGACTCAAAAAAGTGGTTCTTATTCATTACTTGAAAAGTCTAGTTAATTACTTTTTAAATTTTAGAGAATCTTTAAAACTTGCAAGGTTAGTAACAGTGAAGAGTGAATGACACTTGAAAAGATTTTGAAAATTAAGACTGAAAAAAATATGTAAAACATTAAATTAAAAGCAAGATTCTGGTATAATTAAAGTTTACGTACGTAAATTATTTAAGCTGAAAAACGATAGAAAAAAAGAATATCTATGTTTATTATCTATATGTACAACAAATTTAAACGGGATAAATAACATGAATCATATTCAAACATTGTTCAAAGTATTTTCCATTGACAACCGTTTGTCTATGTAATTGTCAACCATATTGTCGTAAGTAATTTTTTTCAGTGAAACTAACCCAGGATCCTCCCTTAAACACCAAGATGAAAAAGAAAACAAGAGGAACGAATATTTTTAAAAAGTGACAGTAATCAAAGGAGATTTGGGTTAGTTTCATATTCTTTTTTTCCATCGTTTTTCAGCTTAAATAATTTACGTACGTAAACTTTAATTATACCAAGATTCTACTTAATCTTTGTATGATAATAACAGTTTGTTTTTGTTATATGCCAATGCAAAACTAGTGCTTGGCATTACTGCATAGTCTTCTTGAGAGATAGTTGTATTTTTTACTGATCAGCAAAGTGATTATAAGAATAAATGCAACATAAAATGGTGTTTTTTTAATAACTGTGTAAACTGCCATCTTTCATTTTAATAAATGTTATGTCAGTGATTTTAAATACTTAGTCATATTTCCAACTAAAAAAAACAAAACAGAATAAAATTTCAAAAGACAAGAATATTTTTAGATCAATGCGAAGGAGGTCAGGATAATTGCTTCATGGTTGCCTTAAAGTATAGCACCACTAATGATTTCCTGTAAGTTAAGAAGACATAAAAAAAAAAAAATTTTTTTTCTAGCAGTAGTAGAAATTAGTGTAAAAAACTTAACACAAAATATAATAAAACCAGACAGTGAAACCTGTTTAAAATAAAGTTTAAGACTGTATTTAGTAGCTTATTAATTCCTTTTATCCAAAGTTTCCTATTTTCCAAATCAGCAAAGCCTCAACTTACTAAACAGATTCGTAAGAATAACAATTATTATTACTTTTATTTTTTTGACATTGAATTATTTTCAAGAATAATTTTTTGACAAAATTTAAGTAAAACTGAAATACAGTACTTTTCCATAGATTTTTTAATTTAAATTTATGGTGTTGAACAAAATTTATTCTATTGAGAAAATTCTAAGCATTCAGCCCAGGGTTGCCAGTTGGCCTAAAATTGTGTTCGACGGTCAGTAAATAATTCGGACACTTGCTTCAACAACATACACTACCAAAACTCAGCGAAACTCACCGGAACCAACTTTAATTTAATTATTAAAACAAAAATTTTGTTTTTAAAATTTAGCAAGGCTTATTCAAAATTAATTTATGCTAAAAAATATCTCTTAAGTAATACAAATTTTTAAAAATAACTTGAGTTCCGGAAAAACGACTCTTCAAAAAGTCGTTTTACCGAAACTCACCCATATCTTTTGTACAAATTCTGAAATTAATTTATTTTTGTTTGTACATAATCTCTGCAACCTTTTTTTTGTTTTTAATAAAAATTTAAATCGTAGTTGAGTAAAATATCGGTATTCTAGTGAGTATCGGTAAAACGACTGTAATGTAAGCTATATCAGCAAGCAATTAACACTGTATGAAAATCAGTACTTTCAGCAAGCAATTATATATTTTACCAGAACTCACTTGTAACTTTTCAAATGAAAATATTGAAACAAAATTTTTGTTTTTAAAATTTAGCAGGACCTACGCAAAATGAACTTATGCCAAAAAATACCTTTTAAGTAATAGAGAAGTTTTAAAGATAAGTTAAAGATTTTTGAAGATTTTTAAACTTCAGTTAAACGATTCTTCAGAAAGTCATTTTCAAAAATCACTAAAATACAGCATGTTTCACTCAAATGCAATTTAAAATTTATTTGAAGCAAAAAACAAATTGCAGAGATTAAATTTAGGCTATTTTTTGTAAAAATTTGCTATTTTTTTTGATCGACTTGAGGTACAAGCTTTCAGAGTTTTCTGGGTACCCTAGTCAGCAGAGTGGTCAAGTGGTTAGAGCGCCAGGATTGTGGTCGACATGGTCTCGCTTCAAAACATACTCGTGCCATTTTGCTGTGTCCTTGAGAAAGACACTTTGCGGCACTTTCTCCTGCTTGGCAGTCTTGGCAAGCAATTCTAAATTTTAATCATATCTCTATTAAATTTTAAGCAATATCTTGGCATCTTCAGAACCAGGTTAGGATAATTGCCAGAGATGGACACCTTGAGACACGTTTTTCAAAGTCTCGATCTCATAACCCAAAGTCTCCTCTCGGTCTCGGTCTTGGACCATTGCGTCTCAAATCCAGGTTGAGACATTAACAGCGACGTGGGCAAAGCTCAGAGGTGTTGTTTATATCATTATTTTTAGTAAAAATAGATTATTTGTACGTTTTTTAGCCATTTGGACGCTATGGTTCGTTTAAATTCGCTTTAGTCAGAGTAGAATTAAACCATGGCAATCTTTTTCAGGGTTGCAGAGTCGGAAAATTTAAGATCCAACTCCCACTCCTCGATTTTCTGGGATGCCGACTACGACTTTGACTACAGCTTCTCTGCACCAACGACAAGCCACCTCAACGTGGTGGTGCAGTCCCCTTCCCTGCACTGGCGAGGGTAGAAATGGCTTGTCAATTCCCCGAGGGTCTCATCCTCGTGCGATTCACTTTTGGACAACTCTTCTTCTCATTTTTTATCCCTGCTGTCCAATGCGCGGTCACATATGGACAGCATTCTTAAAACGAATTGACGCCCCCCAGAGGTGGGCAGAGCGCAACTTAAAGCGCAAACCGCAACTTCCGCAACTTGCGCAATTGCGGAAGTTACGTTGCGCTTTCATACTTTTTTGAAGGAGTTGCGCTTTAGTGCACTGCGTTAATCATAAAAAAATTTTAAGTTGCGCTTTATTGCGCTGCGCACCAAGGAATAAACAAATCAATTGCGCTTTATTGCGCTGCGCATTAAGGATTAAACAAATCGATTGCGCTTTTATTTCGGAAGAGCGCAATATTTTTTGGTTGTTTTTTAATGCAGACGACCCGTGGCGAACTTTATTGCAAGCATTTCATTTTGTATGTCAGCGAACTGACAAAGAAATGCTATTGGTTCTCTAATTTGGTAAAACGAAAAGCGATTGGTTTTCTAACTCGGTATACGCCCTTGTCTCAAGACCCGACGATGGTCATGAGATGGCACGAGTCATAAGTGACTTAAACCTCATGTGACATCATAAGACCTCATATGACTTTTGATATACGGGCCGAGGTTGAAATCGGCAACTCACTGAAGTCGTTGCCAGTGGACGACAAAGTCATTGTGATTAAGCAAGCTATTGAAGCTTATATAAAGAGTACCTCTGTTTATTAAATGTGAAATAATTAATTAACGTACGCTCGCAAATGTAATAAATTTTTCATAACTTTTGAATTATTTAGACAAAGCATCAAATCGAATTTAATGCCTTTTTAACGCCTATCGACGAGCTTTTAGCAGTTGCTACTATGAGCGCTTTATCTCTGAAGATGTCTGTTGATTTCTGACCGACAAACGTCAGTTTAAATAAAAATATCTTGCTAAATTTTGGTATTATCACTGCTAAATCAGTTTATCACCGGTTCAAATGATGAGCTTACATAAAAAATTAAAAGTAAAAATCTTAGCTTTTAGGCGAATTTTTATTGGCGAAATGGTCATGTACTCGTAGATATTAACAATAAAAGTTATAAAAGTTATGTATCATCAAAGCTAAATACATATCTTTTGCCAGTTAATTAAACCGCTGTAAAAACAAAGCCTGGCGGACAGTTGTCGCACTAGGCCGTCAAATTACTTGTAAACAGAAAAATTTGTGCCATAAAAGATTGCAGAAAACTAGCTAAATTGGAAACCATGAAACCATGAGAGCTAAATTAGAAGTTATATTTACATTAATTTGCTTTTTAATAATAACATTGTTTTAAAAGATGTACCCAATTTGGAACAGTTGGTACATTGTAGACCACTGTTCTAACATTAGTAAGGTATAAACTTATATTGTATATTAATTTTTATTTGGTGTAAATCAGTAAAGTGTTTACTAAAGTATAGTTTTTATATTTGGTTTCGTTATACTGTAAAATTAAATTGAAATCATGGCTGAAAAAGTTGCCGATGATGTGGAAGCTCTTTCTACTTCAAGTGATGGTAATACAACAGGTAATTTTGTTATAAGCATTAGAACTCGTTTCTACAACGAGTGTGGAATGAAACATTCTTTCTTTCGTTTATTGATCTTTTCGCGCTTAACCCTATTCCGACTGGGCTTTTTGAAAACTTTGTACGACTGGGGGTAGGAAAGTGCCCGTCCTCTTTGCTTGCTTATATCTCAACAATTACTAGCTCTAGAATTGTCATTCAAGTTTGTATGGAAAGGAATTTCATACTCTTTTAATATAGATACTTAAATGTTGCATTTAAAAATTATTTGGGATTAAAAAAGCAACCAGTATCAAAGGTAATCTTTTTTGTAAATTAGCTGAATCCATTTTTGTAAATTAGCTGAAAACGAGAGAGCGGTTTGAGAAAATTAATGACTTCGGCTATTTGTCGAATGTCATAATCCGTAAAATTAGAAGTAGGAATGGTGTCAGCTGAAATCCACTTGGCAAGATTATTACTGTTTTATAGAAAAATAAAGTTTTTATCCAAAAATCTGCTAAAAGCTGGTTTTATTAGTGTTTACAAAGCTTCGATCTTTGCGATTTATCAAATGATTTTTTTAAATTCACTCACTTTTGTTAAGAATTTAGGCAAGAAACTTTATACATAAAAAGAAAGGCAAATCATTACACAAAAAATTATGTTTGTAATTCCACATCGCAGAAAACTCACCTTAATTTTTTTCACTGTAAAAAAATATTTTGACTTGACTAATTTAGTTCGAATGTTTTCTTCTTTTGGTGAATTACGCTAATTTATTAATGAAATATTTGCTTATTAAAATTTTGCTAGCATTTTTTGACGTAATTCTTTAACGTTTAATTGTTGTACGAGTTTGTTTTGTTTAGTGATGTTGACTATATGTTGGAAAAATTTTACTTTTGGGTCGAGAGTTTTTTTGGAAATTGTAAGAATTTTTGGGTGTTTTTTTGTTGATAGTGTTTGATTGTTTGATTTAAGTGAAAGTTGTGCCATATCAATTGAGTCTGGTGTAAAAAGTGTGGTTGTATGTTTTGCCCAGTCAATAAGTTTTTAGCTCGCGTTTCAAATTACGTCACATTGGGGCTTATCGTACTTTACGTTCTCAACTGCTCCAATAAGTGTAAAAAAGGTCGACAATTGGATTTTATGTAACTTTTCTTGTTTGACAGGACTTAAGAATAACAGCAACGGAAGGTGAGCAAATATTTTCTTTGCTCAATAAAACTATAGAAGATTGGATGGCATCAAAGCGAGCATGGAAGACACAATTCCAGTTGAAATCTTTTCCTGTGTTCCACCGAAGAGCTTGGATTGAAGTTTTTTTTAAATACAACACTGGCATTCCAAGCTCTGTGGCAATAAAACATGTCTTCTCTGTTGGATCCGACGTGATGAAACCAAAGAGAGCGACGTTGTCGTTAGAAAACTTGGAACGATTGGTATTAATTCGAGAAAGGGAAAACTGCGTGCTTACATTAAAATAATTAATTAATTTGTGTTGTTCAGTTTATTTATTCCGTTTTGTGTTGTGTGTTGTTGAGTTGTTGAGTTTATTTATTATTTATTTATTTATATTATTGATTATTTTATTTATTTTGTGTAAATCGAATGAATAAAAAAGGAAAAGTCGTTCAACTATCGCAAACAATCAAAATCGAAAAAATGCTTTTTTATTGACTTTGCTTTATAATCTATTAATTACTTCAAAAGTAGCGGTATAAAAATTTGATGCAATTGATGAAAACAGTAGCTCACGAATGTTTGAAATAAAAAGCAAATTCAATGAAAGTTTTTTTTGGTTTTTGATTGAAATTTGTAAATACAAATGTCTTTTTTTTTAAAAGACAAAGTTGGGTTGAAAGTTTAGTTAAAACTTAAAAAATTTTTTTATATGTGCCATAACTGAAATTTAGAGCTCTGGTTGGAGTGCGCTTAAGATTTTGACAGAATATTGCTTCTCATGTGATTTGAAAATCTTGATGCGCTGCACGGTCACGTGCGTAAAGTAACTTTCCCAAGGACACAACAGAATGACACCCACGCCATTCTGTTGTGTCCTTGGGAAAGTTCCTTTACGCACATTCCCCTGCTTGGTGGTCTTTACAAGCAGTTCTAAATTTCAGTCATATCTCTGTTAAATTACAAGCGGACAGCAATACCTTGGTATCTCCGAAAACAGGCCGGGTAATTGCCTACCCTCTGTATAGCGCCTCCGTCCTTTTCTGCGAGTCAGTAGGATAAATTGGATAGAGATAAAAAAATTAATACAGTCTTTTTAAATACATTAAACATAAAGCGCATTACGCATAACATAATTTGTTTTAATATTTAATTTAATTAATAATAACATAATTTAAAAAAAAGACATTGCGCTCTGCTTAACATGATTTGTAAAAGTTTGTAAAACAAGATTTATAAATATTTTTTTGCACTGCGCTTAACATGATTTAAAACCTAAAACTTAAACTGGGGGGTGAAAGGTGCGTAGGGGGCATGAGCAACTGGCTGCAAATTAAATTTTAACTCCTAGATTCTTAAACTTAAGGGTAGGCTGCCCCTGGGGTGGAGTGAAAGGTTTACAGGGGGGCACGAATAACTAGCCACAAACTAAATCTCAACCGAACCTGGCGGCCTTTTTTTGGAGAACACTACGATTTTCCAAAGAAAATTGAGAAATAGGGCACTAAATCTAAGTGAAAACTTTTTTTTTGGTGAACATCATGATTTTGGGACGGAATTTATTGCTATGATAGAAGGGGCCGCGATTTTTGTTTGCAGGACAAAAAGGGGGCACGATCTCAAAAAAAAAACACTGGTTTAAAAAAACATTGCGCAAGTTGCGTTGCGCTTAAAGCACATTGCGCAAGTTGCGCTGCGCTTCACTAATTTCAGAGACTCGTTGCGCTTTGCTAATTTCAAAGACTAGTTGCGCTTTAGTGCGCTGCGTATTGCTAATTTCAAAGACACGTTGCGCTTCGCTAATTTCAAAGACACGTTGCGCTTTGCTAATTTATGGGAAAATGCCCACCTCTGCCGCCCCCTATCTCTTCTACTTTCTTTCGGACAACTCTTCTTAGTCCCTCCTTCCACCCCAAACCTCTTCATTACTTATCCCACTCACCGCTGATTCTTATCTTTATGCTTCTTATCAGTGGTGATATTCACCCCAACCCTGGCCCTATAGACCCCTGACCTGTCTGCTCCCGCAAATTCACCTGGGGAAACAGATCGGTACAATGTACCAACTGTTCTCTCTGGATACACCTCTCCTGCTCTGGTCTTTCTCCCGCTGACTTTCGTAAAATCTCACCGGGAGACTCTTGGACTTGCCCAATGTGCCCATCCTCTTCCCAACCCCTCCCCCCTCTCACACCCTAATCCTGTATCTTCATCTATTTCTGTATCTTCATCTATTCACACTCCAAATCCCCCACCCTCACTCACAAACACCCATAAAACCATATCTTCAAAAATGAACCTCCCCTCAAAACAACTACGATTAACCCCACCTATCCTCCTAATCACTCCCAACTAATTTTTACTTACCCTCCCTCAGCATCATCTATACCTCCTCCTCAAACCCAACAAACCATCTCTTCTCTCAGACAATCCTCTTTCCATCCTTCTCCCTCTCGAAACAACCTCCAAATCCTACAGTGGAATGCTCATGGGATTCGCACTCGTCGTACTGAACTCATACAATTCCTCTCTCATAATCAGTACGATCTCATCTTCGTACAAGAGTCACACCTCTCCTCTGACTCCACTTTCTGCATACCTGGCTACAAAACCCTCCAAAAGAACCGTTCTATGACAAGGAGAGAAACCACTAACTCTACGGGAAACCTAGGAGGTGGCGTACTTATACTTGTCAAAAACGATCTAACCTATGCTTCACTTTCCACACAATCCCTCTCCTCCCTCGACCCGCTGCCTTGGCGTTTTCGAAGGCCTTCTGACATTCTGTAGTCCACGTAAGTTCTTTGCCTCGGCCAGACGATGCGGCATGCAGAGGCGAAGCTGCGAGGCGATTGTGGGGAGGAAACGGTGGTAGAAATTTATCATGCCCAAGAAACGTTGAAGAGAAGAACGAGAATCTGGCGTGGGAAAATTGCGGATAACCTCAATGCGGCTCGGGAGAGGTCTAACACCTTCGACTGTGATAAGATGTCCTAAATATTCGAGTTCTTGAACGCCAAAAATACATTTGGATTTTTGAATTATTAATCCGTTTGAGGACAACAGTGTAAAAATCTGTCTAAGGTAATTGTAGTGTTCCACCGGTGATTTACTAGCAACCAAAATATCATCTAGGTAGACGAAAACAAAATCTAAGTGTTGGAAAATGCTGTCCATGAGTCTTTTTTTTTTTTTTTATTTATTTTTATCTCTATATTTATCCTCCTGACTCGCAGGAAAGCGACGGAGGCGCTATCCATAGGGTAAGCAATTACCCCGACCTGCTTCCGGAGATGCCATCATATTGCTGTCCGCTAGTAATTTAGTAGAGATATTACTGCAATTTAGAACTGCTTGTCAAGACCACCAAGCAGGGGAAAGTGCCGTAAAGTGTCTTTCCCAAGGACACAACAGAATGGCGCAAGTGGGTTTTGAACCGAGACCATGTTGATCATCAGTCCGGTGCTTTAGCCACTCGAGTCGTTGAAAGGTTTGTGCTGCGTTTTTTAACCCGAAAGGCATCCGAAGAAATTCCCAGAGGCCGAAACTAGTGGCGATTGCGGTCTTGGCAATTGAATCTTCGGCCATAGGAATTCGGTGATAACCACGAATGAGGTCTATTCTGGAAAAAATCTTTTCTCCAGCCAGTCGTGTGTTGAAATCGTGAATATGGGGTAGTGGATAACGATCGTCGGTGGTAATTTGGTTAAGGCGGCGATAATCGCCGCACGGTCTCCATCCCCCAGAGGGTTTAGGCACCATGTGTAGGGGGGTGACCAAGGTGAATTGGAACGGCAAATTATGCCTGCCCGCTCTAATTGTTGGAATTCGGCTTGGGCTAGAGCTAGTTGTGGGGCAGTTAAACCGTTATTTAAGTGTTTTAACTCAAAACAACACTTCCAACCTCTTGCCAGTCCTAATTCAACTACACGTTGAAAGAAGGCCTTGTTGAAAGAAGGTCTTTGACTGGCTTACAGTTTGATGTTCAACGAAAAATTAAATTGACCTTGGGCGAAAGTCATTTCCGTGCGAGTGACTGTAGTATTGTAACATTTACACCTCGAAATTGCACTTCAAAGTTTAATTTTAGGAAACGTTGTTATTTCTGCTATGACAATGAAATTGGACCAGGCCAGAAAATGCAAAACAAAACATAAACAAATCACGATATCAGTGCCAAACATGTGGCTCTTCCACGTATTTGGGGCACTGCTTACAAATTTGCGCTTTATGGTTTGATCGATGCCGAGATATGTTTCACGACTAACAATAGCAATTACATTGAGTAATATTGCTTTTCTCAAGTGCTTTTTTGTGATAAAAATTATAAACAAAATGTTTGAAGTATTTTATTTATCAAAGCTTAGCTTGGCCAGATCACCGATCATCATGTGTTTTACTGTAAGCTGTTGCACCAATCAAAACTAAAACTGCATTTAAAGTGAATATTTAAGTTTAAAATCACGTTGTCCATGTTTACTAATTTAAAATAGTGTGATAAAAATTATCAACAAAATGTTTGAAGTATTTTATTTATCAAAGCTTAGCTTGGCCAGATCACCGATCATCATCTGTTTTACTGTAAGCCGTCGCACCAATCAAAACTAAAACTGCATTTAAAGTGAATATTTAAGTTTAAAATCACGTTGTTTATGTTTACTAATTTAAAATAGTGTGATAAAAATTATAAACAAAATGTTTAAAGTATTTTATTTATCAAAGCTTAGCTTGGCCAGTTCACCGATCA
Source organism: Diplosoma virens (assembly GCA_963680785.1). Lineage (NCBI taxonomy): Eukaryota > Metazoa > Chordata > Ascidiacea > Aplousobranchia > Didemnidae > Diplosoma > Diplosoma virens. The sequence continues at coordinate 28,124,958 of OY796894.1, forward strand.
TCATCTGTTTTACTGTAAGCCGTCGCACCAATCAAAACTAAAACTGCATTTAAAGTGAATATTTAAGTTTAAAATCACGTTGTCCATGTTTACTAATTTAAAATAGTGTGATAAAAATTATCAACAAAATGTTTGAAGTATTTCATTTATCAAAACTTAGCTTGGCCAGATCACCGATTATCATCTGTTTTACTGTAAGCTGTCGCACCAATCAAAACTAAAACTGCATTTAAAGTGAATATTTAAGTTTAAAATCACGCTGTCCATGTTTACTAATTTAAAATAGTGTGATAAAAATTATCAACAAAATGTTTGAAGTATTTCATTTATCAAAGCTTAGCTTGGCCAGATCACCGATCATCATCTGTTTTACTGTAAGCCGTCGCACAAACCAAAACGAAAACTGCATTTAAATAGAATATTTTGGTTTAAAATCACGTTGTCCATGTTTACTAATTTAAAATAGTGTGATAAAAATTATAAACAAAATGTTTAAAGTATTTCATTTATCAAAACTTAGCTTGGCCAGATCACCGATTATCATCTGTTTTACTGTAAGCCGTCGCACCAATCAAAACTAAAACTGCATTTAAAGTGAATATTTAAGTTTAAAATCACGTTGTTTATGTTTACTAATTTAAAATAGTGTGATAAAAATTATCAACAAAATGTTTAAAGTATTTCATTTATCAAAACTTAGCTTGGCCAGATCACCGATTATCATCTGTTTTACTGTAAGCTGTCGCACCAATCAAAACTAAAACTGCATTTAAAGTGAATATTTAAGTTTAAAATCACGTTGTCCATGTTTACTAATTTAAAATAGTGTGATAAAAATTATCAACAAAATGTTTGAAGTATTTTATTTATCAAAGCTTAGCTTGGCCAGATCACCGATCATCATCTGTTTTACTGTAAGCCGTTGCACAAATCAAAACTAAAATAGCATTTAAAGTGAATATTTTGTTTTAAAATCACGTTGTCCATGTTTACTAATTTAAAATAATGTGATAAATAATATAAAAAAGATGTTTAAAGTATTTCATTTATCAAAGCTTAGCTTGCCCGTATGACCGATTATCGTTTACTTGAAAGCAGGGAATCGAACCGTTTAAAATAACGTTCCGGTTCAGGTTCAGGTTCAGCAAAAAATTTTTTTTCGGGTTCAGTTCCGGTTAGGGTTCGGCAAAAATTTTTTTTTCGGGTTTAGTTCCGGTTCAGGTTCAACAATTTTTTTTTTAGGGGTTCAGTTCCGGTTCAGCTCCGGTTCGGGTTCGGAATATATATTTTTTATCTATTTCTTACAAGCGTTAGGACTGTAAACACAATTTCTTACCTCATGTTATCATGGGCGCGCGTAGACGCGCTTCCTGGAGGAGTGATGGCAAACAGTCGCAAACACAAAAAATATTCTTAAAAAGGGTTTTTTAAAAAATTCTGGCACAAGTTTTAAAAAAATTAAATTAAACTAATTCACCGGCATGGGTCTTGGTTGTAAAAATCAAGTCTTACTAATAAATTTATAGTAATGATCTTGCGAGCGCCAAAACCTGAAACGGAAGTTTTTTGTTGTTTTGTGATCTCAAAACTTTCTTATAGATTGCGTTTAAATGAGTTTATATAGATCTTTCTTGGACTAGCCACTGATACACTTGTCTAAGAATTTTTTGATAATTTTTTAGTGGCGGCCCTCACGCAGAAGGTTTATTAGGTATGAAACGTCATTAAGGTTCATTTCTACTACGAGTGTAGATTGGAGTATTCTTTGTTTCAATGATTTTTTTCTTCGTTTTGCCTTTAAGCGCCGAAAGAAGTAAAAAAATTAATAAAACAAAAAATACTTCGTTTCACGCCGATAGTGGAAACGGGCCTTTATCTTACTAAATCTAAACTTTTAAAGTTTTAAACAAATTAAACATTAAGTCATTCAAGTTTATAATAATAAAAAATTGACGCATAAAGGCTCTTTTTCCACTATGAGCGTGGAATGGAGTACAGTGGCGACCAAAAAAGTAAGATTTTTTATTTTATCAAATTTTTTTAAAATAAGTTAGTTGCAATTGAATTCTAAAAAAGAAATAAATTAATATTGGATTTAATTTATTTTTATTTATTTATTTATTTCAGACGTTGAAGTATCAAGTCCATATCATACAAATAACAACAACAACAACAACAAACAAAAAATACACACAATTAAAAGTAAAGAAGTTAAATCAACATCTGTACTATAATTACAGACCAAATAAATTGTTAAAGTCAGTTTGCGGCAATGTAAGGCAATGTGTGAAAATTAAATAAAAAGCTTCTGTAGATAATGATCGTGATACTTTGATTTATACCAGACATCAGATGACATAAGCGATGATATAAAAATGTTTTCTGATTTCAAGCATCTACTAATAAAGGAAAAGATGTATTTTCTAATTAAAGCATCAAACGTTAAAATATTAGATTGAACTTGATGTGCACGAGCGCTAGATGAGCGAGGCAAGTTATGCAAAATTCTATATGAGTCATTATAGGCTACACGCAAACGATTCATACTGAAGTTGCGATATTCACACCACAAATGACTACCATAAAATGTGGGACAATAATGTTGAAACAAATACTTTTTTACTTTGATGTTGCAATGATTAAAGTTATATTTCAGTTTATTTGCAATGCAGTAAAGAGATCGAGTTTGCCTAAGAATGTCATCGTCATCATTCAGATTGTCATTAATAATAAGACCAAGATAATTAACTTGTTGTGTAAAATTAATAGTGGAATTTCCCAATAATAATTTAGGAGACAAAGAAAGAGTAAAAGACTTCAGAGCAATTGTCATACCAAAGGATTTTCTGTGATTAAAGTCGATATGATGGGACATAGCATACGTGTGACAGACATTTAAAAGATCTTGGACACCCAATAAACTGGGACTAAAAACACAAATATCATCAGCAAACATAATATGATTTAAACACACATTACCAATATAACATCCAGCTCTAACTGTATTTAATTTTTGTGATAAGTCTTCCAGATATATCGAAAAAAGATAAGGACTTAAAATGCCACCCTGACGAACTCCATTAGATACAGAAAACGATTCAGAAAAGGTCTTACCCCATTTAACTTTCATTGTTTGGGTTTTATACCAATAACACAATAATCTAACAAAATGCATTGGCACATTGCGGACCATAAGCTTTTTAAACAAGATATCATGACGAACTTTGTCAAATGCTTTAGACGCATCTAAAGCGATAGATCAAGAGCGAGAGTCGGAGGCTCCAAGACGATCAGATACCGTCGTAGTTCCGACCGTAAACGATGCCGACCGTGCGGTCGAATACTGAGTGAGAAACGAGGGCGCGCGCTTCGCTTTTGGCGTGGTGTCGCGTCCGAGGAACGATGCCGATTTGGCCGCTCTCGAGGGAAACCGGAGTTTTTGGGTTCCAGGGGGAGTATGGTCGCAAAGCTGAAACTTGAAGGAATTGACGGAAGGGCACCACCAGGAGTGGAGCCTGCGGCTTAATTCGACTCAACGCGGGAAAACTCACCCGGCCCGGACGTGAAAAGGATTGACAGATCGAAAGCTCTTTCTTGATCTTGCGAATGGTGGTGCATGGCCGTTCTTAGTTCGTGGAACATTTTGTCTGGTCGATTCTGATAACGGACGAGACTCGAACGATGCATGTCTGAAAAGCGGTCGCTTGCCTTCTGCTTGAATGCGAGGCAACCGAGGCGAACCGAAAAACTTATCAACTTGACGGACCGGCGGCGTTGATGTGTAAGCCGCACGAGATCGAGCGATAACAGGTCTGTGATGCCCTTAGATGTCCGGGGCTGCACGCGCGCTACAATGGTCGGAGCAGAATGAAAAGAGACGGCTCCGCTAGACGGGAGTCCTTCGGGCCTCTCGGTCTTACTGGTTGACCGTTCCCCGGGTCGACGGGCCCGGGAGATCGGCTGGAATCTCGATCGTGATCGGGACAGAGTCTTGTAATTGTTACTCTCGAACGAGGAATTCCTAGTAGGCGCGAGTCATGACCTCGCGTCGACTGCGTCCCTGCCCTTTGTACACACCGCCCGTCGCTACTACCGATCGAGCGCCCTAGCGAGGTCGTCCGATTGTCGCCGAGGCCGGCTTTCGCGAGCTGCGCATCCGACGAAAAGGCGATCGAACTCGAGCGCTTAGAGGAAGTAAAAGTCGTAACAAGGTTTCCGTAGGTGAACCTGCGGAAGGATCATTGAAACGAACGAACGGAGAACGAAAGAAAAAAGTTTTCAGCAATTTCATTCTTTTCAATTATTATGATAACTATTATTAACCTTAATTTTTAGCCAATCAGAATCAGCTTTATAACTTTTGAAATACTACATTCAGTTCTGCAATTTATTCTAGCGAAACCTCCTGAAGAGAGCTAGACGAAAACGTTCGAGTTTTCAAAACAGCCTTTTTTAAGGCTAGTTAATTAACAAAAGAGCTTTAAATGAAGCATTTGTTGTTAAAAGCTATTTTAAAATTTTGTACCAACAAAAAACTTTTTAAATAAAATACTTCAAACGTCTTTTTTATATTTTTTATCACTTTATTTTAAATTAGTAAACATGGACAACGTGATTTTAAACCAAAATATTCAATTTAAATGCTGTTTTCGTTTTGGTTTGTGCGACGGCTTACAGTAAAGGAGATACTTAAACAGTGATACTTGAGCGACGGTTTGGAGTAAAAGAGATATTAATGGATCATACAACCAAGCCAAACTTTGTAATAAACACACTTTAAACATTTTTTTTATATTTTTTATCACTTTATTTTAAATTACTAAACATGGACAACGTGATTTTAAACCAAAAAAGTCACTTTAAGTGCTTTTTAGTTTTGATTTGTGCGACGGCTTACAGTAAAACAGATGATAATCGGTCATACGGGCAAGCTAAGGTTTGTTAAATAAAATACTTCAAACGTCTTTTTTTAAATTTTATCACATTATTTTGATTTACTAAACATGGACAACGTTATTTTAAACCAAATTCTTCACTTTAAATGTTGTTTTAGTTTTGATTTGTGCGACGGCTTACAGTAAAACAGATAGGCTAATAATCGGTGATCTGGGCAAGCTAAGCTTTGTTAAATAAAATACTTCAAACGTCTTTTTTATAATTTTTATCACATTAATTTAAATTACTAAACATTAATAACGTGATTTCAAACCAAAATAGTCACTTTAAATGCTGTTTTAGTTTTGATTTGTTGCAAAACATCAGATACAGTTCTCTTATTTTTAGTTATTGAACAGCCGAGTATTGGAGTCGCATTTGTTGTCTTAGTACTTAGTTTATATATATGGTCTTGAATGACGCTTTGCGCGTAGTCACTGATGCCTGTATCTCTCTCAAACGGACCACTTACGACCTTTTTCAAACATCCAGCCATCACCCTTTGACAACTACATGTAGTAGCGACAATTGTTTTGCCTAAAAGTGTTACTCCAGAGCTGTCCTCCGCTACTTTTTCGATCCTGCGGTACACTTTAAAAAGTTTCAAAAATCAGCAGAACATCTGGACTAGGTAAAAAGCTAAATTTTCAACGCTTTCCGTTACCTAAAGTTTTATTTAACTGACATAAAAACCTAAAAATTTTATTGTAAACTCTAATGATAAAGCGATGACTTTCTTTCATATAAAGTTATCAATTTGCGCATATTGTGCACAATCGATTAATGGCTCAACGCGGGCCTAGATAAGCCTCTCGAGGATCTTGTAGGTGACACAGAGCAGAGATATCGGTCGATAACTCTTTGGGTCCCCCACGGGCTTTGCTGGTTTTGGGATTGCGACCACAAGCGCTCTTCTCCAGATCTTGGGAATTTTGAGTCGGCGCAAACAGGAAGAAAAGATGTCACATAACCAAGACTTCAAAGCATCTCCATAATGGAGTATAAGCTTTGAGCAGATGGAATCAGGTCCCGGAGCTTTACCTGGTTTTAAATGTTGAAGGGCAGCAGCAAATTCTCTCTGTGAAAAATTTTCAGAGATATTTACTGCGTCTGGTGATGTGGCCCTCCAAAGGTCAGACACTTCTTGAGAGACAAGTCGAGATGACTTGCGGTCAACAGCCTCGTATTTTTCATTTCTAAGCAGCTGAGATGCAATAGCATTGGCTGTAACGGGACAGTGACGAGGAAAGTGTCGTGACCTACCAGTAAGGTTGCTCAAAATACTCCACGCTTTTCGACCAGAGTTTGAAAAGTCAATGCTCCGAACTGCATCGGACCATCAATTCCTCCGCTTTTTGTTAAGCTTGGCAAGCAGAGCTGTAGCAGCCAAACTTGATTCGTCTCCCTGAGGAGACTGCAGAAAGGTTTTACAGAGGGATTCACACTCTGCATCACAACACGGAATATAGTTGTTTCGATACCCGCATGGGATAGTTTTTTTGGCTGCTTTCTTGATGATGTTACAGAAGTCGTGGTAAGCTCCACATCAAGTGAATCAGGCGGCAACAAAGTCTTTGCGCACTTATTTGTCAAAGCAATGTAGTGACTCCATTTAGCACAAATCAAAACTAAAACTGTATTTAAATTGAATATTTTAATTTAAAATCACGTTGTCCATGTTTAGTAATTTAAAATAATGTGATAAAAAATATAAACAAAACGTTTAAAGTGTTTTTATTACAAAGTTTGGCTTGGTTGTATGATCCATTAATATCTCTTTTACTCCAAGCTGTCGCTCAAGTATCACTGTTTAAATATCTCCTTTACTGTAAGCCGTCGCACAAATCAAAACTAAAACTGCATTTAAAGTGAATATTTTGATTTAAGATCGCTTTGTCCATGTTTACTAATTTAAAATAAAATGATAAAAAATATAAAAAAGACGTTTGAAGTGTTTTATTTAACAAAGCTTAGCTTGCCCAGATCACCGATTATCATCTGTTTTACTGTAAGCCGTCGCACAAATCAAAATTAAAACAGCATTTAAATCGAATATTTTGGTTTAAAATCACGTTGTCCATGTTTACTAATTTAAAATAAAATGATAAAAAATATAAAAAAGACGTTTGAAGTATTTTATTTAACAAACCTTAGCTTGCCCAGATCACCGATTATTATCTGTTTTACTGTAAGCCGTCGCACAAACCAAAACGAAAACTGCATTTAAATAGAATATTTTGGTTTAAAATCACGTTGTCCATGTTTACTAATTAAAAATAAAATGATAAAAAATATAAAAAAGACGTTTGAAGTATTTTATTTAACAAAGCTTAGCTTGCCCAGATCACCGATTATCATCTGTTTTACTGTAAGCCGTCGTACAAATCAAAACCAAAAAAGCATTTAAATAGAATATTTTGGTTTAAAATCACGTTGTCCATGTTTACTAATTTAAAATAAAATGATAAAAAATATAAAAAAGACGTTTGAAGTATTTTATTTAACAAAGCTTAGCTTGCCCAGATCACCGATTATCATCTGTTTTACTGTAAGCCGTCGTACAAATCAAAACTAAAATTGCATTTAAATTGAATATTTTGGTTTAAAATCACGTTGTCATTGTTTACTAATTTAAAATAAAATGATAAAAAATATAAAAAAGACGTTTGAAGTATTTTATTTAACAAACCTTAGCTTGCCCAGATCACCGATTATTATCTGTTTTACTGTAAGCCGTCGCACAAACCAAAACGAAAACTGCATTTAAATAGAATATTTTGGTTTAAAATCACGTTGTCCATGTTTACTAATTTAAAATAAAGTGATAAAAAATATAAACAAAATGTTTAAAGTGTGTTTATTACAAAATTTGGCTTGGTTTTATGACCGATTATCATTTAGTTAAAAGAGAAAGAAAAGAGAAAAGTGAGTGAGAGTAGCGAAAACGAGAGAGCGTTTTAGAAACGAGAGAAGAAAAAAGTTTTAAAAATGAAGGTGACGGCCGATAGTAAAAGAGATCCAAAATTTGGATGCATGAGCAAGAGCTAGCTTAAATCTTAAGTTCAAGAAATTAAAACTAAATAGAGCTTTAGAATTTAAGTCGCAAAAATATGAGAAATAACTTTGATAAAGTACATTTGAAATAAAACAAACATGGTTTCCCCACTTTTAAAAAAATCTTAAATTTTTATGGTTTTGTCAATATTGTGGTTCAAATTTGTAGTTATATATAACAGGCTTTTTAATGTGCCTTGATTTGAAGTTAGTTATTCTTGTAAATTACTTTGATTCATTTTAGAATTATTCTTAAAAAAATTATTTCAAAGAAATAATAAATTTGAAATGAGAAGAAGGGGTGTTGGAGCAAGTGCAGTAACTAAAAAAAAACTTGAAGCAGCTCGTTTTAAAGAACGTGGAAATGAATTATCTGCTCAACAGCTGGAGCAATTAAGTCAACAATTAGAAACTTTTCATACCAACTTAGAAGAATTTGCTGCCAAGCATAAGCAGGTTAGTTTAAATGATGGTTTTTATAACACATAAATTTAAAGTTGCTGTAAAAATGTATAGGTTATTCTATAATAATTGTCATTAAAATTTTCAGTTGATGCAATTTACTTTGGGATTTGAAATAGTCAAAAAGTAACAGCTAAAATAGAATTAGTGATCTATATTTAGATCTATAAAGTGTAACCAAAGTTTATCTGTCAAATTAATTTGCTATTCTCATTTAATGACAAAATTTTAACTAATAATGTTCATTTAAGATATATATATTAGTAATTTAGTAGATCTAACTTGATCTACCAAAACCATTTATGCATAAACAGGTTGTTAGATGCAAGTGGTTTATTAACAAGCTTCACTTTTTAGTAAATTTTTGTTAGTGCAAACATTATTTGTGTCTAATTCACTGTTTGCTGTTGCTAACCTTACAGGCTGTGGACATTCCCAAAATTTAAAAGATTGTGAAGTGAATAGTGAATAAGAACCAATTATTTTTTTTGTGACATGTTAATGGAAAGTAAGTTTTTAAAAAATACATGAATTCAACAAAATTCAAATCTTATATTACATTGCACTTTTTCATTTGTAAATGAGGATTATAATGCAATATGAGTAAAAAATAGATATTATGTTAAAATTTTTCAAGCTTTATTGAGTGTTAATTACTAAATATAAATAGTTTAAGTTGAATGAGTCAAGAACATATTTAGTGATTTCATTGCAATTTTCTGAATACATTGATTTTCCAATTATCTTGAAGAATCTACAAGTGCAACAGCAAAATTGTGATCATTCAAAGCATGTGTACAAATAACTTAAAAACTGAATTAAATATTTTAGGTTTTGTTCGGTTCTCATCATTACTAAGCTTGCAGGCTTTGTGGATTTTCCAAAGTTTAAAAACTTATAAAGTTGGCTTAGCAAATAATGGACAAGAATCAATATTTTATAATTTTTTGATTGATGATTTGCAAATTGATTCCATAATTGGTTGTGAACTTAGTAAGCATTCCAGTTGAATAAATTCTTAATTAACTCTTTCGCTCTGGGTATTTTTTCGGAACCAAACAAGACAAAAATTTCCTCTAAGTTTATTAATTAGTTCCAATTGTATTTGTTTAAAGAGCGATTCAAAGTTTATATCATCTAAAAGCTTGTTTCTTTGTGATTAAAAGGATATGCAATTTATAAAAAATGATTTAGTTTTTCTTCAAAAATTGTCTTTTTTCTTATACCACAGTTTAGCAAAATATTTTAACTACTTTGCATTGGAAAAAAAAGTTTTTTAAAAAGAAAAGAAATGAACAACTTATTTGAAGGAAAGTGATTGACAAGTTTGCATATTTTCATGCATACAAGTGATTTTGATGAGATTGTGTGTGTTTGCACGCGGCTCTAATCGCACTACAAAAGAAGATTTTCCACATTGAAACGCAAACAATTGTCTGTGCAGAAAATGTTTGCTGTCACTAATCCTGTTTGCAGAATCGTAGCACCACACTAATTTGCATGCTATGCACGTGATGCAAAACAGGAAGTCTACAGCGTAGATGCTACCAAACTGAAAGAGTTAATATTAAATGTGATAAACTACCAAAAATAGCTTAACAATATGCTGTATGCAAAATACCTTTCCAGTTATTGATAAGCATAGCTTTGTTTTGAAAATATTACAATTTTTTTCTAAATACTGACCTTGTTCTATTGCTTTATGATTGCATTCTTACATGGAGCAATTTGTTTAACTTAATACTGCCTTATATTATATATTATTTTAAAAAATGTATTTTTTGTCTGTTAAATCAATATAAGTCATGTTTCAGTGATTCATAGTTGTTATGTTCTGCCTTTTTGTAACAATAGTGATCATTGTGGACTTGTTCAACTCTTACTTGTTGTTGTGCTTTTGAGAGAGTTACTTAGCTATTTATATCCCTTTTTTTGTTTAATATTTAGTTTTGTAGAGCTTATCAAAAGTGTTCATGATTTTAAACAATTCAGTTTAGCTGTTTTCTTAATTTTTTAAAATTTAAATGAGGGTTGGGAAACCTACTTGGTACTGTGGGCCAATGTTGCCTTTAATTTTTAGCTGTATGTGCACATAAATTTGTTCCTATGCAAATTTTACTCTTTTTTGCAAAGTATGTGCACTCTCTACACAGTGCACAAAGGTATTATACAGTGTAGATTGTATTAAGATTTATGGTCAAATCGTGTGTTCTCAAAAAAAAAGTCTTCACTCTGAATCAGACTCTGATTTGTTGATTTTCCTCTCCAAAACCAGGTGTTCTCTAAAAAGAGTCTTCACTCTGAATCAGACTCTATTTGTCAATTTTTATCTCCAAATACTTGGAATAGGCAGTGGGCTGCATCAATACATCAGGGTTGGACATCCCTGGACTAATGTTTTTTTAAAAAGTTTTGTGGCACACAGGTTGAGAAGCACTGATTTAGAATCTTGTGTGCGAAGATCTTTTCTTTATGTGTGCTAGTTTTAGCACATATGTGTGTGTGCATGCGCGCACAGCTTTGAGAAAATGTTGCTTGTGGCTGCATGAATTGCATGACATTAATGGCGGGTCGCAACAAAAACTTGACTTTTAAATTTCAAATAAAAACACCCAAAATACACAAATGATTATATTTTAGCTTTCAATGAGATGGCTGAAAGTTCTTCTCTTTGGTGAGGCATGCAATATCTGCTGAAGCTGAAGATGTTGCAATTTGTAATTGCTGTTCAAGGTTTTCATCTGTTATTCTGAAGTGAAACTGACTCTTTGCAAGATTCAGTTTAGAAGAAAATTGTTTGCAACAGTAGGTGCTTCCAAAGAGAGACACATAGTTAAGAGCATGTTTCTGCAGGATGGGAAAATCATCAACAGTTGGTAGCATTGATAGAACTCAACCACTGGAGTGTTAAGGTACATACCTTGCAATGTATCATTAGTCTGAAGCTCAATTATTTCATGTTGAAAGTTACTAGGAGCAGCAGCTGCAGCTACATTGAAAGGAGTGGTGAAAATATCCAACTCCATTTGTTTGCTTTTTATGTCTTGGAATCTTTCACTGAATGTCTCAAAATTTTTTGCACCCTCAAGCACATATTTAGTTGTGGTAGATGGTTTTTGTTCTTGTAAAGATAGAAAGTTTGTGGTGTCATTATTTTGAAGTTGTATTTTCCACAGCTGTAATTTTGTTTCAAAAGATTTCACTTTTGCAAACATAGAGTTTAAAAGCTGGTTAGATCCCTGCAACTTTATATTGAGTTCTGAAAAATGTTTGCTGATATCAACCATAAATGCAAGATTACATAACCACTGGTTATCACATTGTTCAATGACAGGATTTCCTTTCATATATGAATTGACTGATTTTATTTCGTAGCAAATAAAAATGTGTTAACATTTCACTATGACTCATCCATTGAACTTTGCAATAGTAAATAAGATTATAATAATCCACATTCAAGTCTTCCAGTAATTTTTTAAATAGGTGGCTATTTAGATCTCTGCTTTTGATGAAATTGATGCACTTTATTACTGTTGACATGACATTATGAAGTTGAAGTGACTTTGCACACAAGTTTTGTTGGTGGATGATGCAACGGCATACAACTAAGTCATCTGCAGCAAGATTGCAACAAGTCAGCTCTTTTTTAAAAAGTGCTGTTAATCTCTTTTGTGAACAAACCATGGCTGGAGCACCATCTGTAGCAATTCCACTTAATTTTTCAAACAGAAGATTAAATTTTCCTATTGCCAAGAGAAGTTTCTCAAACAAGTCCTTGCCATGTGTAGTTTTATGCATGGATTCCAGTGACAACAACTCTTGCATTTTAAAGTTGAAAGTTACCCCTCAAATAAAGATAGCTAGCTGGACTGTATTTGCTATATCTGCAGTCTCATTGAGGGCCAATGCAAAAAATTTGAAATCTTGAGCTATATCCTTCAATGTTTTTTTAATATTATCTCCCATTTCCTGAATCCAACTTGAGGCTGTTCTTCTCGATAGACTAACTTTTTCAGAACAGCAACTTTCTCTGGTGCTATCAACTTAGCAGCTGCAACAATACATTCTTTCACAAATTCTTCTCTGTATGGTTTCAGCTTTTTCACAATTAGTTCACTAATTTCATAACTTGTTTGAATAATATCATTATCAATCTTGCAATACCTTTGCAAAGTAGTTTTTTTGCATTCAAACCCTGCTTATGAGCATCAATCTTATCCTATCAAGCTTGCCCTGTCAACTTTTTAAAATTATTGTGGCAGGAATCAACATGGCACTGCAGATTTGATTTTTTCATTCATGCTACATGTTTGCTACAAACAAGAGATGGGTTTTTTACTAATTTCTAAATAAAATAAAAACTACAAATTACTAAAAAAACTACCATATATTTCGGCGTATAAGGCGACCGTCAGATAAGACGAGGTACAAAATTAGAGCAAAATTTTATAAATTTATCATATGTTTTTATTTTATAAATTATATCGGTTGTATAAGATGACTTCCAATTTTTAAGGGTGGTTTTTTTACTTTAAAGGTTGTCTTATACGCCAAAATATACGGTACATTACTAAAAAAATACTATATTACAGAAAAATTACTAAAATATTACTATATTACTAAAAAAATAGGAGTTTTTCCATTCCTTGTTGAACATTATATGTTCATCACCTATCTTTATCTTTTTAGCCAAGCCTTTTTGCAAATTTAAAAATTAATTACAATATCTAAGATATTGCAACCTGCTCCGTAACTAAATGCAGTTTGCATTGTAGCCTATACTAATACTGTAGTGCTGAAATCATTTACAGGTTAGTTGTAACATTTGTTACAGAAACAGAAAATTATGCCATTATTTTACAAACAGAAAATGGCAAATGCTGGCAAAGTTGTCTCAATGAAATACTTAATCATTTACAACTTTTAAACATGGGCCACATTAAATAGTCTTGTGGGCTGCAAGTTCCACACCCCTGATTTAAATTTTTCTAATTGAAATGGCATGCCTTGTACTGTCTCAAATCGAACAATAGGTATAGTAATCATTGTATTTTTTTTAAATAGTCAAAACATTCCAGTATTGAATATAAAAATCTTTTTAGAAATTAATATTTATATTGGCTATATATACTTATTTAGTACAGTATATATGATATTTTCTTATTGTTATTATTGGAGAATTGATGCAAACTAATTGATTTTAGCATTTTTAAGTGACCCAGCTTTTTAAATAAAAGCTTTTAGTATAACCATTAATAAACATTCAGGACATTTTTAGGATTTTGTTGTAAAACCTGGCATACTACAGTTTAAAAACCAGTTGTGTGCATCAAAGATTTACAATTAGTATGCCATTTAAACATTCCTCTGTTTAATGTAGTTTCACAAAATACAGTGTTATGGTGCAAAATTTATGATGAAAATATTTTATTTAGGAAATTCGAAAAAATTCTACATTTCGTCATCAGTTTCAACAAATGTGTGCTGCTATAGGTGTAAGTACATGTTATTGTTTGTACTGTACTGTACTGTATATCAATGCTTTATTCACCTCCTAATGTATGTTAATACTTCAACTTGCCTGTCAATAATGAAGCATTATGTACATATAATGACGTGTCTAACTGTTTCATTGGCTTTTAGAAATTTTAAGGTAGTATTTGTACTGTCAAATTAATTTGATATGCTGAGTGATGATTATTACTTAAAATTGTTCAACACAAATTATCAAGTACTGCTTTTTTAAAAGTTTTGAAAAACTTAACCATGTTTACTCAATCAATAAAATCTTACACAGGCAGTTTTGTCATATTTATATATTTATTATTTTATTTATGTTTATATTTATCCTCCTGATTCACATGAAAGCATCAAAGGCTCTATATGTAAAGCAGTTATCAAGCAATTACCCTGACCTGCTTGCAGAGGTGTTTTTATTTTTAGTTTTTATTAGAGATATTACTAAAATTTAGAGCTGCTTGCCCAGACAGCCAAGGAAGGGAAAGTGCTGTAAAGTATATTTTCCAAGAACATCAGCAGGGTGGTTGGGTGCTTGAGAGCACTGTGATTATGATCAACATGGTCTTGGTTCAAAACCTACTACAGACGAAATCGGTTAATCGGGTACTGCTTAAACGGGTAAATCGGTTTATAGACTCAAAATCCGAAATCCCGAACCAAATCCTATCTAATGTTAAATAATGTTAAATAAAACAACCCGTTAATAGACTCACGCTTATCGGATAATAGGGTCATTTTTCGCTCAACTCGCGGTATGTGTTTCTTTGGCCAGACATCGGAAATCGAGAGAAACGAATCGCAAGACAAAGTAAAACATGTCATTAATCTTTTTTCTTTGGCCAGATGCCCAAATGCGTGGGAAACGATCGCAAGACCAGGCTTGCCGCCTGCCACAAAGCGAACTCCTCTCTGTTTCTTGCGGATATGTAATTGTCTGCGTCTTTAAGTAAACAAAAGATAAAGCGACAGGCGTGCGCGCAGCAGTGTGGTTGAAACAAAAACAACAAACTGTAGTCACATCGCACTTTAAACTTCTACCATTGCATGGTTGGAGTCTCGTTAATGCAAAACGTTAGACAAAAGGAATTAAACACACAACACTGCATGAAGCAAAGTTAATTTCCCAACGCGCCGAGTTGTTGTTTCTTCGATTAAATCAATTTAGGTTAGGAAAACGAATTCATTAAGAATGCAAAAAAGGCAGTCAATACTGTATTGAGCAATCTATCCACACAATTTCAGAGAATTTATTTCATGATCAGCTTTGTTACAGTCAACATGGCAAACAAACCTATGAATCGAAAAGATTTGTCTTTAGGTGAAAAAGTAGCCGTGATCAAAGAGCTTGAGAGCAAAACGTCTCAGAGAGTTGTTGCAGAAAAGTACAGTATAATGTGTCGCAATCGGCAATTTCGCGGATATGGAGGGCACGAGAAAAGATTACGGACGATCATCGCAACAACATCAATCCCTCTAGAAAACGTTTCAGAGAAAGTTCGCAGAAAGATGTGGAAGACGTCTTACTACGATGGTTCAAGCAAGCCAAAACAAGAGGAATGCCAATTAGTGGTCCAATGCTCCAACAAAAAGCTAAAGATCTAGCCCAATCAATGGGAATTAGTTTTGACCCGTCATTGAGTTGGGTTCAACGATGGCGAGAACGTCAAGGCATTGTTTTTAAAAGGCAGCATGGCGAGAAACAAGATCATGATTCTGCGGCGGCTGAACACTGGGTATCAAATGTATGGCCTGACATACAGTCAAAGTACGATGCTTGCGACATTTATAACTGTGACGAGACCGGACTCTATTTTCGCGCGCTACCTGAAGGAACAATGTGTTTCAAATCAGAAAAACTGTCTGGGAGCAAAAAAGCAAAGCAGCGTCTTACCGTTCTACTAACGACTAACATGGATGGCTCAGACAAAAGAATGCCTTTGGTAATCGGCAAATCGATGAAACCGAGATGTTTTCGGGGCGTGCGGTCAATGCCAGTGAAGTACACAGCTAATAAAAATGCATGGATGACCGCAGCGATTTTTCAAGATTGGATCAACGAATTAGAAAAAATGATGGGAAAAAAAGGAAGAAAAGTTTGCTTACTGCTAGACAATTGTTCTGCACATAACATCGAAAAAGACCATTTAAAGCACGTGGAAGTTGTGTTTCTTCCGGCAAACACAACTTCTTCTGTCCAACCCCTGGACCAGGGAATCATTAAGAATTTCAAGCACCACTACCGTCGAAGAATGCTCCAAAAAATTTTGGTCACTATCGACACAGAAGAAGATGCTTCAGCCATTGACGTGTCACGTGCAATCAATGTCCTAGACGCTGTCAATTTTATGAGTGTAGCGTGGGAGGACGTCACTTCGGAGACGATACGAAATTGTTTTTTTAGAGGACTGACTCCTGCTGTGTCTGATGAACCTTTTATGGGTTTTTCACCGGAAGAAATCCCTCCAGCACTGACACAAGAAGCTTACGCAGAATTCATTGGCATCGATGACAATGTACAAGTTTCTGGGGAGCAAACTGACGAAGAACTTTGCTCAGAAGTTCGTGCGCAAGCTAGCGACGTCGAAATCATTGACACAGAAATCAATGAACCACCACCACCTCCAAGCAATAAAGAAGTCTTGAATGCATTTGCCGTGATTCGTCGCCAACTGACTTCGCAGGAAACTGACATGGGAAAATTTTTCGCGCTCGAGAGGGAGGTGCTCGACAGCATGTCGAAAAACGTGACGCAAAAAACTTTGAATAGTTTTTGGAATTGCAAATAAACTGTACAGTACTGTATGTTTAAATTTTATCGTATGATTTCATTTGTACCGCTTTGTTGTGTGGAGTTGTCCTGAGAATCTAATTTTACGAAACAGCGTGTTGAAAACATTCAATAACAAGATTTGATTTCAAAGGACGTGCCCAGCTCCTTTTTTCCATACGCATTGCGCTTTGTGACGTAACAGATATTAATGCCGCGCTAAATGCAGTCTGGCTGCTTTTGCAAAATGCTGCAATTACGCTGCACACTTTGAGATAATCGCTGACGATGAAAAGGCAACGCATTGCGTAAAACCAGGGCATCCGACAAAAATGTTAAAGGGAGGTACGAAGAAAGTGTGTGGTCCCCGTAAATTAAAGTTTCTAAAAATAAGTTTCGTTCCTCACAAACGGTGGTGTTCTCAAAGAAAACGTCATAATTTAATTTAAACTGTACAGAAACGGAGACGGTTAGGTTTGCAAAAACAAACCAGTTCACGTATATTTTAAACGGTATTAGGATCGCATGACGCAGTTCTAGAGCCCATTGCTACCAAGTAATATAATGGTGTTCCCTTAGAATGACGCACGCTCCCGACAAACCAATTTTTGGACTATAACGGTTAAAGGGGTCAATCGGTTAAAAGGGTCAAAACGTCTGGCAAATGGGTGACCCCATTAACCGATTTCGTCTGTAGTGCCATTTTATTGCAACTTAATGGCACTTTCTCCTGCTTGGTGGTCTTGGCAAGCAATTTTAAATTTAAGTCATATCTCTATTAAACTAAAAAACCAAAATCAAAAATTCCTTTTGGACAGCAATATCCTGGCATTTCCAGAAGCAGGTCAGGGTAATTGCTAAGGATGTGCTGAAGCCAGAATTTTTCCAAAGATTTGTTGTTGTTGTCATTTTGTGAGGGTCCTTGCACCCTCTTGATAAATTCTTTTTGCAAAGTATGCAGACAGCTTTGCTAACATCCTCATTACTTATTTTAAAGTATAAGGGATTTTCACCTTGTTTAGTCATTATGAATAATGATTAGTTTAGTTCTCCATATCATTACTGCTAAGATCTGAAACACCAATGATCAACATGAGGATATTTATACACTTAAAAAACATGCAATTGTTTATAACAATTATATAATACAGTATACACTTTAGCAGTATAATTAATTAGTTATGAACTAATTATAAAACAACATTATTTACAACACATGTTTTTTTAGCACTCAGACACATGAGAAGTTTTTAAATTTTATATTAAAACCATAGAAAGTTACAAATTGAAAGTTCAGACAGTTATAACATAGCACACACTACTATCGATCTGAAGGTCAGGCATCTTACTGCCATAGTCCTTGCTTAATGTTAGCATAACAGAAGGAAAGATGGAACAAAGTGGGGCTAACTGTAAGTCAGTGGCATGCAATGACGTCTGAGGCTGGTCATGCAGCTGGCATGCAATACTTTATGGATAGGACAAAATATTCTCTGGAATTCTAACATAAAGACCAATTTTTGTTTCAAAATCATGATCTTCTCCAAAAAAAAAGGTCTTTACCTCGGATCAGCCTCAGATTTCTCTAATTTCATTGCAAAACCATGATGTTCTTTATTAAGTAAAAAATATAGGTCATCATGCAGAAGTTTGTGGGTCATGCAAAGCATGACTTTCATGCCCTGACCACATGCTACTGCTGTAAGTCAGTGTAAGCCAGGGATTGTTAAACTTTTTGAGACATGCCCTCCTTTGTCATGGAAATAAAACTTGCACCCCCAGATAATACCAATAAGTACAGAATAAGTCATCTTTTATTTCATACATGCATGCTAACTTATTAATTAAAAAAAATAAAAAGAACTTGGTCAGCAGTTTTGTAATGACAGCACTTGCTTTAACGTAGTTGGCGGCTTGTATGATTGTTGCAAACCAGCCTTGATGCCAATAGGTAAAGTTCTAGAGCCCTGAGCATTTCGGTAAATCCCGCAATGAGACTAACCGCATTGGGATTCCTCCTGTATTTTTGCAATGAATTCACTTTGAGATCCAAACATTGTCAGATGACCATCAGTGCAGACACCAAAATTTTTTTCCAAGGTATACTATTGTTGTGACAAACGTCAAGACCACTTTAAATACATCTTGTGCTCTACATGTATTCTCTAAGGATCTGCAAAACAGCATATTCTTTTCAATTGATACAAACGTAGACTAACAACTGTGACAATTGGGAAATATCAGTTGTTTCATCACATTGAATTGAAAAAAAGCTGGTAACTTTTTGAAAACTTGACACTCGATTTCCCTGTTGAGCTTATCAATAGGTGTTTTGATTGTAAAATCCGAGAGAGAAATCTTTGCAATCTTGCTGTATGCATTTTATATGACGAGACCAGCTGCTTTTAACATGCATGGTTTAATCAATGTTTCACTAATGTTGTGAGATTTCTTCTTTACTGCAATCGTGTGAGCGATTTCAAATGACGCTTCTCTATTTCTGCAGACGAAGGTCACCAAAAACACGCACTTTCAAATTTTTTCAGATCGTCTTGTTTTGAAAAAAAGCTAAAGGCTTATCTCTATGGCCAGGTTTTTTTTGTCTTAAGATGACGCTGAAACGGCTTGGTCTCATTGCATGATTGCTGTGATTTTCATAGCACATCACGCATTTGTCGTCATCGTTTGGGATCCATCTGCTTGTTCTTCTTTCATCCGATAATGACAATATTGTTCTTGAGCCAGCGTCTGGTATCTAGGATTGACAGACCACGACGTCCTTTTGGTGCCCAGTGTGTAGGGCATGCAGAAATTATGTGGTCTGCAGTTTGTTTACAGTATATGCACCACACTCTTAATTACAAGAGGAAGCAAAACCCTATTTATAGTACAAGGATGACCAAAAACACTCAACGCCAGTTTGCAAGGGGTTGAGTCTTACTTAAGCAGGCCCAGACCAAGAGGCCTGGAATCAACTCTTGGGATGAAATCATAAAGTTTAGGTGGGCTATTCAAGTACTATATGTCCCATCTAAAGTCTGTCCACTGACACGGATATCTAGTTTAGATGCATTATCTAATAGTTTTCATGTGGCAGGTACAAATGGGCGTCTGAATTTTAGTCTCTCTTGCCGCTCATTCAATGGACTTACCAAATGATTATGCAAGAGGTGCTGGGGGTCCAAACTACTGCAGTTGGCTAAGAGAAGAGTGGCTCCCAGACAACGAAGTTTAGCTGGTTGGATACGACAAGGATAAGAAGATTGAATGTTGGAGTGGGATACAGGCATCCAGTTACAATCTTTAAGAACACTGTCAATAAGACAAGTGTGTACACTGCGACACTAAACTGATGCACATATTCCGCTGTATTGTAGAGTAGACTACAGATAAAATGGCTATGCGCAGTGTTTAAGCACCAGACCTCCATCTCGAACTGCTAGTCGTCTTAGAAGTGTTACGCACGAACCTGGATGGGCCCGTAAGTCAAGAGCGTTCATGTCGCGCGGGTCGTCAGTAATCATGAATAGTCGAAGCCGATCTTGCCAAAATGGAAAATCATCTATATCATGCATTGTGGCACCAGTTGACTATTCATTATGAAATCTATAAAACCATACTTTAATAAACACTGTCATATTTTGTCTTTTTTCCATTCATTTTATATTAATGCAGTTTTCGAATCAGCTTGTATGCAGTTGCTCGCGCCCCCCTGAAAAACCTTTCGCGCCCCCCAGTTTAAGAACCTAGGGTGTAAACAGACATGTTTCAAAACCGATGAATAACACATCACAGCAGCAACAGCATGTAATTTTGTAATAAGCTTTGTATTTGATATAATAAATGAATTATATCAGCTATCAGGTGTAAGGATCTTATAATAATGGAAAATTGCTTGCCGAAGCCAAAACTTCGGAAAAATTACCTTTGACTTTGGCCGAAGCCGAAGCTTCGACACATCCCTAGTAATTGCTTTCCCTACGTATAACGCCTCTGTTGCTTTCCTGTGAGTCAGGAGGATAAATATAAAAATGAAATAAAAAAAAATAATAACATAACAGAAAGGTACAAGTAGATTTTGAACCGCGACTATGTCCATCATGTTCACCATTAATCTCGGCGCTCTTACCCAATCCACCATACTGACAACACTAACTTATGTCGCTATTTTTAGTCATTTCTGTTCCAAAAAAAATTAAAAGTTTTTTTGTTTTATTAGGTTGATCCTTTAGCTTCTGGAAAAGGTTTTTGGTCGGAAATGCTTGGTGTAGGTGATTTTTATTACGAATTAGGAGTACAAGCTGTTGAAATTTGCATTGCAACTAGATCAACTAATGGCGGAATTATGATGCTTAGTGAATTACATCAAAGGTAATGTCCAAGATATTTTAGTATTAACTGTAAAAAATACAGTTTATTTTACAAACAGATTAAGGCAAAATTTATAAATTCTTTATTACTTTCAACTACACCCTGTGTTTTTAAAGTTTTAGTTACCGGTATCGTTTATGAAAATACTGTGTTCAATTGTTGCAAAATATCACTTAAATTTTAAAAACAAAGGTATAAAAAAATCTTGTATCATTTTACAGATATGTTATCTCAAGTCTTCACTCTAAACAACCCATAAATAATCATGGTTCTTCAGTTAAACGGCATGCTTGTTCATTAACAGTTCCATGTTTTTTAAAATCGTACTAAAAAGAAATAATAATTTAAACCAGTTTTTCCTTATTTTTGATAACAGGTCAAGGTTTAGGCAATTGGTCAACAATCAACATAGGCCTTAGGTTTAATGACGCCATCGTTTTTTTCCTCCTTGACATATAAACGTTGAGAACAATGTGAAAAGGTTTATGTGGCCAATTTTTTCCATATTTAATCTACTTAAAGAATTTATTTTCGTTTACTTTTTTATAGGTTGGTAAAAACTAGAGGTCGCTACGGGCAGGACATATCTATGGAAGATGTTCAAACAGCTATAAAGAAACTTAAAGTGCTCGGCACCGGCTTTGCACTGCTTGGTACTGGTAAAAATCAAATGGTCCAATCAGTGCCTGGTGAATTAAATTTGGATCACACTTCTCTTCTAGAATTAGCTCAGCTGGTGCGAGATTTTTTTTCCGATTTATTATTGCACTTCTTAAATTTTTAAATGTTTTTTTTTGGTGCATTAAAACTTTTTTAGTTTAAGTTGGTTAACGACCGTTTTAAAGTCATTATTTTAGAATATTTACTTAACGCTAGAATTACAACCAGCGCTCAGATTGACCTTTTTTGAATAAAAAAATGCTTAATAATATAATTTTGTGGAATAAGCAATTTTAAGCTTTACCTAGTAGTTCTAATGATATAAATCTTTGTAATTATGAGTTTAATGCGTTTTGTAATTTATTATAAATTTTTTAAAATTTAAGCGCGGCGCAATTTACAGACTGAATTTTTTCACAACTTAAATACACTTTCTAATCAATTAATATACGGCATCACTTTAGATATTTGTAGTATTGTTTAACCTCCCTAATTATGTCTAAAGTTGATATATTGCATGTATTTCGTGCAAATACAAGAAAAAATAAGAAACCTTTTAATTTACTTAGTTTTAACTTCCAGTAATCATAGCATTTCAGTCTATGGCATTTTTCATCTCTTTGTATAGTATATTTCCCTGACTTGCAGGAAAACGTTGGAGGCGCTATACATAGAGCAACTGTCAAGTAGTTTACTCGACCTCCTTCCGGAGATTCCAAGATATGGCTGTCCGGTAAAAATTTTTTGTTTTTATTAGAGATATTGACTGAAATTTAGAACTGCTTGCCAAGACCGCCATGCAGAGGAAACTGCCGTAAAGTGTCTTTTTTAAAGACGCAACAAAATGCAAATATGGTGCAGGTAGGTTTCCAACCCCAATCTGTGTTGATCACAATTATGGCGTTCTTAACCACTCAACCACGCTGCCAATTGATAAACAGCGAAGCTTGAACTCATTGGCAAACGGCGGCTACAATGACAATCACCTAATTTAAAACACAACTAATCCTGTCATCACCTGTCTTTGGCGAAGGCGTGAATTTTTGAAAGTCCCACGCATTGGTCGTTGGCGATTCTGCGCGGCAAGAGTCAGGTCGCTTTTTTTATAGCGAAAACAAGCCAATTAGCACCTTTCGTTTGACGACTTGACGTATTTGAAAAAGTCTTTGTCTTCCAGATGGGTTGCTTTCCATCTGTCTTTCCAAGGACACAACGGAATGGCAAGTAGTTTTTCAATCACAATAACGGCGCACTTAAGCACTCGGCCACGCTGCTTCTGCTTATACATTTTGTGAACATTAGTAAACATTTGAGGAATTGTGTCTTAAGAATGCTTGCTTTCAGTCATTGTTGGTCTACATCAGGGGTGGGCAAACTACGGCCCGCTACAACTTTTTGTGAGGCCCGCGAAAGTGTCAAGCAAATAACTTTATTCTCTCTTTGGTTTCAGTCGTGGTGATCTATTAAAAATAAAGTCATCATATTCAATCAATGTCCAAAATTTGAGATCACTTCGTTTTTGGGACGAGTAGGAGATTTTGGACACCGATTGAAAGTGATGACCTTTTTTTTAGAGATTACTATGGTGCGACCCACAGACAAAATCAACTTGTAAATGCGGCCCTCGAGCTAAAAAGTTTGCCCACCCCTGGTCTACATTATCAATTTCAGTCTTTAAATTTGATTTGTCTAAAGAAATTACTTGTCAGGTACAGCTGGTCTAACTTGATCGAAAATTTTCTCCACTAGCGCAATTTTTTACGAGCATAATTACTTTCGCTTTTATTCTTCAGAATCTCCTTCGGCAAACGGTTTCCGCAGCTTAGAGTGTGATTAGTTGTAACTCAAATCTTAATTTGGTTTTGACATTTTACAACTTACAAAAAACTATTAACTTCCTATTGTCAGCTACCGAAGTTACTGTAGACTTTTTTTGAAAAGCAACGCAAGAAAAAAATTTATATAAAGGCATTTTTTACGTCAAGAATAAAATAAGTGGCTTTACGGTTGTGGTTGTAAGCCGTAGTTTATAATAAAGTTCTTTATACCCTCCCTCTGTGTTTATTGTAATTCGACAAAAATTGATATACTAAAAATTGACCGAGATTTGGGAAAAGTTAAAAAGTTTTAATATTCCAACATTTATTTCAGTAGACATACAAGAAATCAAAAACGGCAAAAATGACCGTTCTGATAATTCTGGTGTTTCAATTATAATATTTTGAAAAAGTAAAGACTGTGGAAATGACATTATGATAAAACAAAAGTTAATTTTATGATCTTTACTACGGTTGTATTCTGTTTTGCCTCCCTATCTTTCCTGAAATGACGTAACAGTTCTGTTTCCGCAGAACAACGGAAAAGTATCTGTGGCTGAAGCGAAGGTGAATTTAAAATGGAAGAAAGAGCGAATAGAACAGGTTTTGGAACATATGGTCCGAGAAGGAATGGCTTGGATCGACGACCAGACTCCGGATCAAGCCAGATGGTTCTGGTTCCCTGCCTTGTTTCAATCGGAACGAAAGTTGAATTGATGTTATCAGCAGCGTCAACGCGTTAAGAAATTCCTTGTTACAAAAAAACCCTTAAAGCGTGATTTCCTCTCTTATTTAAAGTAGTAAATATTGATCGTCATGGTCAACTATCGGCTAAGGTTTACCTATTTAACCAGGATCATCACTGTAGGTAAAAGCATAATAACCCTTATGCTGTTATTGAAGTCTTTACTATTCGGTACACTCCCACTTAGTTTGAATTGAACCTGGGTTTGAGATAGATGCTACTCACACAACATGTGCTTGGTAATTTTAAAATGGTCTACTTTTATTGTCCGACGCAAGTAAAGATTTTACTTTCTACAGCTGTTTAATTATTGTGTAGTTATATTGCTATTGTGGTTTTTTTCGGGCAGTCCTATTATACTGTGTTATTTTAATGAGCTTATATTTTGTGACTAAATGATTAATACGAGCCATACAGCTTCTTGTTCACAGAAGATTTTTGTATTAAAGAGCTTTTGTTGTTTACCCATTATTTCTATTTTCCAAAGACCGAGTAAAGTTGTGAATTCTAGTTTCATATTTTTGTTACGATTCTGATTGGAATCGAATCTGTGTTTGCCATTTTAACGTCTAATTTTCTACACACAATGTCCTACGATCCGTATATTAATTGTAAAATCACTTTTCTCTACGTAGGCTGCAATATTTTATTTAATTAATTTCTTTATTTTGTTTTTGCTGTGTCCAGATGCTAAGATTTTTGTTTATCATGTTATTTTTTCATGTACTGTATATTGTGTGTGAAAATCAACACAAAGAAGTACTTTGTATTTGTTGGTTGGGCGCTCAATTTTTTGTTGAAGCTTGCTAAATTTCAGGAAAAAAGCAAAGTCTTATTAATAATCAGGCCCGTCCCAAAAACGCGAGACGTGGGGGCCACATCCTGGCGAAATAAAATCGGGCTCGAAAACCAAGTGAAGAAAAAGTGGTCAATGTATGGTAGACATACACAATTTATTTTCCTGAAAACCATATAAGACAATAACAAAATAGATACAATGCAAGAAAAAGGCAAGGAAGCATTGAACAACCCTAAGGTTTAGGCCAATAATCAAGATAATAGTTCACTGTAATTTCATCGCGGTAAATTCATCGTATGGTAATTACATCTCATGCATTTTCACCGCATTGAAACTACATCGCAACATATCACATCGTCAGGTTTCTTTCGCTAAGTAAACTGCACAAGGCCAGAAATTTTTCATGCAAAGTCAACATCAATCTCGTTCAACTGTTGCAGACTATTAAAATAAGTAGATCGAAATAACATGTGAGAAATGAAAAAAGCAATCTCGTTGATCTGAATTAGGAAAAACTGCTCTAAAAGTATTAATTGTTGCACGTTCAAAATCAGTAATAATTGTTCTTGGTGGTAAGGTTGGCTCTATTTTATTTCTATACTTATGCTCCTGACTCGCAGGAAAGCGACGGAGACGCTAATACATAGGGCAAGCAATTACCCCGACCTGCTTCAAGAGATGGCGAGATATTGCTGTCCGGTTAATATTTTTTATTTAGCTTTTTTTGATTTACAGTGATAATATTTAAATTTAAGACTGCTTGCCAAGACCACCAAGCTGGGGAAAGCGTCTTTTCCAAAGACGCGACAAAATGGCGCGAGTAGGTTTTGAATCGAGCATGTTGATCACAACCACGGCACTTTTAACCAGGGCTTCTCAAACTTTTTTATGCTGCGACTTCATTTTAAAAATAAATTTTTGTGTGGCTCAATTTGTGTAGACTGATTTTTTCCAATGAAAAACCAAGTAGGCTAATAACAACGAGAAATGGAAATATAGTAACCTAAAGCGAATTAACAAAATTACAAAACCAGGTGTTCTTCAAAAAAAAATCTTCACTTGGAATCACCTGATTTCTCTGAAGTTCTCTAAAAAAAAAGTCTTCCCTCAGATTCAGGCTTTATTTTGTCGATTAAATGCTTTATATGCCTACTAACCTTGAGCAACAATGGTGTGATGAAACTTTACCTTTTCTAGTTTTTGATTGTCAATAAATAATATTGTAAAAAAGCCAATTTCAAAAGCACAAAAAGCTAATTTGTTTCGCGACCCCAAAATTTTTTTACACGACCCACAGTTTGAGAAGCCCTGCTCTTAACCGCTCAACCACGCTGCTGATGTTTTAATTCTTTTTAGACTCAAAAAGAAGAGTAGCCAATATCGACTAACGAGAAACGCTATTTCTTTGACGGTGGAGCTTGCTTTGTTTGCTGTCAAGTTGTAGAAATAAAACTTCTGTTCTGGACAAACTCCACAATCATTGTAATCATGTGCTTATCCGATAGAAGTTTTAGCAGCTTGCAGGTAAGACCGCCATGCTTCACATTAGGCTATAACAAAAGCCAAAAAAGTTTTTTTACTTTCTAATAAAAAAAATTTTAGAATTTTAGCTTACGTTTGAGAAATGGCTGTCTCTAAGTCTTAAAAGGGAAGAAAAGGCTACAACACAAACTTTGAGAACCACTACCAGCATATTGAAATGATTTTTGTAAAAATGAAAAACCATTTTCGTTAAATTTGTGTAAGCCTATATTTAAAATTTTTTTAATCGAATTTTCCAGAATATATAGCCTACAATCGAGTCTTTTTACAGATCCTACCTAGATGCTTAGCACTTGTTTCGCTTTTCACAGCAATGCATTCTACAGCGTTGTAGAATTGTCTCGCATCTCACGCGCAAACATTGCGAATGCGATAAAACAGAGACATTAAAAGTGAAGCATTGAAACCTGACTTTTTGTTAAAAGATGTTTCGGTTTTGAAAGTTTTACTTTGATTGGCAGCATGGTCGAGTGGTTAGAGTGCCGGGATTGTGATCGACATGATCTTGGTTCAAAACCTATTTGCGCCATTCTGTTGCATCCTTGGGAAAGACACTTTACGGCACTTTCCCCTGTTTGGTGGTCTTGGCGAGTAGTTCTAAATTTCAATCATATCTCTATTTAATTACAAGCGGACAGTAATATCTAGGTATCTCCGGAAGCAGGTCGGGGTAATTGCTTACCCTATGTATTAGCGCCTCCGTCGCTTTCCTGCGGGTCAGGAGGATAAGCATAGAGATAAAATAAAAAAATAAGATTAGCTAGCTTTGACGCAAGTGATGCGAAAAAAAAAAATGATCTTTATAAAATTACTGATATAAAGTTTCAAAAGAACCAAGCACAAAAATGTAAACCCTTATACCCAGTGATGGCTTTAGTGGGGTGCGAACGGAGCGGCCGCACCGGGCCCCTCTTTAAATAACATTAATAAGTGGTTCTCTAAGCAAAATATTGCTTTACTTTTTTATGGTAGCACCAGGACGACAGCATCCCTAAAATAAAGACTTTTTTTATTTTAGAGATCACTTTGTTTTGATGCACTGAAAACCTAAAACAATGACCTTTTTTTAGAGATCGCTTTGTTTCGGAACACTAAAAAGTGCTCCACCTATTTTTCTTGTTCCTGGTGTGCAAATGCTATGGCTTAGTTTGTATTATTGCGTCACAATATCGTTTTTCTGTATAGTTGTTTTCTAACTTAGTGCTAGTTCAGTAAGCTTAAGCTCTAGTTTAGTAGCGTGTTTAGTTTTGAGTCGTTTTGTTATTTATTCTTTTATTTTGCAGACAAACGATTTCGTCATTTTCGTTTTGTATATTAGATAATATCATTCCGAAAACGAATCATATTCTTTCATGAAGAAATTGTTAAGGCTAGTTAAGTTTTTGCTATAAAATGGTTGTTATAGATTGTGCGTACCCGGGTTGCGCTTTTCAATCCGAAGAAGCACCAAAAGCCGTAGCTTGCGCAATTTTACAGAGCCACGCATTTATTCATGCTGCTCCTGGGCCAAATTTCAATCGCACTCCCTCAGAGGGACCAAAGCTAACAAGACCTAGCATCGACGTAGGCGTGTCTTTAGAAGCGTGGAATGTATTTACTCGCCGCTGGCAAATGTTTAAGCAAGGATCAAGCATAAACGAAGCTTCAGCCACCGCGCAACTCTTTCAGTGTGCCAGCCAGAGTTTAGGAGATAGTTTTTTAAAATCAGATGCGAAGATTGTCTCTAAGCCTTTGCAGGAGTTACTATCCGCCATATGTCGACTCGCAGTTATCCCAGTAGCTACTGGCGTCTTGCGATAAGATCTCATGCAAATGCGCCAACTGAGAGACGAACCCTTTCGCGCATTTGCAGCGAGAGTGCGCAGTAAAGCAGACACATGTGCATTTACAGTTGATTGTACTTGTGGCTTAAAAGTCAATTACACTGACCACATGATTCGTGATACCCTGCTAAATGGCATTGCTGACCGAGAAATTATTGCGAGCGCAGATGTGCTCACATGCGCCGTCAACGAGATTGTTGCTCAAGTAGAAAGCAAGGAGATGGCTCGCAACGCTGTTCCCTGGACTGAGATCACATCTGTGTCAGCCGTTCAGCGCCTACATGACGCAGACCACAGAGCACGTCGTAATGCAACCCCATGCAGGGAATCCCACAATTTACCTGCTCGGTCAAAACAGTCGCGTTGTCCTCTATGCCAATGACTTTTTCAGCTCTACAAAAAAGGGCCTCGTGGTTGGAATACTAAACTTTATACCTTGTGTATTGAATGCTACCGGCACAGAAACACCGAAGACGCCACCTCGCTCCTAAAGTGGATCCTTTACCACCTGAACCAGGCCTACAAACTCTTGAAGTCACGTCGCCTACGACCCTCAGTTGAGTTCGGTAAGAACAAATCACAGGCAAGTCTCGAGGCACAAGCCAAACAAGTGCAACATGCCTCTGTCTGCAGTACATAGGAATGCCACCATGTAAGGCCCCCATTATATATTCAAAGACGGACAGTGGGCAACAGCACATATGAGAGAGCACTCTAAGGTCCAGGTAACAATTTTTGGTCGATCGCGCTCAGGCTCATAACGAATCCACATCAGGCCGTACTACTAATGTCACCGTTATTGCTGACACAGGCGCCCAAGTGAATGTATGGTCTCTGGACGAATTCGTGAAGTATGGCTTCCTACATGGCATTCTGACCCCTGCATCCAACTTGGTGCCGCCAATCATTCCTCCATATCAATTGTGGGGGCGTTCTTCGCCATCATTGAAGGAGTGTCGTGTTACGGTTATGTTGTGCAATGCCGGGCCATGGTCTACGTAAGCGCCGACATTCAGACCCTCTTCTTATCGCACGGCACACTGTTGACGCTGGGGGTCCTGTCCCCCAGTTTCTTATCATTGGGCGAACATGCTAATGCTGGAACGCGGGAATGCGCTGGTGAACTTGCTGCCATCACTAATGCGCACCTCACGCGCATTGTTACTGGTGGCTGTGCCTCACCGGGCGATCAAAGTCATTCTTGCACTTGCCCTCAACGTATTGCCGTGCCACCACCCCCACGTTTGCTACCATTTCGCTGTATTCCCGAATATAATGATCGAATGAAAACTTGGCTACTGGAGCGATAGGCTTCCTCCACATTCAACACATGTCAATATCGCCCTCTTCATTGCATGGCGAGACCACCCATTGAAATCCATGTTAACCCCTCAGCGAAACCAAGAGCGTTCCATACCCTGACTTCTATTCCTCTACATTGGCAACAACAGGTCCATGCAGACCTCCTTCAGGATGAAGCCCTAGGAATTCTCGAAAAAATCCCGCACGGAGAGCCTACTCAATGGTGCCATCGCATGGTGATTACAAGAAAACCGCGACGGACTGTAGACTTATCGCCGCTGAACAAATTCTGTCGTCGGGAAACATTCGCATCGGAAACACCCTTCAAGCTAGCCCGTCGCCTACCAAGTAATACTTGGAAAACTGTTACTGACGCTTGGAATAAATACCACAGTGTTCCACTACGCGAGTCAGACCGTCATCTTACCACCTTCATCACACCATTTGGACGCTGGCGATATACTGTACAAGGGCACCAAAAGGTTTCCTTTCTTCGGGAGATGGCTACAATCGCCGCTATTTTGTCTGATTTTATGCTAAAGGAGCGATGCGTGATGACACCGTGTTTTTTGACGAGAACCTAGAGGAACATTGGTGGCGCACTATCCAATTTCTTACTCTCGTGGGCTGCTCCGGTATCGTTCTCAACCCCAGCAAATTTCAATTCGCCCAGCGGTCAGTTGACTTTGCAGGATTCCGCATTTCCAAATCATATGTAGAACCCCTGCCCAAGTATTTGAATGCTATTCAACAGTTTCCTACGCCTAAGAACAATCAAGGACATAAGAAGCTGGTTTGGTCTAATTAATTAAGTGGCTAATTACGCCAAAATTCGAGACTTGATGGCCCCATTCATACCGTTTCTCAGTCCGAAACGTAAGTTCGAGTGGAATGACAATCTTGATAAAGCATTTTCGCGTTTGAAAGCTGCTATCATTGATTACGTCACGGCGTAGAAATTTTCGATCTGACTCGACGTACTTGCCTACGGCCGGACTGGTCAAATCGGGGCATCAGATACTTCCTGCTTCAAAAACACTGTGCATGCCCATCCACCCTCCCTGATTGCTGTTCCAATGGATGGTGAGTAACTCTCGCAGGCTTTCACTTTCTCTCGTCGGCTGAACAACGTTACGCCCCAATTGAAGGAGAAGCCCTAGCTGTAGCTTGGGGACTCAAGCAGACAAAATACTTTACGTAGGGCTGCGATAATTTAGTAGTTGTTACCGACCGCAAGTCGCTACGAAAACTTTCGGTGATCGAACTTTAGATGAAATCAGCAACACTCAGCTCTTCTGATTAAAGCAGCGCACTTTAATGGGGCGTTTTAACATTGCACACTTGCCGGGGTCGACTGATACCGCTGCGGACGCTGCATCGCGACACCCAACCACATCAGAATTTTTTGCCTCCATTTCGGGTGCCAAGCGCGATTCTATAGACTCTCTCGAAGAGGCCCTTCTTGTCTCTGTGCGGCAAAATACGGGTGATGAGTTGACTTTAAACTGGCATAAAATTGCCCGGCACACTGCCAGTAACGCGGCACTCTGAAATTGCCGACTTACTATCTGTCATACAATCAAACTTTGATGTAAACTTTCCGCCGGAAGGAGGTATTCGTCAATGCCTCCCACATCGCCGTGGGTTTAATATATCTGACAGTGTTATTTTATACAATGATCGTGTTGTGATTCCGCCGCAACTCCGCTATCAAGTATTATGCACATTACATGCCGCCCATCAAGGGGTGTCGGCCATGGAACGGCGTGCGCGCGCAACCGTTTTTTAGCCGGGGATGACCCAAGATATTCACAATATTCGCGATTCTTGTGCTTATTGCAACCGAAATGCGCCGTCGCAAGCCGCAACCCCCCCGTTGCCCTTTCACCCGCCTACCACGCCCTTCGAAAAAGTTTTTGCGGGTTATTTTGATTACGCGGGACGGCACTTTTTGATGGTTGGAGACAGATTGCCTGGTTGGTCAAATGTGTTTGGTGAACCTGCTGGGACCACCGTCACTGGCGCAAATGCACTTGTTTGCCTCCTTCGATCATACTTTGCCACTTTTGGAGTGCCTGAAGAAATTTCCTCAGATGGTGGCCCAGAGTTTACTGCCTTTGTCACACAGGATTTTATGCGCAAGTGGGACATTAAACACCGTGTTTCTTCCGCCTACTTCCCCCAATCTTACGGCAGCGCGGAGGTTGCAGTCAACGCCGCTGAAAGACTTCTCATGTCCAATGTTAGCCTTAATGGGGATTTGAACAATCATTCGTTTCTGCGCGCCCTGTTGCAACTGCGTAATACCCCAGATTCTGACTGCGATTTATCCCCAGCTGAAATTGTCTTTGGCCACCCTTTGCGAGATGCTTTTTCGTTTGTTAATCGGCTCGCCACTTTTTCTAATCGCTTTATCCGTCGTACTTGGCGCAAAGCATGCCGAGCTAAAGAAGATGCTCTTTGAGTTCGAGCCAAGCGGACCAATGACACATTGAGCGCGCGTATACGCCTGTTGCGTCCGCTTCGGTGTGGTGATCGCGTGTTAATCAAAATCAAGGAGACAGACACCCACGTAAATGGGACAAAGTCAGCCCCGTGGTCGAAGCATTGGACTTCGACCAATATAATGTTAAAGTGGGAGGATCCAGTCGTATAACCAGGCGCAATCGACGATTTCTTCGTTTAATGCCTGATGTTGCCGAATCCCAGCAAACCTCTGTATCACCAACAGTGCCCCCCCGACATGAAAACACCCACCCTCCACGTCCACCCACGTTGTTGATGAAAC
This sequence comes from Diplosoma virens, assembly GCA_963680785.1. Lineage (NCBI taxonomy): Eukaryota > Metazoa > Chordata > Ascidiacea > Aplousobranchia > Didemnidae > Diplosoma > Diplosoma virens. The sequence continues at coordinate 28,157,543 of OY796894.1, forward strand.
CTCATCTAAGGCCATAGATCATGGGCAAACACAAGACGTCCATGATGACGTACCTACGGCCACACACCCCACATTTGTGACGGACAGAAATTCGCTGGAGACCGACCCTGACACCCACGAAAACAACAAATCAATGCTCCCTAGACGGTCCTCTCGCCTACGACGACCTGCTGTAGAATTGGATCCGACCTCTGGTCAATGGGTGATCAAGGAATCAACTACATAACCATGTTTGGCTGCATGTGAATACGAACTTGGGCGGGGATGTACAAATGCTATGGCTTAGTTCGTATTATTGCGTCACAATATCGTTCGTCTGTATAGTTGTTTTTTGACTTAGTGCTAGTTCAATAAGCTTAAGCTCTAGCTTAGTACCGTGTTTAGTTTTGAATCGTTTTGTTATTTATTCTTTTATTTTGCAGACAAACGATTTCGTCATTTTCATTTTGTATATTAAATACATGTAATATCATTCCGAAAATGAATCGTATTCTTTCACCTGGCCCCTTTTTTGTAAGGCCATTACTGCTTATTATAGTCTACTTTGTCGCTAATATTTTATTTAACTCTAAGTGGATATCTCTGATAACCTTTCTTCAAGGGGGAGTTTAACCCCCAACCCCCCCGTGCATACATCTATGGTTGTATTCAAATAAGACTATAAAGACATAAAAAAACCATCATTTGCCTTATTCTCCTGCTGCTTAACCGCATCATTGCCTTTGTCGGCAGCGTGGTCGAGTGGTTAAAGCACCGGACTGATGATCAACATGGTCTCGGTTCAAAACCCACTTGCGCCATTCTGTTGTGTCCTTGGGAAAGACATTTTACGGCACTTTCCCCTGCTTTGTGGTCTTGACAAGCAGTTCTAAATTACAGAAAATATCTCTACTAAATTACTAACGGACAGCAATATCTTGGCATCTCCGGAAGCAGGTCGGGGTAATTGCTTACCCTATGTATAGCGCCTTCGTCGCTTTCCTGCGAGTCAGGAGGATAAATATAGAGATAAAAAAAAAAAATTCAAATGGTTCAATTTTATTATTTTATTGTGTTAAAAAAACTTTTAATAAAGTTTGGTTTTAAACTTTTTTGCTGTGGTGACTTTCGTGAGATCCAGGAATTATTCTATTTTGAATCTGATTTGACAATTTCCTGAGCTTTGTATCCACTGTCAATTAGTTTTCTGCAAAACGATTCAGTATCTTCTTCGTGAACAATAAGTATTTATAGCGGTAGGCTAGTTTATTTTTAATTGCATTCAAAAAGGCAACTAATGACTGAAAACAAAATAGAGTAAATCGCAAATATGAAAGCAGCAATTAAACTATATACGTTACAGGATGCAGAAGAAAATTGTGTATGGTCACTGCACGTACAAAGATTTAAAAAGAATATATATATGGAATTTTTCAATTCTAAAATACAAGATTTTGGATTGCATTTGGGTTTACACAATTTGACCAAGATATTGTTAAGCCCTAACAGTCAGCATGATCAGATTAAAAAAATTGAATTTAGATTAGATTCGTATTTGCTTTACAAGTTTCGTTAGCATGTAAGGATACTATTTGGTTAGGATTAAGGTTTCGATGGAGGGTTTTGGATCAGGATGAAAAATTTTAATCCAGCCAACCCAGTTGCCAAGTTCTTATATTGACTGAACTTTAGTTACAAACATGCGAAACTTAGTTAACGTGAGTTATTTGTTAACAGTTGCTTGTTAATTGACTTGACCATTCTTACTGGTTTGTAGTGGAACTAACAGGGTTTAGTTTGTTTTTTTACCGATCCGTGTCAGATGACTGATAAAAAATAGCATATTGAAACTACCATCAGTATTCCATTTAGGCGTAACAGGATGCAGTTACCTTGGAAGTGCATTATTTTTAATGTATATTTATATATTTTCACCGACAGACAACAGTTACGGTCTTTTCAAGAAGAGACCGTAACTGTTGTTTGTGGGTGAAACTAGCCCAAAATCCATCCTGCAGCACCAAGAGGCAAGGAAAAACAAACCAAGAGAAAAAAGATCTTCTAAGAAACTATAGTAACCGCAGTGGATTCCGGGTTAGTTTTACTAACAAAAATTGCTCATAATCGCTTGTTGAAAAAACCCTCAGGAGACTCTTCAAGAAAGGACTGTAACCACTGTTTGTCAGTAAAACTAACACGGAATCCTCCCTACAGCATTAGGAGGCAATAAAAAAGAAACCAAGAGAAAAAAATCTCCAAGAAACAATGATATACAGGAGTATTTTGCATTAGTTTTATCATCAAAAATTGTTTACAGTTGTTTATTGAAGAGACCCAATATAAGCATGCTACAGTACACTTTATTAACTTAAAGCTTAGTATAAATAATTTACACTGAACTTTGGTTTTATATTTTTTGATAGAAATTCTTTCAGTTATTTTTTGAAAGCATTATGCTATTGCTGTTAGCTAGAAATAGTTATGCTTAATAGAAAGGAATTTATGAAATGGTTTGTTTTACTTTTACCTATCATTGTTGGTAAGTCTTTAGTTAACTTTTTTCTTCATGCATACCTTCATGATTACTTTTACCTTCATGCAAAATATTGTAAGCATATTTAGAGCAGAAACAAAATAATTTGGGTTATGATCTTTTATGTAAAAAAATTATGTTAAAGTTTGCAAAATGCTTTCTACTTAAGATTATTGTTCACAAGATTAAATTTTTGGGTCTATTCTAGAAAAGGCTGTAATTGGTTTTCGTCAGTGAAACTAACTGGGCACCCCCTATAGCACCAGGAGGTAATAAAAAAAGAAATCAAGGAAAAAGATATTTTCAAGAAGCAATAGTAACTATGTGGAGGATTTTGGGTCAGTTTTATAAACAAAAATTGCTTATAGTCACTTCTTAAAAAGACCCAAATTTTTTTATTGTCAAAGAACACTTTTTTATTAGTTTATTACAAACTTATTCAAAAATTTGCTTTTTTAATTTTTTGTTTTTGAATTTTATATATTTTGATTCTGTACTATTTTTTAATCATTAATCTTGACTAAATTATAAGAAAGTTTATGAAAAGAATTTTTTAAAAATATTTGATGTTGAAAAAAGAATTGTTCTTATTGAAAAATGATATCTGGTAATATTTGACTTCAAGATGTTTTAATAATAAGAAATCATTATTTTCTTTATTTAAAAGCAGTTTATTTGCTCATAGCTACAATTGTAATACAACATGTAAATTTTTTCTAGCGAAAGGTGCTGATTTGCTGAACAATAATGTGAAAAAGAACTGTATTATTTCAATTGAAGATAGCAATCGCAAATTGAAAATAGATACTGCAAATTTAACTGTTTACCTAAATGGGCCAATGCAAAATAATTCTGTTGATATTTTAGTGAAATCAGATGAATGCTTCAAGGTTTGTGAATTTAAAATGTTCAAATTGTCATATTAATAGAGTGAAATAATAATTTTTTAGTTTCTTTGTGCTGCCTTAGCCAGATTTTTAAGCTTTTATTAGAAAGAGTATAGGGGTCCCAAAAAATATTTGTATTTTGGACAAAAAATTTGCCAAAATTCGAACATTGCATTCCAACAAAAAATTCCAACATTGTTTAGTATCTAGCTTTTGTTAACTTAGTTTTATCACTTTGCCATTAAATATTGCAATTCTTAATGTTTTTACCTTAAGTAATGAACATTATTTAAAATAGTAAGTGAACTTATGTAGTTCTGTGTGGTGAATTTTATTTGGCGCTGCATAAACAGCACTGATCCTTTTGTTTACATTGTTTTTAATATTTTTATCTATAGTTAGATAAAATCTAAAACAAAACAGGATTTATTGTAGCTTAACTTAATCACAAAAGCAATCATTCCAATATGCCATACCCATAAATCTGGATAGCCTAGAACATCATTTGTCTCATACTCATGTAAATTAATGACTTGTTTTGTGAAGGGTCTTGCAAGGTTGAAATCAACATTTCAGTATTGCCGTAATTTGAGTTACTTAAAAGCAATTATATATTTTTTTTCTGTTTTTTGACATTAAAAAAACTTTTTTAATTTTACTCTTTACATTTATTTTTATCTTGGCCATAACCCAACTTAAACTTTTAAATTAAAATTAAGGTTGGTTCAGACCGAAGCAGATGTGGAAAAAGCAAGTAAAAAATGTAAATTTTAAAAGTGTTGCAGAAAAATTAACTTTTAGTGACTATTTTCAGTTTGAACCAAGCCAAAAAGTAGAAGTATTTTAATTTTTTTGTGCTAAACATGAAAAATTTTGTGCTTTGACCATTTTCTAAGCTTTCCATTTTTTGTTTTTGTGCACTTTCTACTTTTCTCAGTTTGAACCAACCTTTATTTGATTTATTTATATTGCTAAACATGATGTGTTATATTGATGTTACACAAAAGAATAAAAAGGTCTTATATAAATTTTGTGAGAAAAAATAAAAAGATCATGAAAATTTAAATAAATTATTTAAATTGTTTACCAAAAATATGGAAAGATTGGGAAAAAGTTTATAAACTTTTTGGAAAATTATTTGATTTTGAATATTGGCTTATCAATTAATTATTTTTTCACATTACATAAAATTTTAAACATCAATTTTTATCTCCTGGTTTTCAGTGTTCTTTTTATCAAATTGGAAGTATTGAACCAAAAAAAAACTTTCAATCAGTTTTCATTGATACTAGATGGGGAGCTACTATAAATTTAACTGTCTATAATCTAAATTGCAGGTGTGTATATTCTTGCAATGCTATTCATAATTTGAATTATAAATTTTGCTAAGTTGTGTTGTTTATTTTTCATTTTAAATGTCTAAATTTAAGTTAGTTATACCTTTGAATTTGTAGCATTTCTTTTCATTATTTCTATGGAGAATATGGACATTACTCTGTGAATTTTACTGTTAACTCAAAAAACAAGAAGTGTTCTGTTACACCACTTCATATTAACAAACAACCAGTCAACAGTAATCTACGTATGTAACATCTTTGTCTAAATTGTATTGTCATTTTTTTAATTTATGAATCTCCTCTTACTTCAAAACATTTATCATAGATTACTAACTCTTTTACTTTCTTTGTTTAACTGTTAACTAAAATTTTTTTAAAGTTAGTATTATGTTGAAACAAATAAATTTTTAATATCAAATATTTTGTGGAATGTTTGTGCACATTTTTTGGTTGTTGATTACCCATGTAATGGTTTGTTTAATGGTATTTTTTGTTTAGCTATTTTGTTTGCATTTCTCATTCTTTTGGTTCTTGGACTTGCTTACTCAATTGGTAGATGGTTGTATGACAAAAAATCTGATCCTTCCACTGAACAATTGATAAACAATGTAAGTTTTAATGCTTTTCTTTGTAAATCATTATGTATACTTTATCTGGAAGAAAAAATAATTAGAAAAATGTAGGGTAGACCAAGAGTAGAAATTCTGAATGAAGCTGGTAGCTACTATGGGCGTAAAAAAGATTGTCTACACTCAGTCTATTAGATTGGTATTGGATAGATGAATTATAATCTTTGGATAGATGAGTTATAATTGTAGTTTACTATAACAGTCTTGTTATCATATTTAAAATTAAAACTACAATATTTTCAAATATTTTTCTGAAGGACTAGATATATTTCAAAAATTTTTTGCAAGAAGGTTAGCTTTTGTTTAAAATGTGTATTTGAATGGTAAAAGGACAAATGTGGTTAGTTAAACAAATAGTCAAATTTAATGTTCAAAAAACCCTGTCTTGAGATAAGAACTGATTTAGTGAAATATTATTTTGCTATAGGCTAATTACCCAAAATCAGCAGTGTGGCTGAGTGCTTAAGAGTGCTGTATTAATGGCAAACATGATCAATGTACTATGTTTAAAAACCTTATGTTATTCCATTGTGTCCTAGGGAAAGACTTTTTATGCCAGCATTTTACTCTGCTTGGCAATCTTAGCAATCAGCTCCAAATTCAGTTATATCTACCAAAAAACTAAAAAAACTAAATAGTAAATTTTAAGGCAACAGCATTATCTTGACTTTTTTGAAAGCATGTTTGGTAAACCTTTACTGTTTTCTAGTATAGTGCATTTGACATTTTTCTGTAAGTCAGGAGAATAAATGGAGGTGAAAATAAAAAAGATAAAATGAGCCAAATACATTTAAATCATTTAATAGTACCTAATCTAATCAATGTCTGAAAGCAAAGTGGTGGCAGAGGAGGAGAGCAAATGGCAGAAAACATTAACACTTAAAATAATTTGATGTGCAAAATAGAACTGATTGAGACAAGGCAATGTTCAAAAGCAGCCACAGAGGAGGAGGGCAAATGGTACAAACATAGAAAAAGAGGTACGAATTTTAAAATTTTCTGCATGTGAGTATTTCAAACTTCATTTTGTATTTTTTGTATCCTAAATAATTTTTTGTAATATGAAATGAAAAAATCTTTGCACAATGTTTTGTAAAATGAGTTTTTAATATGCTGAACTTTTCGTATCTAGAGCCACTGTATTTCAAAAGTTTTTACTAGAAAATCTTGTTTTGCAAATCAAGAGGTTTTTTTTCATCTCTGTATTTATCTTTCTGACTCACTATAAGAAGTTACGAGGGTCAGTCAATAAGTAATGAGACTTTCTCAATTACTTTGGTGTTCTTGGAGTTATGCAACTGAAATTTTATGTGATGATTATGAATGGAGTTGTCATCTTATTTACAACAAAACTTGTTTATTTTCAGATTACTGTAGGTGTGACGATAAATTGAAATGACTACTAGGCTAGGAAACAGCTCATGCTTGGAACAAAGAGGAGTCATCAGATTTCTGTTGGCAGAGAGTGTAAAATCATGTGAGATTCTGTCTAGAATGCAAAGACAATATGGTCCTTCCTGTATGTCTAGAGCAAACTTCTACAAATGGGTGCAAGCATTCAAAGATGGACGCGAAAGCATTACTGATGATCTGAGAAGTGGAAGACCTGTGGATGTCTCTACCCCAGAAGCAGTACAGGCAGTTGAAGACCTGATCAAATCTGATAGAAGGGTCACTTTAGATGAAATTGCTACAAACTTGGACATCTCCCATGGCACAGTGTACGCAATTGTGCGTGAGAAGCTGCGTTTTTCAAAAGTCAGCTGTCGCTGGGTTCCAAAGATGTTAACGGATGATCACAAAATGCAGCGCCTGATGGCTTCCAGAGCATCACTACGCAGATACAGAAAGGAGGGAGATGTATTTCTATCGAGAATAGTGACAACTGATGAGACCTGGGTCTTTCATTATGAACCTGAATCGAAACGACGATCAATGGAGTGGAAGCATGTTTCTTCCCCAGTGAAGAAAAAATTCAAATCTCAGAAAAGTTTAAGGAAAGTCATGCTCACTGTGTTCTGGGACAGAAATGGGCCGATCACTATCAGTTTCTTGGAAAGGGGCAATACTGTGAACTCAGAGAACTACTGTGAGCTGCTAACTCAAGTGAAAAAAGACATTAAGAACAAACGGAGAGGACTTCAATCAAGAGGTGTGATTCTCCTTCAGGATAATGCAAGGCCCCACACAGCAGCAAGAACCCTAGCCAAAATTGAAGATTTAGGCTGGAAACTTCTAACACACCCACCCTACAGCCCAGACCTTGCACCATCTGATTTTCACCTCTTCGGCCCACTCAAAGAGAGTATGAGGGGAATTCACTTCCAGACTGATGAAGAAGTGAAGGCTGCTGTGAGCAACTGGCTAAGGACCCAGTCCACGGAATTCTATGCCAAAGGAATAGACAATCTAATATCAAGATGGAACAAGTGTGTTGCAAAGGAGGGAGACTATGTTGAAAAATAAAAAAGCATTTTTTGATTACCAGTCATTGCAAACTTGAGTTATTAAAAAAGTCTCATTACTTATTGACTGACCCTCGTAGAAACTTCTTATACAGGGTGATTCATTGAAGTGTTGACAAATACTTTATTCCATTATTAACTTCGCATTACCTCTTCAGATTGTTATTATATATTCTAGAGTAAGTTTTCAATATCAATAAGAATATTTAATCTAGAAAAGTAAGATGGCAAAGACAGTAAATGACATCGTTGAAGGGTATTGCAAGAAAGGACTTCCACCTGCGAAAATTTTCCCGTTGATGAAGCGATTTGTGAGTCGTGGAGGTGTTTACAAGGCTGTGAAGAGGTTTAGGGAGACTGGAAGTTGTGCTCCAAGAATCAGAAGTACTCCTGAAAAACCCATCAGGACAAAGGAACTGATTAAGAAGGTCAGGGAGAGGTTGAGGCGGAACCCTTCAAGGAGCGCAAGAAAACTGGCTAAGGACACCTCTGTAAGCGTGAGCACCATGCAAAGGCTTCTCAAGGATGATCTCCACGTCTACCCGTACAAATTTACCAAGAGGCAGCTCCTGTCAAACGCCACTAAGAAGAAAAGGCTTGATAGAGCTAAGGTTTTGATCAAGAGACTTGTTGTTGGCACGCGGCCTCAAGTGCTTTGGACAGATGAGAAGCTTTTCACTGTCCAAGCTATCCACAACCACCAAAATGACAGGATTTGGATTCCAAACAAGGACATGGTGTCAGTTGAACGTTGCAGTTCATTTAGGAGGCAGAAACCTTCTTCCGTGATGGTTTGGGCAGGAGTCACTTCAACAGGCCTGAAAACACCTCTAATCTTTATCGACGAAGGTGTGAAAATTAACCAAACTATCTATCATCGGATGTTGGAAGAAAAAGTCATTCCCTGGGTTCAAGAAACAGTGGGAGAGGAAGGAATTACGCTTCAACAAGATGGGGCAACCTCCCACACAGCCAAAGCAGTCCAGCATTGGTGCAAGACCAATTTTAAAGGGTTTTGGGAGAAGGAAGTATGGCCCCCTTCTTCACCCGATTTGAACCCAATGGACTTTGGGATTTGGTTCATTCTGGAGCAAAAAGCCTGCTCAACATCCCATCCAAATATCGAAACCCTTAAACGAAAACTGAAGGCGTCATGGGAAGAAATTGACCCAGAAGTGGTGCGTGCCACGTGCGCCCAAGTACTTCCACGTCTTAGGCGCCTTGTGAAAAACAAAGGGGGCTACATTGAATAATTTGAATTTTATGTGAAAGCCCATTAAATTTCCATTCTATCTATTAAAAACTTGTTTCTTTTGCCCTTATAGTAAGTTGGATAATTCAGTTTTAATTTGTCAACACTTCGGTGAATCACCCTGTAGGACTGTTCTCAAGTGATTAGCGGACCTGCTTCCAGAGATACCAAGATAATGCTGTCTGGTTAAAATTCATTGCAATGAGATCAATTGCAATGTGCTTATTAAGCCTTAATGTACTTAATAACAAAGTAAAAAGGTAAAACAAACAGAGATTGCTTGAGTTTTCTTTAAGGTTTTTGGAAAACTAACTTTTTTGCAATTTTATTTACATCCAGGTTGACAAATTCGCATGTTGTTGGAGCAGCTTGCTAGTTCTAAAGAAGATGCTCAACAACCATGCTGTTAATCCTATAAAATTGAAGCAGTAACATGCACTTTATTGTTGGCATTTTCTTTTTATATCATCACGCTTACATTTGGAGAGAAAATTAATTTGGCAAAAAATTATATTAACCCTTTGGCAATTATAATTGTCCTGTAATGCAATTAGATTTCTTATTGTAATTTCAGTTTGATCATGTTTCTGTTTTTCCTAGGATTTTGGCCAATCATCAAACACTAATCAGAATGATAATCCAGCTCAACTTGATGCAGTTAACATTAAACCGAAGCCAAGAGAACGACTGAAGTCAATTGATACTTTCCGAGGGTGTGAAATTTGTTTTTACTTTTTCATGTAGCTGTGTGAACCTATTATTCTGATTGAGCTGAGCTTTCATTGAATTATATGATTGATTGGCTTCAGGGGCAATTTCGTTTCTTATTTTTTAAAATCAGTTGAGATTTGCGACATTGGTTAGATTACAAATTACAACACAATTAAATCCATTGTTATGAATATTATTTTTCATTGCATAACATTGTAATGTTGAAACTTGAAATTGTTTAAAAAACTTAAAAGAGTTGTCCATATAAAATGTAACAAAGCAAATGGCTTGCAACTTCAAATGTTATCACATGACCTGTTCAGCCAACAATCAATAATAAAAAATATTTCTTGCAATTACGTGCATTTGCCAACAAACAGATGAAAAAGGGCTTCATCACTTCATCAGAGTTTCAAACTGTTCTTAACAGTTCATAATTTCCAAAAAAATTAAAATGGACAAGATTAAACAATAGTAGAACTTGTTCATTGGACTGCTGAAAGTTATGTGGCATGCCATGGTTTAAATTACCTTTACCTAAAGGAAAAAGAGTAGCAAGTTACGCAAATTATTTATTTAGGCCAGGGATCCACCTTGTATAAATTCGCACCAAGGTTTAGTGTCAAAATATCAACGACCAAAATATCAACAACCAAGATTAAGTCTTGCGGGCACTACTTCATCAAAGGGTGGCACAGAGGCTTTGGATTCCAACTAACCTCTCATCATCCCAATATATGGAGGCTCCCGGATATCGAAAGTTGATATTTTGAGCAGATACCTTTGAATTTTTATAAATTTTCTTTGTTTTAAAGACTAAGGAGGTCTGCCATTATTTAAAGAAAGGAAAAGAGGTCTGCTAGGTAAAAGTTTGGAAAACACTGATTTAGATTGTATGAATGTTCATGAACTACAGAAATGTTTATGAAATAAAGAATGTTCAATTTTTATTTATTTTATGAAAAGTCTTAATTCTAGTTTATAGTTTTTTTTTATAGACAAAGCACTTTAACTATTTTGCTGTGGAATTAAAATTTGCAGTAGTACAGAGAAGATTGGAATTTGTGATGTAAAAAAATGACATTCCTTAAAGCTCAAATTTTATCAATATATAACGATACTTTTATTATTTTTTTAGTGTATTAAAATTTTACTTACACCATTTTTTAAGTAAAATTTGGTCGTTGGTGTTTGGTAGTTGATATTTTGACCGGATACCCGCACCAAAGTCTAAGATTTCCTTTCCCGGAAAAAGTTTTTCAGCCAGAGTTAAAAATAACGGTTCTTACCTAAAGCAAAATATATGATAAATTTATTTAGAAAGTCAAGCAAAGACCAAAAAATAAAGTTTTTACTGAAACCTCAAATTAAAGATCTTTTTTATTTCCGGAATAAATTTTTTTATGTGAAACGAAAAAAGTTGGGCGACTTTTTGTCTAAAATATTTATCCTTGTACTTTATTGCGACGCCCGTAAAGTGTAAATTGACGAATCAATTGGGAACCCCAGATTTAAGTGATTTACTCTGGGTAATTATTATTTGTCTGTTTAAGGTGATGTTTAATGACTAAATGTCTTTACACCGAAATTACTGTTAAGTCTTAAGCAAACCAATCCAATTTTTTGCAGGCTATGCATCATAATCATGATATTTGTCAATTACAAAGGAGGCCACTACTGGTTTTTCCGTCACTCACCATGGAATGGTAGTTAATATGTGTTTTTGTTTTTCTAGGTTGTGCTTAATGGTTATGATATTTGTTAACTATGGAGGCGGAAACTATTGGTTTTTTTCTCACGCCCCTTGGAATGGTATGAACTGTTGTCAGGGACCGCGCTAATAGTTTTTTTTGGAGGGGGGAGAAAATAAATTTATTGTGTTAATTGCTGATTACTGAACCCATTTTGGTTTTGAAACAAAAATTAGATGAGAGAATTGCCCTCCTTTCTCTTGCGCCAGATCAGTATTGTGCTGCGATAAATCATTAATTGCATTGAAAGTAAATCGTAGAATTAATTTTTCCCGTAATTGTTTTTCATTTTTTACTTATACTTTGAGTTAGCGTACAATAACAAATTTAACTCAAATTTATCGATTCTTTGAAACAAAAGGCTTTTTCTTTATTAAATGCTTTATTGAAATTGCTGTAATTTAATGTTAGAGTGTTGAAAGATTTGAGCATTATAAATAATTCGAAAAACGAGAAAAAATGCAGTTGCAATCTTAAAGAATCAAAGAGATGATTTTTACAACGCTTTCAATGTAAAAGCTCGACTCCGTCTTTACGTTGTTAATACACCGACAAAGAAGTTGGTAACTTTTGAATGGTTTTTCAACCAAAATTTTGTGAAGCGCTTAGATTATACTGGTTGATTGTAAAGAATAAAATTAATCACGTTCAATCGCGAGCACAACAGGTTAACTTATTGTGAATATGATAGGGAACCATTCAGTGGAACGCGACTTCTTCGTGTCGAGGACTTTTTACTTTTTACTCCCCTCGCAGTATAATGCTGAACGTCAAACTGAAACTTTGTGAACACCGATTTAATAATGCTTTGTTTGACTCGACTCGGAATCAAACCTAAGCTTCAGAGTCAAATGCTGTGTTTACTCGATAAAAGTTTACCTGCAGTCCATGGCATTGTAACTTATTAACCTTGGCTGGATAAGAATTGAGCTATAATATGTTCACTAGCTCAGAAGAAGCAATCGCAGTCTGGTGTATACGCTTGCGGTTGTCCCATTTTTCAGAACCAAACTGCAGTTTCGACATTTTTCTTCAGGATTAACCGTAGCGGATCTGGTTTTTCCTTGGTTCATGTTTATCATGGGAGTGAACATCACTTTGTCCGTCGACAGCTTGTTGCGGAAAAACACTCCTCGTCGCGAAATAGCTTATAAAGTTGTTCGACGAACACTCATATTGTTTGCTCTTGGACTTTTCATCATAGGCCGCAACAGTAAGTTGAACCTCGCCGGAAACTTTATTTAAGCGACATATTGTTTATTTGTTTATTTTTATTCGCAATCACCTCAATTACTTTAGTGCGAATAGAAATAAAGGTTGTGAATAAGGAGGCAGCGGCTAAACGAAATACGTTATCAAGCGCAGAAGGTCAGTTGTGCACGGTCGCTGTACCTTGAACAAAGCAGTGTGGTGCTGCAAAGAAATGGAAAGCGACAAAAAAAATTTAATACACACATCCAAGTTTTTTTGTTTTTTTTCAGCTAAATTCTCGAGCTTTCGAGTTCCTGGCGTGCTGCAGCGCTTTGCAATCGCCTACTTGTTCGCCTTCGTCTTGCAGTGGGCGTTTCACGTGACCCCATCCGATATGCGTCAGCGCGCGACCAAAGGTAGCTCGGCTTACTTAGTAATGACGCGTCAGTCATTTAAACGCTGCGCGTAATCAGGCGAGGTTCCGACCTGCTGGTATCCGCTGCGCGATGTTGTTCTTTATTGGCCGCAGTGGCTTGTCGCCTTCGCGCTGGAAGCGGTGTGGCTGCTGCTGACGTTTTTTCTTCCAGTTCCCGGTTGTCCGAAGTAAGTTATAGCACAGATGGCACTAAAGAATACCATCGGTGGCATTGTGCGTCATCTATGCCGAACTCGAGCTCACCGCCTGATCATGGTTTCGGTCATATATATGACCAGCTCTGCGACAAAACCTGGGTGAGCAGACTGTCCCTAATGAGAGTTTAAAACTTGAAATCATGGTCGGGCAACTAGGTCAGGATCGGCGTGCGCGATGCACAATGCCGCTTCTACCAGTGCAGCAAAGCATCAGGTATTAATAGAAACCAACAATCTTAAGTTGTTTGTGTAAACGCGACTCTTACTATTTTTTTTGTGCAAATGTCACGAGGTGTCTGTGTTTTATTGGTTGATCATTGACGTTGTGTTGATATTGATGAACACAAGTTTAATTTGTAATATGCTCTTTGTTCCCGCTTTTTTAACAGGCAGATGCTTCAGCCACTTATTCAGCAATTTGCATATTTGTTTAAAAAAAGAATTGACTCACAAGCTATCTATTTTTCGAAATATAAAAATCAATTTTTGGTTGCAAAAGAGTACAGAGCATTTAAATTCATTAAGCTAATTTAGAGTTAAAAGTGATTTGTTCCTTTCTAAAATTGCATGTTTTGTTGATTAACTTTCGTTTTCTGTTTTGGCTATGTCGTTGTCAATTATAATTGTAAAAGTTAGAAAAATTTATTCCTGCAACTATAGTTGGAGACCGATCATCTTACAAACATGATATGATATGGTATGGTTTTTATACAGTGATGGATATTCAAAGTTATGGGCCCAAGGCAATAATTCCCAAAAATTGGTGTTCTCTAAAAAAAAAGAGCTTTGATCTCGGATTTCCCTATTTTTCCCAAAATCATGGTGATCTCTAAAAAAAAAAGGTCTTCACTTAGATCGGATCGCTAATTTCGCTATCTTCCCAAATCATAGTGCTCTCTAAAAAAAATTTTCACTTTGATTTGCTCTGATATTTCCCTATTTTTCTCCCAAAATTATAGTAATCTCTAAAAAAAAAAGCCTTCACTTCGATTTGACCTCATATTTCGCTATTTTTCTTCCGAAATCATAGTATCTCTAAAAAAAAAAGGTCCTTCACTTCGATTTGATCTCGTATTCGCTATTTTTCTCCCAAAATCATGGTGATCTCTAAAAAAATGTATGAAGCAAAATGAAACTGTATGCGGTATTTTGATGGAAGGGGCCCGAGGCAACTGCCTCATTCGCCTCACCCAATATCCACCACTGTTTTTATAGTACCAAAGTAATTGTTATAAAGCGTCTTTTTAAAACCACATTTAGATCCTACGTACATAATTTATTAAAGTGTTTTCTATTTTCAAATGCCTATAACCAACATTGGCATTATTTCATGAAGAACCTGTTTTTAACAAGCTTTTTTTTTGCATCTTCTAAATCTCAAAATGCAACAGATGCCAAACTCATGCAATATGGAACTTTATAAGAAATTTACTTCCTATCTTCTAAAATTACTGGTCTGAATATAGGGGTTATTTGGGACCTGGTGGACTTGCGGATGAGGGAAGATATTCAAATTTATCATGCATCGGAGGAGCGGCCGGTTATATTGACCGGTGGATATTGGGTGATGATCATATTTATGGTCATACCACTGCAAAGGTGCGTGGTAATCAATGTTATTTTTTATACATTTAAGATGTATAAGTATGTCGAATGTGACACTTAATGCTAAAACTTATTGACTTAAATTTTTTGATTGCGATTAATTGTTGTACCATAAGGTAAGAAAACCTTTGTACCGGCGTTTAATTTTGTTCAGCGATTTCCTATCTTAAAAAATAATAAAAGAAATTGCTTATTTATTTACTTGATCATTCTCACTTATTGTTAAACTTGCTTCTACCTTAGCTTTGTCGGCTGTTCATCGCCATAAGACAGAGGTGGTTGTAAGTAAAGCTAAGAACTTATTGGACGCTTTTTCGATATGACTTCCACCTAAAGACCTAAATGGGGATGGGCAAGGTGACTTGTGTATACGACGGGCCAAATCTATTTCGATGAAAATGAATATGCCATATTTTGAAAGTTTTCAATCTTGAATCTATCATGGTTGAACAAAAAAATTATTATGCTTCTTGTGGTTTGTTTACGGCTTAAAACAATCAATTACTCATACAGATAAAAAAGTTATGGCCTGGTACGGGCGGGTTTTAAAAAGATGCTTGGAAGCACAGGGCGCAAATTATCGGCCCGTGCCGACCTCTACCGTCATCTACACGTTTTTTTTTCACATAAATCGAAGCTTTTGCTTCTGCAAAATAACTTTAAAGTAATGTTGTTTAATAAACCCATTTTTGCGAGACATTTTTGTAAAAAAAAAAAAAAGATTTTCTATGTTTCAGTCCTTGAACATTCTGTGCCGTCCGTGACGTATTTAAATTTTTTTTAATGATGAAGATTATATATGTATATTTTAACAATTATATTTTGGTATTTTTTCTTTGATTTTGTTTCGTTTAGTATTGTTTGGTAGAAATTGTCACGTTTTTAATGATTAAAATACCGCAATCTTTGTTTAAACTGTTGCAAATCAGCTTTAGTCTCTAATACAAGTTTTAAAACCGTCAAACTAATTGATTTCTCTTTTACAGCTTAATTTTTGCTCAAAAATCGTTGTAACCATCAGTGCTTATAAAAAATTTTTTATTACTTAATAATTGGTTTAAGCAAGGGGCCATTAATCTAAAGAAATCCTCTGCCACTTTTTGCAAAAAATTTTTCCTGAATTCTGATTTAAAGTAATCTTTTGTGCGTTTCCCAGTTGACATTTTATTTTCCTTGAAGACTCTTGTCTTAAAACGATTGTCAACAAATGGTTTAAACCGGTATTTAGAAAATATAACCTGAAATAGGTTTTTGTATCGCTCAAACCACATTGTTTTCGGCTGCTGGATAAATATTTTATGAAATTTATCTGAATGTTTCCGAATAAAATAATCTTTTTTTTAACTCCTATTCCAAAATATACTTTTTCTATAAATACTATTAGTCGGCAGCGTGGTCGAGTGGTTAAGAGCGCCGTAATTCTGATCAACACGGTGTCGGTTCAAAACCTACTCGCGCCATTCTGTTGTGTCCTTGGAAAAGACACTTTACGGCGCTTTTTCCTGCTTGATAGTCGTGGCGAGCAGTTTTTATTCATATCTCTATAAAAAACCAAAATAAATTTTAACCGGACAACAATATCTTGGGATCACCATGAGCAGTTCGGGGTAATTGTTTGCCCTATGTATAGCGCCTCCGTTGCTTTTCTGCGAGTCAGGAGGATATAAATATAGAGATGAAAAATACTTGAAGAGTTCACTGGTTTTGCGACTCACCAAGCACAGAGCGTTGTTGAGATTAAGTCAAATGGTTTGATCAAGTTTACTCTTATGTTGTTATTAAATAACTTCAGACTGTCTACTATCCCACTACGACGGAGAGAGTGCCATATGACCCTGAAGGTATTCTTGGAGCAATCAATAGCTGCTTGATTGTATTTCTTGGATCTCAGGTGATTTATGCTTCGATTCTTACCGGTGTCATGACTCGACTTATTTTAACTAGATCTTATGGCTGCATCGAGCAGCACTACTGCATTAAGAATTTTATTTGAAATGACAAAAGCGCGAACGTTTCGCCGTACTTTTTCTCTCGTCAGACGAAATGAAGAAAGCTAGCAATAATAGGTTTGAAGTGACATTAACTTTTCATCAAAATGTTAGAATTAATTTCAATTGATTGGATAGTGCTGCTTTTATAATATGAATAAAAAACTCTTCTCTCAAGGGCAGTGGTGGGCAAACTACGGCTGGCCAAGCATTTAATGTTATACTAGGAATGCGGCTAATTTTTTTGGTCTTTGGAGTAAGTTTGAGGCGCGAAATTCCGTTGTAAATACTAGTGTGGCCCTCGAACAAAATCAACTTCCAAATGCCGCACTTTTCCCTCCTGACCTAGGTTGTACTAATTTAAACAATCGCTTTGGATATTTGATAAAAAAATTTAATTCAACTCCGGTCCGAGTGGGTAGTTTAAAGTGAATAATTTGATTATTTGAAGAAAAATGTTAAAAAGCCTTTAGAGAAATCTATTACCCATTTTAGCAAAGTCAAATTGACGATTTTATTTGACTAGTCAAATTGCAATAAATTAATAAAATCAGCCAAAATTCAATGGCCCAAATATTTAATAAAGAAATTAAAGACTTAAACCAACTAAATCAAAATAAAAAATCGATCTCAACCTATAAAGTTCATTATTAGTTTCTGTAAAAAATCAAAAATTAAAAAGTTTAAAAACATTATTCATTCTAATCAGGTCCTGACTCCAAATACACAAAGTGAAGCCTTAAAGAAAGCTGCAAAGCAAACAACATAACAGCTGACATTGTGACTATCAATAACATAATGATGACGTAAAAAATTTTTCATTATGATTTGGTTGGTTTTATTTTTTAATTTCTTCGTTAAATATTCGGCCTATTAAAGTTTGACTGATTTTATTAATTAATTTATGGCAATTAAAAAAAAAATGTAATAATTAATCAAAAGAGTTTTGTTTGACTTTTTGTATATTGATAAGTTGCTTTTCTATCTATTTTCAACAGTATGCAAAATAACTGACATTTTAACATAGTCAAGAACATCAGTGTTAGATGCAGTCATCCAGTGTTTTGAACAGAGTTGCTAGCATAATGAATGTAGAGTCCGTAGAACAAATAGACGATGTGATGATGTTAATGATGATGATGCTTCAGATGGGAAAGATTTTTCTTTATTACGAACAAGCAAGATCGCGCATCACTCGTTGGTTTTGTTGGGGAATGGTTTTAGGAGTGATTTCGATAATTTTGTGCCGAGCTTCAGCCAACGAAGGATGGATCCCGGTCAACAAGAATCTCTGGTGAGTTTGCACTTTCTGTATCGATATTGTAGAAGACGCAGGAAATGGACTCTTCTCTTTTTCATCAAAGTCATGATCTCGTCACTTCTATATTACCCTCTGCTTCATGTTCCGTTCTTGTTCTAGATTGTTTTCAGCTGTAATTTTCAACACGTTCTTGGTTTTTCCATTGTTGATTTTGGTTCATGACCTCGTATTTACTTCAATTGCTATTTATTCATTTTTTATCCTCCTGAGTCGCAGGAAAACGTTGCAGGCGTTACACTTCGGTACCTGTCAGCGATTACCTCGACCTGCTTTCAGAGATGCGAAAATATTGCTCACCGGTTGAAAATTTGTTTCTTCAACTTCAAGTGGCCACGTCTTCTGCCAAAGCCGGCATTGCATGTCAACAGAGAAGATTTCAGATACAGTACCTCACTAATAACTTATTGTTCTGTATAAATTGGTTGCGTATACTCTTGTGTTTGTAAAACTTCTATGCGTGGCCCTCAGCATTATTAAAATTGCATGTTGTGGTTCGTTGTAATAAATAGTTGCGCGCCCCAGTTTTAAAAGAAATAATAACCAATTTGTTTTTTCCTTGTCTAATGCTCAGTCATTCTACATGAGTTTCCTATAATTTGCTCATTGGATTCTTTTTATAATCGTAAAATCTCAGGACTCTCACTTTCGTCACGACGCTATCGTGCTTTGCTTTCCTCTTCATGATTGTCATTTACATTCTCGTGGACGTAAAGAAGTGGTTGTCAGGATCACCGTGTGATTTTGTCGGTGAGTTTCAATCTTTACTCGATTGCTTTAGTGATTGTCAAACATCATACAAACGCCACCATACTTGCTCAGGTCATACTTCATAAGCAGTTTTTTTGGTTAACTAGAAATAAAACTTATTGAAAATTTAATTTCTTCTGTATTGTCAAATTCACTCAAATAGCAACATATAGAAGTTGTTTTTTTTACATTGCATAATCCCATGACCCGATGTTTGGAAATGTTTACGAGTTGTGAACAAACAGAATGCCATTTGTCTCATGTTCGGTGCATCCCCTGTTCGGCGTGCCTGATGCACGAACCTTACATTGCTTTATTCAAGTGATTTAATTGAAATCGAAAACTTAATTGATGTCGTAACAATAATCAAACAATTGATTTGCAGTAAAATTAGGCTTTTCTTACTTTAACGAAACCCGAAACGTAGCTGAATTTCAAAATAGCTATTTAAAAAAAATGAAATTGAAAAGAAATTGGAAAAATTTGCTCCCAAATTATATAAACGTATTTTGCAAAAACAGCCATTTGCCGAATGAGTTGCGGAGTATGCCAAAGCAGTTTCAATTTCTGATAACATTTGCTTTTTCAACTACAATTTTTTATGGTATTAGAACTACCTGTCGTAATGCAAGATTTGAAGTTTTTTCTCAGCGATATAATCTCAATTCGCCTGAGCGATGCTTCGCAAAGGTCAAGCGCACTTTTCTTGCTTCTATCGCAATTTTGTATTGTAGATTGAAATTAGCGTGCTACTTTTGTCTAGTTCGTAGGGGTCTTTCCTTGGCACGAAGTAAAATTAAATCAAATTACAAAGTAAATTTTGCGCAAAAGGTAATATTAAAACAAAAAATGCAGCTTATTGGAAATATATTTGCAATTTGCCCTGCCATCTAGGGCTATTTTTTTCGTCAAAACTTTTTAAAGAACCATAAATCGTAACTGCCCGATTCTAAATCGAACGGGAGCCGTTCACACTATGCTATCGCAAAGTTGAAAAATTATTTTAGTTCAAGAAGACTTAGTGACGCTAAACATAATCAAGTCTTGTTTTTCATCTTCCAGGAATGAATAGCATTCTGGTGTATGTGGGTCACGAAACATTTCAAGAATACCTTCCCTTCAGTTGGGGAGCGGATGAATATTCAACGCACGCGGAGTGGCTAGCTATGAATATGCTGGGAGTGTTTTATTGGGTGCTTATTGCGTACTACTGTTTCAAGATCAAGTTTTTTGTTAAAATATGAGTTTTGCTTTATTTTTTCGTGTTAATACGTAAGTTGTAACCAACTTCAAATGAATTGTGCAATACAATGCAAAAAAAGCAATCACTCTACGTCTCAATTTTCTTCTTTAATGTTCAATTCGCGTTTTAATTGATCGAAGTTGTATTAGATCTTTTAACTACGTTTTTTACGTCAAGTGATCACATGATGCTTGTAAAGTGACACACAGACCGTTTTATGTTAAACACGAATTCTTATTCGCTCGTAAACTACTGTCTTGATGTAGTTGTGCTTCTAATTTCGACTGTTTTTATATTTTTTTTGCCGTAAAAGTATTAAATAATTAAGCCAATGAACTTTGCAGTTGTTGTACATTTTGTTTTCCCGATTAATTTCGCAGTAAAAAAAGTTTATAACCTGACTAGGCAAGTGCGACTCTGCGATTCAAAATTAGAAGTTTTATTCAACATAAGGTGCATCAATTTAGACAAAATCTTTCTCAAATTTATGGATCTATTAAAAAAAAACAAGCAAAGATAATCCATAGTGGTTAGAGCGAGGGATTGTGATCGACATACGATTGTGATCATTGACATCGATTGTGCCGAATCGGAAGGGTATCCATTCCACATTTCGATGTTCAGCGGGGATCTGCTAATCGGCAAACTTCCTTTTTAGGACGGGGCAACACCTGAAAAAAACTTCCTTTCAAGGCACATTGCCAACAAGTTCCAAAGACCCACTATTCTTCAGCTGAACATCGAAGGCTTTACTGCAAGCAAGATGAACGTTCTTCATTACCTTGCTCTGCAGTCTGGGGCACTCGTCATCCTACTGCGGGAGACCACTGCACTGATGCAGAGAAGTTGATACTTTTAAACTACCAACTAACTGGGTCTTTAGGCAGGAAGCGTGGCCTTGCCACGTTTGTGGACGAGCGACAAAGGTACATGCTTTTGGACCAATCTCCACCGACATCGGAGATTGAGTGGTTGTGCATGGACGTTGATGGTAATAAAATAGTCAACGTTTACAAACCTCCACTAACACAATTGCGATTTCTAGATCTCCAAGTGTTTCCTCACCCCTGTCTTTATGCTGGCGATTTTAACTGTTGCTAATTGGGGTTACGATGATAACAGTCCGGACGGTGAGTACTTGGCTGGCTGGGAAAGTATTAATTGTCTTGCGCTCCTATACAACGCCGAGGACGCCGCCAATTTTTACTCCAGCCGCTGGAACACTGGAACCAATCCAGATCTAGCTTTCGCTAGCGTAGGTCCAAACAGTCGCTTACCGGATAGACGTGTCCTTGAAAAGTTTTTCAGGTCACAACATCGATCTTCGCTTATTACACCGCCAAGGTTTGCTATGGCAGTGCCAAGCATGCCTGTTAAGCGATGGAACTTCCGCAAGGCGAAATGGATTCATTACATTGCTTTGACGAATAAATTCGCAAAGACTTTGTTGCCGCCTGATTCACTTGATGTGGATGCGGCTTACCAGGACTTCTGTAACATCATAAAGAAAGCAGCCAAAAAGACTATCCCGCGCGGGTATCGAAGCAACTATATTCCGTGCTGGGATGCAGAGTGTGAATCCCTCTATAAAACTTTCCTGCAGTCTCCTCAGAGAGACGACTCAAGTTTGGCTGGTACAGCTCTGCTTGCCAAGCTTGATAGGAAGCGGAGGGATCGATGTCCGAGGCAGTTCGGGTCACGACACTCTCCTCGTCACTGTTTCGTCTCAGTTAATGCTATTGCATCTCAGCTGGCCAGAAAAGAAAAGATATGAGGTTGTTGACCGCAGGTCATCAAGACTTGTCTCTCAAGAAGTGTCTGACTTTTGGAGGACCACAAAACCAGATCCAGTAAATATCTCTGATATTCTTTCACAGAGAGAATTTGCTGCTGCCCTTCAAAACTTAAAACCAGGTAAAGCTCCCGGCCCTGATTCCATCTGCCCAGAGCTTTATAATCCATGCTGGAGCTGCTTTGAAGTCCTTGTTACGTGACTTCCTCTCTTCCTGCTTACGCCGACTCAAAATTTCCAAGATCTGGAGAAGAGCGCTTGTGGTCGCGATCCCAAAGCCAACAAACCCCGTGGGGACTCAAAAGAGTTATCAACCGATATCTCTGCTCTGTGTCCTCTACAAGATCCTCGAGAGGCTTATCTACGCCCGCGTTGAGCCATTAATCGATCCACTGCTCCCTAAAGAGCAGGCTGGATTTTGACGCGGGAAGTCAACCGTAGATCAAGTTGTTCCACCGACTCAGAACATCAAGGATTCTTTTGAGGCTAAAAAGAAGGCCGGTGCCATATTCGTCAATCTGACAGCTGCTTATGACACTGTCAGGCACCGTGGCCTTACATGCAAGCTGCTGAGGCTACTTCCGGATAAGCACATGGTCAGAATGATTATGGAGCTTGTCCGAAATCGAAGTCTCACCCTTATTACCGGTGACAGCAAGCAAAGCAGACTACGCCGTCTTAAAAACGGCGTCCCTCAGGGATCGGTTTTGGCTTCCCTCCTATTCACATGTATACGTACGATCTTCCTTCCATAATTTCCAGAAAGTTTGCTTATGCTGATGATTTAGCATTGTTGCACTCTTCTGGAAACTGGAAAGCTTGGAGGGGACTTTAAGCCAAGACATGTCCACATTTTCAGTGTATCTCCAGACTTGAAGGTTGAAGCTCAGTCACACTAAGACGGTGACGGCAGCCTTTCACTTAAATAACCGAGAGGCCAAGCGTGAGCTAAAAGTCTACAATAATGATAGACTTTTACCGTTCTGTCCAACCCCTATTTATCTTAGGGTAAAACTGGACAGATCGCTCACGTTTCGTCACCACTTAGTGGCATTATGCAAAAAACTATTTTCGCGCGTTACACTGCTGAGGCGACTCGTAGGCTTGGGATGGAGTGCTGGTGCCAAAACACTACGCATAGCCGCCTTATCTCTGATCTGCTCAACAGCTACTGTGCACCAGTTTGGTGTCGCAGCGCTCACACTCGTCTTATAGACAGTGTCTTGAACGACGCCTTGCGCATAGTCACTGGATACTTGCGTCCCACTCCAACGGACCACCTACCTATACTCTCAGGCATCCAGTCAGCTAAGCTTTGCCGACTGGGAGCGACACTCTCGTTGGTCCACCGTGAGTCTCTGGACCCTGATCATATCTTGTATGTTCTTTAAGTGGGTCCTCAGATGCTCGCCAAGTGAGACTAAGATCCAGACGCCCATTTGTGCCAGCTGCGCGGAATCTTTTGGACAACCTTGCCAGACTTGGCATCCGTGCTTCTAAATGGACAAATCACAAATGGAAAACGGAGTACTGTAAAAATGCTTTCAGGCTCCATGCTTTTGTGCCTAGGACCAGTGCCAGGCCTGTTGGGATGGGCTTGTCCCGAGCAGCTTGGGTTAAGCTCAACCGCTTGAGAACTGGTGTTGGACGATTCCATGCACAAATGGGGTCTCACTCCTTCATCGAATTGCAAAGTGCGGCGCTGTTGAACAAAACGCAGACCATGTTCTAATAGCGTGTTTTATACATCGGGCATCACATGGAACACGTGGTCTGGCGGTTTTGAATGAGGACGAAACTCGATGCTGGGTTAATAACATCACTGCCAGCATTTGATCCCGGCAGTACAGCAGCCTGAGGTAGTAAAAGGATAAGCTTCGGCCCCAGTTCTGTTTGTGTCTGACCTGGAGTGGATGCCTCTTCAAACGGTGTATTGATCAAAAGGTGTTTTAATTTGTTTTTCTAGAATTTTGGAAAGATTTGAATTTAGGAAAATCAGGCATTAATTTGTTAATGATTGTTTATTATCAGATCTAAAAATAGAAAGGGGTTTAGAAGTTTTTAATATTTAAGGACAAATTTCTAGTTTAAATGCTGATGTGAAATAAACAGAAAGTATAGGAGCTAAGACTACAATAGCTTCCGCAAGAAAAAGTTTTTCATAGTACCACAATTAGAAGCTTTGTACGGCAAGAATTTAATAAGATGAAGAAAATTTCAATAAGAAGAAGCAGATTCAAAACAATAATATGTAGTGCTGGGTTATTAAGGTAGGTAATATTAGTATGATCTTAAGAGGGAGATTTTTAAAATTTTTCGGCAATAGTATAACAAATTTCAACAAAAAAGTTATAAAAGCTTTCAGCAATTTGAGACAGGCCTATATTATTAATCCAAATCGGGAATGCGGACTCGGACTCGGGACTCGTCAATTCGGTGCAAAATACATTTGGACTCGACCACGCACTCGCCTAAAAAATAGCAAGTCCAACGGACTCGCTACTTTTTATAATTTCTTTTGAAGGTCTAGATTTCATGTAGCATCAACGATTTGAAGGTTTCGCAGATTAAAGTGAAGTTAAAATATAATTTCCTTCCTACTGTTTCTCCTCACTATTCTAGATTTTATAACTATTTCTTACTCTGTTGCGCTCAAGATTGCCCTTTTTTTTGTAATAGAAAATGTTCAATACTTGTAAAGAACAAAAATATTGCCAGTAAAATATTTTTTACAACTTATGTTAGTTCTTGACTGACTTTTTCCACAAAAGTCGAAGGGATAATGCTTAGTTTCAGACAGGGACTCGGACTCGCTTTAACATTTTGCGAGTCCGCATCCCTGATGCAAATATTATCAATAGAGGCTTTTGAGTTGAACATTTGAACGTTTAAATGGTATTGCTGAGCAAATAATCTGCGGAGTTTTTTTAGGATTTCTTTTATTTTTTTGAAATGCGATTAGAAAAAAAATTTTTTTGGATAGGTTTTTAATTTGTATTAATTTGTTGGCATTGGTTTGATAATATTGTTTTTCGTAATTACTGCAAAACAGAAAGTAGTTGCAGTAAAGCTTTTGTTTGTTTTTATTGGATACCAGCAATCCTCTAGTTATTCAGGACTTTTAACGTAGACCATTAAACCTTCTAAAAACAGTTTGAAGTACTGTAAAGCATCGTGATCAACTACTTCATAAATATTCTACAGTATAATTGAATCATTAAAATGAAATTTGAAATTATTAAAAATGGACGAGTTCCTTCTCACATTGTTCACTCAATCAATAAAAACACCTCCATCCCATTTTTTCGTATTACCAGCCAAATCGTTGCTTTCCGTTTTAAGCGGAGTCACTAAGGTACTTTAGCCATAGACTCTACAATGCTTTAACTGTATTTGCAACAAACATTATATTTTTTTTAAAAACAGCAAATATCAATTTGACCGAGTTACTTTTACATAGAGTCGAAGCAAAACATTTTTTTTCAATCCAAAAATGACAAACAAAAGCAATAAAAACTTTGTCCTGCAAATTTTTAAATTGTTTTCGCAATTAAAAAACTAGGCTATTGCAGTAGAATTCTTAGTGTAGCTGTCCTTAGCTTTTATGGTATAATAATATGATGGCTCAGCTAATATTAAGTTTTTTGTTTTAAACAGAGTGATTACAAGCCAGTTTTTTCGAGCTTCCTAAATACTCAGAATATTGTAGCACAAATTTTTGAGCTGCTTTTAGGAATTTTATTTTGCAACTTTTACCTTTTTGGAATGCAATTACAGTAGAACTTGCCTAATTTGTCATCGTTTACTTTGTCAATTCGCTCAATTTGTCACTTTTTTGTCGGTCCCGGCAAAATTTTTATGTTTTATGAACATTTTAGTTTGTCTAATTCGCCATTGTCTTAATCGCCAAATCGCTTAATTCGTTACGTCTTTCTCTACCTGAGAAGCATTTTGTTCGGCTAATACGTCATTTGCAGTTTCGCCTTTGATGTTTAAGCAGTTAGTTTAGAAGGTGTGAGAATTTAAACAAATAAAGGATCTTTTTCTGAGAATTGTTGCATCTCGTAATTTGTTTATCGAATTTATACCTGACGATCACATTAAAAAAACTTTTTTCGGATAGATTGAGGATAGTCTTAAAATTTGTTTAAAAGATGTTAGATTAAGAGTCTAGATCAGGGCTGTCCAACCTTCGGCCTGCGGGCCGCATTGTGGCCCACTTAAGATTTTTATGCGGCCCGTAGGTTATTCCAATTTTTTAGTTATATGTTCAAACCTGTATCGCATTACTTCTCAAACTGTGTTCCGCAAGCTTGCTTTTTATTTATTTAGAAAACAGAACCTTTTTGAGACGAAAATCGAGAAATCAGAGTCTGATTCAAAAAGAAGGTTTTTTTTTTCTATGGAACACTACATTTTTTAGATGAAAATCGAGAAATCAGAGTCTGATTCGTGGTTAAGACCTTTTTGCGCCCCCCCCCCCGATTTTAGCTAAATTTATAATTTGACCCATTGTAAAAAAAGGTTGGACATCCCTGGTCAAGATAGAGTAAAAGAATTAGAGTTTAATTTTGACGAAAAAAAGTTTTTTTTATGTATTTATCCTGTAAACGTCTAGATAGTTGCCACTGGCGATGATCCTTAAAAATACAGTACTGCGATGTCGAGTTACTACATATGATAAAGTATACGAGCTGCCATGATGTTTTTATTTGTTTGGATAATTCGTCACTTTTGAATAATTTTCTTAAGATTACGGATTAAGTAAATTATACTGTATTTTCAAGTATTACACTATATCATCAAGTATTATACTGTATTATCAAGTATTATACTGTATTATTAAGTATTATACTGTATTATTAAGTATTATACTGTATTATCAAGTATTATACTGTACTATTAAGTATAACGCTGTAAAGTGTGATTTATAAAACATGCTAGGTCGTTTGATTAAGCCGACGCCAGATTTCTGGGCAAGTCTTTTCCAGCCAAACAATCGTTGTTTCATCCACTGTGGTCAGACTATTGATTTTGCGGGATGGAGAGTAAAGGAAGCAGTTGAAAATTATACGGTCTGCCGTTTCATTCTCTGCGCCACATTCGCATGTTGTCGCGGAAGCCAAGCCCCACTTGAACATAGTTCATTTTTGTTGTCAATTTCCTCGTGGCAAGTCCTGGAAACTGAGCAAATCAGGAAAATGGTAACACTTAGAGGCCCTGAAGCACATCTCTGGGGTAAAGAATAAACCCTAGTTCCCGGATAATGGCGGGAACTTTTAGGTCAGCGCCAAAAGTTAAAAAAACGCTCTTTTTAGGACGCGACACCGATGTCAACAGATGTCGAAGACTTAGTATTCCGTGGCCGAACACCGAGAGATCTCACGGCCAGCAGCAAAAAACATACTTTATAACTTATTCTATTCTCTTTGATTTGCATAACAGAACTATGTGAAGAATTAGCTGCGTCTTGAAGTTTTATCAAAGGCCAAAATATGCAGTTGCTCAAGGCTATAAAAAAGGTCGACTTTGGCAGCGATACAACTGGTATAAAATGGTATTCGGATCACCGATTTTAACTGAATAGTGACAAAAAACAATTGTACGAGGGGGTTCAGAAAGTAATACAACTGATTAATTTCTTGCAGCATTCATTTAACTAACATCTGATTCTTTTACAGGTTATAGATTGGTAACTAAGGTTTACAGATTTTGTAAAAAAATAAGGGTTTGAATTACTGCAACCTGCAATTTAAATTTTACGCAATCCCTGTATGCCTTCTTTGTTAAAAGGTAAAACTGGCATGATTGCCCCAAAGCAATCTCGGCAGAAGTAGAGTTCTTATTAAATTTCTACTGTCGGAAGGAGAAACAGCTCAGAATATAAGCAGAAGGCTAAAGCAAGTGTATGGTGACAGTGCGATAGACTACAGCACAGTGACGAGGTGGGTAAAGCGAATCAATGATGGACAGAAAGAACCTGCTGAAAGCGGGCCAAGAAGTGGTGGGCCATCTTCTGCTCACAGTTCTGCTAACATTGATTAAGGAAAACAGACGCATCACTATTAATGAGCTTGCTGAGTAATTAGGAGTAAGTGCAGGGAGTGCTGTAATGATCATAGATACTCTGGGTTATTCAAAAATATGAGCAAGGTGGGTCCCAAAGCAGCTCACAGAAGCTCATAAACAATCCCGCCTAGAAGCTTGTTTTGAACTTCTGGAGTATTGCCATAGTGACAAAACCTTTTTGCAGCAAATAGTGACTGGAGATGGGACTCGGGTTCATCACTTCGAACCAGAGTCAAACAGAGGATCAATGGAGTGACATCATCTCACCTCACCACGCTCGAAGTTCAAATCTCAGCAGTCTGCAGGAAAAGTGATGGTTACTGCGTTCTGGGATAGTGTTGGTGTGATACTGGTAGACTTTATGTCCAAAGGAGCAACAATCAATTCAGATGTTTACATCGATACATTAAAAAAGTTGAAAGCAAGAATACGAAAAGTTCGACCTGCAAGGTTTTATTGCAACATGACAACGCTAGGCCTCACATCAGCCTCAAAACCCGTAAGGTCATCAGCTCCTTTGGCTGGACAATAACTTTACATTCCTCATATTCGCCAGACCTGGCACCGTCTGACTTCCATTTGTTTGGGCTCTTTAAAGAAAGTTTGAGGGGGCGACATTTCTGTAGTGATGAAGAGGTCAAAACTGCTGTTAGGAAGTGGTTAAAAACGCAGCCTGTAGAATTTTACAATGAAGGAATATGTGCACTTGTTAAAAGGTGGGAAAAGGCGGTTCGGAAAGCGGAAGATTACATTGAGAAGTAACTATGAAATGCTCATGCTATATACTTTCTTGTGATGCACGATTTGCGTACCTTTAAAACTCAATGTCACGAAAAGAAACCTGGTTGCATTATTTTCTGAACACCCCTCGCAGAAACCCAGAACTGTTGATTGGTATGCCAAGCAATTTCATGCACTGTGAAGCGAAGTTTTAGCACGACATGAAAGTGTGGCAAAAGATCGTTATTTTTCACAGTTAATGTTTGGAAATATAGAGCATTACATGTAAATAAATCGTTAAGGTAAATGACCACCATTTGTGGAAAAACGCAACTTTTCTTAAAATACAAATTTTTTTATGTTTTACGGCAAAAAAACAAACTTGCCCTTCTAATCAATAACAATTTGATGATTATAACAAAATACAGGTTGCATAAGCATAAAACTAATCGAAAAGCTGGCTATAACCTTTAGTATATGACTTGCAACGGAATAAACAGAAACTTTTAAAATGTGAATCGAATTCTATAAAAACTATCCGATGCTATTGAAACTTTGTTAAGCGACTGTATAACTTGGCTACTTATAAAATTGATCAAGGGGTGATGGCATCGACTCATCATGAAAAATTGCTCTTCTTTCTAAATTGTTTTTCCCGCAAAATATTTATTTATAGCTTTTGAATGTTTTATTACTGTGTCAAAAAATAGCTCAAAACCTGCAATTAAAATTCACAAATACATTACGCAGTTCCATAATAATTTAAAAAATTGAATATAAATTTGTAATAACTTTACAGTACTCTAATTAACACATAGGCAAAGTAATCAGAAACAAAATAAAAAAAAATTGCTAATAAACAAGAAAAATTAATTCCACTTCATAGTGTCGATTACTTTTTCTACGTCGAGATGCCACATTGTCACTTTGTACAAAATTTCCAGGGTTTGACACCTGCATTTTCAATGTTGCAATTACATGAACAACAATACAATTTTCGGATGAAACTATGGACTGTTTATATAAACATCAGGAGATGCACAAGGAGATCGGAAGATGTTGACAAGCAATTAAATTATTATGCAAGTCAAAATTAAAATTTACTGACAAATATCACCCAAGTGTCGCATGAAATAACTGTAAAAAGTTTTAAAGCTAAATTATTTACATCACAAAAAATTTTCACTGTTGAATACTCTGCTTTGTGCTTTGGGGCTAAATTGGTCTTGTTACCATAGATTTTTTACTTTTTGTAACGAGTAAAGCGATGGAAGGTCAAAAGGAAAGGTTTCTAAAATAAAGTGCATTGGAGAGAAGGGACTGAAAGTGAATCTTGGAAAGACAAAGGTGATGGTGTGTGGGTCAGAGGATGATTGTAAACTCAGTGTTACATACAAAATGCGACCAATGAATTCATGGAAGATGTTCGAAGTTGATAAAACTTCAAGTGCAGTAAGACTTTTTGTTTGTAGTAAATGTGATAAAGCGACAAATGGTGCGGGAGAAGTGCAGCAGGAGGTAATGTGTGATGCAATGGAAACTGTGAAGGGATTTTGCTATCTTAACGATAGGTTGAATGCCAGCGGAGGATGTGAGGCTGCAGTGACTGCAAAAACAAGATTGGCATGGAAGAAACTCAAAGAGTGTAGGGAGATACTGTTTGGAGAAAAGATTTTCTTGGAGGATGAAAGGAAAGGTATATAAAAGCTACGTAAGATCAATTATGTTGTATCGAAGCAAAAAGCGGTGCTTGAGTGAAAATGAAGTTGCTATTTTGAGAAGAGCAGATAGATCTATGGTGAGGGCGATGTGAGTTGCAAAGTTGGTGGACAGGAGAAATACAGTGGAGCTGATGGACATGTTGGGATTGAAGGAAGCAGCAGATAAGCTGGCAGGGCAAATAGTGTGAGGTGCCGCAATTCTTCCTACACCAATCTGCCGCATCTTCTTTTCTCAAACAATCCTTCTTATGTTTCCTTCAACTTCTTCCCTCCATTTCATCCTCGGTCGGCCCTGTTTACGTTTTCCATCTACTTCATGTACCATTGCCTTCATCAAAACATCTTCCTCAGGTCGTCACAAAACATGAACATTTTGAGACGACCTGAGGAAAATGTTTTGATGAAGGCAATGGTACATGAAGTAGATGGAAAACGTAAACAGGGCCGACCGAGAATAAATGGAGGGAAGAAGTTGAAGGAAACATGAGAAGGATTGGTTTGAGAAAATAAGATGCGGCAGAGCGGTGTAGGAAGAATTGTGGAAGTAGTGAGATGCATCCGGCAACCTTTATTTACTGGGGATATTTAAACCGGATTAAAATTGGATTGATGATATCAACTTTAGTTTGCTATTTCGGACAATTGTGTCAAAACTGTTACGAGAAAAGAAACCTACATTCATTAATCATCATACTAAATCAATCATTGAAATCAAGGTAGAAACCACATTGACGAGACAACTGTTTAAGTGGAAAGTTATATACAATTAACAGTTCGTGAAGTTACAAACCAAAGGACAAATGGAAATTAAAATAAAATTACACGGTTTAATGACTATATAAAGAAAAGAACAAAAATATACGCCTGTTTAAAGTTAAAAAGATTGAAGAGAGAATTACGTCCGCGCATCAAAACGTAAGGATATCTAAAAAAAAAAATCGACGAAAGGTTTCGCCGACAGTCAATGAACCGAGCAAAGAAAACATTTTCGTTTGAACCTTTTCCAGCTCAGCTTGCGGAACCAACTCTTGGATTTCAACGCTACGGGAAAGGGGGAGGGGCAGCCATTCACAGACATTCACACAGCTGTACCACGCTCCAGATTCTGTTTGATCTCGGCCGTGTATTTCCCGTAAAACTTCTCCAGCTTCTGATTATGTCTGGCGTTTCCTTCGTTAATGTAATCCACATCTTTTGCTTCATTGTAAAAGCGACGACGACTAAATTCCTTCTTTTTCGCCTTTCGCTCGACCAGGTCGTTCACCATTCGGTCGATTCCCTCTTTAGTGTCCTTGACCTGGCCAGGCAACAGAGTGTTGAGGCCCGCATAAAACAATTCCTCCCCCATTTCTTCCTTGCGGCGGTTGTAGTCCTCCATGTCGGGTTTGATCTGTTTGGCAATCTTCCGATAATGCCTCGCGCCTGCTTCTTCAAACGCTAAACAAAATTTTTTTACCATAATTAGTTGACAATTAAGAAACAATAAAGATTTCTATGTTTAAATAATCTACGACTGATTCCAAATAAAACCACTTTTAAGATGAACAATAATTTTAAGAAACGGGCGGATACGGAGCAAGAATAAAATTACAACATCGAGCTACTGTGAATGTTGCGCCGTGTTTAACACGCATCAGCATAAATTAAACGAAACATTAGTGTCAACTACCTATTCTCCCTACTCGCAGTACATCATCAAAGACGCAACTATTAGAAATATACGTATACAGCGATTTAAGCGATTATATCCAGACTTGCTTTCGCAAATGCCAAGATATTTTTGTACGGTTATAAATTTATTTGGATTTTTAAATTTTTTTATGGGGATATAATGTAATTTAGGCTGCTTGCTCAGACCGCGAAGCAAAAAAGTGTCTCTTTAAAGGGCACAACAGAATGACGAAAATAGGAGTTAAACCGCGACATATCGATAGGGTTCGCTGGTAATGCGACGCTTCCACCTACTCGGCCATGCTGCCAACTATCATCGTCATCAAGATCAACTAAAAAAAATCATTTACGATTATTCAATGTTTATAGCACGTCGATCAAAGATTTTATGGAGAGTAAACGCTGGTGTTCTTGTCGTTTTATTTTAACGACGTGTCACAGGGCCGGAGGCTAAATGCAAGTGGAAAGAGACATTACAAGAACGAATGAAATAGTGTTGCCAGGCACAGAATTGTTTCATGACGAACGTTAAAGCTTGTACCTTAGAAAACTCTAAGTCTAGAAATAAAAGTGTTCATCAAGATAGAATGATCTACAGAATGCAAAATTATATATATAATCATGGATTTAAAGCCGACGTAAGAATCACTTCGCCGCATGTTTATCTGCGAATATAAAATCAATACTCTGGCTTGGCAAAGCTGTGATAAAATTGATCTAATTTAAGCTTTTTTGCGATCTATTTTTGTTGAACTCATGTTGAACACAATATTAACCACCTTTTTTATTTATAATGCTAAATGATTTTCCTTCATATCTTTAATTTCTCTCTCCTTAAGAGACCAGCTCTGCAAACATAACTGTCTCAAGCAGACTGTCTCGCATAAGAATTTAAACTTCGGAGCCATGGTCAGTCAGTGAAGACGAATTCGGCGTGTCTAAGGCTCGTTTACACTACGAGCGTAGAATGGAATATTCTTTATTTTTTTTGTTGATCTTTATACGCTTAAAATCTAGGCGCGCGCTAAGCGAAGCAAAAAATCAATAAAGCAAACAAAGAACACTCTATTCCACCTTCGTAGTGGAAAAGAGCCCTAATGCAATGCCGTTTCTGTAGGTGCAACAAAGTATCTATTTACGTACAATCTATCCATGTTGATGGATAGGAACCACAAAACTTTCATTAAGATCACAATGATTCATCCATGGTTTTATAAAACAGAACCAAATATTATATTCCATCAAATATACAGAAGCTAAAATTTCTTTGAGGCAAAAATATAAGAAATCATTTGACTAACTAAACTAATACATGGAGATAAAGTTAAAAAAGCTTTACACAGTTTTCCTTTGCATTAGCATCAGCTTAGAATAGTTTTTTGCAAACTTTTTGGGCCACGGACCCCTATTTGCAAGTCTTTTTTTTCACATACCCCAATCTTATGTCACATAAATTTTTCTGGCCAACCAACAAGGAAAGATAATACAAGGGCAAAATAACATTGAATCATGTTTATTAACAACATTGACAACATCAATCAGATGGATGAGGTTGCTTTGTACTGCACAAGATGCTGTTATTTCATTTTGACTGAGTAAAATGTTGGCATCTTTTCTCTGAAGTGACACGATTGGGAAGGTTGAAGCATGTCTGACAGGTTTTCGAAGCAATTACAAGTTTTCGAAGCCAAATTTTATCAGCTACTAATGAACTAAATCCAAATTGCGTTCTTGAAAGAAAATTAAAAGTTCTTCTCTAGTTCACTTAATCGTTCAACTATTTTTCCTCGCGACAGCCATCAAACTTTTCAATGGAGCAAAAGGCTTGAATGTTCAAAGTCTAAGTCATCGCAAAGTTTCGAAAACTAAGTCATCGCAAAGTTTCGAAAACATTCGAAATTGAAGTGAGCAAGCCTTGATAGAGCTTAAAATTTTGACACAAAAAGACAAGGCTTCAGACAATGATTGTCCCAAATATATTGCATCAAAAACTTCGCGATGAATCATAAAGTGGGTTTGTGTAATGTTTGGTACTTTTTATCTAATACGAGCTACAGCCCCCAAGTGCTTGCCAGTCATTGAAGCGGCACCATCGGAGCATATATCCACACATCGCTCCTAAGACAGTTCTGATAGTGAAAAAAAAATCACAAAGTACTGGTTGTTCTGCATTGCATTTGATGATAAAATATAAAATCTTTTATTATTTCTCCACCCCAACAATATCGCACATAGAATAACAGTTGTGCTTGGCTCGCAATATCTGTACTTTTATTTAATTGGATCGCAAATTAAGTTTGTTTCAAGCTCTCAAGCAACTGTGCTTTTATGTCATTCGGAATCTCATATATTCTCCTTGAAATTTTGTCGTTTGACAAAGGAATTTATTTAAACTTCGGTGCGCATTCGCCATTTAAACTGCTTCAAAGTCAATTGCTGCTGGAAGAATTAAATTTTCGGCAATTGTTTGAGTTTTTCTGGCACGAGCCACTCTTAATGCCACTAAATAAGATGCTTTTATTAATTTTTCATTTGACACCAAGATTTTGTGAAAACTTTTTTCTGCTTTAAATATTCTTTCTTTTTTTCTTTCGAAAAAAGGCAGGGGCTTTCCAGTTAACTCAAGATGATGAGTCGTCAAATGCCGCTTCAACTGCTTTCATACCTTCCTTCGACAATGTTTCGTAAAATTCGACAATATTTTGTTTCACGCCGCCTTCTCGCAGCAAGCTAATCCCTCGTTAATCGTCGCTTTACTGACTTCGCAAGCGCAAAACGACTGGAATGATCTTAATAAAGTTGCGAACACTGCCGTCTGGTGATAAGTCACATGTTATCAAAATAAATCGTTATAAAACAACTTTCCGATAAGATGGCGGAACAATAATGATTTATGATTGCAAAACTAATGAATCAATGTGGCCATAATCTGTGACAATAAATGAACATACTTTACAATATATACGGTTGACACTTTTTGTCATATTGTCGCAAACCCCCTGTGCTTTCATCATGGACCCCAGTTTGGAAAACCCTGAGCTAGAGCTGATAAGCGAGAGAAAAAAAGAAGTCATGAAATGCTGAACAAATGATTTGAGTCAACGGTGAATAACCACAGGCCTAACGGCCACATGCAGTCTTAAATGATGAGCTGAAGAGGGTAAACACATATATCATCTACTACTGATTGCAAATTCAATCTAATATAATTTTTTCCTTTATCGCAGCCTTGTTTTGAAAAGGGCTACATAATGAATAACCAAGACTATACTGAAATATAGTATTGAAAGAAACTAAACATCATCAACAAGAAAAGGCTAGGTGTAGGCAAAAAAACAATCTTCATTTGTGATCAAAAGCACGAAAACCACGTTCTGGTTTTGATCACAGATAAAGATTTTTTGGTGTTCACCAAGTTTTTTATTAAAAGCAAACCAACTGGTGGCCTTTAGCTAAAACTAATTTTACTATGCGGCCGGACACGGCGAAAAGGATGAGCGCCCCTGAAGCAATTGAACACACGCTCCAATGCGATCATCCCGTGTTCCCTTGAGGCTCATAACTGAAAACCTCCATATATCAACAAATCTAGTGATAACCGTAGTATTGACTATCTGGATATTAAAACACACGAGAGAAATAAGTAAAAACAAAATCAAATTCTTCGAATTTACTTGAAAATCCCATATCCGGATCTTTTTTTCGTTTAAGAGCCACCTCCTTTCTCTCCGCCTCAGCAGCACCAACATGGAGCAACTTTTCGCGGTCGTAATCTTTCCCCTTTTCGGTGCATTCCTTCCGGGCTTTAATCTCGCTAAGTTTATATTCCGCTCGTTGCTGTCGATTTTCCCAATTCTTCGGCAACTTTCCTTTTCTATCTTCTTCGACTACTTCCGCCCGGTTCAGCTTTTTCGACTCGATTCTTTTCATTTTCAAATCGCGCAACTTTTGAAGCCGATCGGCCATTTTGTCTGTGGTGGTGGACGAGCTTGGCTCCGATTGCATGATTACTTAACTAAATCTTTATTATTTAAAATCTGCACAAAAAAGAAAAAAAAAGCAAATGAACTCGATTAAATGGTCACATTTGAAATATTAAAACGAAAAGTGCGCTTTATGTTGCAACGGCAACCCTGGGGTAATTTGAAAAGTAGCGACAAATGGACGGAAAGCAAGCAAACTTAAATTATAAAAATAGCAATTAACTTAGCAAAGCAAGCCACAAGTTAGCGGTGAAGCCATCAATGCATTGCATTTCTAAGCGTTGAACTAATAAGTTACAATACCCACACAAACCATTCAAGTTGCCATAGCACCATAATAAATCAAGTCACACTACAAAAAATGCAACTAGTAGCAACAAAAGAAATACAAAAAGACAAAATTCTATTGTTCACTTGGCAGCATCGTGTTGAACAAACAAGATAATATATTGTTTTAAGTTCACAAAAATTTATACAATCAAGTCAACCACACTTGATTGAAAAAACGCCACTCAGTTTTATTTGTTACGTCAATTTACCTTCTTTATTCACAGGACAACGTCGAAAACATTACATTCAAACTATTACCACTGATCTAATACGTAGATATTACTGTTTGGCTGAAAATTTTATTTAGTTTTTTAGTTTATATTTTGAGATATACGATTTAAATTTAGCGCTGCTTGCTATAAACACCAAGTAAAAAAAGTACCATAAGTGTCTTTCCTAAGATCATAACGGAATGACAAGAGTAGGTGATAGTACCAAACACATTCACTTCAAAAACGATGCTTTTACCTACTGTTTGTTTGTTCGTGTTTACCTGGCACATACCTAGGGATTGCAACCTCTTAAATTTCTGAGCAGAATATGAGAAAATTATTTTTGGCTGATTGCGTTTAAAAAGAACCCTGCTACAGCCAGACGCACACCTCCTTCAATTTTTTAAACAAGGTGCCAATGCATGCTCGGCAAAATACTACTGACCTAGTAATGATCTGGAATGTTGATGGTCATTCAGATCTTTTAAAAATACAAGGCCCACCCACAACCATGGGTGGCAACCATTGTCAGTGGGACTTTTATAGATATGCAATCAGATGCATCACCCGGCAATAAAATGACGTTGTGCGTGTAATAACGTATATCGTTTAGCCGCTGTTTCCCATTTCGCAATCACTTTTTCCATAAGAACTTCGAAACGTAATACCTTGATTGCAAATAAAATGGAATTGAATTAAATTGAATTGAGTTAAAATGAAAGTAACATTGCTACTCTTTATTGCAAACAATGATAGCCAAGAGCCAAGTTAACAGGCTTGTCCATGGGACATATTTTTCTGTT
This sequence comes from Diplosoma virens, assembly GCA_963680785.1. NCBI lineage: Eukaryota > Metazoa > Chordata > Ascidiacea > Aplousobranchia > Didemnidae > Diplosoma > Diplosoma virens. Next base: position 28,195,116 of record OY796894.1, read on the forward strand.
CCATGCAATCCCATCCCATGGGAATTTATGCCTGTCCCATCCATCCCACGGGATTCCCATTATGATATTAATAGGGAAAACAGCTCATTTAAAATTATTAAATTTATGAAAGTCACAAAAATAAAACAGAAAATAGACTATGATGTCACTGCTGCAAATGCGCATCAAGTTAAAACCGCGCCACTTTTTCATAAATTAGAAACAACAGGTAAAGACATAGTGTTAACTTTGGTGACGCACCAAAACGTAATCTTATATAAAAAAAGCTATGTGTATTTATTTATTTATCCGGTTTCCCACCACAAAATAAATAATAGATACAAGTATATAAAGAAAAAGGGAGAGTAATAAGCTCTTAAAAGGTATACAGTATAAAAACTAAGGGTAGCTCTGACATAATCAAGTTGCTATGACATGCTACTGTCTCATGTCAAATACAAATGTGTGCTGTCCCATCCCATCTCATCCCATGGGACGTTTCCCATGGGAATGACATTCCCATGGACAACCTGCAAGTTAACATAGCCTGATGAGACATCTTTAAGTATATGCAATACAAAAATAGTCCAAAATAGACATGACCCTTTTTAACTACTTGATTGAAAATAAGTCTTTTGCAAACAAACTATTTTAAAAAGTAAACCAAATCAGTTTAAGCAACTATCAACTACCAAAAAAATTTCAAAAAAAATAGAATTACCACAAATCAATCAAAAAACTGCATGTTAAATATGAAACCAATTAGTTACATTAATTAGTGGCGAAAATTCTGTAGTAACTTTTCTCTTACTGTATACAAAAGCTAATGAATGACTCTGACTAAAGTGGCATAAACAAAAACCAATACTTATTTGATTAAAATTTGAAGAGATTATTTCTTCAAAAAAAAAAACAAAAAAAAAACAAAATCTAAAGAATTAAAATTAAATGATAAGTAATCTAAAGGTAAAGAAAGTTAACAAATTAACAACTAAATTACAATAAACAGCAAATTTATTGTACAATTCCAACAAATTAAGAAGAAAAAATGCATATAAAGAATAAAACTTAAAAATGTAATGGTTTTGCTCACCAAGCATTAATATAGCTAAAAACTTAACTTACACTGTAAATCAGCAAAATAAGGCAAAAAAATATTAAAAAACATTCACCAAAAATGGCACTTGATTAAAAACCATCTAACAAAGTTAAAAGTTAAATTGGACTTTAAAATGAACAGAAAAAAGATCTACCATTCATCATTTAAAACATAAGGTTACAGTTCACCATCAAAGGTAGGAAAAGTCCAATATAATATAGTGACAATTAAAAAGATATATGTATATATATACAGTAATGCCCTCTTCTTTTATCTCTTCTCTACTTTGCACTATGATTAGTTTGATCTAAGCATTTCTGAAACATTAATTTTGAGGTTCTCCAAATAATTTTAAACTCCAACTTAACACAATTAAAATCACTCAACTTAAGTAAAAGAAATTAGAAAAATAGAGACTACTCTAGAGAAAAAAATACTGGAGTACTATACAGCAAAAATTACAAAAATAAAAGTAAATACTAAGCAAAAAGAACAAGACAAAACAATATTGCATACATTATAGTGTCTGAAAAAAATTCACTGCAGTCTTTAAAATTTAATCAATACTCAATTAAGATTTTTGGACAAAGCTAAGTAATTTAGCTAAAAGTCTAATAAAACAATTTTGTATGTAATATACTGCCAGGTAATACTAGGCATAATTTCTATGCAAAAAACCCAGTTTTTGAAATAAAACTTCACAACGTTGATAACTGACAGCAACAAATATCAAAAGATGGGAGTGCTAGAAATTTTACATTATAAATTTTAAAATCATATTAACTGCTTAAGTAATGAATATGAGTACTAGTAAATAAAAGTTGTAAAATTCAATACATTTAACTAAGTTGAGACTATTAAGTTCCAATTAAAAAAAATTAGCCAGCAATTGATTAGCACTTCCAATAAAATTAGATAAAACTGATAAGCTATATAATCATTAATGGACAAACAAAGCAAAAAATTTATTTATATTACACTGGTTAACAGCACATTTTAACAGAGATTCTGGTGGGCATTATAAGGAGTATTTTTGATGCTGATTCCAAAGAAGTTTTTACTTTTTCTCTAGCACATCACGTTTTTGAGATATTTTTGTTTTTATAATTTTAAATTAATTTTTGTTACTAACCATTTTACAGTCCAAATACAACAAAGACATTTTATTATGACATCGTAGAATAACATTCTTACGTGGTAAAACAATGTAAATAAAAGCACTGAATGGCATTAAAAAGATGGAAGTAGAAAGTTTTGCAAGTTATTATTTAAATAGAGAACATGAAAAAAGTTTGAGCATAGGCTGGTGCAAAGGAGGAAATAATATTAACAATGCATGGCAACTTGTTATATTTATTTATTTTGACAGGTGTAAAATAGGTAGGCCCACATTAATACAATAGTATTTTTAAAATTCTCAAATATACTCATAATGCCTAAAAAGTGCTTAACCTTCTAGTGACCAACATTCCCATTTTGGAAACATGATTTCAAACAATCATGCACAGCAAACCAATGCAGATAATGCAGTTTTTTTAATGTGTTTAGATAATTTGTGGTTCAGTAAATAAACTACCATAAAAAATTTTTGAAAAAAGTACATGATAAACATACAGTGTTGTTTTAAAAATAACAAAAAACAGACATTTAACCTACGTTTACAATTTCAAATGTAGGAAGAAAGTATAAAACTAATCTATAACCTTTACATTTCCCCTTTTTCTACAACATTTATTCTATTATGTCTCTGAATGCTAAATAATATTACATGCAAAAAGGTTTTTAAAAGTTCATTTTTATTAGCTGTTTCCAAAATGGGAACGTTGGTCACTTCAGGCAGTAAAATATGCATTATTTCCAACTTTTTTATATATTTGTTTTTTTTTAAAAAAAGCAGTACCATATTTTCTCGATTGTAAGCTGCAGTTTACAATTTTTTTTAGTTAACATTTTTGCGGTTTACTTTCGGGGGCGGCTTACATTTTCCAACTACAGTAAACATTTATAGAAAACTTGGTTAAGTAAAGCAACTGCATTGGATTAAGCATCAACAAACTCAACTAGATTATGTCTATTTTTGAAAGACTTACTAAAATAGGCATAAAATGAGATAGAATTCTAAAAGTGATAAGAGACTTCCAAAAGCAAGATAATCTACCTAGCTTTTAGAAAGAGAAGATAAAAAGTTTTCAAATCATTCTATTTAATTTATAGCACAGAACGTGTTGCAGACTTTTAGATATTGAAAGTTTTTGTTCAAAAATGAGTAAATGATGTGCATATTCTGTGGAGTTTAAAATTGAGGTGATTGAGTTTGCAAAGAAGCATTCAAATCAAGAGACTGGGCAAAAGTATAAAGTAGATGAATCGATGGTACGACGGTGGATTAAAGCAGTGTTCTTCAAACTGGGGGTCGTGACCCCCTGGTGGGTTGCAAAAGGACTCAATGGGGGTCGCGGAATGTTTCAAGAACAGTATTAAAGTATTAACAAGAATACATTTTAAACAGAAATGAGAAAAACACATCCTGACTTGACAAAGCTGAATGTTACACCTTGAGTGAGCTGAAAAAATTTTATTTAGAGAAACAAAGTAAGCCTACGCCTCTCCCAGCCAGAACAAAACCAAACGTAGACAAGCCATCGTGTATGACAGAACTATTGTTACATCACAAAACTTCGCTTCTAGTTGTTTAAGATTCAGTGTTTAGAGAGCATGCTGAAGAATGATAGGCTACCAGTGCTGAGGGAAGTTAAATCTGGTTAAATCTAAGCAGTTAGTAGTGACTGAGTTTGATAAAAAGTGCAGTGGAGCAGTAATTGTTCTATTAATGGCAATTGAAACGTAGGCGAGTTAGTATTTATAATTGGTTGCAGTTTTTGGATGGATAACATGCGCAGTAAAAATGGGATCTTTTGTAGAAAGTCCCCGCAGATATGCCGAGAGGGGGGGGGCAAGGGGGGTCACTTCCCCGGGCTCCAGGCCCTTGTTGTTCCACAAAATTACATATTTGTTGAGAGTATGTATGTTTTATTAATATAAGTGCATTTACGGAGGTAAATTAAAGTGAATTTTGTTAAAAACATTTTACATTACCTTTTATATGACTATACACAAATTTGAATTTATTCGACAAGGGGCCCCTAATGGTATTTTGCCCTGCCACGTCATTGGCTCTCAGCGCCCCTGAGCCCCCGCCACTACTCAAAAAATTAGTAATTATCCAGTTAGAATTTTTATAAGGGTTAGGTTAGGCCAAAGGTGCAATATGCAGTGCTTAAAACGTGATGAGCACTATCTGTAGTAGCCTACTTAAAACGTGGCAGGGGTGTTTTTCTCAAATCTCACTTTTTTACATTAGTGGCAGGTGGTTTCTACAAAAGATCATAAAAATGTTCATGTGTTGTATAATTTAACAATTAACATTCTCATTTTCCTGAATCACATTCACTTTCGTTCTAGATTTTATAAAACCATTAAAGTAAAGAAGAAAAAGTTTTAAAGTTAGGCTGCATACTATTCTGTGAACAAGTAATTTTATAACAACATAGATTTTTTAAATTAATAATTATTAAACAACCCTTCTCATCATGGATAAGTGGTTGAAATCAGAGCATCATATCTCACCAAACAATTCAAGTATTGAAAAGTCAATGCTAACTGAACAACCAAGTGGCAATATGGAAAAGACAAAGACCAAACATTCTTCCATAAAAAAGAGAAAATACAATGAAAGTTACTTACAATACGGCTTTATGTATACCTGCATAAATAATGAGCATCGGCCAGTATGCTTGATTTGTAACGAGAGTTTGGCAAGTGAAAGTATGAAACCTATAAAATTGAAGAGGCATCTAACTACAAGGCATGCTTCCTATGCTGAAAAGCCGTTGATGTATTTTGAAAGGTTATTGCAATCCGTGAAAAAGCAAAGGCTATGCATGGAAAATCATGTATTTACTAATTTTAAACATTTACGCGCATCTTATGAAGCCTCCTACCTAATTGCAAAGAGCAAAAAGCCATTTACAATTGGCGAAGATCTTGTTTTACCAGCAGCTGTTAGAATAACTGAAATCATCCATGGTCATAAATATGCAGATGAATTAAAAAAAATTCCTTTATCAGACACAACAGTAAGCAGACGAATTGAAGACATTAGCAAAGACCAATTTGAAAAGCTAATTGCAAGAATAAAAGGGATTTCGAAATATGCAATCCAGATTGATGAAATATTTCAAATAGATATTTCAAATAAGGCACAATTGTTGGGATATGTCAGATATTGCTTCAATAATAATGTTCATGAAGACCTCTTTTTCTGTAGGGCATTAGAGGGATACACAACAGGTGAAGCAATTTTTCTTAAAGTTAGCAACGTTCTCGAAGAAGTTGGATTAAAGTGGGAAGACTGTGTGGGGGTTTGTACTGATGGAGCAGCAGCAATGCTAGGAAAAAATGTTGGCTTTCATGCTAAGGTGAAATCACTAAATACTGGACCTATTACTTTCACTCACTGCATAATTTATCGAGAGGCACTAGCATCAAAGAAAATTTCTGCTGAATTAAGTGTAGTATTGCAAGATGCTGTAAAAATTATTAATTACATTAAAAGCCGTGCTCTCAATAGCCGTCTTTTTTCCAATTTATATAAAGAAATGGATTCAGAGTTTAGCTCTCTTTTGCTCCATACAGAAGTGAGATGGCTGTCAAGAAGCAAAGCTTTGAAAAGGCTGATTGTGTTAAAGGATGAAGTAATGCAATTTCTGTCAGAAAGTAATTCAGATTTGTTAAAATATTTTCAAGATAAAAACTGGCTGTGTAAACTTTGTTATTTGTCAGATATATTTGAAAAACTAAACAATCTGAATTTATCTTTGCAAGGACAAAACTTGAATGTTTTCATACTGATTTCTAAAATTGAAGCATTCATGAAAAAAATTACTATATGGTTACACAAGGTAGCAAGTTCCTCATATGAGATGTTTATGTGCATGGAAGATTTCATCCAAGAAAATGAGCTAGGTTTTGATACAATGAAACCACTGGTGATCAACCACTTGACAAGCCTCAAAACTCATTTTGAAAAGTATTTTATGCCAGAGTTGGATACTAGCGAATTCCACTGGGTTCAAAACCCATTTGACGTTGGAATCAAAAAAGTAAGTCATCTCTCACTGAAACCTCAAGAAGAATTTTCAGAACTCTCCAGTGATTTTAATTTGAAAGTAAACTTTTCAAAAAAAAGCTTAAGCTCCTTTTGGGTTAGTGTAAAAACAGAATACCCATTATTGTCAGAACTGGGCATGCTCGCTCTTCTTCCTTTTGCCTCCACTTATCTGTGTGAAAAATCTTTTTCAACACTAACTTATGTAAAAACAAAATATCGATCAAATTTGAAAGATTTAGAACCAGTACTGAGACCCGCCATCACAAAATAGAGCCAAGATTCAATCTTTTGTGCGAGAAGATGCAAGCACATCAGTCTCATTAAAGGTATTGGCAATTTTATTATTATTTTTTGAATATTTTCTGTATTATTAAATTTTATTTTATTGTTATTTTAGTCTCTGGGGGTCATGAAAAAATTTGGCCTTGCAAAGTGGGTCGTGATGAAAAAAGTTTGAAGAACACTGGATTAAAGAAAAAGCAAAGCTAAAAGAGGCATATCACAAACCTGGACAAACAAAAAAAAAAAGTCAAAGCTAGGCTGTGGTAGAAAACCAATATTATCGACTAGTATAGAAGATATGTTAATGGAAAAAATTGCCCACGAAAGAGAGCAACAACATCACGTTTCCACTAAATTAGTAACTTTTTGGGCAACAAAAATGTCTTTTGAAAATGGCATTACAGACTTTGCAGCTTCTCGTGGGTGGTTGTTTAGATTTTTGCAATGATTTAATTTGACGATCAGAATAAGAACAACTACTGGGCAAGTTGTGTAAAAAGACGTTAGTGTAAAACTTCACAAATTTGTAGAATTTAATAAGCAGCAAAGAGATATACATCCATTTCAACTGTCAATGATTGCAAACATGGATGAAACTCCAATATGGGCTGACATGACTAGTGCTAGAACCATTGATCAGAGAGGTGTGCACCCAGTTCCAATTAGAACTACTGGTCATGAAAAAAATGAACTGACAGTGTGTTTAGCAGTAAAAGCAGATGGTACTAAGATGACACCTTATGTTGTGGTCCTGGCTAAAAATGCAAAGAATGAGCTCAAATCATTATCTGATGTTATAGTTGCAGCAACACCAAATGGTTGGATGAATGATGATCTTACTATGGATTGGGTAAGAGGGTTTGGACCAATTTCTCCTTTGCAAAACGTATGCTTGTATGGGATTCTTTTAAATGCCACATAACTGAGGGTATAAAAAAGCAATTAAAATTGTGCAACACTGTAATGTCAGTAATTCCTGGTGGCTGCACAAATACGGTACCTGCAACCACTTGATGCTAGCATTAACAAACCATTCAAGCAAAATTTTCGTGAATTATATGATATGCGGTTCCAAAAAGGCAAATTCAAATACACAACCAGTGGAAAAATAAAAGCACTGAGTCACTTGCAACAAATAAAGTGGGTTGTTGAAGCATGGAATAAAGTTTCAACAACATTATAATCAACTCTTTTGATGTATGTGGAATCACCACTGATGATGCAACTAAAATATTATGTCTATGCAATGAACAAAATGAGGCTGATGATGAGGAAGTTACAGGAAATTTGAATGATATTATTAATGACTTTGATAGTAGCAATGATGAATGTGTTTCTACAATATAAATAAATTCATGAAATACTTTTAGTTAATTTGAAAGGCGGTTTACATTTAATTATAGCAATTATTAAAAGCGGTTTACAATCAAGGGAGGCTTACATTAAATTTTAGTACTTATTACATGTGGTTTACAATCAAAGGCAGCTTATAATCGAGAAAATATGGTATGTGAAAACCACATTGGCAATTTTGAAAAAAAGATGATGCAATTTCATGTAATAAAAGTTTTACTTGAAGCACAGTGAAGGCAATAATTTGTCACAATGCAAAACTATGAACTTGGAATGTATTACTCAAATTGAAAATATATAACAATAGTTTTAGCCACAAGTGAGAATACTTTTTTCTGCTATCAAAAATAACAAGATAATTTTTAAAAAATTCAGTGCTGGTGTAGCTGTTTTGTTATATTCATATTTGTGAAAGCTGTTACCCATTATGCTTGTTTAAATTTTTATTGTTCATCAAACAGATACTGTATTATCTACATTGTTCTTTGACAGGCAAAAAAGGATCATATTAAGATTTCAATTTCTGGCTAGTACAATGGAAGAAGTCAAAACTCTTGATAGCAATATTTGTGACATTGTTATACTTCCTCCTACATCATGTGAGCAAGAAGTTAATGATGAAGAAGATGACAATGGTGTACTTGATCAGGATTATTGGCTGGATGAGGTTAGCTGGAGAAGTTGAGATACATGACATATCAACAGAAAGCAAGGACTGAAAAACTATGGATGCAAGTCCACGATGGAGAAAAAAGAACATCTATCTCTGGGTCCTCATGAAGCACCATCATCTTCTGATAATATTCAACAACATGTTGGCAAGGATAGCTTTGAAATTTTTTTGCTTTTCTTAAGTCCAGAAATCACTGATTATATTGTGCAACAGATGAACTTATTTGCTAAACAAGACAAGAATGAGCAAAATTTTAGCATAGATACAAAAAAAATGTCACATTTTATCAATTTGCTTCTTATTAGTGGCTATCATAGACTCCCTAGGGAAAATGATTACTGGTCAACAAGTACTTTAGTTAGTTAGTGTTAGTGTTTTTTTTATTCTCGATCATTATTAAACAGTTTAACACGAAAATTATAAACATTAAAAAGATCAAGAAAAGGAAGAAAACATTAATCTTCACAAGAACTATGAGCTAGGAAAGATTCAAATCAATTAAGCCATTTTTGTATGTTGCTTATAACCAAATTTTAACACCTTCCAAACTTTCAAAAGTCAAGCATCTGTTTGAAATGCTAAAGCAGTGTTAGCAATTTGGTATATTTGATAAATTCATCACTATTGATGAGTGGATGGTTCCTTACAGAGGACTTCATAGTGCTAGACAATTTATCAAAAATAAAGATTTAGCTATAATGTGTGGATCCTTGGTGACTCAACTGGTTTTCCCTATAATTTTGCAATCTATTGTGGTAAAGAAAGTGACAGGGAGGGCCAATTAGGCTCATATGTTGTCAAAAAAATGCTAATTTCAGTGACAAATAAAGCATCTCATGTTGTCTTTAATGACAACTTTTTTTACAAACTGCCAATTTTTGACTGATCTTTCCAAACAAGGCATTTGAGCATGTGGTACAATTAGAGAAAACCGCACTGGACATTATCCTCTCAAGACAAACAAAGAGATACAGAAGCAGGACAGAGGAGCTTCTGATTTTCGATTAAACAAAACTGTGCTCTGTGTAAAATGGAATAATAATTGTGCTGTAACAGTTGCCAGTAACTAATATGGCATGACACCGATAGATGAAACTGAAAGTGCATGAAAAAGGAAGTAAAAAAAGTACTAAGTCAGCCTCATTGTATTTGCATGTACAACAAAAGGTATGGGAGATGTAGACCTTTGTGACATACTGTTATCCACATATAGACCACAATTGCACTAAAAAAAGTGAGGGTGAAATCTATTTTCACATGCCCTTAATTTGCTGGTGGTTGCAGCTCATCAGTTCTACAATCACATTCACCCCTTCAACAAATTGAATCATCACTGTAATTTTCAAATAACTGTGGTAGAAACACTAATAAAACATCAGATTTTGAAGGTTTGCCTGGGTGTTCCATTAGCTCCAGCACCACTAGCTGTGAGATATGATGGAATTAATCATCATTTAGTGCCATGCAAGCAGAGTTGGTGTGTTTTTTGCTCCAAAAACACAAGACCTATGTGCCATAAATGCAACAAAAAACTGCACAAGACAAGATGCAGCAAATGATTTCACACCAAAAACTAATTTGCATGTATTAGATTTTGCACGTGCTTTGCTGAAACTGTTTTGTGCTTGTAGCAAAATACTGTAATGAACTAAAAACTACTCATTATATGTTGCTGTTGTCAATTATTTTGAAATACATTTGTTCTACATAGAAAAATGTGCTGTTCCATTATTTCTTTACAAACACTACCCTACAATAACCAATGTTCCCATTTTGGAAACATATAAAATTTTGGGTTATTCATGGTTTAAAAAAAAATGTCATATTACATCAAATAAGACTAAAATCAGTTGTTTTTGAAAATTTGAATGAGAAGTAACGATTACTTACTAAAGGGGTAAACCATCCAGATCAGTTTAGCTTTGTCTGTGGAAAGTTTACAAGCAAAGAACAAAAAAGGAATATCACTCATGATATCAAGAACATGATATATTTTGGTTGCCCATTAGGTGACCAAGATAAGACCTGGGCACCTTATAAAATATGCAAGAAGTGCTGTTAAGGCTTGCACAACTGGCTAAATAAACTGTCTTCTTCTATGCCATTTGCTGTTTCAATGATTTGGCATGAACCCAAAGATCACTGTTAGGATTGCTATTTTTGTCTCACCAAAACAAAGGCCTTTTCCTTTTAAACAGAAAGATAAAATAGAATATCTCAATTTAGATTCAGCAAGAACACCAATTTCCCATAATCAGTCAATGTCAACACCAGTGCTTCCTCAAGATGGGCTTGATGCTATTGATTGCAATGCTAATGAAGACAATTCCAATGAATTCATTTCTGCCAACTCTATAGATTTTGAGCATGATACCACAGAAAATCCCATCTTATTTTCACAGAAACATCTAAATGACCTGATTAGAGATTTATGTCTTTCTAAGGAAAAGAAGAGCTCCTTGCATCAAGGTTAAAAAAAGAAATATGGTTAGAAAAGATGTCAAAGTAAGTTACCACAGGAAACACAATAAGGACTTTTCCTTGGCATTCAAAGTTGTGGGAGCTCTTTGTAACTTCCATGATATTGAAAAGCTATTTCGAACTCTGGGTATAGTTAACATTGTGGATGAATGGAGGCTTTTTAGGGTTTCTTAAAGAGGAGCTCAAAAACTCTTCTTTTACATGTTTGAAATAAGAAACTCTCCATCTTTATTGCACACTCTGCCCAGTTAAAAGAATCTTACGACAATATTGAAGTCTTGTTGAATGTGATCTACTATTCTGACTACCAGTGGAGCTTATGTGGGGATCTTAGGATTATTGGAAAGTTAATGGGATTGCAATGGGTTAACTAATTAACACTGTTGTTTTTTATGTTTGTGGGAGAATCGTGCCACAGCACAGCACTGTGAAATAAAAGAATGGCCAACAAGGAATTCCTATGTACCTGGAATAAAAAATATTCAACACATTTCTTTAGTAAATCCCAATTAAGTTTTAATGTCAACATTGCATATCAAGCTAGAATTAATGAAGAACTTTGTAAAAGCTATGGCCACATACTGCTTGAATAGCTTTGAATTTCTCTGCAAAAAGTTTCCTAAACTAACCCAAGCCAAGTTGAAAAAATAAATCTTTGTTGGTCCTCAAATTTGGAAAGTTTTTGAAAACCCAGAGTCTGAAAAAGCTTTAAATACATTGGAACTATGAACTTGGAATGCATTTAAATAGATTTGCCTGAAGTTTCAGGGAAATTTGAAGTCACTTTTATATCAAGAAGATGTTGCAGAGTTGCCTGTGGCATACAAAGAGATGGGGTGTTGCATGTTTTTGAAAATGCATTTTCTTCATTCATACCTTATGAGTTTTTTCCTGAAAATCTTGGAGCAGTTAGTCACAACTAGGGTGAAAAATTTCACCAAAAAATGCAAGCAATGGAAGAAAGGTATCAAAGAGTTTGGAATAAGAATATGATGGGTGATTTTTGCTGGATGTTGTACCATGATGATCCAACCTGTGTATACAAACTGAAATTGTATGCCAGACATTTTTAAATCTCCATCTTACAACTAATACGGTATTGATTGCAGCATAAAGTGGTGTCTAGGTCAAAAGCAATCATTTTGTCATGCTTTTTATAAACAGCCTTTCTCAAGACTACCCAAACCATTTTTTAAGACTATTCATAAACAGCCTTTGTTAAGGCTACTCATGTAGGATTAGAAGTTTTTTCAAGACCACCCAAGAACAGGCTGTTTCAAGGTTTTCAATAAATAGTCTTTTTTAAGACTACATTAGACAAAAAAGAGTTGGTCTGTTTTTCAATTTTCAGTCTATTACATCCACACTGGTACAATAAACTTGCTTGATTAATCTTTTATTAACCATAACAGTGTTGTAATCTGTTTAGCACATCAAAACCTAAACAACTGCTGCAATAGTGGCAAAGATATTGCTATTTATGGGGCATAAAATCCCTGCATCCTTTCATATCTCTAAAACCTGATGTACTAGAAAAAAACTGATGCCCAATTTGGAATCAGTGCCCTGCTGTTACCCAAATATAAGTGCACTTGTTCTTATTTAGAAAAAAAGCTATTTTTTCTTGACCAATGTTATTTTTGCAATGCTGTTCTTGTATAAAATGTATCTTAGCTAAAATGTTAATACCATCAAATCAAAACAATTATAATTTTTACGTTTTTGGTGCATTTGTTAAGTATTAACCTCTTGGCCCAAAGTTTTTTCATAAAAATTAAATCTTTACAATAAGAAAATGCACAAAAACTTCAATACAATTAAAATGCAAAATCATAAAAATTAAAATGCATAATCAACTTGATAACAAATGTTATTATTTAAAACAAATTAGTGCTAGAGAAATATACTATAGTATCTAAAAATGTAACGAAATTAACACACTATTTAATTGAAAAAGGATGAGCTTCAGTATTAAATACCCATTGGTTTAAGTCTATTAAATCATCATCTGAAAATAACAAATACAAATACTTTAAAGTTTCAGCTAAAAAAAAACTTTGCTGAACATCATCATGTTGAGGATTAGTAGCATACACATCTTTAATGCCGCTAAATCCATTTTCTACTTGACAGTTTGCTTTTAAAGCTTCAACAGCTTCCCAACCCCATTGGCGATATTTTGGATCTTTTGTAAATCGCCACATGATAAAATAAGTTTCTACCACTTCAGGGCGAAGAATGTAATATTTCTCATTTTTGGTCAGTGCAAGTGCTTCTTTACCTGCGGAAAAGTGAAAAGACTCTGGACCCAACTTCATTGCTGATCGATCATAAGATTCATGACAAGTGTGAGCTATATCTGCACCAAGCTCAAGGTAATGATCTTTTTGTTTAGAACCTTCTGCTCCAAGAGCAAACATCCCACCAGCAAAACAAGTCAAATGACCCATTTTTGGATCTAATTTTCCATTTCGCCATTCACCCAAATATTTCAAACCATTAGCAGATTTTTTAACAAGATGATGTTCTATTGCTTCTACAGCTTTGTCATACATATCACGAGCTTCTTTATCAGATTTGTTAGAAAGAAGCCATGCTTTTAAAAGATATTCATAAAAGCTATCACCTAAAGCTCCAAGAGATACATGGCGCTGACCCCAGGCACCACTTTTTGGATTTACATAATTGTAATATAAACCTTGAGGTTTATCAGCTTTTTGTAAAAATTTACGAATTTTTAAAACTTTTTCTAAAAATCTTTTATCTCCAGTCACCCTAGTAAGGGTAGCAAACTCAAGATGAAATGTTCCAAATTCTGCCAAAATAGAAGAGCCAGAAGCCCATCCCCAATTTCTCACTCTTTTGGTTCTTGGGTTAAGAAGAGCATAAGGAATACCAGTTGGAGTATCAAAAGCAGGTAGTAAAAGTTCTGCAACTTCAATGGCCTTGTTCAAAAAAATCTTCTCACCAGAAAGAAAGTAGGCAGCAAGAAACCCACCAACAAATCGTATGTTAACTTCAAAAACAGATATATCTTTTTCGGAATTCATATTAAACTGCTCAACCCATTCTTGTGCAACTTTAAACTCATCTGTTAATCCCATAATGTAAAGAGTATCAAGAGCATCTACTATGGTGGCACCTGTTTCAGCATTTCCAAATATATTTGCAGAATGTTTCTGTTTTGTAATGGGACGCAGCTCATTTGCACCCCATGCATAATGACAGTAGCTACTCCAAGCAAGCTTCATCATGTCTCTAACTGTATTTCTTTTTGCCAGCACATCTGGATCAATTGGAGTTCCAATAGAAAAATCATATGGTTTTAACATAACATGATTTATTGCACTTTGAATAGCTTTTTCATGAATTTTATAAAACTTTACAAAAGAATCATTTTTGTGTAAATCATTAATGAAATGTTGATCATTTTTATTAACCAATACCCAATTGTTATTATCTAATTTAGGAATAATTGAAGAAACTGATTTGTGAAAACTTTCTTCTTTATCATGACGATGCTCAAACAAAGCAATCATGTCAACATTATCTAAATTAGGAAGCAAAAATATCATCATGTAACAAAATGTTGCAACAGAAACCAAGAAAAAATAGAGAGCAAGCTGTTTTAGTTTAACTGTGGCCATTATAAAAAAAAATGTTCTGAAATAAAATAATAAAAAATTAAATAACTTTATTTTAGTTGCTAACAAAACAGTTTAATGATTTCTTGGGATTTTGTAGCCTATTTTAATAACTCTTTGAAATTATTTTGTACCAATAAATCATGTTGGTGTTTTGCTTTCAAATATTTTAAGAAGTTTCTGCTAGTTACAACAACAAACATCAGGTCTTGTTCACTCTTTGCTGTTACTAACCTTGCAGCCTTAAGGAATCACCAAAATTAAAAAATTTATAAAATAAGCATGGTCAATAATAAGTGAGAACCCAACACACCTACTGAAATTGATTAACACTATTGTCATTAAAAGTTTCTATCAAGATCCAGAAAAGGTTTCCGGACCTGGTGAGGTTTCTTTTCGGGAGGTTTTCTTTACTCACCTTGCTCAGTTGAGCTAAATTTATAGGTAGCTATATAGGACGGTTGTGCCTCCCAATGATTTACATAACGGTGCCTGCACTGCACATTTTTTGTCATTTTTTTTTGTCTTGTCATTTTTTTGTGTCCTTTTTGTCTTTTTAAATAATAATATTTAGTTTGAATTAGGTAACGCGGCCGTGCTTCTTTCTTTTTCTCTTTCTCACCCCCTCTTTATACTTTCTGCATGTTTAACGTTCGTCGTTGTGTCGCATTTCCTTTTCATGCTTTGCTTAATGTACATTGCATATACTTAAATATTGTTACTAAGCGTGAATAAAATATCATCATCATCATCATCATCATCATCATTAAAACTCCAAAGTTAACTTTTACAGTTTTATGACATTCATTAACTCATTAATGCCCAGTTTTATGATGCTCATTAACCCAATTAACCCATCACACTGGGCATGACAGGATAAATTATATCATGCCCAGCATATGATATGATTTATCTGGGCATTAATGTAGCTTTTAAACTTCAAATTATAAAAATTTAATTCAAATCAAATCAGAAATCTTGAAAAACTAAAATTTTAAGACTATTATGCTTATTTTTACAACAGTTATAAAATACTTAGTTTAGGATATGATAAATCATATGCTGGGCATTAATGGGTTGAATTGTGTCAAAGAGTGGAATAAGTTTATGACTTCATATGTAAAATATGGAATTGGCAACAGCCATTACAATGTTAGAAACACAGCATTCTTGGCCAGCTTGAGTATCAAACCCCAAACTACAAGTTTATAATACACTTGTTACTCCAGCAACAATAAATACTTACACAAATAAATTATCATAAAACTTAGCGTTTTTGAGTCTCTTCAGAAGTCACGGTAAGCGATTTTTTGGTGAAACTAATCCAAGCGATTTTTTTGGTGAAACTAATCCAAGCGATTTTTATTCGTGAAACAAAACCGTGAGACTAAACCGTGCCTCTGCGATTACTATTGCTTCTTGTGGCATCTTTTTTCTCTTGGTTTCTTCTTCATTCCATTCTGGTGCTGAAACGGGTATTCCGGATTAGTTCACGGAAAAAAATCGCTTACGGTGACTTCAAAAAAGACCCAAAAAATTGAGCATATTAAATGTTAAAATTTTTATTAATTTACAAAGTCTAAAGCACATACAACAAGCAGTATTATCAGAAAAATAGGAAATATGTATGTTAAAAAATTTTTTTCTACTTTGAAACAGCTGTTACACCTGACTCAACTCATAGACACTACAAGCCCGGGAGGTTATTAAGGGCGAACAGGGAGTGGGACCCCAAAATTCTATATATTTATTGAAAGAAAACCTTATAATTGCCGAATATCGGCAGAGGCGCCACATCAATACACAAAACCGCGAGAAAACTGTAGGAAAGATATGGCAGCTTGATGTCTTGTTATTGTAGAGTCTATGCTCAACTTGCCAACAAAACAAATTAACTGCAAGCGGAACAAAAGGCTCCCGAGTTTGACAATTCAAATTACTAAAATATAGTTTTGTCTCGTCATTTTTTTTGGTTTTGCATTAAACCAAGATCAACTTTCGGAAAGAGCACCGTATTTTTAAGTTCGATCTTTAGTTTCGGCAGTGACTAGAGGTCCGGTACCGGAATCCAAATTTCTTAAAATTTATGGTCCCATACCGGACTTCAAACTTTTTAAAAATTAAGATTATTGTTAATTCAATAAGTGCGTTGTGTAAAGGTGGGTTATTTTATTTGCTGATCAAGAAAGTGGGTAAAGGTGAGATGTAAAAATAAGGTAAGCCGAGTGTGTAAATATATTTATTAAATGCCAGCGCGATTAAAACTTTGTAATTTAAATTTACTTCGATGTCGACATTTTGAAACCAACTCCCAGCGTTCATTCAGTAACTTTTTGGGGTCAGCTAGAAATATTTGTAATTTTTCTGATAAGCATAAGTTGCATGTTTTTGAACCACATTGATATAGAGTTGCGTGGTGCACAATTTTCCATCTTATTTCTGGCGATTGCCCTGATTGTTTTAATTTTCAAACGGCTTTTGATAGTTCAGTGGAGTTAATTTTTCTATTGTCTTCTAAAGAATTGGTTATGATTGTTATATCGGAGTTTAAATGTTGTTTCACAGGAGCCATAATAAAATTTGTCCGTTTTACCAGTTTTTAAGGACGCTTTGTATACTATTGAGTTTCTGCAGCATTTTCCATTAAGTGGGCAATTTTTGCCTGATCTGCAATTGCATTGTTTGGAGACTACTTTGTTATTTGGATTGTTCAGGTGTGAAGTGTTTTGCTTATATTATGCACAACCGCGCAAATTGTTGGTACTCTTCAGAAGAGTGCTCAATGACTTCAATAGTATATATAGGCTATGTGTATGTTTATATATATATATATATATATATATATGTTAGCGCTTGCCGTGGGTTTCGAACCGACTTTTTGTCATTTCAATCACGCACCCGCCGCGTGATTCTTAGCAGCCAGCTAATAATTATGATAAGCGCCTTTTGCCTGTTGTGATTGCGCCTTGTGCATTAATGTAGAATTTTTGTTCTTTATAATCTCTTGAATCTATGTTTGGAGAGATGAGTTGAAGGCAGTCAAATTGGTTGTGATTTTGATTAATCACGTCCGGAACCGTTGTAACGTTTTGTTTTAATTTTTAGAAAACGCATTTATTATTTCGTATCTGGGTCTGGAAATTGCAGTCATTAGTAATAAATTTGTAACCTTTTGTTAGCCTGTAGCCTATTTGGCTTTGGTGAGAACATCTTTTTTTACTAAGATACAACTCGGATCTAGGGATGGTAACTACGGGATTGATAACTTGTTTTTGAGGCTGCCAATATAGTAGGGCAAAAATTTCAGATAACAGTTTTACCACCTATTAGTCGCGAAAACTTGTGTTGCATCAAGAAAAACTTTAATATATGTTTCAAGAGACCAATCTTTAACATCTGGGTTCAATTCTCAGCCCAATCACCTACTCATAATTTATTTATTTCAGGCAGTGCAGCCCATATCATAATAAAAAGCGAAAACAAAGCGAAAGCAAACAAACAAAAAAACAAATTTAAAACGTAAATCAATCAATAAATTGCAATATTTTATTTCCTATTTCTTCAAATCATCAATATAATTATTACAGTGCCATTGAATCCCAATAATAAAACATGAAGCAACGCCCTTTAATCATCTGTATCAGAGGCAAAAACAAGTTGCCACCTAAGTTCAATCTACTTATTTAGTTTAAATTAATAAAATAAATGAGAGAAAAGCAAACATAAACTGATTAGTAACATTACTAAATAAAGTAGAAGGCATGCAAATTAACAGAACGACTGTATATAAAATCAAAAAAAGAGATAGTAAAAACCAGCACTGGATGAGGCTCATAGGCGGAGTGGTCCCTGGTAATAAACAAAAATCACACGAAAAATCGAAAAATAAAGCATAAAATTTTTATCATAAAGTGCTTTGAGAAAGTAATTCGGATTTCTAACAAGGCATTTTTGACAATCATTGAAATGCTTTATTGCAGTGAGTGTAGTAAAAATTAATCGTCTTGATCATTCATCTTGCTTTCACGGAGCACGAGGTCTGACGGCTTTGGATGACGAAACTCGATGCTGGCTTAACAAATAAAGCCAGCATCTGATCCGGCAGGGTAACTGTTTGTGTTTGACCAGAAGTGGATGCCCTTCCAAACAATGACGACAACAGCTCGGTTGTCCTTCTTGAAACCTGTTTAATCAATAAAAAATAAAAATTTAGAAAAGTAAATAAAATTTTATTGCAATTTTTGTAGAAAAAAATACATGATTCTTTGAAGAAATTTGACTTAATAAAGTTTTTATAACACCGTCTCGTTACTTTTCGGATACACCTTGTATATAGTTGACATACGGTATAACAAAAAAGTAAATTGAGATTTATTAATAAAAACACCAAAATATATAGTTGACATACGGTATAACGACAAAGTAAATTGAGATTTATTAACAAAAATACGTCTGCTCAAACTATTATGAAGAAAAATGGCTTTCACTCTTCTATAATTGCCTTTTACAAATCTTCATTCTTTGACACATTTCTCTAAAAAAAAAAAACGTTTAAAAATACAACTTATTGAAAACAATTTTAATACTTTAAATGTTTTAAATTAAAAAAAAACAATTTTAATACTTTAAACTTTCAATAATTTCAACAATGAGAAGATTGGCAAAAATAGTTTTAAAAATCTTACAAATGAGAAGTTAGATCTAAATTTGAAAGTTAAAGTACAAAGTGTAATCATTGTTGAAATTGCAATGAATTGTGAGGCTTGTATTTTAAGTGATGTCAGTTAACAATTTTTATAAAACATACACTTAGCAATTGCTACTTGTTCCGTTCCTAAAAATCGCCCAAATTATGTAGATTCACAATCTCATAAAAAATATCTTTGATTTCGCGTTGGTCCGGCTCAAATAGCCGAAGAAATAACAGTTTTATGAGCAATTTAAATAATTTATTTTTATTTACAAGAAAAAATGGCAACACTGCTTAATTTCACGAAATTTAAAGTAATTTCCAGAACTATCCGATTGACCTGTTTTGATTATGACGTAATAGTTGTTTGCTTTGGAGAATGTCAGAACATTCGAGTAATCTTACTGAATGGTATAAATACGATTCGCTGAAAAGCAGTATAATTAATTCGATGTCTCGTTGTGGTAACTTAAAATTGGAAAATTGTTAACTGTGTGAAGTCATAGTTTTTGAACGCAAGTCTTTGGTGATCTACGTGATTGTGAAGAATTAAGCTATTGAGCTTTAACCTGTTGCTTTGATTTATACTATTCGGGCTCCTAAGTGGATTGGAGCATATTTCTTAATAAAGAAGATATTGTAGTAGTCGGAGCTGTGATTTAGCTAGACTATATTTTTGCTGTCGCTGGTTCGAAGGTCAGATCAAGCAAGAAGATTAAGAAATTTATCGTTTAGTAGACACCTAGATTGTGTTATTGGCGAGGCCTTCTTAGCAGGCGCCAAAAAAGGTAGACGATTAAACAACGTACTAAGTTACCAAATAAATTCTACAAAATTTCAAAAAACTTTTTAACATCGGAATAAAATCTAAAAAACTTTCCAAAATTTAGAAAACTAAAATTTGTGGAAGTAACAAAATTTAAAAAACTTTTCGCAAGGTTAACAAGCAAATTTCAAAAGATTTTTTACAAGCTAACAAGTAAATTTCAACAAGTAAAGTTTTAAGAAGATCAAGTAAATTTGTTATATAAGAAGAGCTCTTAAATTGAATAACCTACTTTGAAATAAACTGTTGGTAAAATTGCTTAATTTAATTGAATTGTGTGAAAAGAATAGTTTAATTTGAAGACTCCAGAGGGGAATTGCAAGAAAATTCCTCACAACTAAAGGTACCGTGAAATTTGGATTTTCTAATTAAGCTGTGAACTGGTAGTTTGTTTCTTTATTAATTTGTGGTAATTGTGATTTATTTCATTTGGTAGTGTATTTATTGTTAAGATTTTTAGCTATGTCTAGTAAAGATATTGACGTAGGGCTGCCCGATGTTGGCCCGTCTGGTTTGGGGTTGGATGAGGTTGTCCCGGGGAGGGTAAAGGTTGGTACTCGCTTAGGGATGACCACTAGATCTATGGCCAGGGGGGTAGATAATGATGGGATTATTGACCCAGAGGATAGTGTCTCCAACTTGGGGTCTAGAGCTTCATGTACCTCTGTTTTGTCTGAAGCACAAATTGAAATTCAACGGCAGATGGAGACTAATCGAATCATGGCTGATTTAAGGTTAGCCAAACTGGCCCGGGAGGAAAGGCAGGCACAACTAGCCCAGGAAGAAAGGCAGGCACAACTAGCCCGGGAGGAAAGGCAGGCACAACTGGCCTGGGAGGAAAAAGAGGCAGAGCTCAAGGCGGAGCTGGCCTTAAAAGAAGCAGCATTAAAGGCTGAATTTTTAAAGAAAGGCTTGGAATGCCGTAAGTCACGGTCTGGTTCTCAGGTGAGTTCAAGGCAGTCAGTCCACACCAGAACTGATTTACTTCGTGAAACCCATGGCGGGTATTTGAATAATAATAGTCAGCTGAGTAAGAATGTGATCCCTGGTGGTGATGTGTTACTCCCCAAGACTGCTGTCTGGGAGAATTTAACCTCGCAGAAGTTTTCTGACTCAAATAATTTGCTAGGTAGCAATGATAGGACTCTGCGAGGCAATGTGGCTTTTGGGGCCGCCCAAAGTGTGCATCCTGACTTTCAGAACTATGTAGTTTCCCCTGGTGTGCTGACTGGTCGGGCAAAGACATGCCCTAAAAATTGTAGTCAATCTGGTGTTGATGCTGTTGAATATGATGGTGGTGTTAAAAATAAGTATGTTAGTGCCACCTTACCTGCTGTTACGAATGCTAGATCTTGCAATGTTGGTGGTTTAAATTGGAATAATGGATTGTCTCCTGTGCAGTCAGGCTCGACTCAGCAGGACAGTTTCTTTCAATATCAAAATTGTCGTACTTTCATAGATAAGGCGTCTTTGATTAATTACAACGGAAGTAATATGCCATATATTTTCTTTCATAATCGCATTAAGGCTTTAATGGACAGTTGTCCGTTCGAAAATTCACGTTTAACTTTGTTGCAAGCTGCTTGTGTTGGACTTGCTGGCCAAAATATTTCTAATCTGGTTGCTGACACACCTGGCCTGTCTGAGGCTAGGCGCATTGAAATGTCTCTTGAAAGATTGTCGCAGAGATTTGGTGTTAGAGGTGGTTTTTATGCTGAACCGGAAATCCGCAAGTTTCGGTATGGTGATAAATTAAAATCAGATTCGGCCTTTGCGCTAAAAGAATATAAAGACCAATTGTCTCAATGTTTGCTCTACGCCAAAGCTTATAATCAACCAGATAAAGTAGAAGGTCGATTTGTATTGGATTTGGCTAAGCGTTTGCCGGATGTAACTAAAAAAGAGTTCTTAAAGTTTTTGGCAAATCGGTTTGGACACACAAATGAGCCTAGTTTTGAAAGCTTATTTGAATTTATAACTGAAGAAGAATCTTACAAGTCGACAGATTTTGGTATTTCACTTCTAAATGCTTCAAGTGAATTGCGCAAATTCGAAAAGCCCCATGATAAAAGTAAAAATGCTTGCCCAGTAAGACAAACTTCCATTAAATCACCTAATCTCCCAAGAAGGTCTGATATAAATGATAAACAGAAGAAGTCTCCAACTACTAACAGTCGACCAGAGCATCCTATGTGCATCTACTGTTCTTCGAAAGGGCTGGTTGAGCATCATTATCTGTCAAATTGCTCTGAATTTTTGTGTTTAACGCCTATTGATCGCAAAGATGTAATTGTTAAATCTGGTCGGTGCTTCAACTGTCTGCGTAAGCATTTTGTTAAAGATTGTTTTGCCCCCAATAGCTGTGGAAAATGTGGAGCTGCATATAGTAGAAAGCACTCTTTCTTGTTACATGATGCCTTTGTCACACCATCTCAAGCACATGAGAGTGGTGATAACACTTCAGAACCTTCAGTTACTGTGCGCAAAGTTGGTATTGGGAGTGTGAAGGCTGCGTTTAGTCGCGTCACAGCTGCCCGCATAATGAATCCTGTAAATGGTAAAAGCAGGTTGGTGTATGTACAGCATGACCCAGGGTCACAGGTTACTCTGGTCTCAAACAAGCTGGTACAAGATTTAGGTCTAACTGCATTTGATAATGTTTCATTTGAAATGCAAACAATGACTAGTTGCAAGGCTACCACGGCAGATTTAGTCAAGTTTAATGTGCAGTCATTGCATACTGGTGAGATTTTTGGTAATGTGGTGTCGGTGGTCAATGAACCTTGGAGTGATGATGAAAATACTTTGCCTCATAAACAGGACTTGAGTGTGTACTTTAATGATATTGAAATTGTTTGCTTGGATAATTGTCATAGTGTGGATGTGTTACTGGGCAATGACAATGCCCATCTTATGTATGCCAAGCAAGAACGAATGGGCAAGAGTCAAACTGACCCGCACGCACTACTTTCTCCATTAGGCTGGTTAGCCTTTGGAGGAAAAACATCTTTAAGTGAGGTACCTGTCAAAGTCTTAAGAGCCAATGTTGAAGACAAGCAAAGCAAGACATTAAGCTTGCAACAGGCTATTGACAGAAAAGATGCAGAAATTGCTGAATTGCGTAGTGTTGTTAAAGATTTATCTGTTGAAGATGAGATACCTCAATGGTCTTGCACTGATACTATTGCCAGTCAATTGGTAGAGCCCTGCATAAAGGTAAAAGATGACCGGTTTGAGATTCCCATACCTGTGGTTGAGAAAGCAACATTGCCTAATAACTTTGAGTTAGCACACGAGCGACTGTCTGCCCTGCGTAAGAAGGCCCTTCGGCAACCTGATCTTATAGAATTTTTAGTTGAATCTATGGCAGAAATGCAGTCCAATAATAACATTGAACGTGTGCCTGATGCTGATTGTGCGAATGACCAAAAATGGTATCTACCTTATTTTGTTACCTCTCAAGTTAAGAAGCGTATAGTGTATGATGGAAAGGCCAAGTTTAAGGGAACCTGTGTGAATGATATTATTATGTCTGGACCTGACCTTCTAAACCCCTTGCTGCATGTTTTAACCAGGTTTCGCTTAGGTAAGTATGCTTTGATGTCAGATGTCACAAAGTGTTTTTTCCAAATTCAGTTGCCGGCTGCCCAAAGAGACCTATTTCGCTTGCTGTGGTTCGAAAACAATGATGTAGAAAGAGGTAAGTTGGTATCCTACCGTTTTCGAGTCCATCCTTGGGGCATCAAAAGTAGCCCCTACATTGCCTGTCTTGCATTTAAGAAGCTTGTTGAGGAAAACCCCACATGTGCTAGTGACATGACCCTTCAAAATATACTGCAGAACATGTATATGGATGACCTTATTTTTTCAGTAGATAATTTAGAGAGTGCACAGACAATCACAAATGAGGCAGTGAGTCTATTTAAAAGTCGTGGATTTAAACTTGTTAAGTGGAGCGCAAATAGGGACACTATGAGTGTTTTGTCCTCTTTAGGTCCTGAACTTTTGTCAGCTTCTATAAGAGAATTAGACTTGTGTGGTAAAGAGCTAGCCTTGCCTTCTGCCAAAACCTTAGGCTGTGTCTGGGATCCTGACTCAGATGAGTTGCGTATTGACTGTTCATTAAAGCCTCTAGGTAAGCATACACGAAGAACCATGCTCAGTCAATTAGGACAGAATTTTGATCCACTGCGATTTGGGTCCCCTTTCTTTATTAAAGCAAGTTTGATCTTGCAGCAGTTGGCTATAGATAAGTATGATTGGGATACAAAAGTCCCGGATGAGATTGATAAAGAGTGGGATGCATGGCTGCATTCACTCTCATTGCTGCAGAGTTTTTTGCTTCCCTGGTTTACAGACTTACGAGGGCCAGTAAGTACAATTTACTCTGATAATGGAACTACATTCCAAGCTGCAGCCAAAGTGCTGCCAAAATTGCTTGAGTCTACAGAATTGAAAAATTCACTTCGTAAAAAATGTATTGACTGGGAATTCATTCCCCCCTATGCACCCGCACAAGGTGGGGCTTGGGAAGCTATGGTGAAGCAAATCAAGCATGTGATTGCTAATATACTTGAAAAGTCACAACGCAGACCCAGCTTTGTAGAATTGCTGACATACGTGGGAAGTGCCACCAAGATTGTAAATGATCGACCTTTGACCCCTTTAAGTGATGACCCTAGAGACTTCACAGCAATAACCCCTGCCTCGCTCTTAACCCCCTATTCAAGCCCATATTGTGTGGTAGGTTCACCACAACACAAAGACAATTTAAGGAGAGACTATCGCTTTAATATCTCTCTTAGTGACCAGTTTTGGAAAAAATGGCTGGAGTTTTACCTACCTTGGCAACAGGGGAGAAAGAAGTGGTTGAAAATGGCACAGAATCTAACGCCAGGCCAATTGGTAATCTTAACCTCAATGGAAGATATATCAAAACGAGGCAAATACCAACTTGGGAGGGTGCATGAGGTCATTCCCCAGAGTAGAAATGGGAAGCAAATTGTGCGTAGAGTTAAAGTTGCCACTACTAGTACAGATGAAAGCACTGGTGATGTCAAAGTGGTTTATGTATTAAGGGACCTTTCTTGTATTGCCCCAGTAGACTGCCCCTTAGATAGCTGATTTTCAACTTGGCAAGGCTGACGGAGGGCAGACCCTGCCGTAATATTTTTACTTGGTTGTGTTGTTATTTTCTGTGTTTTTGTTTATTTATGTGCTTTGCTTATTGGGTTTTCTATTGGAAGAATAAGACATTCCTGTTGATAGTGAAGACATTAGCTGTAGCCTATGCTATTTTGGCCCTATTTACATGTAATGAATCTGAGATATTGCTGCTTAAATTGTAAAAGAAAGCTGTGTACTACTTCTGCCCTGGTGATTCATAAATGCTGACTTTGAAATTGAATTGTTGATTTGAAGCAGGCAATAAGTTGCAGCAAATATAAACTACTGATGTTTCTGTTATTTACATTTGTGCTGTATACAAGATATTGATTACAATTGGCTGCAGTGTTAAAGTTAGTGTATTTCATTTATTTATTGTGCTGTGTTTCTTTTTTATTGAGTATTGAGTTAAGTGAAGTTGTGTATTTGTACATCGAATTCAAGTGTCTTTGTGATTTGTTAAGTTGCGATTTTTCGAACTTCATTTGTGTTGAAATTTGACAACTGTGTGTCAAATTGGGGCCGCTTTGTTCCGTTCCTAAAAATCGCCCAAATTGTGTAGATTCACAATCTCATAAAAAATATCTTTGATTTCGCGTTGGTCCGGCTCAAATAGCCGAAGAAATAACAGTTTTATGAGCAATTTAAATAATTTATTTTTATTTACAAGAAAAAATGGCAACACTGCTTAATTTCACGAAATTTAAAGTAATTTCCAGAACTATCCGATTGACCTGTTTTGATTATGACGTAATAGTTGTTTGCTTTGGAGAATGTCAGAACATTCGAGTAATCTTACTGAATGGTATAAATACGATTCGCTGAAAAGCAGTATAATTAATTCGATGTCTCGTTGTGGTAACTTAAAATTGGAAAATTGTTAACTGTGTGAAGTCATAGTTTTTGAACGCAAGTCTTTGGTGATCTACGTGATTGTGAAGAATTAAGCTATTGAGCTTTAACCTGTTGCTTTGATTTATACTATTCGGGCTCCTAAGTGGATTGGAGCATATTTCTTAATAAAGAAGATATTGTAGTAGTCGGAGCTGTGATTTAGCTAGACTATATTTTTGCTGTCGCTGGTTCGAAGGTCAGATCAAGCAAGAAGATTAAGAAATTTATCGTTTAGTAGACACCTAGATTGTGTTATTGGCGAGGCCTTCTTAGCAGGCGCCAAAAAAGGTAGACGATTAAACAACGTACTAAGTTACCAAATAAATTCTACAAAATTTCAAAAAACTTTTTAACATCGGAATAAAATCTAAAAAACTTTCCAAAATTTAGAAAACTAAAATTTGTGGAAGTAACACTACTATATACTACATGACAAGTCATCAAAACAATATAATCTGGCTGAAAAGAATTTAACAGCAATATTAAATAAACATCTTTAAAATTTTTACAAAGACACATCTAATAACACATAAAAATATCAATTTTTCTTACAAGTTTTCCTACAAATATAATCAGTGTCTGATAAATCTGATATTGCTCAATTTTTTTTGCTTGGGTTGAGCAATTGCCCCCCTACTGGTAGGCCAAGTTACTGAGCTCCAAGCAAAACCTTTGCACTGTCAGTGCATATTAATTCTTCTTTGTTAAAGACACATTGAAATCAATGTCAATAGTAAAACCTATAAATTGGCAAATAATTTTTAGGGCAAAAAATAAATTTTTAATAAAAACTTTTAGTAAATTAAAACAATGCATCAAAACTTTGTCAAATGGTAGTTGTTAAAATTGTAATGTTAAAAAAGTAATGGTACTCTAAAAGTTTACTAATCTCTTCTCACCTGTTGTGCACAATTTTTTTCTTCCAATCCATTACCTTTTTTTTTATTTAGACATTATCTATTCATAGTAAAATTGACCTTTTAACAATAACCTATAACTCTTGCTACAAAAAGATAATAAAATTATGACTTGCAACTGCATCAACTTAAGCAAATATGACATAAAAACTGTAAAAAATAAATTTTTTATTTAATGTCATACTAATGTGAACCTACTTTTGCAGTCCCCATCACCAGTGATGAGATTCAAAATCTCATCACATCAGATCTGATTGCATATAGATGATAATCATGAAAAAAAATAGAAGAATAAAAACAACAACATAAGTGTTTAACATATTTATTACATAACATTTTACATTTTATTTTTTGATTTATTTACTAAATTCACCCTAGTAAGTTTTGCACCCAGGGGGCTGGTAAAGAGAAAAGCATGTGAGAATTAGACACAAGAACATGAGAACTTACTTTGAGAAAGTCATTTATAAAAAAACAGCGTTTTTAGTTATGAATAAAAATATCTCAATTAATCAAAGTACTGGTATGTGTTTTCAACTTATCTATATAACCAAAACAGGAGCTGCTTTCCATAGTGCTACAAATCACCTATACCGTGTTTACAGACTAAAAACTGTGGTTTAAAATTGATCCATGCTAATTGTACTTGAGTTAATTAATATATGTACACTCATTAGATAAAATTGTTCAGCATAAAGTATCATAATTTGAAAATAATTGTGTTTACACAGTAAAAATTGCCGGTACTGGCGGCTTATCATCTCAGCAGTTTTTTTACCTTTGCGCTCATAGCCTTGGTTTTAAAGCACAAAAAATGTTTTTAAGAGTAATATTTTTACTATTCAATGTTATAATCTCATTTAATATCAAAAACTAATCAGTAAACTATACTACGAAGAAGAATGTTTAGTATGCAGTATGCAGTATGCTTGCTTGCTATCAATTCGATTAATTTTTTTGCCCTACTCCGTGTTGACTTCGTGATAAGAAAAAGCGGAGTTATCAATCCCGTAGTTACCATCCCTACTCGGATCTTATTCAAATAGATAGAGAGACTAGAAATCGTCAGGACTCGTTCTCTCTCGCTTTCAATGTTTATGTGTAATTTTTTTATCCGCATTATCGAAACGGCTTATTATCCTTTTTAAAGGTAACAAACCAAATCGGGTAAAATTGATGATATAAAAAAAGTTATTAATCGGATCCTAAATTTTAAAAAATTTGGGAGTCCGGTTTGGGATCTCTAGCAAAAATTTTACAAAAGCTGTGTTAATTGCAACATCTTTTTTGTATTTTCAGATTTAGGTACCGTTTCCAGATAGCTGTAAATTGAATTAGTAAAAAAGATTTTTTCTAGTTTCCAACCATGTAGTTCCTTTTCTTGGTAATAGTAATCTTGTTTATCGAACGCATCTTTTTGGGACTGTCGCAATCTCACATACTTTAAGAGATAGTGAAATATGTTTGCTTATTATGTTAATAAGGTTACAAATACAGAATTGTGCAGTCATAATTTTACTTTTTTTTAATGTGGGAATGATTTTATGATATATTTCAAAACTTATTTAGTATTGACTTAACAGTTTGCCAAACTATGAAGCATTTTCAAATTAAAAATGCCATTTTAAAATTCTTTTACTTTGTTCGTGTTTGTGCTTGAAATGACTTGTTCAAGACCATAATTTATTTGCCTAAATGCAGTTTGTGAATATATTACTTTTTAAATTTTAATTATTTTTTAACAAAAATGCATCAAGAAAATCATAACATTTTCACTGAATAAACTTGAAAAATATATTTACATGAAACAACAAGTTGTTTATATATATAAAAAAATGTTAATTGTGTTGATGGGTAAGCCTATATTTTACCATTTAACACTTTTTAATAGCATATTCCTGATTTAAGGCAACTTAGAGAATGTTACTTTAAAAAAGCGATTATAATTTAACTTATCAGTGTGACATCAGCCAAATTGCATTCCATTATGTGCATGACTTATATTAAAATAAATAACTTTTTTGTTGGGTAGGCACAGATTTTTCTTGATTTTACTTTTTAATAATTAAAAAAAATTCTAAAGACATAGTTTCATTTATTTAAAAAAACATTTGTCTCTTCAAGAAGTCGCCAAAAGTGACTTTTGTGAAATTAAACCAGATTTCTTTGTGTTATTATTGCTTTTGGAAAAGATCTTTTTTTGGTTTCTTTTTTGTTACATCCTGGTACTGTAGATGGGATTGTGGATTAGTTCACTGAAAAAAATTCTTACAGTGACTTTTTAAAAAGACTAAAAAACTTAATATTTAATTTAATTTTGCTTGTTTAAGCAACATTTTATCATTTTCTACAGAAGTTTTTTTGATGCAACTTTTGTAAAAATTATCTGCTTGATTATTTCCAATCAGAAACAGATATTTTTCTGTTTTTTTACACAAGTTTAAGTCAAAATTTTTTAAAAAGTCATTTTACTATAAAAAATAATTTAAATTTTTTTTTATCTCAAATATGTAGGTTGAATAAGCTTTTAAGCTCTTTTCTATCATGATATAAAAACTTTTTTACATCTCTCTTATTGATTTCTGCTCATTTTTATAGTTTATATTTTGTTTTAAAATAGACTTATCTTTCTGCACATTCTAAAAATTAGTTTTAATTTTATCATTTTAAGTTATATATTTTAACTTTAATTTCTATAGCAACTTTTTTATACAAAAAAGTTATTGGTTAGTTTTAACAAAAATTTTATTTTAAACTTGAATTTCTATTGTAATTTACATTGTGCAATAGAAAAACATCTAAGATATTTTGATGGTGTACAAAATGAGTTGTGAAACTTTTGATTATTTAAAGTTTGATATTAATTTTAAATTTTGTATTTGGACTGTAAAATGGCTAGTAACAAAAATCATTTTCAGGGAAAACATTCAATTAGTTCACTGTATTTTCTTTTGCCCACTTATCCTTTTGGGGTTGCAGGGGCAGCAATCTCCTGCAACTAGTGGCAATTTTGCTGGTGAAATTCCAAGACATGACCATGTCAGGTCTTTAACATAATTCCGCCAGCAAGTTCTGAGTCACCCTTTTGTCATTTGGAAAAGTATCTGTTAATTGCTTTGCTGTTTGCTCATGGTACATTCATGTCACATGGCCATAACAGTGCAGTTGAAATTGTTCTATGTGGAGTAGTAGCGGTTCAATGTGGAAAGATTGATGAATGTCAATGCTTTTAACCTTGTCAATTAAGGATTAACCATTTGCGATCCAATTAATTTTACTGAATTTTGCTTGTCTAAATCTTTTTAATTGAGAAACTAATCAAGTGTATTTGCGCTTATAATCATCCCTGAAATAGGGTTTGGACTTGCTGTAGTGACTACATACAACAAAAATTTATGTAATTCAGTCCAACCTCATCCCAGGGATGAGATTGGACTGAATTACATAAATTTATTTATCATCCCAGGGATGTACTTGGACTGCAAAAGGTTAAACTTCTGACTTTTTGCAAAAAAACTATTTTGGCCACCTGTACTTGGGATCTCACTCTTTTGGTCATTACCCAAAACTCATTACTCAGTACCACTCTCAGTACCCATTTGACCTCCCATATATTTGCAACCACAACTAGCAGCTGCAGATTTAATGACTGCTGATTTAAATTAATCCCACTCAGTCTCAACATCTTCAGTATAGTCAGGGAGTTCTCTGAACAGGGAAGCAACTTTGCTTGCAAAAGTATGTTTAGTGTTTTTGTTGGGTAGTAACTCCCACTTTATTCTGTATGCTCTTCATGCTCGGAATTGTTTCTTTATTCTTTATGGTTCAGGCCTCTTAGAATGCAGACAACTAGGTGATAATTGGTAGATAGTTAAACTCCTCTTTTAACATGAACATTGACCACAGAAGAAAACAAGTTTGCTGAAACAATACAGAAATCAATGATAGAATGCTGTCCCATTGAATCTCTGTACTAAGTGTACTGTGAATCTCTTTGTGCCAAAAAAAAGTGTTCATTATGCACAGTCCATTGGTGGCACAGAGGTGTAGCAAAAAAGCTTCTGTTTCTGTTAATTTCAAAGTCCCTTGTCTCCTTGAAAATTAATATAAAGTTATAAAAACAAAATTATCTCAAAAAAACGCTGTGCTAGAGAAGTAAAATATTTTTGGAATCAGCATCAAAAATACTCCTAAAAATGCCCACCAGAATTTCTGTTTAAAATTTGCTGTTGACCTATGTAATTAACTTTGTTTGTAATTTTTCTACAAAAATCATTAGCAATCTGCAGTCATTTAACCATCTCATTTTTTTAAAAAACCAATAAAGTTCAATGCTTCATCAAATATTCTGGCTTTTCAATATAAATTCTATTCTCAAAAAAACTAAAAACCACTAGATAATAATTCAAATAAAACTAGAAAAAATTATTGTTGAAATCATAAAAATAATCACCTTTTTAACTTGTTCCCAACCTTGAAATTTTGTTGACTCAGAATTTTTTCCTTCGACCTTTTTTTTCTTGTTAGGGTGAGATTTAGGTTTAGACTAACCTTTACCTTATTTTAACTTTAAAACTGCCAAAGAAAACATTGCTTTAGCAGGGAACAAGTGAAAAAGCATCAAATAATCATAATAGTTATTGCTTTTTATTTACTCTTGTTGCCCTTGTTTTAAAGTGTAGTTATTTAATTAAACTATTGAATTTAAACGTTTTTTTACTTATCTAACTATGCACTATGCCTTTTTTGGAATGTAACAAGATGATTATTTGGTCTATATATAACAACATAACTCCATTATCATCACTTTTATGCTACAGTCACATAACTGATTTTTCTATCGATTTTGAGATTTTTACCTCATATAAAATGTTTGTTTGCTGACCCACATTTTGCACTAACTCACATATAAATACTGCAACTTTTTCATTTTAATGTATCTTTTTTAAATTTCTTTTTCCTATGCTATAGCCCTGTATCTTTATAAATGTTAATTAAATCAGAAATTTTGTCAAATTTCAGCAGTATTTTCTCTGCTATATTTCTGTATCTGCAGTTAACCATAAATAAATATTTTGTTGGTCTTGGTACCATATTTGTATGCTTTGATAACAGTACAAAATTAAACATAAAATTAGATAAAGCATCAGGTTTTTTAAAGCAAAGCAGCATTGTTTTAAAAAACAATCTTAATGATGTCATAATCTAAATTTATTTTTATCTTCATACTACTAAAAACTATTTTAAACTTTATCAAATATCAATGCACCTCTTGCTTGTATTGTTTGATGGTTTATTTTGCAATATTGGTACTGTATTTTCAAACTTGGGCTGATAAAAATTAGACAATGCCATTAACAATTACAGGATAAATTTTTTTCATGTAACTTTTTCCACAACAATACTTGGCATTAGCAGTGCACCAAAAAAAAAAATGGTCCTTTTCCTTTAAAAAGTAACAGATAATCTCCTTAATAAATATTAACAGTTAAGCAAATTGCAAAGTAGCAGTTAAGAAGTAGCTATTATTATTTACACTGTGCTATTTTAGACCTCGATCCTTGCAAAACTTGTTCTTTTTCAAAAAAACAACTTTTTCCTTACCTGCTTTTGCCTTTGATATGTCAGTAATGTCATAATCGCTGTTGGATAGTTCTTAGGTGGCTTAATGAATATAAAGTAACAGATGAAATTTTTAAAGGAGCAGTTAATTTGTAACAGTTGTTCAAAAAGTAACAGTTAAGCACATTTTTACTATTCATGCTGTGCTGTTTTACAGCTCAATACTTCCACAATTTTTTCTGTTTCTAGAAAGAAGTAGTCTTGCATCTGCTTTGCTATTACTTAATGTAATTGCTTATTTCTTATCTGCTTCTGCCTTTAATATGGTAACAACATCACAATTGCTATCGGTTAGTTCTTAGTTGGCTTAATGAATATAAAGTAACATATAAAATTTTCGAAAGAGCAATTAGTAACATTTATTCAAAAGTAGCAGTTAAGCACACCACTACTGTGCATTAAAAAAGCTCACCAATTCCTATACAAAGTCAAGTTACCTCTAGTGTTACTGTTAGAAAGATTTCTTGCAAAAAGTGCAAGTAGTAATTTCTACTGAATTTACACCTTTTTGCATTATTAAAAACGAGAGGAAAGTGATGACTCAATTATTTGAATTTTCTTGTAAAAAACAAAATAAGAAATTGTTGCATGTGTCAACGACATAAGGCTTCTGACAAAAAAAAAGTTGATTCCACTGGTACGTCAAAAAAAATGGCCGATCTAAAGGATTTGTGCAGAATGTTGGTGGTATCAAATAACTAGCAATATTTTTATAAGAAACTGTTTGAAGGACAACAAAAGGTATTCTGTGTTGGAGGAAACGAAGATTTTGGCTTAACAAAATTAAATATAAGTTACACTATGGCTCGTGATTGTGCTTAGTTTTAAGCATGATTTTGTGGTTGTGATTCCAGTTTATGCAGGTTTTGTCTTCTGCTGGTGCTAACTTGCTTTTGAATTTGATATTTAACTCAGCTTTTCTCAAACTCTTTTCCACAACCTTACTTATTCCACTTCAAGAACAATGAACATGACAATTTACAAGCAGAATTGCCATATTGGCCAGTTTAAGGATAAAAATAAGAATTTTGGTCACCAATTGAAAGTTATAATTTTTTTAGTCTTCACTTTAAATTTGAGACATAAAAATAGAAAAAAAATTCGGCTTTATTTTGTTATTTTTGGCCTTTTTTGAAAACTTAATCTGGCAACTTTGTTTTTAAGTAGGTTATATTGAGCTTCCGTAACCTTTACATATTTTAAAAACATTTCACATTGTTTGTTACTTTTTGTTTTGACAATAACTTAAACAAGTTTTTTTACAAGCAAGATTGAAATCCATTCATAAAGACTACTTGACAAATTTTTGATTAAAAATTTTTTCTAATAAAGTGTTTTGTAAGCTAAAATAATAAAACTAGGTGTTCCATAAATTGAAAAGTTTGAGAAACTCTGGTTAGTAACATTTCATACCTATAATATTTTGCAACAAAATCACACTAAAATTTTTTTTTTATATTGCAGATTTTAGTATATTTATATTGCTGAATACTAAAATTTTAATATTGCAGTTGTAACATAGAAAAAATTTTAATTTTTTTCTTGTTATAATTTGCAAGTTTCTATGCTATAGTTGCATATCTACAAAAAAAATCTCTGAAATTAAAACAAAAACATGCTTTGTCTTTGAAATATTGCATATATGTCACTCCTATGCTATAGTTGCATAGCATAGAAAAAGTTTTAATTTTTTATGCATTGCTATAGGTACATATCTACAAAAACAATCTCTTAAATTGAAACAAAAAAATGCTTTTAGTCTAATTATCATACATGTTGCCTTGGAAACATTGCATGTATGTCACTCCTATGCTATAGTTGCATAGGAGTAATGTTATGTACATGACAGTTTCTCTGTCACAGTCTATTCACATTCTCTATCTGCTTTTACAATTATTCATTCCATAAAGGAGAAAATAAATTATTTATTCTATTGTTGTACATACAGTATTAAGCTTTTCATTTTGTCCACAAGAATGTGAAAAAATAAAACATTAAAACTTTTAAGGTTTCTTTTTTTTTGTTTTCTTTTTCTTTTTATAAGAAGAATCAATCAGTGAATTGCTGCATTGAAAATTCTATTCTAGCTCTCCTAGCACACTGTCTTTGATAAAATTTTAAAACCCGAAGCTTTGGTCAAACAGTGAGCTCAAGTTTTGTATGTGAAAAAGGAGAATTGTGAGAGCTGGCTGCTGTATATTATGAAAAGGGCAAAGAGCTGGGCAAGCTCTCTTGTTTATGAAGTTGGACTAGTATGAATCAAGGCACACTAACTTAGTTTTCCTGGTTCTATCTGACCAAATCGACTACAGGGGTATGAAGCTAGCTAACTTTTCTAACACAGTAGAAATTAAGCAACACAGTTTATATCTATTACATAGTTTAATAATGATATCGTAACTGGTCTGGTGTTATATACTAACATGCTACAGTCTAAAAAACAAATATAATTATAATATTAAGTATAAAAGTTAACTTAATAAATACAACAACATCTGCTAATTATCCTCCAAATTACAGATTACAATTGATACACTTAAGAAACATCAAAACATATTCTCAACTGGCAACTTGCCATGCACTTATCTACTTTGAAGCAACAAAAATGCAAGTAATCATGTTGCCAAATTAAAATTGGCGACATATTAAAATCTATCCCGAAAATTTAAGGGTATGATATCATGTATATGAACAACAGTATGCAGTATACAAATTTTTATTGGTGTGTGCCCACAACTCATATAAAGTTTTACTTGGTTTGGTATAGATTTATATACTTTATTAACAACAATAAAAAAAACTCTAATTTTAGAAAAAATGTTATATAATTATCACAAATTTGTAAGTTTTATAAACTTTTTTTTATTGAACTTATGTATTTAATAGTTTAGATAAGTTGTTCTCAAACTGGTATCTATGAGCAACTTTTAAAAGGTCTGCACAAAATTTTGTGGTTTTAAAGTTATAAATTAATTAGTTTACTTTGTAAAAAATTATTGACTCGTAACTGTGCTAAGTCATAAGTATATCAAACTTTGACAACATTACAATAATGACAATTTTGTTTTAGTTTCTAAATTTTTATGCATTTTTTTTGTTTTCTAAAGAGAATCTTTTTTCTAATTTTTTAAATTTTCTAAGACTAAGGAGGTCCATCATTATTTCAGGAAAACAAAAGAGGTCTGCTAGCTAAAAAGTTTGAAAAACACTGATTTATATTGTATGAATATTTATTAACTACAGAATTGTTTATAAAATAAAGAATGTTCAAGTTTTATTCTTTTTATTAAAAGTCTTAATTCTTCTTTAACTATTTTGCTGTGCAATTAGAAGTTGCAGTAGTATAGCAAAGATTGGTCTAAAATGTGAAACTCTTGAAGTCAATTCATTTTAAATACATTTTTATTTCTATAATGTTCTATAACCAAAAATGAAATTTATTTTCTTAAAGCTTAGATTTTATCAATATTTAATGATATTTCTTTTAGTGTACAAAATTTTACCCCAATTAGTAAAACTAGCAAAAATTTTTACAAAACATCCAATGTTTTTAATGATTGAAATTTTACTATGCTTAAATATTTAAAAATAATAAAAGTTTAAGTAGTTTTAAAAGTCAATTTTTTAATTTTTATTTCCACATAATTTAAAAAAATTGTTTTTTACTTTATGAGATTTTTGCACTAAAATGATGCACAGATATAGTTTATATAAAAGATTTTTCTTGGTTGAATTGAATTGTTTTGGGTATATTCAAATGTCTCATTAAAAAGAAAAAGTTTTTTGCAATTTTTGGGGTAAATCTGAATGTTCTAAACCATAATGTAAAATCTGTGGATATATCTAAACATTGCTGCAAAAAGATAAACAACTAATTTGAAGTTTATTTCATTACATTTTTTATTGTTTTAATAGCATGTTATTAAGTTGTTTGTATTATTTTAATATTAATTTAGTATATTTTTGATTGGCCAATAGGTTTGAGGTATAGGTATATGTACAATGATACCACTACAGATAGATCGAATGATTGAAACTGCAAAACAATGCAAATATTTACCTGAATATGATCTCAAGCATCTTTGTGATTATGTTTGTAATTTACTCTTAGAAGAATCCAATGTACAACCTGTTTCCACACCAGTTACTGTTTGTGGTGATATCCATGGCCAGTTTTATGATCTTCTAGAGTTATTTCGTACTGGTGGTGAAATTCCTGATACAAATTATATTTTTTTGGGTGATTTTGTCGACAGAGGTTATTACAGCTTAGAAACACTAACTTATTTACTTGCTTTAAAAGCAAAGTGGTCCAACAAAATTACCCTTCTTAGAGGAAACCATGAAAGCAGACAAATTACTCAGGTGTATGGATTTTATGATGAATGTCAAACAAAATATGGCAATGCAAATGCATGGAGATATTGCACCAAGGTTTTTGATTTGTTAACAGTAGCAGCTATTATAGATTCTACTATTTTATGTGTACATGGTGGTTTATCGCCTGATGTTAAGACTTTGGATCAAATACGCACAATTGACAGACAACAAGAAATTCCACATAAAGGTGCTTTTTGTGACCTTGTATGGTCAGATCCAGAAGATGTTGATACATGGGCTATATCTCCTCGAGGTGCTGGTTGGCTCTTTGGTGCCAAAGTTACCAATGAATTTGTTCATATGAATGGACTGTCATTAATTTGCAGAGCTCACCAACTTGTTAATGAAGGCTACAAATACATGTTTAATGAGAAGTTGGTTACGGTTTGGTCTGCTCCTAATTATTGTTATAGATGTGGCAATGTAGCTGCCATACTTGTTTTCCAATCAAAGGATGAAAAAGAACCAAAACTGTTTCGAGCAGTGCCAGATAACATGCGAGTTATTCCTGAAAGAAACACAACTCCATACTTTCTGTAGTTCTCAAATTGATTTTTTCGAGTTTTTCACTGTGTCATCTGTTTATGTCTTGTTATTCTGTTGATGACAAAGAATTAAAAGGTGATTTGTACAATAAGAATTTATCTCCATTTTTACAGTAAAAACATTTGTAAGCATTACTTTAAGTAATCTTATTGTTACTGTAAATGTTTTTGTTGTTTTATCTGCCTGTTTAAACTTCTAAATTTTGTTGTGTACAACTATGAAACTTCACTTTAACTGAGTTTAAATTACTTATTTAAACAAGAGTGGGCTTTTCTTAGTTTTAAAGATTTTTGTAAATTTTTATATGACAGTAACTTATAAATAACAAGAAATACAAGAAATAGCTTAACCAGTTTTTTTAATTTGTTTTATTTGGTGTTTTATTTACCAATATATTTTAGTCTTCTTGCCTATCATAAAATTTGATTTCTTATATACAGGGTGTCCCAAAAAATGTATACACACTTAAAATAATTGTACATTAGGTTTTATTATTATTTGCTTAATTTTTAACATATAAAAGAATTTACAAACATGATTTTATTATTTTGCACTTCCACTGATTTCCGTTTAATTGATTCTGTTGAAAATTGAATAAATAATAATTA
This sequence comes from Diplosoma virens, assembly GCA_963680785.1. Taxonomy (NCBI): domain Eukaryota; kingdom Metazoa; phylum Chordata; class Ascidiacea; order Aplousobranchia; family Didemnidae; genus Diplosoma; species Diplosoma virens. The sequence continues at coordinate 28,233,446 of OY796894.1, forward strand.
ACACCTGGTTTACCATTATTTAAAATGTGTATACATTTTTTTGGGACACCCTGTATAAAGGCTAAAAAATTAAAAAATAATTTTAGTTAACCTGTAAATCATAGCTGAGTTACCCCTATGATTTAAGATTGTAAATTTTTAAAAACGTGCTGTTTTTTTGCCATTTTTTTAGTAAATAGTAATTTGCTTTATATTTTGTTAAATTGATAACTCATTTCCAATTTTTACTAACTTTGGGAAAGCGGTGGTGATGAACTGAAAATAAGTAAAAAAGTTAAATGAAGTTGAGATCATGAGTTGGTAGGCGTCCTTGTATTCATGCTGTCGGTTTTTGTAACTGAAGCCTTTATTGTAAATTCTAAACACTTTATATCTTGGACTTAATGTTTTTGCTTGTAAATAATAATTAAGTCAATAAATTAATCTTTCTGTGATTATCATTATATTGCTATTTTGTTCAATTTTGTTTATAACATGTCACAACAGTTAAAGGTTCAAGATTTTGGATAATTTGACAATGCTGATGTCTTTATCCTTAAAGAAAAGCTGTTGCTGATAATCATTTTTGTTAAACAAAATTTTGTTTTGTGTTTTGCTTTGACAAACCATTTTCAACATGTATATTGTATACATCATGGTTTTTACATTATTTCGCTTTCGGCGCAGTTTAAAATTTTATAAACACTCGTGGGGCTCTACGTTGTTCGAGCAGTTTGTTTTCTGTTTCCAAAAATGGCCGGATTTATCTGACTTCTACAGCGGCCCTCTACACATCTGGTCTTCCTAATTTTCCAAGCACTTGCACCCCTGCAGATTGTGCAAACCGTCTTCCTGCATATCTACAATCCCGCTTCTCTACTCAAACCCTAAAATCTTACCGCTGTTCCAAACGTCTTTATATACAGTAAATGAAATTACATTCCCCCAATGCAATCTCCGTCACCTCACTTTCACTACTCTGAACTTTCCCAACTCTCAAACTCCATCTCTTTTGGTTCTGATCAAATCACTTACCCGCTTCTAACCCACCTCCCTCAATCTGGTCCACAATTCCTTATGTCTTCAACTTATCTGTTCACACACACCTTCCCATCAACCTGAAAACAATCCATCATCATCCCCATTCTTAAATTAGGCAAACTCTGACTCATCCTCATACCGTTCTATCTCTGTCACTTCCTGAACTTCAAACTCTTAAAAAAAAGGCTTTTGGACGACTCACCTATCTTGTCGAATATAATAATATTCTCCCACTTTGGGTTTCAGACCTGGTAGATCAACTGTGTATTAGGTTCTCTTTTCGCAGTCATTATCGCATTTTCCACCAATCTAAACTATGTACTGCCCTCCTCACTGTTGATTTTGTCAAAGCTTTTGATTCGGTCTGGCATTCTGTCCTCAGCACACGTTAGTCCATCTCTATTGAACGCCTGCTCACTCTTCTCTTCCAGGCAGCGACTTATCGGTTGGCGGATACGCTCGCAAAAGCTGAAGCCATTCGGTAACACAAATCGAAAAGACATTTTATTTTCGATCGAAAAGACATTAACACCGCCAGCGTGGTCGAGTGGTTAAAGCACCGGGCTTGTGACCAACACGGTCTCGGTTCGAAACCCACTCGCGCCATTCTGTTGTGTCCTTGGAAAAGACACTTTACTGCACATTCCCCTGCTTGGTGGTCCTGGCAAGCAGTTCTAAATTACAGTTATACCTCTATTAAATTACAAGCGGACAGCAAAATCTTGGTATCTCCGTAAGCAGGTCGGGGTATTTGCCTACCCTATGTATTAGCGCCTGCATCGCTTTCCTGCAAGTTAGCAGGATAAATATAGAGATACAATAAATAAAAAAATAAATAAAAAAATAAGTTTTATCTTCTAAAGATAAAGATTTATTTAAAGCTTTTTTGATAAAGACTTAAAAACGGCTACTACATGATTAAAAAAAGAATAGGCCTACCAAATTTCATTCATAGCTTTATCCAAAAGTGGTTTTTAACTTATTTAACTTTATTCCCCAATCGTTTTAAGTTATTAACTCTTCAACGTTAGCTTCAGAAACTCACAAAAGGTTGATAATTTATGACTCAAAAATCACCAAAATTATTAATATATAGATCTGAAATTTATACGAAATAACGATCAGTCGTTAACTTAGGTTACAACAAAAGGCGTATTTTAAAATATTTACTGGTAAAAAGTCTGCCAATTCGCACTTTGTTGAATCACCTCTCGTTTCGACGCTCAAGCCACTTGCGAGCACCGAGAAGCAGAGCAAAATAATTTTCCCAAGAACACAGCAGAATGACAAGGATGGGTTTTGAAGCGTAACCATATCAATCGCGTCAACATCAATACGCCATATTGCCATGAGGCTGTAGAAATGCGATTTTAACGAATGCTTTGTACGGAGACTTTAAATGTGATCAAAACTTGAAGATAAAGCACCGTTTTACCGCGGGCGATGGTATTAAACTTTTTTCAAGTTTAACCAAAATTTAAAGTTATGGGTAATTTTATGAAGCGTAAAATAATAAAATTTTTGTTTTGCCATGAAAGCAGAAAAATTCATAAGTTTGCTAAAAATTGTCAATTTCAAGTCTTAAAAAACTCTTTAGTAGGCTCAAGGCAAAGCCAACGTCAATATAAAAAAATTCAAAAAAATTCGGTATTTTTACTGTGGGGTTTCTAAAAAATAATAAACCAAATTTGCTAAAAATGAATATTGTAAACGTTGATTTTGGATGGGAAACAGCAAATGACAGGTAAAAAAAATCGTAATTATAATTTTGATCTTGCAAGGTGATAGAAAGACGTTTATTTTTGAAAAAAGATATTGTTTTCAATTCGTAGTAATCTGTAAAAAAAGATTTCCCAAATGACTGATTTCTTTTAGATAACTGAGCAGGTAGTCTTGCTTAAACAATTAATTTTTCGCTATCTAAATTCAGTGTACATTTATTTTCGCATCTCACACTTTTTCTCGCCTCAATTATTGCTGTCGCAAGTTTCGTAGAAAATTTTCATCTTTTTATTTATTCTCCTCAATCGCGAAAGAGCAACGAAGGCACTACGTGTAGATAGGGCAAGCAGTGATCCCATCCTGCTTCCGGAGATGCAAAAACTTTTGATTTTAATATTAAACGTCTGATTTGTTTAAGATAGGTTAATATACATTGTACTGTTGGAAGCACTTTTAAATGTAAGTAAGTCCTTTTAAATTGGTTTAAGGCAAGAATTGACCAATCAAGAAGCAAAGTATCAAAAGGCAACTTTACAAGACCATGAGCATGTTCTAACAGCGTACTCTACATCGGGCACCACATGGCGCACGAGGTCTGACGGTTTTAAATGACGAAACCCGATGCTGGCTTAATAACATCACTGCCAGCATCTGATTCAGGCAGTACAGCAGCCTGGAGTAGTAAAAGGATAAACCCTCGGCCCCAGTCCTGTTTGTGTCTGACCTGGAGTGAATACCTCTCCAAACGACGAAGACCATGAACTGATTTGAATAAAATACCAAAAAATAGGTATGGCCTTAAAACGAATAGTATTTGAAACTGACTTCGGCCATCAAATATTTTTGTCTGACTGATACACTTATATTGTATAAAATACTATTCAGTATGCATGCTAATCTTATCAAAACACAATAGTTTTCGGTTTGTTCACGAGCTAGCGCAAAGACAATAGCACTGTTCGAGAATAGAGATAGACTGTGCTGTGAATAGCCGTGACCATAAAGACGAGCATTTTCATCTTAAGCACCAAGAGAGCGTCTGGCTGTAGGATATACACGTTATACGCCCTGAACAAGTTATACAATTTGTTGCAGGGAAGCGCAAATTTTTGGCTTTTGGCGGGCTCATGACAAAACTAGTTGTAACTAATCACCGATAGTGAATTATGGTAAGTAGATAAAAGTATTAGGTGAGTAAAATCATAAGTTTTATCAATAATATGGTTTTTGTTTGAAGAGTCGATTGGCGGTACAAAACTTTAGGATAGTTTTAAAAAGCGCGTTCAATCCTGGAAGACTTTTCATCTAATACTCGTCGGGAGGAATCAGATTCCGATTTCTCCCGACGAGTGTCCGATGAAAAGTCTTCCAGGAATAAACACACCTTTTATTGCTTTTTATTCCTATCGAAATGGAGCGAGATGTTAAACTTTTTCAACGATCGAATTTATTCAAACACAATTTCGTAAACATTATGTTAATGATTTCTTTGATCTTGCCTGCTCGCAGATAAACTTGCGAAATCACTCAACCAAGGCTATTGTCAGACTAAAGCTACAACAAAAACAATTTGTTCTAAACCTCAACCATGGTTATATTGCTTCCAACAAGAAAGAAATTTAATAAAGTCAACTTTGTAATGAGTTAAATGGGTAAATGTGACGTATGTGCTCAGCCGTATCGCTATCCAACGTCGTGCAGCCGCTAGTTGTGCAACATTGACTTAGTGAATTAATAATCTTGTCTAGCCCAGGGTCTGTCTTGCTGTGGCCACTGGTGAACCACAGCAAGTTTTTTAGGTGGGCCACATAGAGATAGTGCGAAAAAGTGTTGAAGTGATATATTTAAGGGCTCTTTTTTTTGAAAGATCGATTTGGGTGAAATTGGGTGCGGAATGAAAGTGAAAACAAGACCCATTGGGCGGTGACAATTGCATTTCAAGCTTTTTGGGTCACGGTGTTATAAAGGTTGAGAACCCCTGTTTTAGCCTTTTTAAATAACGATTTAATTGCCACTAGCTTATTTGCTGTGACGATTGATTTCAATTTAAATTTTTCATTTTAACGCACAAAAATTCAATTTCAATTCTTTTTTTTTTATTTCAGCTTTGCTATTAAAACTAAAAATATGTTTTTAGGTGTAATGCGAGAAGAACAGAAAAAGGAGAAAGCAACAAAGCGGTTAAGGTTTTGCATGCAGATAAAGTAGAAAGAAAATACTTGAAAGAAAGACTTGTATGATCGCTGCGTCCCATTTATGATTTTATCATATGTTTGCGTGTAAGTTGCTTGTCCGAAAAAAATCTAATAAATGTATGCACACATCAGTTGGCTGATAAAGAAGTTTGCAGCGAGCTCATCTTCTACTGTATAAGCAATCCTCAAAGCATTCAATCGTGTTTAATGTGCAAAATATTATGCAAAGTTGCATTTGCTAACTGCATTACGCACTTTGTGCTTAGTTCGCAAGCAATCACAAAGTTTGGCTTCTCAGACCTTTAATCTTAAATCGTTATTTTTCCCATGCTTAATTTTTTATAATTCCTCCCGTTGCACGCGTTGGCTGGTCGCAACGTCGTATTCATGGCGCCTTCGCTTAGTTTATCAGGCCGCACATTACTAAGAAGTTACCGATTGCTTGTTACGAAATCCCATAACTTTCGTTGAGAAAAAGAATAATCGTCACCAAAGAAAATGATAGTTTAATCGCTTGTTAGAATGCCGTAACTCAGTCGTAACAAGAAGGACCCACAGATTCGGGCAGACCCGGCAGAGTTGGGAAGATTACCAGAGACGGTCAAACTGGGCCATACAAACTTGAGAATTTTTAATTTCGTGCTTCTCGTGCCGTGATTTCTGTTCTGCTGCAAATTGTTTTATGAGATTCATCTTTGCAATAAAAAAATTCAACTTCGTTAACTTTTGTGCCAAATGAACCTGCCAAAGGTTTTAAGATCATATCACTAGTGTTAAATACCTCCAAACTATAAAATCAAAAATAAAATTAGAAACAATTTTAGCTTACACTTTTGGGGCTCGCAAAATCATTACTTGTTAAAATATGCACAGTTTCTTCTAAAATTGAAATCTAAATAGCTTGCGGTAAATACAGTAGATTTCGTGTTTAATCTTTTAAAACTTGTGGGCTATAGGCCTACCAGAAGTGGCCTGGACTTAAAAATTTTCGAGTAGAGCTATACAGTACAACTGTTTACCATTACTTTCCAAGAGATATGCCAGTTGACCAGCCATACGTTAGCTAGATATTACCAAGCTGCAAACATAACCTCACAAATTGGGAGGCGATGGAGACATCATTCGCATCTCAACATTTTTCCCAGCGAGACAATTCAAAAATATTCTGTCTTTTTGGGCCCTAAGTATGTTTTTAACACATAAAATGTACCTGTAAAAATTTTTTTTGTCGATAGAAAATTATAATAATCCAAAGCATTTATATCAATGTGCTGTACACCAAATTCAATTTTATAATTATCTTTTTGGGAGTAAAATTGGTTATTTCAACACATTAAGCTAATGCTTCTCAACCTTTTTTCGGCCATGCCCCACCTAATCTCCACTAAAGTTCTGATGTTCCCCTATGTGGAGATATATAATTCTTATTAAAATAATGAACCCCGTTTCAGGGGAAGAAAGTAACACCCATATTTTCAATTAAATATTAAACTATTGAAATATTTTCTGCTTAAAAGTTAAAGTTAATATTTGTCAAATCACAGTAATAAACAAACTTCAAAACAACATGGAAAAGAAAAATGAAACAAAACAAAAACAATAAAAGTTCTGAGAAATTTTTAAACTTTTTGACGGGAGAAAAGTGAGCAACAGCTATTTTATTTTGCAAAACAGTAGCTCTCTGGTGGCAATTGGTGGTACTAGCAGTTATGTTTATTTCAAGTGGCAATAGATAGAAGTGCATAGCCGAAATAAAGGCAGTTTCATATTACCACCATACTTCATATTACCACCTTTTTCCTCAATTTTATACAGGCATCATGAAATGATGAAATCTAAAAATTGGAAAAATAAGTTTAATTAAGTTAATAATTGCATTTCTACTCGTATTTCTTAAAAAAACTCTTGTAATGTCATGAACAAAGAATATACGAAATGCCAGTATCAATATCTTTTATTTCAGTTCTGCTATGAAAAAATATAGTGAAGTAGAAAATTTGTAAGTAGTAGAAAGCAGAACAGAAAAAGGAAGAGGCAACAAAACAATAAACGTTATGGCATGCAATCAAGATAAGAAGAGATTTTTAAGAATAAGTGTGCACGAAGGATTTGGAGATACTTCAAAATGGAACTCCAAAATTGTTTTAAAATAAAAGTTTTTCGCTAGGTGGCCGTGCAATCGTGAGTAATTTAAAAATCGAAGACAGAATGATAAATGAAGTAGATGTGTGATTGCTACATTTATTTATTTGACTATGAAGGCCAAAAGATATCAGAAGAACAAAGATTTTGTTTACCAAAACACCTATCAAGTTGCCCCCTGCGGGGCGTAGACTTACAGAATTATTTTTTTAGGCACCAAATGATATTCAGGTAGGCTACATAGCAAAACTAATGTATTTTACTCAGTTATTGTTATGTTTAGGCTTTTCAGTAAAATCGTGCAAAATAGTTATATAGCAAATATAAATAACAATACTTTACACGCTTGTCAAAAATGGAAAAAAGAATATTTTATAAATTTAGGTATGAATCAAACACGATCCAAAAATCTATATCAAACGAGATCAAACGCTAATTGTTTTCTTTGAACCGAGCTGGAGCTGAACCGAAACTGAACTGTAAAAAACAAAATTTGTTGAACCTGAACCAGAACTGAAACTTTAAAACTAAAATTTGTCGAACCTGAACCTGAACCAAAACATTATTTGTAGCACTTTGACGGTAATCGATACCCTAATTTGGAATTATATTCCTCTTATTAGAGACAAAGTTTCACTGCAAAACAACTGCAAAATAAACAAAGTTTTAAAAAAATTAAACGAATAGCTTAAAAAATTTTAACTTTCCGATTCATTCGCTGCATAAAGTAAAAATTGCAAAAAAATTTACTTCCATGTGCTTAATTTTTTTTATTTCTTTTTTTTCTAGAAAATTTCTACCCGGTCGGAAGACGCGCTTCACTTTTTGCGCGAGTTGTGCTTTAAAAATTGCGCTTTCATTTTTTTCCTTGTTAAGATGCGGAGTGCGATCACTTCCACCAGGTTTTTCTACGGACTCCACAGGGTGAACGAATTAATTTAGCTGCTTCCGCCTTGCTGTCCCACCTTGATGGAAAATGAAGAAATTGCTGGTCCGAGGCTGTCAATTGACTTCACGCGCTCCAGTCGGATGGAATAGAATATAATTAACAACTGGACTGGCAGAACCAGACACACACGCCGCTTCTGCCTCATTGCCGCCAACTCGATTGTCTCGCAGTTGGTTAGAAATGGAAAATACAAAACAACAGTTAGCTAGACTTGTCTTTGGAAAGGTGTTTGAACTCTAGAGGATTCAAACACCGCCTGACAAATGTTTCTCTGAAGATTTTTTTCTCAAAGAATTTCCAATGTTCTGCAGCAGTTACAATCTGAAAAAGCTCCGGGTCCTGACTCTTTATGTCCACAGCTAATACTCCATGGGGGCTCTGTTTTGAAGTCATAGTTAAACAAGTTCCTGTCTTCCTGCATGCACCAACTTAAGCTTCCAAAAATTTGAAAGAGAGCATTAGTGGTTGCCATTCCATAGCCGAATAAGCCATTGGGGCACCCAAAGAGCTATATACCTACCTCTTTGCTTTGTGTCCCCTTCAAGATCTCGGAAAGATTCATCTATCCCCGCGTCAAACCAATTATAGGCTTACTGCTAACTAGAGGGCAAGCTGGGTTTCGACGCAAAACGTCGATCGTAGATCAAGTTACTAATTCAATTTATTTTAAATTATTTTAAATTATTTGCAATTTATTTTAAATTATATGCAATGAAGACAGCAGAAATAACTATATAGTATTCGATAATCTTCAAAATCAAGAAATTGCGGTCTTCTAACTCTTCTAACTCAAGAAACTTAGGGTAGTTTTTCTTAATTTCTTGAGTTTTCAAGGATAGCTCTTTAGAAATTAAGGAGCTTTTCTTAATTTCTTGAGTTGAGAGTATAGCTTTCAAGAAATTAACTCTAGAAATTAGGGCCAAAAAGAAGGCCGGCGCTGTTGTTTGTCGATCTCACAGCAGCCTACGATACTGTATGACATCCCGTCCTCACCTGCACGCTGCTTCTTCTTCTCCGGACACGCACATGGTATCCATGATTATGGAGCTAATTGTTCGTAATTTGCTTATGCCGATTTGCTGAAAATTTCCTTATGCTGATGACCCGGCCATCTTGCACTATGCAAGTGACTGGCAGGCGTTAGAAGAGACTCTTACTCAGGACATGTATGGCAACCCTATCCTCTTGTCTTCACAAATGGAAGGTCAAGTTCAGTACGACAAAGACTGTATTGGCAACCTTCCATCTTTACAACAAGGAGACACGACGTCAGCTTAGCATCTTTCTCAACGGACAGGTCCTAGTACCGACACTTGGAGTCACTGCGCAAGAAGTTAATATCTCGCGTTGGGCTAAATTTTTAGACAATTAGCTAGATTATGCTGGGTGCGGATGCCACAATACTTAGCACAGCCACCCTTTCCTTGGTTCATTCCACGGCTGAGTACGTGCGCCTGTTTGATGTCGTAGTGCTCGTACTCGCTTTATTCACAAACCCATTAACGATGCCTTGCGCATAGTGACCCGATGCCTGCGTCCCACACCAACAGACAACCTTTTTATATTTGCAGGCATCTAACCAGCTGAGCTTTACCGTCAGACAACCCTACTGTTTCTAGCTCCCGCACTCAGGAGCCAGAACACCTTCTATATGAAAAGTTCCTGTCTCCAATTCGTGGACAGCTGCTATAACTTAAACCAAGACACCCATTTGTGCCTGCTGCATTGCAGCTGCTGAACGACCCCACCCAGTCGGGCACCAGTGTAACACGATGGGCGGAATATAGACGAAGCGTGAAGCAAAAAACGCCTCTAGACTAGGGTTGCCATACTGCCGGAAAATTTCGAACATGTCCAAAATTTTGGTCAAATGGAATTTTGACATCCAGTAAATTATTTTTCAAAACTTGGACATGAAACTCGTATCTTCGATTTTGGGACGAAAATTGAAAAATTCGTGATCGATGAATGAAGACCTTTTTTTTTGGTCTTCATTTTAGAATCCCAGACAATTTTATTTTGTCCGCCCCTCCAAAAATTTTTTTGGCTGGTACGCCTATGTCTGTCCGAATTCCGCTTATTAAGATATGGCAACCCTACTTTAAATCCATACATTTATTAAGGATGCTGGCCCAACGCCGACGGGATTTAGCTTTTTATGACCTGCATATATGGGTCAAGCTTAACCGCCTCCAAACCGGCGTTGGTCCATTCCGTTCAGAAACAAACAAATAGGGTGTGGCTTCAACGGCGGGCTGTGAGTGTGGTGCAAAGGAGTAGACAGCTGGGCACGTATTAAAATCTTGCCCCATTTATCACCATACAAATGAAGCTCGTGCTTTCTCAAATGTCAAGAAGAACCTGGTGATTTGAGTAATGGAAACATGTTCGGCCATTTAGTAAACCATCCAGCTCCCGTTCATCTCCCCTTAAACAAAGAAGAATATTAATATATTTCAAACAGGAAACAAGCTGGCCTAAATTTTAATAATCTTGCTCTTTTTTTAAAGCGCTCAACGGTATCTTTTGAAAGAATGCTATTTTATAGTAGTCTGTAACTTTAAAAAAAGTATTTTTAATGGGAATCAAACATCAAAACTGAGCCCAGCAATCCACTTTACGAAGCCTTCCCTATTGCGCCACACGTAGCGATATCCCGTAAAAATGATATAAAAAATAATTCTGGACCTTAAATTATATACCCTGTAAAAAAATTTCATTGTTTTAATTTTAATTTTAATTCCTATCCTGATAATTGTCATTTTTAAACGCATTTCTTAAGCATCTTTTTACCGTATTTTCCAGTGCAGTCTGTTTAATTAAAATTTCAACGCATTTTTTAATCGCAAACTTTTTTAATTTAACCATTATTTTCAAACAATTGAGCAAGCTACGTAAAAACTTTCTAAAGATATTTTATAGTAAGCATACTACGCTTTATTTTGGCTACCTAACATATCCTTCAAAATCATTTTACGGCGACTCTACGCAGCAGGTTTGTAAATACGAGACATTGTCTATACCAGTGGTTCCCAAAGTGGGCGTTACCGCCAACTTTGGGGCGTTGGCGAGATTTAGGGGGGCGGTAAGAAGAAAGAGGGCGATTGGGGGGCAGTAAGAGAACAAGGGGGCGATAGGAAACGATGAGAAGAAATATACATGAAGGACGATTTAAGGCCTTTTATAGGTGATCTCGCAGCAGTGTTTCCCAAAGTATTCAATACAAGTTTGATTCAGGGTAAAGACCTTTATTTTTTTAGAGATCACAATGAATTTGGGAGAAAAATAGCAAAATTACAGTTGAAATCAAAGTGAAGACCTTTTTTTTTTTTTTTTAGAGATCACCAAAAATTTGGGAGAAAAATAGCAAAATTACAGATAAATATTCTCTGTCAAACATTCTTTTCACTTAAAAAAGAAGCGAGGGCGCGCTGGGAATCAAGCTGAAAATCAAGGGGGCGCTGGGAATTTATCTGGAAGCCAAGGGGACGCTAGGCCGAAAAAGTTTGGGAAACACTGGTCTATACGAAAGTAAAAAAATTTAATTCAGTTCAGTTCAGTTTTCTTTCATTTCTGCTCCGCCACATAATAAAAACGCAACTATAATTATTTAATATTAAACATGTAATACGTGCATAAATCATATTTAGAGGTTTGTCAAAAATTAACTGGAACAAAAGATTACTACTAAGACTATAGAATTTTAAAGTTTTTGATGAAGAGATTGAAACATAAATAACAAATTTTTGTATCAAAGCCAATGAGAAAAAAGTAGCACAATGTACGACAAAAAATTCCTGCTGCAAAAATACAAAAACAATTAATACAAAAATCTACGCATTATTTAGGAAAATTTTAAAATTTAAGAAAGAAAACGCCGTTTTATCCTCCCAACCAATGCCCTTGAAAGGATACTGGAAGTGGATAGAACAAGCTGTTTAAGCAACCTCGTCCCTCGAATACGCTTTGTATTTTTAGAAACATTTTTGTTCTTTTCAAAGTAACAAAGTTTGATTATTTTTGTAACTCATATCATCAGCTTCCACGTGGCGCGTCCCGGTAACTGGCAGATGACCAGGAAAATGATGATGAGTTTGAGGTTCTTCCGGGGTGGTAAAAGAATAGACCCTCGACATCAAAAGTAAGAGGCTCGATAAGTCCACGTTATTATCAATTTCTTTGCCGAAGTGTCTCAAAAAATGCCGGTACACACGACTCAATATTCCGGTTGGAAAGCAAAGTCTCTACGTGCTATCGTAGCAAAGGTCTGTAAGACTTTTTCTCATTTGACGGGACCAGGAATTGAAACTATACGCCCTTTGTCAGAGACAGCGATGCTAAGTGCAAAATCAGGGTTGCCCAGCTTTTAACTCGGGAAGCGTAGTGACCCGTGAAGGCATTTTTTGGCCACTCTTTTTGAGGAGCAAAGTTGGTATAATGCAAATGTTTATTTTACTTTACTTCAAAAAACAAAACAGTGCAACTTTTTATTTTGTTAGGAAGCAAAAGCCTTTGTTATTTTAATGTGACTGCTAAAACGAAAAAGGTGGATTTTTTATTTGAAGTGTTGGTGCATTAACCAAAATGCTTATAAATATTTACTTTATACCTCCTCTTTATGCCAGATTTTGAGCTCCACAACAATTGTGTACTCATTACTTTAATTCGTCGGCATGGTGGTCGAGTGTTTAGAGCGCCGAGATTGTGATCGACATGGTCTCGATTCAAAACCTACTCGTGCCATTATGTTGTGTCCTTGGAAAACACTTTCCCTGCTTTGTGCTCTTGGCAAGCAATTTTAAAGTGTGGTCGAGTGGTTAAAGCACCAGACTGATGATCAACATGGTCTCGGTTCAAAACCCACTTGCGCCATTCTGTTGTGTCCTTGTGAAAGACACTTTACGGCGCTTTCCCCTGCTTGGTGGTCTTGACAAGCAGTTCTAAATTACAGTCATATCTCTACTAAATTATTAGCGGACAGCAATATCTTGGCATTTCCGGAAGCAGGTCGGGGTAATTGCCTACCCTATGTGTAGCGCCTCCGTCGCTTTCCTACGAGTCAGGAGGATAAATATAGAGATAAAAAAAAAAGATTTTAGTCACATCTTTATAAAACTAAAAAACTAAAAAAAAAATTTCAACTTTACAGCAATATCTTGGCATCTTCCGAAGCAGGTTGGGGTAATTGCTTGCCCTACCTATAGCGCCTTCCTCATATTTCTGCGAGTCAGGAGGATAAATATAGAGATAAAATAAAAAATCATTAAAATAATTCAATTAAAAAAAAGAACAAGCAATTTGTCTTGGTATGTAAATTTTAACTAATTCGATAATTCCTCATTGTTATGGAAACAAAACAATGACAAATTTTCTTGTTTATGTAAGAATGCCAAATTTGATTTGCAACCGTTTTTTACTGTGAACATTGAGCGTCATTTACGAATCCATGTTTTCAACCTTGGAAGAAATGTACAAGCTCTTACCATAAACTAAGAAAGAATAATAGCCTCACACAAAAAACTGAGAAAGAATAATAGCCTAAATTCCTAAAGTTTATACTTGTTACTAATATATTGTTAATTAGTTTTTAATTATATGCCTATTCATATATTTTTTTCAATAAACGCACGAAAAGTGTGGTTTTTTTCTTTTGGAATTTTAAATATCTTTATATTTTACCAGTAAATTGACTTTATTTAAGAGCCAATAACAAAAGCAAAAAATTTGCTTCAGAAATAGGTCAAAAGTTAAAGAAATATCAGTCGATGCACCAGCTATTTAGCTGGTAAAATCCAAAATGCCAATACATCCTGTTCATTTAGGTGGTGCCAACCCAGGATGCAACACATTGACTTTCTAAAGCCTAAAATCGACATTAATACTTTCTATTTGACATATTAAAAGAAAGTTTCATTTGTTTTTTTGCTAACTTACAAAATCTTGCTACAGACTGCTGTTTAAAAATCACTAACCACTGGTCAGTAAATATTTTTTTACCTGGAAAAAAAAAGCCGGGCGCTCTCAGTCTAAAGAATACCATCTGGTGCTTGGTCGGAATTTAAAACCTTGGTGGGGCATTGAGCTGGAATTCGGCGTGCCTGATGCACAATGCCAAAGATTATACTCTCTACTGTCACCTGTCTACAACTCGAATACATTTTAAACATCTGGATATTGGCGTGCGTGATGCACAATGCTGCTCTTATTGTTACAGCAATGCAAATGATTGGAGCCCCACAAGTTATAAAATTCATTCATGTTTTTAATTGAAGCAGAGAAAAAACATGATGTTTACATAAAAAAAGTATAAAGCATCAGGAGAAGGAAAATTTCTAAAAAAGAAATTAGCTTACAATTTTTTACGATTTTAAATAGTTGAACAAATATTCTGAAAACTTTTAGAAAATGTACTTAAAGGTTTTAACCTCAAGTTTCGCAATTTTTTTCCTATTTCTCAAAGCAAGAAAACAAATTTATGAAGCCACATTGTTATAAGGGAGAACATAATACAATACCGCGTTTATATAGTGATTGCTATTACATTTATGGAAACTTAACAATAAGTATAGTATAGTCTAGGCATCAATATAAAAACTTTAATTTGGCTTCTTATTTAGACATCTATTTAAACTATTTATTTAAAACCTAAACATAAACAGTTAACTTATTGCAGGAGCCTTAAAAAGGTTGGACGCCTCTGACCCATAGCGTCGATTAAAATTTTTAAACTTAGTCAATTTCAACTGCAACAAATGATGATGCGCAAGCCGTTAGTCAATAATAGCTAAATTAGAAGAGTTTTTTATTTAGCGAGTATATTAGCCAATTTCTTTTCTCTTGTTTTAGTTACTGTCGTCAGCTTTGTTGTGCATCAGCCTTTTTGCTTTGCTGTATTTTTTTCTGGAAAAAAAGAAATTATTACTTTGTGTTCACAAAAAGATTAAAAAAATTCTTATATATAATAGGTCACTTTGCATCTTGAGATGAAAGGACATAACCAATACAATAAAGCTAGCGTAGTTCCAACACTAGCCCGCAGGCCACAAGGAGATTTCTTGTTTACTGAAAACATGTTAAATCATTTCTGATCTTTATTATTTCAATTTTAGATACTCTTATTGGTTTGCTAAAGTATGGGTAAGAGTAAATGTAAATTCTTGTACTCGGCATTAACAAGTCATACATTGAGCATTTTGGATAAAAAAGCCTAACCAATGGGTGGCAAACATATGCCACGCGTGTCATATGGGGCACGCCGAAAAATTCTGGCACAGTTATTTATTTTAAATGTTACACTTGAAATAGAAACAATAGCGGTATACTCCAATCTGGAGTCTATATTACAGTAATCTGTATTTTGTTTAACTGTGTCTTTTAAAATCACTTTGTAGTACGGTTACTTACTTTTAATGTTTCCGTTACTTACTTTGATGCAAATTAAAGCTCTTTTACAGCTAGGGGACGTCACATTACCCAAGTCTATACTTCGTTATGGTTGTGCTTTTTACCCGTAATTTTTTTGCAAGTAAGATGTGTGACATTTGCTTGCCTAAAAACAGAAAGTTTGATGTAACCGTTAGCCGACGTATAGTAGCTTCATGTGTATGTTACACAGAAATAAAAGATTCCACCTGCTTGCTTTTTACTTTAAATGACAGCAAATAAGCCAATATAAATGTTTGGCATCTAAACTACAGCAACAAAAATCTTAATTATGTACTTTATGACAATAGGGTTATGCAGTAATTTGTTTACGTTTTGTTTTTATTGTAATTGGCACGGTATTAACCTGCAAAACATTAATTGAAATAATTTGGTACGTCCGCAAAAAAAGTTTGCAACCCCTGCCCAATCTACTACTATTTAATGACCAGGTGAAGAAATTAAAATTGTTAATTAAATTAGTATTTGCAAACTATAGTCTATGGGTAATGCGTTTAAAGCAGTATTAAAACCTGTCAGGTTTTTGTGATTCAATCGATAAAAAATTTGACCCTTACAATTAACATTTTTTTGTTTTTGTAATATTCCGTATACAGTAGAGTTATAAAAAAATGTTATGAAGCTTTAATTCAAAAATAGGTTCTTAAAAAATACTTTTCTTTTTAAGGGCTCATTCCACTACGAGCGTTGGCGGAAGTATTATCATTTTTACTTCTTTCCTCACTTGAGCGCTAAGAGAAGAAAAAAAAATCAATAAAGCAAATGAAGAATACTCCCGCCAACGCTTGTAGTGGAAACGAGCCCAAAACGTCTTTTCACCAATTTGGTTTTGAATAAAGTTTATATTTTTCCATTTACAGTTAGGGATAGATTTCAAAAACTAAAAGTCTAAGAATATTTCTAATATAATTTTATATTATTTTTCTGACTTTTAAATGGTTTAAATTTAGGTTGAAACCGCATTTAAAATTGTGCTTGATGAAACTTATTTCACACAATTTACTATTTGCGCCAAATTACTTTTAAAGTTTGTTTAATTTTTTTTCCAAAATATGCACCTTACAATAACTGTCATGGCCAGTTCGGACCTGGTTTAACAATTAACAATTTCGGATTGTTCCACCAGTAATTTATCTGGCTTTATTCACAAGCACATCCTGTTGGTGTTGTAATTGCTATTACAAACTCTACCGCAGCTGTTTTGAATTCGATTGTACGTCTGCAGTGCTGCCAACGATTTGCAACCATAGCGACAGTACCATTATATTTCAATTCGATTTAGTGCGGTGTCCAGAAAAAATGTTGAGGTAATAACACACTAACTTGCAACCCGTCCGACTTGAACAAATGGAAGGTAAATGATGCCTTTAATTAAATTTTCAAAAGCTATTTTAGGTCAAAACGGTCTCTTTGGCTTCTCTAACAAACTCAAAAATATATTTCTTTAACCTGCACCTATATTTTTATATTTAGGAAGTCTGTTTCGAACTTTTAAAGTTTTTTAGCGGTCTTCTTGCCAAATCTTTAAGCATGCAAAAATAATTAAAAAAAACAATTAAAGAAATGAATTCTAGATTTTAAAATTTTTTGGTAAAGTGACAAATTTTAATTAAAGGTATTGGGCAGAAATCCAAATTTGATTGGACAATGCACTCGCTCTCACCGTCAAACCATACAGTTGAAAGATATTTGATAGAAATATTATTATGTAAAAATTTCTCGGGAGAAAAAGAATTTATATTATTAAAGCTCGTCTTTTCATGGGTTTTAGGTTTAGGCTACTACATTTATACCGGAAACAGCTTTTACTTCATGTCACCTTCTTTCACCGACACGTTTTATTTTGGTTACCAGAAAAATTAGAAAAGAACGAATATTAATATATATTAATGCCAAAAAAAAACGGTAGAATCTTTTTATTTGTTTATTTTATAACCACAATAAAAAATTTTTTATGTTTTTGTATAAAGATCTGTTGGTTTTTCCCGCGGCCGTATTGGCCTGCTTTTTACTTTTTGTTATTAGTGAAGTTACCATTGCAGACGAGCAGCGTGACTTCGTTTAAGAATTTGTTCTGAAGTCCTTTCCTAAAAGCACAGTGGAAATCGTTCAAATGGACAGGCATTGAATTCGCGTCGTTCTGCTCTCAAATCATGGTGTTATTAGGTTAGGGTTACCATATCTGAGCAGGCGCAATTCCTGACAGACGTAGGCGTACCAGCCAAAAAAATTTGGAGGGGCGTACAAAAAAAATTGTCTGAGATTGTAGGATGAAGATTAAAAAAAAGGTCTTCACTTGGAATCAATCTCGGATTTTTCAATTTTCTTCCCAAAATCATAGTGTTCTCTAAAAAAAAGTCTTCACTTGGACTGAAGATTTTTCAATTTTCGTCCCAATATTATAGTTTTTTCTAAAAAATGCACAATATTTTAAGTTAAACTGTTAACACAAGGAGTTGTCTGAAATTTTCCGGACGGTATGGCAACCCTATATTAGGTAGGCTATGCAGCCGACATCTGTTGGCTAAAAACAGGCAAGTATCGTAAAAACCAAATTTTTGCCACCGATTTTTTTATTTAGCCTCTTAAGTTTTTCATTACTTGACACTTCCTTTCAATCATCAAAAGATATTTTGTCATACTAAAATTTTAGGCAAAATTAAAAAAGTTTGGTAATAATTAAAAAATTCATATCTTGTATTAATAAAACAGTATAAGATGTTCACAATTACAAGTTAATGGTTCCACAAAACCACAAAAAGCGCACATCCCAGAAGGTTCGCAGTTTATTAAAGAAAAAATTCAAAAATTTTAAACTAAAACTAAACGTTAAAATTTAAAGCCTATTTGAATATTATAGGTTTGGGCAAAAATTTCTAATATCTAAATTATATTTTATTCATGTTTTTTTGTATACTCATTTGACACACCAAAACGATTTTAGCTAAAATTGAAGACTCTGTAGAATAAAAAAACTCAGAAGGGCTATTGTTTCGTGTTTGTTTTATAACTACAGTATTCATGATATTACTTGTCGCCCACGATTATGTTATAATTATACACAAGCTAAAATACTTAGAAAAGACTCGTACTTAGAAAAAAAAATTTTTGAAAACATTCTCAAATTTCAATCTTACCGTTTTCTTTTGTTCTTTCTCGTGATATTCTGCAAAATAAACTAAAACGACAATAGTTTTCTGCAAAGACCAAAATTCGTTAAATAAAAACAAAAAACATGTTTTAATTCATCATGGAACCAGAAGATTAATAATGTTGCCTTCTTAAGCGATTACAAGCAAAGATGCTGTAAAAAAAGCAAGATTTTTAACGAAATTATTTGAGTCTACATATCTCCGTTTCACTATTATGACACGTTAAAACAAAACAAAGACAAAAAGCACTTCAAAGCTTTATTGAACCAAAGCTCCAATGAAATCATCGCCTTAAATCTTTACGAAGTTAAGTCCATTTTACCGTAGGTGACAGGGCAACGGCTGCTTTTCTGGTTCAAAACCAACCGTTATCCTGACTCACAGTAAAAGGCAATAAGCTGGCAGCAAACGTCCTAAATTAGGCTTCGAAGCGCATGCTGACGAGCTGAGTAAACGCGCACTCGCTTCAGCATGTAATTTACATCTGAAAATCAATGTCTACTTCTCGCTCATATTTATGTCAGGAGTCCTAATAGTTTTTTTTTCTGTTTTTCCGAACCTTATCACAAGCTCGTTGAACAATCGTGGGAAAACCAATCGCTCGCTTTCACAGGTACGACTGAAATATCCGCCGAGTTCGGTGGAAATCAACGGCGCTTTTTCTCGGATCTGTTGCCAGAAAGCGGCGGCCGTCTCCTGCAAAGCGATAGCACGACTCGCCGAGGTTTTCGCGGAAAAACTTTCGTTTCATATTGCTTTTTCGTGTTGACACGTATACGGCTCGGACAGCGAACTTCTTATCTTCAATACAAGGCCGTCTTTCTTCGGGCTTGCGTTGTTACGGCGAAGTTGAAGTCGAACGCAATGTCCGGGCTCGGTGCTACCAGCAGCTGTAAATCCAAAAAATTTTTCGTGGTTGAACATGATTTTAAAAGATGACGTAAGATGCGATGTTTAAATGAGTCTCGTCGCATTTTATCACCTTTTCGCTAAATGTCAACATGTGTATGAACAGAAGCAAGAGATTGCAAAGTCATTTTATTATGTTAGCAAACTTTGCTATAACAAAAACGAATTTTTACTGCGATGGTTTTGAATCTTTTTAATCTTGCACCGTTTTTAAAACAATTTTTGCGGCCCACTCTTCTAAAATCTGACAGAAACGTGCTTTCCTCAATTTTATTATTTATTTGAATCTGAACTCACAGCACCTACAAGTTATTGCAATTAAATAATAAATTTGAAATAAATTGTGCTGGCGTTTAAAAACACCGATCTGCTATAATCTAATTCGGCTTGGTTTAAACGAAAAACTGTCGAGCGTTCATGCAAAACTTGTGAAGAAATATTATTATAAACTGCCAATTTTCATCATTTGTCAAACGTATATCATGATATAGTAGCAATAATTGTCGCCAGACAGAAAAGCGCAAAAATGGCAAATGTAGTTTCAAATCGAATCCAATAGCTTTTTGGATTGACTATTTTTTATTGCTGAATATTAAGTAGACAAGCTATAAAAGCTGAATCGAAAACATTTGGTTTGCTTAAACGGGGAATTGGCCCCTTAATTATTAATAATAATATTATCTTTTTTAATTTGCAACTGCATCTTCAAAAAACTCATAAAAGCAAAAAACGTCACTACTTACAATTTATAAAAACTGCGTTTAGTGAAAGATATATAATTCTATGCGACTTTAAGCTTTTTCGTTTTTAATTTGCATTTAAAATGCACTAAAGTATAAACTTTTTAAATGGAACAAATGCAGAAAAAGGTATTTGCAAAACTGAAAGGGTCAATGTTTAATAAAACGTAATCTAAACCAAAAAAATTTTTAAAACGATTTTTATTAATGAAAAACAAATCTTGAATAGGCGCTATTATAAATTGGTTAATATGTATTGCGCTACAGAATATGAATAATCTGTAATTCTGCGCAAGCTGTGGCAAATATAGAAGAGCTTCTATTCTTCAACTGCCAAAATTTCAAAAAGAATACTTCCATTGCCAATATTTTAGTTTTCGATAAGCCCTAATTTAGAATTCAAATCAAGTTTGCAAAAACGGCAGACCATCCATTTAATGGGCCATTTTAGCTGAAAAACTCATTTTAACCGTGGAGTGATTTTTTTGATACCAATCAAACAAATTTTTTTGAGAAATATTTCAAGACAAATCAGTTTGCACACAGTTTTATTTTTACTGATTTAGAAAGATCAGGTTATTTTTTGACCGATAATTTGTCTCTTTTTTGTTTGGTTATTTGAGAGAAAATTTGTCGCTTGATTAAAGTATCTTTAATTTTAAAAAACGAGAGAAATTTCTCGAAAACCTTTGACCTTCAGTTCAGTTCACTTTTCTTTTATTTCTGCTCCGCCGCATAGTAAAAATACAACTATAATTATTTAATAATAAAGATAATTAAGGCTGCGGAATAGAAAAAGGAAGAAGCAATAAAACGAGTAAACATTGTAGCTTGCAAAGATAGTAATAAACTATTAATATTTTTATAGACATTTTATTACAAGAAGCAAGGTTGCTTCACCTCAATATAAATTTTTTTATAAAAAAAAAGAAATAAGAAAAAAAAAGCCCAAAAAAAAGGTTACATTGAGGTCATTTGATAAAACAAATCTCTGCCACGGGGGGGGGGGTGTATTGGTGGAACATAGCAGAGTTTGGCTCATAGAACAAGATCAAGCTTCAAATTCAGTAAAAGTTTGAACATACTCAGCCGGCCGAACAGGAAGCAAACCCACCGAAAAATAAATAAATGACTCGTGAATGTTTTTTTTATTTTTTTATTTTTTAACTTCAAAGATATAAAAAAAGCTTTATTTAAAGTGAAACTATGTAAATTGTTTGATCAAACCAGAAGTAGATTGGATTATTATTTGATGTGATGCACAGTACATAAGAAATTTGATTTGATTAAAAAACTTACGGGAGTCATTTTGAAACTGCTATGTTGTTGCGGTTATGTTTGAGGTTCAACGACTGATCAGAACAACATCTACCTAGCTTATTGATTTGTGCGGTAAATCTTACGTCCGCCATGGCTGCCCAAATACCTAATTAAAATCACACGAGTACCTAGAAGGAAAATAAAAAAGCATTAACAAAAATGCAGTCAAGTTAACGTCTTAGATAGGCTTACCATACATCTCGATTTGGGTGGGGCAGTCCCAATTTTTAGGACTTAGTACCGGCCGGTTTGCCAAAAATCCAAGACAGATTAGAAGAAAGACCTCCTTTTTTTTGAACACTACTTTTTAGGAACGAATATTATGAAATCCGAGACAGACCAGAAGCGAAGATATTTTTTTTATTTTTTTGAAAAACACTGCTTTTTAGTGACAAAATTCTTAAAATCGGAGACTGATTTAAAGTGAAGACCGTTTTTTTCAGAGAACGCTACTTTTTAAGGATGAATTTTTTCCGTTAACGAGGGTCCCGGTTTGCCCCTTTGGAAATGTGGTATGCCTAGCCTTAGATATAATTTACATCAATCACACCGAACAAATGTTTACTTTCTTGTTTTTATTTTCAGCAGAGTATCTGTAAAATTTCTATAAATAAGCTACTGCTTTTGTGCATAAACGATCGCGGGGTGTACACTGTGCGGTTTCACGCGTTGGCAAATGTAGAACCAGCTTTGGCTTCATAAAACTAAGGACCAGTTGGGTTGAAAAATCGACACGTCTAGTAAATTGATAACTTTTTGAACGTCCTAGAATAAAACCTGCTACAAGTAAGCTTTGCTACTTATTTAATCATACTAATTGTCTAATAGTTAAATGGAGTTTTCCTTTTTTTGTTGGCGGAAGACTGATAAGCGAGATTTTATTCAGAAGACTTTGCCTTCTTCGGCAAGGACCTGACAAGTTTTGAAGCTACAAGTAACTACAATAGCAGGCAAAATAAACTGAGAAAAGAATTAGCTTTTTATTTGAAATTATATACATGTAGCAAATATCGATTATTAATTTTTTAAAGATTAAAAATACTTAATTGTACTGTTACTGATAAAATAATAATCTTTAAAAAATTTTTTTTGACCTTGTCGATATAAAAAAAAAAACTAAACTTTTTTTTGACAAATTTTGTCCATATACCAGTGGCTTGCGGTGACCTCTGAGTCTGGCCATGCAATTTGCATGCCAAAATCTGGTCATGAAAATGGGTATGTTATGGGTAATTAATGAGTGAGACATGCAATATTTTACTGGCAGGAAAAATTTTTGAGTGAGGTTGTAACTTTTCGTCGTAATGTCATGGTGATCAAGATTAATTTTCGTCCTAGATTTTTGCTTATCTCTCTAAATTACAAAGGTCATCACTTGAAATTGTTACCTGGTAATGCACTTTTTCTCCTGAAACTGCAGGCTCTTAAAAAAAAGGTCATTGCTTGAAATTGTTCCGGGTAATGCACTTTTCGTCCTCAAAATCCAGTTACCTCTAAAAAAAAAAAGTCATCACTTCAAATCAGTCTCTGATTTCTTACTTTTTGTTTTAAATTCACGGTATTGCCTAAATTAACACAAAAAAACGGGTCTTCGCCTCGGATCGGCCTCAGATTTCATCCCGAACAAATAATATTTCTCATCAAATTCAACAATATCTACCTCATCGCGCAAAAGTTCGTCATGCAATTCCTAAAAACTTGGTCATGCAAAGCATGACTTGCATGCCCCGACCGCACGCCACTGCCATATACAAATATCAAGTATTTAAAATAAAGTTTACAATCTTCTGTGCAGACTACAGTCTATACAATTTATCAACCTTGTTTAGGTAGAAAGATTATAAATTACACCACAATATTTCCAATAAAATTTAATTTTGATAAACTTTATTGAAAATGACTTGCAAATACCAAGAGATTTGAAATATATAAAGAGCACAATGAAATCATTTACCGAAAAATTCATAAATATCGAAGTATTTATTTCGATATATGTATCGAAGTATTTAAATCATTACCTTGTCCAGTAAAATCATTTTTATGTGCACTTATAGGAGTTGTGAAAGCAGGTATACAAGGTGATGATGAAAAAAACAAAAAAACACTTGATAAATAAATTTGAAAAACAATTGCTTATAAGATTATTTTCATTGTTCAGGTGCTCGTAGTGGTAAAAGGGGGAGGGTTTCGCCGATGTTTCCATAACTCTTCCGGGGGTAAGCAGGCTCGTTGTGCTTAACCAGATCGGATCCGTGGATTTCAGCCTCGTCACTGCATCGGAACACTCCTAATAACTTCATTGTTCCGAAGAGAATCAAAGTGATCGTGGCCGTCCATGCCATGATCATCAACGTACCGAGGATGTTCCAAGCCCAGTTCTAAAGCGAAACGTGTCATTATGATGATGTTGAAAAGTCAAAAAAAAAAATAAACAAATCATCTCCGACTTTATAAAATTATTAAAATTTTTTCCTAAGCATAAAATAATGTTTTTCTTATTTTTTAAGAAAAAAGAGTTACATTTTTGATGCCAGAGCACCATTCAATTTTTCATCATAAAGTTTAATATTATTAAGTTTATTATGAGCGAAAAACATTTAAGAAAGTTATAGGTGTAATGGAACTGTCAATGCAAAAAATCTACTTGAAAATGCAAAGTTTTTTTACAGAAATAAAAAAAACAAGGTTTTACTTTAAATGCCCACAAATTTCCTCCATAAATAACTCCTCCGACAAATTTTCCATCGACTTTCAAACCATTGTAAGCAAAGATTGGTCCGAGTATGATACCAGTAAGTCCACCTCCAAGATGCACTGAATTTAATAATTGTTAACAACTATTTGAAGCAACAAAAATTATCTACTAAGTTTTTACTACTTTCTCACCAGCAATTGCATCCAAAGGATCGTCAATTCGAAGATACAATGTAAAATAATGCCATCCAATCAATCCTGCACCAGCAATTGCTCCAATCAAACAAGCTGCCCATGGATAAAGATCATTGCAAGTGGCACACATGGCAACCATTCCTATAACAAATAGTGAACGACTTTATAATTATTTGGTTTATTTTTAATTTCACGACACTGTATTGTCAAGAAATTGTTGGTTTAAAAACACTTTACCTGCAAGACCGCCGTTGATAGCCCAGAGAAGCGACCAGTAATGGCTTTCACCTCGTACATAATCGACAAACTTGAAAACAAGCATGGCCGTGATAGCGGCCGATGCACCCCCAATAACCGAGTTCATGATTGCCAAGGCAACCACAGCGCCATCACCTGGTTCAGAAATAGACAATTCCGAACCACCATTGAAACCCATGAAACCAACGAACAGAATGTAACCACCCAATGCAGTGATCTACAGATCAAACATTGTTGTTGTTTCATTCATTTGTAAATTATTTATACCAACTGTGTACACTCACAGTAACACTGTGTCCTGGATAGTCTTCAACGGTGCCATCAGGCTTGAAACGTCCCTGACGAGGTCCCAACAAGGATGCCCCAACAATGGCGGAAGTTCCGCCAGTGACGTGAACAACAGCGGAACCGGCAAAGTCTTTAAACATGAGTCCAGTTCCTAGTAAAAAAATACTATTGTCGGAAACCTGTGGGCCGCTGATCAATTGGTTGCTTTTTAGCAAAATTTATTGGGTTGTATAATATATTTTGTGATAAAGTAAGTATGGGCTCCGTGATATCACTATGTTTTTGGCTCAAAAATTGAGAAACCAGAGACAGACTCCAAGTGAAGACCTTTTTTTACTTGGTCTTTACTGTAAATTTCTTTTTTGTATGTTTAAGTATAATGTTGGCTTTTTAATTTTTTTTGAAATTTTTGAAAAAAAATTTGAGCCATTGTAAAAAAAGGTTGCGGACCACTGCCATAGAGCTTCTAGTGTTATTTAAAAAAATTTAATACAATATTACAACAAAATATCACTATTTATTGTTGCATTGTAATCAAAAATAAAACGCTTTAAATCTTATTACGCATAAGTAGGTGTGTTAGTTAATGATGGAATGTACCAAACAAGAAATTGGTTCACACAGTATATTTCACACCCAGTGTTTTTTTAAGGTGATTTAAGAAACCAAAATGGTCTCTCAAAAATTATCAATTGTCTCTTAATACTTTGACTGCCAAGCTGGTTTTCTAGAAATACCTCAGTGGGGCCACAAAAAATTTTTCCTAGATTTGCATAATACTGAAAATATATACACTGTATACAAAAAAAACTATTTCCACTTGACTTTAACCCGTTTTTACCCGAATTTATTTTGTTTCAAAGTGATGAAATAGAAATTATACCAGAAATAGAAGTTATACCAGGCACGGCCTCATAAAAACTGCTGTGTCAACAATATTTGTTGACATGGCAGTCAAAGTGTTAAGATATGCAGCTATCAATATAAACAACCCTAACTAAGTAAGCTCAGCAACAATAGGAAAGCAAGTGTTGAAACAACTTAACCAACTTGTTTTAATTGAAACTTACTTTAGTCATAAGTACAGCCTGTTTTCTCAGCTTGTTGCTGGTGCACTTAAAAAAATATCATAAACTTATAGTTTATATTGCAAAAATTTTTGAAACGTGATGAGGGCTTCACAGTAGCGTATTTAGGGGGGCATTATGCCATGGTCCCCTTGTAGATCACTAACACGGAAATCATAGACAATTTCAAACTAAAGACTTTTTTTAAAAAAATACTTTTTTTCGATACGAAAACCATAAAATTCGAGACTGATTGAAAACGAAGACTTTTTTTTAGAAAACACCACTCTTTGAGGACAAATTTTTTTCTGCTAACAAGCGTTCCTGTTAGCCCCTTTGAAACTTTTGTAGGCTATGCCTACCTAAGCATATTTGGTTGTGGTTGTATGGCTTTCACCCTTTCAAAATCCTCGGTACGTCACAGGGGCATGAGTAACCGAAAAACGTTCGTTTTTGTAAAGTAATTTTTTTATGTTTGTTTTATTGAAAATAAAAAAATATTAAATTCGCTCTGACTGCTGCTTACAATTGTTGTATGATTAAAGAAAACAACCTCTTTGCCGAAACTTCACTAAATAAATTTAGTTGATTAGGAAACCGTTTATTCAGTTCTTAAAGAAAATGATACAGAATTTAGTCAAATTTCAATTATAGAACTGCCTGTGCTTTAAATTACTTGGGTACACTGCACATTGCTAAAAATTTAAGTATTCTAACTTTTAGATTTTAGGAATATGTCTTCACGTAAACACTTACACTCTGGTAGTGCAAGGAATTTAAAATACACACAATTTTCTACTAGTTAACAAAAAACACCCAGCTTTTGCTACTCCAAACCAGGAAAGTAGGCCTACATCATCTTGGAACACTACAAATTTGCTTAATAAAAACACTTTTGCTAAAAATATTTGATAGGACCAGAAGCATTTGATTTTTCCTGTTTTTGTTACGTCGTAATTGACAGCTTTGTCTTAAACACAGTCAGTAGCATTGAATAAAACATATCTATTATGGATTAAATTGAAAGTTTTGATAAATTCCTTCGAATGAATGTATTCTTCTTGCATGCTAATGAAGGTATGTTTGTTGTTCTCTCAATATTCAATAGCTATTCACCAAGAAATGACCGCTAATATAACTTTCTATGTGGACTGCAGTTATTTTCACATATTTAGGTAAAATACTTTTTGGTCTTAAAGGTCTTAAAGTTTCTTAAAGGTCGCTAAAAAAAGTCTGTTCACACAATTGCTTTTAAACCTGCTCCAGTCTTCAACCATCCGATACTGGACCAGCACCAATGCGAAACAACCGGGTAAATAAAGCCAGTCATAACGAAACAGTAGATCATGTATGACGTAAACTCGACTCTTTCTGCCATTGCTCCTGACGCGATGGTCGTGGCTGTGATCGCGAAGACGAATTCGAAATACCATAAGGCGTAGTAGTGAACAGATGCGAGAATTCCGGCCTGTTAAAAATAGTTTTGTAAAATGATGGAATATTGAAAAGCATTTCCAGAGTGATTGAACTTACTGGTGTATCATAATTCTCTACTTCAAGATCATAGGCTCCGATTCTGTCGCTTGTGTAACGCTTCACCATGAACTAAATAAAAAAACGAGTTATTTTATCGAGATTTTAAAAAGATGCAAATTACGAGGGTCAGTCAATAAGTAATGAGACTTTTTTAATAACTCAAGTTTGCAATGACTGGTAATCAAAAAATGCTTTTTTATTTTTCAACATAGTCTCCCTCCTTTGCAACACACTTGTTCCATCTTGATATTAGATTGTCTATTCCTTTGGCATAGAATTCCGTGGACTGGGTCCTTAGCCAGTTGCTCACAGCAGCCTTCACTTCTTCATCAGTCTGGAAGTGAATTCCTCTCATACTCTCTTTGAGTGGGCCGAAGAGGTGAAAATCAGATGGTGCAAGGTCTGGGCTGTAGGGTGGGTGTGTTAGAAGTTTCCAGCCTAAATCTTCAATTTTGGCTAGGGTTCTTGCTGCTGTGTGGGGCCTTGCATTATCCTGAAGGAGAATCACACCTCTTGATTGAAGTCCTCTCCGTTTGTTCTTAATGTCTTTTTTCACTTGAGTTAGCAACTCACAGTAGTTCTCTGAGTTCACAGTATTGCCCCTTTCCAAGAAACTGATAGTGATCGGCCCATTTCTGTCCCAGAACACAGTGAGCATGACTTTCCTTAAACTTTTCTGAGATTTGAATTTTTTCTTCACTGGGGAAGAAACATGCTTCCACTCCATTGATCGTCGTTTCGATTCAGGTTCATAATGAAAGACCCAGGTCTCATCAGTTGTCACTATTCTCGATAGAAATACATCTCCCTCCTTTCTGTATCTGCGTAGTGATGCTCTGGAAGCCATCAGGCGCTGCATTTTGTGATCATCCGTTAACATCTTTGGAACCCAGCGACAGCTGACTTTTGAAAAACGCAGCTTCTCATGCACAATTGCGTACACTGTGCCATGGGAGATGTCCAAGTTTGTAGCAATTTCATCTAAAGTGACCCTTCTATCAGATTTGATCAGGTCTTCAACTGCCTGTACTGCTTCTGGGGTAGAGACATCCACAGGTCTTCCACTTCTCAGATCATCAGTAATGCTTTCGCGTCCATCTTTGAATGCTTGCACCCATTTGTAGAAGTTTGCTCTAGACATACAGGAAGGACCATATTGTCTTTGCATTCTAGACAGAATCTCACATGATTTTACACTCTCTGCCAACAGAAATCTGATGACTCCTCTTTGTTCCAAGCATGAGCTGTTTCCTAGCCTAGTAGTCATTTCAATTTATCGTCACACCTACAGTAATCTGAAAATAAACAAGTTTTGTTGTAAATAAGATGACAACTCCATTCATAATCATCACATAAAATTTCAGTTGCATAACTCCAAGAACACCAAAGTAATTGAGAAAGTCTCATTACTTATTGACTGACCCTCGTATTTTTAAAAAGATAATTGGTATCCGTTTGATATACTTTGACCTAAGTGTTCGAAAAAACTTATCAATAGAAAGATGAAGTCTTTTTTGTATATGCTTCAGCAATGGAGAAATTAAAATAAATCGATGGTATAATCACAGCAACAAAAAAAATTAAATTAGAACATTTCCTTTTCGGTTTTCTTAGATCGAAATAATTCCAATTCAACTGTAGTTTAAATACTATCGGGAGCTTATACCGGCGAAGGTGATATTATTAGGATATTCAAAAAAAAACTGAACAAATAAAATTCATATTCCATTTTACCATTAAAGATTTAATCCTGGTATTGCTTTGCGTTAGCACTGGTTAATGTTTAGGAAAACGAAATATATTGAAAAAACTGAAACAATAACTACAGCACAATCAAAACAAACTTCTGTGGTGTTGGCAGGTTCAACGTCGCTTGAGAAAAAGAAGTTGAGACCAATGAAGCCGTTTCCTGGATTTCCGTAAGCGAAAGCGAAACCGATACTCCAGTACGCGATTGCACCGATGACTGGAACGATCAAAAATTATCTTTTTTTACGAAAATAAAAAAATGTTTGACGAATTAAAAAAAACAAAAGTTTTTTTTACCACATATTTTTTGGATCATAAGTACAAAATGAATACTCGACTTACAAAGATCGAGAATGTTCTTCATGATGCTGTTGGTTACATTTTTGCTTCTGACGGATCCTGTTTCAAGGAAAGCGAATCCAGCGTGCATGACTGAAAAAAAAGTAAGAAAAAAAACAAAAGTCGAAAAGAGCTAAATATACAAAAAATTAGTGTGAAACGGAGACTCTTTTTATTTAAGTATGTTCTGGTCAGATGTTAGCGATCGGCTGCGATACTCACAAAGAACAAGTGTTCCCATGATCAGCAAGAAAAATTGATTCAGATTGAGAAGAATCAACTCATAGTTTTGAGCTAAATCTTCAATGAATGCGGAAGTATTGGAAACCATTTCAGTAATTTTGCAAACAAACTTTAGAAAACTAAAATATCTACAGGAGTATATGCAAAACAGTTGAAATATGTAATAAGCAAGCAGCAATAAGCAAATTTGCAAAGCTTCATAGAACTATTATTTTCGATCTTATTAATATTATTTATTTTGCGATTACAACAACAAAAAAAGCTTATAAATCACGATTAGTATTCAAAAATATGAAATAGCACAAAACACATTTTCAAAAATATGAAATAGCACAACACTGTATTACTTAAAGTTTGCAAACAAGAATTTTGCCGTAATTATTGTAATAAATAAAAGACTATACAAGGACGTAAAAAAAATTCTTTACAGTATTTTTTGAACATGAAAGTTTTTACAAAGTATATCAAAAAGTATGATACGAAATAAGACAATTATTATACAGTGTTTTTTTTAAGGTTTGGCTTGAGGAACCTCTAAGCAATTTTGAAAGACCGCTAATTTTTTTCCTAATGTTCCTGAGCGTACTTAGCTTTGTTTACACTATTGTAGAAGCAGATTTTGAGAGACCGCTGGACAATTTTGAGAAACCGTTTCGGTTCCTCAAATCGCCTTAAAAAAAACACTGAATTATAAATACGTACCTTATGCGTTTTCACAAAAACGGAACAACGCGCTAACGCGGTTGAGATGAAAGTATAAAAAAATGATGTAAAACAGTTTGGTTCTAAGAACTACAACAAGTATTATCTTAAAAAAGTAATATTAAAAGAATTGATTTTTTAGCTGGTGCAAATCATCTAAAGTAATTAGATTGAATAACTGTGTAAATATCTTTGAGCACTTTTGCATGTACAATATTAAAAAACATGTTTTTTTGCATAACGTCATATACGTCGAAGATGAAAGTGCGTATACAGAGAAAACAAATTTTAAAATAATAAAAAATTAGCAAACTAATTTAGAATCTAATAATCAAAGCAACTTACAACATTTTTTTTTAAAACTAAACATAACATTCCAAAAAATTTTTACTATTGCCAATACAGTTAACAGCAAATACCGACGTGAAGAAAGAAAGAAGCAGTACATACAATGCAAATTAAATAAAAACTATTTATTCGTATGGGTCACCCAAAATGGGCATGGTTTCATCGATGTTTCCATAACTCTTCCGGGGGTAAGCAGACTCGTTGTGCTTGACCAGATCGGATCCGTGGATTTCAGCCTCGTCACTGCATCGGAACACTCCTAATAACTTCATTGTTCCGAAGAGAATTGAAGTGATCGTGGCCGTCCATGCCATGATCATCAGCGCATCGAGGACGTTCCAAGCTCAGTTCTGAAACAAAACGTGTCATTGAGATCATGTTGAAAAGTCAGAAAAAATAGAAAAATTATCTCCGACTTTATAAAATTACTAAAATATTTCCAGAGCATTGTGTTAGTTCCATGATGTCAGGCCTTATCACGAGCGTTAAATCGTGACCCGACAGTTAATCGAAAGACAATTGATCAAACGACAGTTGATCAAAAGGACACTTGATCAAAATAACAATTGATCAAACAATTGATCGAATCATGACAGAAAAAATTTCAGAGAAACATAGAAAAGCCATCGTAGCTTTTTTCGCAAGAAAGTTAAAAAACTTTTTGACAATTTTTTTTGAGTTTTATTGTATCAAGTAATTTGACATATATGATAACAATTTTAATTTTTTTCCTTAACTACGATTAAATAAACATTTGGTGGTACAGAATTTGAAGATTGCGTGAAGTAAAAGATTTTTCTTCCCAAAGCTTTTCATCTGACACTCTTCAGGGGAAATCGTCAGAATGAAGCAGAATTGAAACCGAACTAAGTTATAAAGGAAGAAAGTAGAGTTCTCATTGGCTGAAAGAAGTCAGCCAATTTTCAAAGAATCAGCCAAGAAATTTTTGCTTACGTTAGTTGCAATAGGAAAATTTTATTCGAGTTTCAGTGATAAAATAAAGCGAGCAAGTTTAGTTGAATGATTTTTATATAACGCTTATGAAAACCCATTAATCCCGAAATTAAAAAAGTTGGAATTTTTAAATTTCTTTCCGTGAGTTTCTTTAAGTTGTCTATATAAACATATTCTAAACAAAAATTTTTAGAATAATTGTTTTTCAGAGGGTAATTTTATGTATGATAGTCACACGCTCGGCATTCGTGTTTACAAAAGTTGAACGCATTTTTCTTTTTTACATACTTTTCTTAGAATTAGATACTGCTATGCTAATTGCTACCAATATAAGTAAGTTAAATAATTGGCAAAATTAAATGCAGTCTGATCAAGTTCTTATTTTGACACTGATATATACTTTAAACTTATCGAAAAGATTAATTATTCCAAGATTTAGGCGTACGGCTAAATATTTTTTGTTTGAGGTACACTAACTTTTTTGTTTTCAACTTCTTATAACGCTTACATGTACAAACCAACAAGATATCTCTATTTTTTAACATTGATGATCACAAGTATAGGTCTAGTGTTGGTCTTTATTGAATACATTTAACATTTTTAGGTCTTTCAATAGGGTCCTTTTTATGCGGTCACTCTTAAAAGTGCTTATTGCAAAATGTTTCTCTTAGTGGAATATCCATTATTGAAAAATATATAAAATAACTTTTACTACATACATAAAAACCTACTGGAAAAGCGCAAGGATATATATCTCGTGTGACAATTTTTTCCTCCGACTTCTTTGTCTTATCACTGTTAGGAAGCTATTTTTTTGGGCTTGTCAAGCACCAATGGATCTACTAATGCGTCATTGCTTTATTAAAGGAATAGTTTTGAAATTAATTTTCAGAACCTCGGGTTAAGCCATCAGTGAGTGGTTGCAATCTTAGTATATCGTTTTGTTTTGAAAGGGGGAGGAAAACGCTGAGCTAGAGCCGCATTTTGACTGTGAAACTCAAATAAGCTTATGACTAAAAATGGTCTCCAATCTATTTGCAGTCCTTTTGTCTATAGAGTGAAATAAAAAAAGATTTGTTGGTGAGGTGAAATTATGGTGAAAGGAAGTACAGCTTTTCTTAAACCCATAATTTTATGCAATTAGTCGTAGCACGAATTAAATTTCTGATCATCACTGTCTATTTATAAAGCAACCGCAAAAGTAAGCCTATTTGATCAAAAAAAGAATCTCTAACAGCTTTTTAGTACCTTTTCATACAAACAGTGATGGCTTTATAAAAAGGGGGCCCGGTGCAAGAAAAATAGGTGGGAGCCACTTTTTATTGTATCAAAACAAAGTGATTTCAAACAAACCCAAAAAAGGTGATCGTTTTAGGGATGCCACCGTCCTGGTGCTACTATGAAGAAATACAGCATTATCTTGTGAGGGGGCACTTTTTGACGTTCTTTAGGTAGAGAAGGCGTTGCGGCCGCTCCGTTTGCACCCTTTTAAACCGATCACTGCATACAAATACAATCTTACTTTATACTTCAAATAAACAAAACTAATTAAATAAAGTATTTCTAATATATTTTGAAGATTACAAAAAAGTTTTACGCAATTTTTAATGCAAATCGGCAACTTTGCTCTCTTTCTGATCGTTCTTTCACTATGCAATACACATTACTTTCCAGCTTATGATTTATCCTACGCAATAAACTAACAATAGCAACTTCATGTATAAACTAAACCAAAATATCACAAAATATAACTTTAATTGCACAAGATAGCTTAACGAATCTAATAATAATATATCAAGCAAAAAATCATTTGCTTTAACAAATCATTTAAATTTTGACAATACAAAATTCCATCAGCTAAAACTAGGATAAAAAAATAACACAGAAATAATCCAAAACTGTTGAAAACTACAGCAGCTCCAAACTTGCAATGAATGGTAGATCCATTGTAGGATGCATACACTAGGAAAAATAATTTAAAAAACTTTTCTTGACTCAAAATCCCAGTTAAATACTACTATAAGCTTTTGTTTATTACAACTTCTTCAGATAATTTATTCAAATAAAAAGATTTGAATGTGTTATCTGAATTATTAATCTGAATAATGATTGATTTATCTGAACATTCTATTTGAATAAGTTGTGTGAAGAAGTTGTAATCAACGAAAGCTTATAATGATATTTTGCTGGGAGTTTTTATTAAGAAAATTAAAAAAAAAAATAACAGTCATTAAAATTACTTGTTTCATAGGCTCAAAGTTAAAGCACAACTTTTGAACTTTTTATCATAAAATTCTAAGATAAAACAATTACAAAGCTGAAAAAACTAAAAATCTAGGACTACCATGCTTATTTTATAACGATTATAAAACACTTAATTTTGCGTATGATAAATTATACGCTGGCCATTAATGGGTTAACGTGGAAGTTCGCAAATAAATCAATTTTCGTATTGATGTTGTTATGGTAGACTGTCACGACTTTACAAGCGTTATTTATTTAAATGATTCGCTGTTAGTATTGGGTGTTTAGAAAATATTTGATTCGCTGTTTTGTTTGACAAATAAATAGGATTAAAACTGTTTAACATTGACAAGAAATAGATATTAGGTTGTTGCCTAAGTTCCTGCCGTCACATAAAACTAGTCTAACCGGGACTTCTTCAACGTCATTACCAACAAGACAGCCAAAAACTCCATCTCCCGCGGTCATCGAAGTGACCACATACCGTGTTGGGATGCAAAGTATGAAGATCTCTATCAGACTTTTCTCCAGTCTTCTGAAGGGTCAGGTTTTAGTAGAGTTGCTACAGAACTGCCAAGCTAGCTTGGCAAGAAACGGAAGGACCGATGGTCTGAGACTGTTTAGTCCCTCAACGTCTCACACTTTGACCGTAAAGCATTAAGTATATTAAACAACCTAACTGGTAGGTCACGCATTCTTCTCGGCAAAGTCCAGTTTTAGCAGATGCCATTGCATTCCAGCTGGTCAAAAATGGAAAATACGAGAAAGTGAATCGTAAGTCATTATGAATTATTTTCAAAGAAGTGTCCGAACTTTGGAGGCCTCCAACAACTAATCCATTGAACATCTTTGGAGATTTCACCTCCAGAGAATTTATTTCTGCCGTACAACACCTAAGTCCAGGAAAAGCTCCTGGCTTAGATTTGCTCTGTCCAGAGCTTACAATTCATGCTGGTACTGCTTTAAAGTCTTGGCTCCGTGGCTTCCTTTTATCCTGCTCGCGCCAACTCAAAATTCCAAGGATCTGGAGAAGATCCCTGGTAGTCACCATTCATGAACTGATAAAACTATTGAGGAACCCAAAGCTATTGCCCGATTTCTTTAATGCTGTATGTCCCATACAAAGTCCTCGAAAGGCTTATCTACACCCGCAAAAATCCAATAATTGATACATTGTTTTCTCGGGAACAAGCTGGATTACCTCGTGGGAAATCAATTGTAGATCAAGCCACTCTCCTAGGATATCGAAGACAGTTTTACGGTAAAACAAAAGGCTGGTTTTGTATTTTTCAATCTGACCGCAGCATATGATACAGTCTGACACTGCGGCCTTACCTGTAAGCTTCTTTGACTTCAGCCAGACAAATACATGTTTTACACAATCATGGAGCTGGTCCATATTTTACCCTGACCACCAGTGGCAATAAGCAAAGCGGGCTACAACGCCTTAAAAATGGTGTCCCCCAGGGATTTGTCTTGGCCCCTCTCCTTTGCAACATATACGGATATGACCTTCAAACTTTGACCTCCAAAAATATGCATATGCAGATGATTTAGCTGTGCAGCATAATACTGGAGACTGGAAAGAATTG
Source organism: Diplosoma virens (assembly GCA_963680785.1). Lineage (NCBI taxonomy): Eukaryota > Metazoa > Chordata > Ascidiacea > Aplousobranchia > Didemnidae > Diplosoma > Diplosoma virens. The sequence goes on from OY796894.1 coordinate 28,269,247, forward strand.
GAGAGAGTCCTGAGTCAAGACATGTCTACCTTGTCAAAGTACCTTCAACTTTGGAAGCTGAAGCTCAGCGAAACAAAGACAGTGACGTCATCCTTCCGTCTAAACAATCGTGAAGCTAAACGTGAGCTAAATGTTGACATTAGTGGCAAGCTATTGCCGTTTTGCCATGTAACAACTTATCTTGGTGTCAAGCTTGACAGGACACTCACGTTCCGTCACTACCTTGAGGCATTGCGAAAAAAATTATCTTAGCGCATCACACTACTAAGACGACTAGCGGGTTCCGGATGGGTAGCTGGTGCTAAAACACTGCCTATAAACGCCTTATTCCTAGTCTACTCTGAAGAGGAGTACCATGCACCAGTTTGGTGTCGCAGTGTACACACTCGTCTTATTAACAGTGTACTTAGTGACGCTTTGCGCATTGTCACTGGATGCCTACTTCCCACTCCGACGGATAACCTGCCCATCCCTGCCGGTATCCAACCAGCTGGACTTCCTTGTCTGCGATTCACTCTTCTCTTGGCCAACTGCAGCATTTTAGACCCAGAGCACCTCTTGCATGATCATCTGGTCAGGCCATTGGATGTGCGGCAAGAGAGGTTAAAATCCAGACGCCCATTTGTACCTACAGCAGGAAAACTATTAAATAATGCATCTAAAGTGGATATCCGTGTTGGTTAATGGACAGACTTTACATGGAACATGGAGTTCTTAAATATTCTATCTAAACTTTATGATTTAATCCCAAGAGTCGGTTCCAGGCCTCTTGGATTTGGCCTGCCCAGGCCTGCTCGGGTAAGACTCAACCGCTTGCGAGCTGGCGTTGGGCGTTTTCAGTCGTCTATGCATAAATGGGGTTTTGCTCCCTTTTGTAATTGCGAGTGTGGTGCGCATGAAAAAATTGTAGATCATCCTTTCGACATGCTCTACACACCAGGCACCAAAAAGACGTTGTGATCTGTCAATCCTGAATGACAATACCAGATGCTGGTTCAAGAATATCACTGCCATCGTCTCATGAAACAACAACAACTGGATGATCTAAAATGACGACGGCGACGATAGGCTCCGATTCTGTCGCTTGTGTAACGCTTCAACATGAACTAAATAAAAAAGTTGTTTCATAAAAGTTTTAAAAAGATGAAAATCAATTGCAGATTTAAAAAAATAAAATGTAAAATAAGTATCCATTTGATATATTTTGACTTAAATGTTCGAGAAAAGTTGTCAACAGAAAGATGAAGTCTTTTTTTATAAATACTTCAACAATGGAGAAATTAAAATAAATCGTTTGTATGATAATCGCAGCAACACGGCAAGAAAAAAAGTTAAATTAGAACATTTCCTTTTTGGTTTTCTTAGATTAAAATAAGGAATCTTTTACCCGCTAGAGTGATATTATTTAAACTGTTTAAAAAAACTGAATAAATAAAATTCATATTCCTTGTATGATTACAGATTTAAATCTGGTATTACTTTGCTTTGGCACTGGTTAATGTTTAGGAAAACGAAATATATTGAAAAAACTAAAACAATAACTACACCACAATCAAAACAAATCTCTATGGTGTTGGTAGGTTCAATGTCGCTTGAGAAAAAGAAGTTGAGACCAATGAAGCCGTTTCCTGGATTTCCGTAAGCGAAAGCGAAACCGATACTCCAGTACGCGATCGCACCGATGACTGGAACGATCAAAAATTATCTTTTTTTACGAAAATAAAAAAATGTTTGACGAATTAAAAAAAACAAAAGTTTTTTTTACCACATATTTTTTGGATCATAAGTACAAAACGAATACTCGACTTACAAAGATCGAGAATGTTCTTCATGATGCTATTGGTAACATTTTTGCTTCTGACGGATCCTGTTTCAAGGAAAGCAAATCCAGCGTGCATGACTCAAAAAAAGTAAGAAAAAAACAAAAGTCGAAAAGAGCTAATTATACAAAAAATTAGTGTGAAACGGAGACTCTTTTTATTTAAGTATTTACTGGTCAGACTCAAAAAAGAACAAATACTCACAAAGAATATAAACATTCCCATAATCAGCAGAAAAAATTGATCCAGATTGAGAAGAATCAACTCATAGTTTTGAGCTAAATCTTCAATGAATGCGGAAGTATTGGAAACCATTTCAGTAATTTTGCAAACAAATTTTAAAAAAAGCTAAAATATCTACAGGAATATCTGTAAAACAATAAAATAATAATGAGCAAGCAGCAATAAACAAATTTGCAAAACGTCATAAAACTATTATTTTCAATCTCAGTAATATAATTTACTTCGTGCTTACAACAACAAAAAAAGCTTATACAGTAAATAACGATTAGTTTTTAAAACTATGAAATAGTACAAAACATATTACTTAAAGTATACAAATAAGATTTTTGGCGACATTATTGTAATAAATTTGTCGGCAGCGTGGTCGAGTGGTTAAAGCACCGGACTGATGATCAACATGGTCTTGGTTCAAAACCCACTTGCACCACTATGTTGTGTCCTTGGGAAAGATACTTTACGGCACCTTCCCCTGCTTGGCAGTCTTGACGAACAGTTCTAAATTACAGTAATATCTCTACTAAATTACTAGCGGACAGCAATATCTTGGCATCACCGGAAGCGGGTCGAAGTAGTTTCTTACCCTATGTAACACCTCCGTCGCTTTCCTGCGAGTCAGGAGGTTAAATATAAAGATAAAAATTAAAAAAAAAAAACTACATAAGGATATTAAGGCATAAAAAGATTATTTACAGTATTTTTTGAACATGGATACAAAATAAGACAATACTTTATATTTTTGTTTTAACTAATTCAGAAAAAAAAGTTAATTTTTGACCGACAATATGTCTATTTTATGTTTGGAATTTATTTGAGAGAAAATTTGTCGCTTGATTAAAGTATTTTCAATGTTAAAAATTAAGTGAAATCTGTGCCGGAAACGTTTGACATTTTTCCTAAATTTAAATGAATGACTCGTAAATGATTTTGTAATTTTTTTTGTTTTGACTTCATGATATTTAAAAGTTTTATTTAAACTATGTAAATTGTTTGATCCGATCAGAAGTAGATTGGATTATTATTTGATGTGATGTATAGTACATTAGAAATTTGATTTAATTAAAAAAGTTATGGGAGTCATTGTGAAACTGTTGTGTTTTTGCGGTTATGCTTAAGGTTTAACAACTAATCAGAACAAAATCTACCGAGCTTATTGATTCGTGCGGTAAATCTTACGTCCGCCATGGCTGCTCAAATACCCAGTTAAAATCAAACGAATACCCTTAGAAGGCTAATGAAAAAATATCAACAAAATGCAGTCAAGTTAAGGTCTAAGGCAGGGATGTCCTAGCTTTTTTCATTATGGGCCAAAATATAAATTTAAATATTGATATATTTGGCGGGCCACAGAAGTACATGTATAAATAATTTACTCTTTTTATGATCAAATGGCGAGTATTAAATTATAAAATTTAAATTATGATGCAATGATCAAATGACGAGTATTAAAAATCTAAAATTTAAATTGATTAACTAATTAAAAATTTAAGTAGAATGTAAAAATATTATTGATATTGTAAAAAATATTTGGAAACAACACAATCAAAAGTGACCTTAATATAGAAAGGTAAGTAGGGAATCATTCCTAACTCTGCCAATGCTTTGATTAATATGATCCAAATTACTTTTGGCCCGTGGCTAATACAGGGTGAAACAGAATAACCGCCTACATTTTAAAGTCTTACAATGGCAAAACTGTTGCAGTTAGCTACATAGCTGAAGTGAATTTATGTTGTTAATGAACTGCCATTTGGTTTTTTAAAGTGAGAAATTTGAATAACTAGTGATTTATTAAAATTAAAAAAAAAGTTTTGAAAGTCTAAATATGGCCTGGACAGGTACACGCTGTGCATTTATTGTGGAAAGTTTCTCGCTAACGGAGAATCTGCTACCGCAACCTTTAAAAATTTCAGAAATAATTTTCAACTCGTTGTTTGAAAAAGCACCTACTCCAAGCTAGACATAAACAGGTCTAAAGCCGAGGATTTATTCTTTTACTACCCCAGGCTGATGTACTGCCTGGATCAAATGCTAACAGTGATGGTGTTAAGCCAGCATCAAGTTTTGTCATCCAAAACTGTCAGAGCTTGTGCCCCGTGTGGTGCCCAATGTATGGGGCACGTTATTAGAACGTGGTCTGCAGTTTGTTTAGCTGCGCCGCGCTCGCGATTCGGTGAAGAAACAAAACCCCATTTATGCATGGAAGAATAGAATCGCCCAACACCAGTTTGCTGGTATTTAAGCTTAACCCTAGTTGTTCGGGGCAAGCTCATTTCAACAGATCTGGGACTGGTTATGAATATAAAAACACGGAGCCTGGATGTATTCTCGCAATACTCCGCGTTCCACCTGCAGGGTGCGGCATAAATTTCCGGAATTACAAGATTAATATATAATTTATAGTTTCTTTAACAAAATAATTATTTTTCTAACATATCATTTATTTTTATTTTAATACAAGTTGTACTAATTTATATCTTGGTTAATTTTTTACAAATGATTTAATCAATACGAATAATTTACGTAACAAAATCATTGAACTTTTTAATTTGGGCGAAAATGGCACGATCATCTCCAAGAGATTATTGATCGCTAAATTGACTGGCTATGAAACTATTAAACAGATGATACAAATGATAGATCTCGAAGTAAACGAGCAAAAAAAATTTGCACAAAAACATTATCAAATCTATCAGAGAGAAAATAAGAAATCCAAAGAGGTGCATCAGAAAGCTTGCGAAAAGAACAACAAATGAGTGAACGCTGTATGCGAAGAATAATCAAAGATGATTTGAAAAGGAATTCGTATACATTACAGGTGAAAAAGTGGTTCTCAGCTGCACAGAAAATTAAAGACCTACAGAGATTCAAGTTTATCCTTAACAAAATCCTTGCAGTGAGACCCATAAATCTGTCGAGGAATTAAAAAAATTATTGATTAAATTGTGGGATAAAACACTGCAAAACACTTAGCGTGCCATAGTTAATGACGTTCCAAGGCGTTTGAATGCCGTTTTAAACAATAATGACGAGCATTTTAAAAGTTAAACGATTCTTTTGCTTGTATATATGAGATTAATATCAAACCCAGTTGATTTTTTTTGAAATAATTTAGGATTTATATTGAACATTAGACAATTCCGGGAACTTTTGCAGCAATGCAGTGTTTCGGCATTAGCAAGCCATCCTGAGCCTACAAGTTGCCTCAACAGTGTGACGCGCAAAGATAGTTTTTTTCGTAATGCCACTAGATGGTGAAGAAACGTGAGCAATCTGTCCAGTTTTACCCCAAGATAAGAAGGGTTGGACAAAACAATAAAAATCTATTGTTGTTGTAGACTTTTAGCTCACGTTTGGTCTCTCGGTTATTTTAATGTAAGGCTGCCGTCACCGTCTCAGTATGACTGAGCTTCAACCTCCAAGTCTGGTGATACGCTGAAAGTCTGGTCATATCTTGACTTAAAGTGCCCTCCAAGTCCTTCTAGGTTCCAGAAGAGTGTAACAATGCTAGATCTTCCACATAAGCAAACTTTCTGGAAATCGTGGAAAGCAAGTCGTATGTGTCGATGATGAAAAAAAGAGCAAAGACGTCGACTCTGAGGAACGCCGTTTTTCAAACGGTGTAGCCTGCTTTGCTTGCATCAACGTCAGTAAGAGTAAAACTTTGGTTTTGGACAATCTCCATAATCATTCTGATCATGTGGTTATTCAGTAGAAGCCTCAGCAGCTTGCTGGTAAGGCCGCGGTGTTAGACAGTGTTATAGGCCGCTGTCAGATTGTCAAATACGACGCAGCCTTTTTAGCCTCGAAAGAATTCTCGATGTTCTGAGTCAGCAGAACAACTTGATCCACGGTTGACTTTTCGCGTCGAAACCCATCCTGCTCTTTAGGAAGCAGTGGATCAATGATTGGTTCGACGCGGGCGTAGATAAGCCTTTTGAGAATCTTGTAGGGGACACAGAGTGGAGATATCGGTCAATAACTCTTTGGGTACCCCACAGGCTTAATCGGTTTTGGATCGCAACTACAAGCGCTATTCTCCGGATCTTGAAAATATTGAGCCGGCCCAAGCAGGAAAAAAAAAGGAATTCACGTAACCAAGAAGTCAAAGCAACTTCATCATGGATTATAAGCTCTGGGCAGATAAAATCAACGCCCAGAGCTTTACCGGTTTTAAGTGTTGAAAGGCAACAGGGAATTCTTTCTGGGAGAAACTTTGGAGATATTCACTGGAAGCTTGGCTACTTATTTAATTATACTAATTGTCTAATAATTAAATGGAGTTTCCTTTTTTTGTTAAGGGAAGATTCATGAGGGAGATTTTATTCAGAAGACTTTGCCTTCTTAATACGTTTTTGGCAAAGACCTGACAAGTTTTGAAGCTACAAGTAACTACAATAGCAGGCAAAATAAACAGAAAAAATAATTAGTTTTTTATTTGAAATTATATTCATGTGCAAATATCAATTGTAAAATTTTTCAGAGATGAAAAATACATAGCTATAATGTCACTGATAAAATAATAATCTTATAAAAAGTTTTCTTTTGACCTTGTCGATATGAACAAAAACAAAACAAAAACAAAACTTTTTTTTGACAAAATTTTGTACACATACAAATATCAAGCATTTTATATAAAATTTACAATCTTCAATCCTACAGTCTATACAATTTATCAACCTTGTTTTGGTAAAAATATTATAAATTAAACTACAATATTTCCAATAAAATTTGATTTTAATAAATTTTATTGAAAATGATATGTCTAATCAGCAAATACCAAGAGATTTGAAATAAAGTGCACAATGGAATCAAGTACTGAAAAAATTATAAATACATATATCGAAGTATTTAAATCATTACCTGATTTAGTACAATCATTTTTATGTGCATAATGGTAAAGAGTAACAAAAAACAGCATATAAAAAACAAAAAAATTTAACAAAAATTGCATTTAGCGCATTAACTATAATGAATAGACCACGTCTAATTATTTTTAAAACTTGTAAAAAAACAAAAATAAACCGAGTCAATTTTTACTTCCAAACTTTTAATTGATGTAAATTGTGTCTGATAGCACCAAAACATCCTTTGCAACCTATTCATTATTATTTCATCGCTTACATATAAAAAAAATTATGCATCATCTTATACCAACAAATATTCTTTAATTAACAATGATAATTTTTATAAGAGCATATACAAAAGCAATAAATGATTTAAAATAAGAAGCTGAGGAATTTTTAGCAATTATAAACAAAGGTATTTACAAAAAAATAAACGTGTGGGACTTATGAAAGCAGGTATGCAAGATGATGATGAAAGAAACAAAAGACGTTCAATAAATAAATTTGAAAAGCGATTGACTAAAATATTATTCACATTCTTTAGGTGCTTGTAGTGGTAAGAGTGGCAAAGTTTCGCCGATGTTTCCATAACTCTTCCGGGGGTAAGCAGGCTCGTTGTGCTTGACCAGATCGGATCCGTGGATTTCAGCCTCGTCACTGCATCGGAACACTCCTAATAACTTCATTGTTCCGAAGAGAATTGAAGTGATCGTGGCCGTCCATGCCATGATCATCAACGCACCGAGGACGTTCCAAGCCCAGTTCTGAAACAAAACGTGTCATTGAGATCACGTTGAAAAGTCACAAAATATAAATAAATCATTTCCGACTTCATAAAATTATTAAAATATTTCCCGAGCATTGTGTAAGCTTTTCGATATCAGGCCTAATTGTAAGCGCAAAACATATGATCAAATTGTGGATCTAATGCAATTTTAAATACAATAAATATACTTTTAAATGCAGACATTTTACAGCCTATTAATGGTAAAACAAAGTTTTACTTTGAATGCCCATGCATTTCCTCCATAAATAATTCCTCCGACGAATTCCCCATCGACTTTCAAACCATTGTACGCAAAGATCGGTCCAACTATAATACCAGTGAGTCCGCCTCCGAGATGCACTGAATTTAAAAAGCATTAACAAATATTTTAAACAACAAATAAAATCGAACTTAGCAGCTCGTACAATTAGTATGAGATCTCAATGTCCATCATTGTGGATTTAGAAAGGCACTCCAAAACATTAAATAAGTTATCCATTCAAATTGGAGAATTTTGTCTCTTTTAGAACTATATCCAGATAATGAAAGATTCAAATTTGATCAAGTTCTTTAATTAAGTAACGTTGATGAAATTATATTTGTCATACCATGATGCTATAACTTTGCAATTCAAAGCGACATACCCAAACGTTTTATTAGAGAATCTAGTTTTTCTCACCTGCAATTGCATCCAAAGGATCGTCAATTCGAAGATACAATGTAAAATAATGCCATCCAATCAATCCTGCACCAGCAATTGCTCCAATCAAACAAGCTGCCCATGGATAAAGATCGTTGCAAGTGGCACACATGGCAACCATTCCTGTAACAAATAGTGAACGACTTTATAATTATTTGGTTTATTTTTAATTTCACGACACTGTATTGTCAAGAAATTGTTGGTTTAAAAACACTTTACCTGCAAGACCGCCGTTGATAGCCCAGAGAAGCGACCAGTAATGGCTTTCGCCTCGTACATAATCGGTAAGCTTGAAAACAAGCATGGCCGTGATAGCGGCCGATGCACCCCCAATAACCGAGTTCATAATTGCGTTGGCAACCACAGCGCCATCACCTGGTTCAGAAATAGACAATTCCGAACCACCATTGAAAGCCATGAAACCAACGAACAGAATGTAACCACCCAATGCAGTGATCTAAAGATCAAACATTGTTGTTGTTTCATTCATTTGTAAATGATTTATATCAACTGTGTACTCACAGTAACACTGTGTCCTGGATAGTCTTCAACGGTGCCATCAGGCTTGAAACGTCCCTGACGAGGTCCCAACAAGGATGCGCCAACAATGGCGGAAGTTCCGCCAGTGACGTGAACAACAGCGGAACCGGCAAAGTCTTTAAACATGAGTCCAGTTCCTGTTAAGAGTAGACGTTTTACAATATAAAAAATGCTTTTATTTTTGTAACAGTGAATTCTGTCATCGTATTTGCAGAAAAAAGAAATATAACGAATTTAAAACTGCAGTTGGCCCAAGTTAAATTTTGCTTTTATTTTATCAAAACGCAGTTCTGCAGCCTGTTTTATCTAATTTAGGAAATCATAAGTGGTTTTAATAAAATAGAAAGCCTTTATAGTAAAATCAAAATTTTACTAGGCCTGAGTGACATAAACAAGCAAGCAAGTTTAGTCGAATGATTTTTATGTGGAGCTTATTAAACGTAATTTTCGTGATCCAGTTGTAACCGTAGATTGTCACGACTTTACAAGTCGTTATTTATTTAATTGATTTGCTGTTAGTATTGTGTGCTTGTAGTATAACTGATTTGTTATTTCGTTTGACAAATAAATGATACTAAAACAGTTTAATATGAGCCAGAAATAAATATCTAAGAGTATATCTTAATTGTACTTGTAATGCCAAAATTGCATCAAGTTAAACAATGTGCAGCAGATGTTAGAATGCTGTCGGATTGGAGCACAAGTAAAAAATATTGACAAAGATTGAAAAATCACAAATTTTTCTACGAAAAACGTTTTCAAACCTGCTCCAGTCTTCAACCATCCGACACCGGACCAGCACCAATGCGAAACAACCGGGTAAACAAAGCCAGTCATAACGAAACAGTAGATCATGTATGACGTAAACTCGACTCTTTCTGCCATTGCTCCTGACGCGATGGTTGTTGCCGAGATCGCGAAGACGAATTCGAAAAACCAGAAGGCGAAGTAATGGGCAGATGCGAGAATTCCGGCCTGTTAAAAATAGTTTTGTAAAATGACGGAATATTGAAAAGCATTTCCAGAGTGATTGAACTTACTGGTGTATCATAATTCTCTACTTCAAGATCATAGGCTCCGATTCTATCGCTTGTGTAACGCTTCACCATGAACTAAATAAAAAAAACAAGCTGTTTTATCAAAATTTCAAAAAGATACAAATTGTCTTTAAAAGCATAATTGGTATCTGTTTAACCGAAATGTTTGAAAAAACTTATCAACAGAAAAATGAAATCTTTTTTATGTATGCTTCAACAATGGAGAAATTAAAATAAATCGTTTATACAATCGCAGCAACACGGCAAGGAAAAAAGTTAAATTGAAACATTGGTTTCCTTAGATCGAAATAATTCCAATTCAACTCTAGTTTAAATACTATCGGGAGCTTATACCGGCAAGGGTGATATTATCATTTAAACTGTTTAAAAAAATACTAAATAAATAAAATTCATATTTCTTTTATGATCAAAAATTTAAACCTGGTATTATTTTGCTTCAGCACTGGTTAATGTTTAGGAAAACGAAATATATTGAAAAAGACTAAAACAATAACTACACCACAATCAAAACAAACTTCTGTGGTGTTGGCAGGTTCAATGTCGCTTGAGAAAAAGAAGTTGAGACCAATGAAGCCGTTTCCTGGATTTCCGTAAGCGAAAGCGAAACCGATACTCCAGTACGCGATCGCACCGATGACTGGAACGATCAAAAAAAATTTTTTATGAGGAAACAGAAAAAATGTTTGACGAGTTAAAAAAGACGAAAGTTTTTTTACGACATATTTTTTTGGATCATAAGTACAAAACGAATACTCGACTTACAAAGATCGAGAATGTTCTTCATGATGCTGTTGGTAACATTTTTGCTTCTGACGGATCCTGTTTCAAGGAAAGCGAATCCAGCGTGCATGACTGAAAAAAAAGTAAGAAAAAAAACAAAAGTCGAAAAGAGCTAATTATACAAAAAATTAGTGTGAAACGGAGACTCTTTTTATTTAAGTATTTACTGGTCAGATTCGAAAAAGAGTAGATACTCACAAAGAATAAATGTTCCCATGACCAGCAGAAAAAATTGATCCAGATTGAGAAGAATCAACTCATAGTTTTGAGCTAAATCTTCAATGAATGCGGAAGTATTGGAAACCATTTCAGTAATTTTGCAAACAAACTTTAAAAAAAGCTAAAATATCTACAGGAATATCTGTAAAACAATAAAATAATAATAAGCAAGCAGCAATAAACAAATTTGCAAAGCGTCATAAAACTATTAATATTATTTTCAATCTCGTTAATATTATTTACTTTGTAATTGCAACCACAAAAAAGCTTGTGAATAGCGATTAGTTTTTAAAAATATGACATAGCATAAAACATATTATTTAAAGTATGCAAAAAAGATTTTTACCACAATTATTGCAATAAATAAAAGACCACACAAAGATATAAAAACATAAAAAGATTATATACAGTATTTTTTTCAACATAAAGTTTCTACAATGTACATCAAAAAGTATGATACAAAATAAGACAATTGTTATAGATACATTATACGCTTTTACAAATAAAATAATACGGAACAACGCGCTAACGTGGTTGAGATAAAATTATAAAAAAAACTAATATAAAGTAATTCGTTTCTAAGAAGCACAACAAGTATTATCTTAAAAAAGTAATGGTGAAAATCTAATGTAAAAATATTGAGCACTTTGAAAAATATGTTTAACCACTTTCCCATACACTATGTAATAAGCACAATTGAAAACTATGTTTTTTGCATACTGTATACGTAATATACGTCGAAAATGAGAGTGCATATAAAATGAACACAATTTTTGATCTGAAAAAAAATTAGCAAACTAATTTTCTTTTTGTCGAGGAACAAGCACTGCATATTTGTTTGCTTTTCAAAAACCACACCAAATTATCAATTAAAATATTGAAAAATTTTTAAAATTAGAATCTAATAATTAAAACGAGTTATAACATTAGCTTTTTTTAAAACTAAACATAACATTTAAAGAACTTTTTACTATTGCCAATACAGTTAACATCAATACAGACTTGAAGAAAGAAACAAGTACTACATAAAATAAATTAAAAGCATTTATTCGTATGTCGGTTTAGGGTCACCCAAAAGGGGCATGGCGTCGCCGATGTTTCCATAACTCTTCTGGGGGTAAGCAGGCTCGTTGTGCTTGACCAGATCGGATCCGTGGATTTCAGCCTCGTCACTGCATCGGAACACTCCTAATAACTTCATTGTTCCGAAGAGAATTGAAGTGATCGTGGCCGTCCATGCCATGATCATCAACGCACCGAGGACGTTCCAAGCCCAGTTCTGAAACAAAACGTGTCATTGAGATCACGTTGAAAAGTCACAAAATATAAATAAATCATTTCCGACTTCATAAAATTATTAAAATATTTCCCGAGCATTGTGTAAGCTTTTCGATATCAGGCCTAATTGTAAGCGCAAAACATATGATCAAATTGTGGATCTAATGCAATTTTAAATACAATAAATATACTTTTAAATGCAGACATTTTACAGCCTATTAATGGTAAAACAAAGTTTTACTTTGAATGCCCATGCATTTCCTCCATAAATAATTCCTCCGACGAATTCCCCATCGACTTTCAAACCATTGTATGCAAAGATCGGTCCAACTATAATACCAGTGAGTCCGCCTCCGAGATGCACTGAATTTAAAAAGCATTAACAAATATTTTAAACAACAAATAAAATCGAACTTAGCAGCTCGTACAATTAGTATGAGATCTCAATGTCCATCATTGTGGATTTAGAAAGGCACTCCAAAACATTAAATAAGTTATCCATTCAAATTGGAGAATTTTGTCTCTTTTAGAACTATATCCAGATAATGAAAGATTCAAATTTGATCAAGTTCTTTAATTAAGTAACGTTGATGAAATTATATTTGTCATACCATGATGCTATAACTTTGCAATTCAAAGCGACATACCCAAACGTTTTATTAGAGAATCTAGTTTTTCTCACCTGCAATTGCATCCAAAGGATCGTCAATTCGAAGATACAATGTAAAATAATGCCATCCAATCAATCCTGCACCAGCAATTGCTCCAATCAAACAAGCTGCCCATGGATAAAGATCGTTGCAAGTGGCACACATGGCAACCATTCCTATAACAAATAGTGAACAACTTTATAATTATTTGGTTTATTTTTAATTTCACGACACTGTATTGTCAAGAAATTGTTGGTTTAAAAACACTTTACCTGCAAGACCGCCGTTGATAGCCCAGAGAAGCGACCAGTAATGGCTTTCGCCTCGTACATAATCGGTAAGCTTGAAAACAAGCATGGCCGTGATAGCGGCCGATGCACCCCCAATAACCGAGTTCATAATTGCGTTGGCAACCACAGCGCCATCACCTGGTTCAGAAATAGACAATTCCGAACCACCATTGAAAGCCATGAAACCAACGAACAGAATGTAACCACCCAATGCAGTGATCTAAAGATCAAACATTGTTGTTGTTTCATTCATTTGTAAATGATTTATACCAACTGTGTACTCACAGTAACACTGTGTCCTGGATAGTCCTCAACGGTGCCATCAGGCTTGAAACGTCCCTGACGAGGTCCCAACAAGGAAGCGCCAACAATGGCGGAAGTTCCGCCAGTGACGTGAACAACAGCGGAACCGGCAAAGTCTTTAAACATGAGTCCAGTTCCTGTTAAGAGTAGACGTTTTACAATATAAAAAATGCTTTTATTTTTGTAACAGTGAATTCTGTCATCGTATTTGCAGAAAAAAGAAATATAACGAATTTAAAACTGCAGTTGGCCCAAGTTAAATTTTGCTTTTATTTTATCAAAACGCAGTTCTGCAGCCTGTTTTATCTAATTTAGGAAATCATAAGTGGTTTTAATAAAATAGAAAGCCTTTATAGTAAAATCAAAATTTTACTAGGCCTGAGTGACATAAACAAGCAAGCAAGTTTAGTCGAATGATTTTTATGTGGAGCTTATTAAACGTAATTTTCGTGATCCAGTTGTAACCGTAGATTGTCACGACTTTACAAGTCGTTATTTATTTAATTGATTTGCTGTTAGTATTGTGTGCTTGTAGTATAACTGATTTGTTATTTCGTTTGACAAATAAATGATACTAAAACAGTATAATATGAGCCAGAAATAAATATCTAAGAGTATATCTTAATTGTACTTGTAATGCCAAAATTGCATCAAGTTAAACAATGTGCAGCAGATGTTAGAATGCTGTCGGATTGGAGCACAAATAAAGAAATATTGACAAAGATTGAAAAAATCACAAATTTTTCTACGAAAAACGTTTTCAAACCTGCTCCAGTCTTCAACCATCCGACACCGGACCAGCACCAATGCGAAACAACCGGGTAAACAAAGCCAGTCATAACGAAACAGTAGATCATGTATGACGTAAACTCGACTCTTTCTGCCATTGCTCCTGACGCGATGGTTGTTGCCGAGATCGCGAAGACGAATTCGAAAAACCAGAAGGCGAAGTAATGGGCAGATGCGAGAACGCTGGCCTGTTAAAAAGTTTTTTTGTGTTTAAGAAAACTAAAGTGGTTTTTGCATAGAACAAAATTAGAATGTTTTGGCGTTCTTATGAAAAAGGTTCTTGTTTAGAACAGCAAGCATATTTGTTTGGAAATTTTTTACGTATAGCTCTTAATTTTTCAACAGTTGCTATTTAACTCTGGTATGAAGCCATTTCATTTCTTTACTTAACGTATTGAAAATCGGAAAGATCAATAAGAAAATTTGGTGTTTTTAATTTGTCGCAAAATAGGATAAAAAATTAATTTTTTAGGTTTGAACTAATCATTTACGACATTTTAAATTCGTCAGTAAAGTAATCATTTACCATGTTTTCGTCTCTAATTTGGTCTTTAAATGATGAATTGTAATAACAAAAAATTTTATTGTTACTTACTGGTTCTTCAATGTTCACTAATTCAAGATCGTAAGCCCCGATCCTGTCGCTCGTGTAGCGTTTCACCATGAACTGAAAGGAAACAAAATTATTCATCTGCACAAAAACTTTCATTGAATATGACAAAAACAGACCTCTGTGGTGTTGGCAGGTTCAACGTCGCTTGAGAAAAAGAAGTTGAGACCAATGAACCCGTTTCCTGGATTTCCGTAAGCGAAAGCGAAGCCGATACTCCAGTACGCGATCGCACCGATGACTAAAACCATCATAAATTATATTTTTTTCTTACGCGAAAAGAAAAAACGTTTAACAAATTAAAAAAGATAAAATTTTGTAACAGATGTTTCTGCATCATAGTTACAAAACGAATACTCGACTTACAAAGATCGAGAATGTTCTTCATGATGCTGTTGGTAACATTTTTGCTTCTGACGGATCCTGTTTCAAGAAAAGCGAATCCAGCGTGCATGACTGAAAAAAGCAAATTCTTTATGCTAAACAAAAGATATAAAGTTTAGGTTATTTAATATATTTTACTATATGTATGTAGGGCTTTAACGAAAATTTTTTTGTTTTCTATTAGATTATGATGCTTATTAAAGCAAAAGCGAACATTTTTGAAATAATTCTAAAATGTACATAATTAATTCACGTAGAACAAGTCAATACTTACAAAGAATAAACGTTCCCATTACCAATAGAAAAAATTGATCTAAATTTCGTAAAATTAGCTCATAATTTTGAGCCAAATCTTCTACGAATTCACTAGTATTTTGATACATTTTTAGGTTTTAAACTAAATTTACTTTTCTTTAACAGAATTCAGTATGAAACTGAAAAGCATGATTATATAAAATAATGTTGAGAAATTGTAATAAAAATTTCTAAATTCTAATCATTCGTAGGTACGATAAGTTAATATTGTAATAATTCAACTCGCAACTCTAGTTCCGTAGAAAAAAATGAAATAATGAAAAAATGAAATAATAGCTTGTTGTGAAATCAAAATACAAATATTGTAATAAAAATAGAATTCTAATAGTTTTGATTTTAAAATCAGCGTATCATGACGGTGCAAATAAATTGACTTATCTTTTCATCATAAAATTTTTCACAGTGTCTGCTGCTTTTTTATAAGGCCGTATTAATCAATATGCTATTTTAAGCCAAGTCTTATAAATTTGTTTTAAATTGCCTTTCTTGTGAGCACAATAGAAATTACTCAGGTATACTAAACATCGAACTCGCGTCCTTCGATCACGAGTTAGAGTGTTATCACATTGAGCTATCCTGCCGACTTCTCAACAAATGAAATCATATTGCTCTTTTCAAGCTGGTTGGTCCACCTTCTGATCAACTCCGATTTTTGGTAAGCTTATATAGTGCGTCCGCATCATTGAAAAAATTCATCAAAACGGGGTTGTTTTTGATATAAAAAGTAAATATTTGTTTACTGTAAACAGCACCATTATTCATGTCATTGTGAAATTAACATCACATGCTCTCTCTTAAATAGGCTGAATAATCGGCGACCTAATTTAATAAAAAATAAAGTCAAAAGCACGTGAACAATTTAGCCGACTAGTCAGGCTTGCTCACGATGGCTGGGATTTCTCCAATGCTATTGTTCAATTGTCAGCCTCTGACGACGAATTGCAATCGGCAGCAATTGACCTTGCCACGATAGTCATTGGAACGTCGCACGTTTCGGCAATTAGCGATTGGTCGCGCTACGCGACACAAAAACAACACGTGCTTTGTTGACAGGAATCAAACATATCACAAGATTTTGATTAAAATCGTCTACCACTCTTGATGTAAGCCGAAAAAAAACTTGACTTTTTTATCTTTTTTTGTAGATATCGATTAATCGTAGCCTTGCTCCAGCAACAAAGTTGTTGCAGTTAAATTAAAAAATAAAGATTGCCTATTAACAAAGGCTTTGTGCAAAGAAGATCGAATTAGAAGAGAGAAAAATTTTTTATAAGTATTTAAGGAAATTATTCTCTTAGTCTTTTAACGTAAACTGCAATCATTTTATAAAAATTTGCTAAAATAGTTTTTAAGGGATAAATGTTTTGTAAAATTTGCATGATTGTCTGCAGGATTGTTTCAACTCTTAATTTATGAGCAAAAAAATGTCAGTTTAATCTCGGTTTACTTGAGTAATTTTCGCTGTGCTTGTGTTAAATGTGATTCTGCCACGGCGTCGAGTCATTTGCCCTAAGCCAGCTGCTTGAAAAGGATTTTAATTGAAAGTTATTTCGTGAGGGCAAAAGCAAGGCTACTTCAATTTTGTTTCTGGCAAAACAAGGTGACCGAACTTTGCAGTGCAAAAACGGCATTTAAAAGTTTTAGTATAACATTTTGCAGGGACGCACCAATATACTGTAATTGAAATAATCACCCCACTCATTCATTTAAGTTATGTACGTTGCTTGATCCGTAGTAATCCAGTTCTAGACGCAAAAGTACAAATAAAACTATACTTTTGTTTTTTGATGCGCATAATGAAACTTGTATTTTTTTGAGTGACACGATTTAGATACTAAATGAAAACATTTGGTGGCTAATAAGTTATATGTTTACAAAATTAAATTGTATTTATTCTCTTAAAAATGGATAAATTATTTCAATCGAGAATTCTGGAAATTGAAACGAATGAACTGGAAGCTGAACAAATATACAAGCACTTGCTCAAAACTTATTAATGTTTTCTAACTTTAATTCTAATTTTCTAATTGTTTTCTAACTTTACTAAGCCGAAGTGACGAGAAAAATGCAGACAATGAGCCACAACTTAATAAACTATCTCTTCTATTTAACTATATTTTGCATCGAACTTATTAGTGCATTGAAGAAAGTTCTACTTATGAAGATGCAAAACAAATCCTAGATCGAATTTACCTTCAGTAGAAAAAGAAAATATTTGCTCGTCATCTCTTAATGATAACCAAGCAAAAAAAGAACACAATAAATCACTCGCTGAATTTGCTAGAACGCTTCAAAAGCGATCAAAAGATTGCAATTTTTAAGCAGTTACAGCCGAACAACACTACAACAAAATGACGCGAGACGCCTTCATAGGCGCCCCTGTTCATTTCTGATACTAGCAAAGGTTACTGGAAGAAGAAGAACTGCATTTTCATGAAGACCTTACCAAGGCCGAGTTATTATGCCGAGCTCAACAACAATCTTATAGTTTTATTGACAGCCGCCCAATTACAAATGTAGAGATTAGAGAATTCTGTGGTTCTACATCACAAAGTCGCAATTTTCTTCGAGATAAAAGATATTTTTGTGGAGAGAAAGTCATCCAAAAGAAAAAAATTTTGCTCTGCCAAAGACCAAACATGTTTTAAATGGAGAAAAGTTGGTTATTTTTGACGTGTCTGCTGGAGTTCACCACTTAAAAGAATGACGGTTGTGCTCGCACAAAATGACAACTTGAGTACAAAAGACGTTTCCGATCATCCAAAAAGATGTTTGTCTTCCGTACTCCCTCAACTGTTTTTTATTTTTGCTAATTCCCGGGATTGGCTCAAACATTCCATCATTCCATGCATGATAAGAGGACACCTAGTGAATAGTTTTCTTGATATCGGTGCTTCTGGAAACTTTATTAGCGAAGGAATTGTCAATACAATCGGGATAATACCAAAAGGAAAAATTTCTAAAGTCAACATGGCTTCAAGTAAATGATGTGTGACTGTTCTCGGTCGAGTTACAAATAATTCAAGGGCGAACGTATAAGAACCTTTCGTATGGGAGTTATCCCTAACCTGTGTGCTGATGTGGTACTGGACAAAGTTTTTAAACAAACATTGCAAAGTTCTGATCAAGCTCGAAGGAACGGAAAAGCGCTTAGTGATAGATAATAAACTTTATTGTGGAGTGTAAACCTCAAACTTTAAGGGCGCCGATTATTTTAAAATCTTCAACCCGACCACAAGCCAATCGCATCAAAGTAAAGAAAGTTTAATGAATCGGACAAAATCTACATAAAAAATAAGCTAATCCACTTGCTAAAAGAAGGAAGTATTGAATCCTTCTTTCATCATCGAGAGCTCATATTGTAGGAACTAAATACGATCGGCATAAACGAAAAATATTTGTAGACTACTCGTAGACCACTAGCAAATGCACTTTACTTGACGCCTAACCTCTACCAAATATAGAAAAAATTGTCGCTCAAATTGCTAAAGGTTCTGTTTACATAACCCTAGACTTAAAACCAGCGTACTACCAAAAACAGTTACCATCTAAAGATTGCCCGTACAACGCATTTGAAGCGTGCAAAAAGTTGTATCGTATACTAGACTACCTTTTGGCGTTAATTAATGGTGTATCGTTTTCTCAACGACATGTCGACGAGTTTATGGAAAAGCATAAATTTAGCCGTACGTTTGCCTATCTCGACAGCATAACTGTTTCTGGTGCAAGTAAGAACGATCACGATATTAAATTAAACGCGTTACTTAATAGCGCGAAATCTGAAGGTTTGACATTTAATGATTTGAAGTGTATTTATTACCGTACTGATATTGATTTGTCGGGCTATCAAGTTTCACATAATATTATACGCCCTGACTTACAACGTTTGCGACCTTTGCTAAAATAAAGCGCTCTAACATTAAAAGCGGATCACGAAAATATTTGAAATGTTTTTGTATTATGCACAAATGGGTGCACAATTTTTTGCAAAAAAATTCGACATTTGATTTAAGTTAATCTTTTGTCTAGCTCTTCCCTGTCTGAGGGATCTCTGAATGCGTTTCACGCACTTCGAACAGAACTTTGCCCAGCTTGCTTAACTTGTATCAAAGAAGGAGTATTATTTGCAGTCGAACGTGATGCTTTAGACCATACATTAGGCCAGATACTTAATCACGGACAACAACTGTAGACTTTTACACCGACAGAGTTTCGCTACTCCACAATAGAAAAAGAAGCTGTGGCAATAATTGATGCTGTGAGGAAATGAAGCCACTTTCTATATAGAAAAACATTTTACTTTATTGAATGATCAATATACAGTCTTTTTTACGTTTAATCCTTCTAAAATCGGAAAAATAAAAAAAACAAGATTTCGCTTTGGGGCTCAGAATTAGGAAATTTTGATTACAAAATAAAACAACGACCTTGTTTCCAAAATTTTGCCGCAAACGCATTTTCAAGACTATGCTCTGTTTTTCCCAACCCTCTCGATCTTGGTGATATCCATAATCAACCATGATACGTATTTTATATTCTATCCAGTCAGAGAACCTCTCTTTCTCCGTAAGTTTCTCCGTAGAAGAGGTTAAAAAAATATGTGCCAACTGTTGAGTTAGTGCTGAATTAGAACCTCAATTTTATGCAAAACCATGGGGGAATTATGTATCAATAATTTGTAATCAAATGGAACCCATGTAACTTGTCGGAAAATATCAATATGTTTTCACTTATTCCTTTTATTTTTATATGAAGCTCGTTCATTTGTTCAAATAAGTCAGCCATGTAAGCAAGTTTAGCAATCCAATGATCATCTTCAAGATGTTTATACAATTCGTGCTTGTTCTGTTTTAATGAGAACTGCTTTACTTTGCTCTGGAACTCAAATAGTCTTCTGAGAACTTTTCTTGGTAAAAGCCAACGCACAGAAGTGTAAAATAGCAATGATTGATGTTCTGATCCCATTTCGTCACATAGTATTTAGAAAATTTATGAATTTAAGGCTTTTGCTTTGATGAGGTTAACGATTTTGATGCAATCGCTCATCGTTTTAGAAAGTTCCTGTGTTAAAAGTTTGATCATCAGAGCTTCCCTATGTATGCAGCAATGCGTAATTTGTGTTGCTGGATTTTAACGTTTTACCCACGCAGCAAAGCCTTCATCTGCGCCCATCATCGCTAAAGTACCATCAACACAAACGCTGATGCAGTTACTCCAATGGATACCATGGATTGTAAAAAATTGGTTGATTATGCAAAAAATTTCCAGACCAGCAGTTCGCTCTGGAAGTTCTATACAAAATAAATATTCTTCGGTTATGAAATCACCATCTACAAAGCGTACTTCACTAAACAGCTGTGCTTTCTTGCTAATGTCTGTTGTTTCGTCAATCTGAATGGAAAATTCTGGGGATGCTTTTATTTTTTTTATTAAAATTTCAAGTATATCATTTGACATGTCGTCAATTCGTCTTTTAATAGTATCCGCAGACAATGGCACTTTTCTGACCTACTTAACTTTCTTTGGTTCAAGCATTAATCGAATAATTTCTAGACATGCTGGTTTCATTAAACTTTTGCCAATAGTATGCGGTTTTTTTTTGACATGCAATTCAATATCTAGCGACATGATAACTAGCTTTTAATGTTTTTTTGGAGACTGTAAAAGATAACTTCATATAACTTGTTTCTTATTTTGATTTCGCTGGAAATAATTTTTGTGTGCATGAACGGCATGTTTTCTGTGTGCATGAACGGCATGTTTCCTGAATAAGTTTACTAGGAACCATTGCTTCATTTGCAAGTTGCTCCACACAAACAACGCAAAGTGGCTTTGGAGCGTCCCACATCAAAAAAATCCATACTGAATCTAATCTTCCCTGTATTGCCTTTTGACAAGTTTTTGTTTCTTTACAACGTTGTTTGTGCTAGGTATATTATCTTTGCTCATTATCACAAGTTTCGAACGTTCTTTTGGAGAATTTAACCATTTTTCTAAACTTTTAATTAAAGGCCACTGAGCCCTGACTCTGCATACACGTGTTCTGTTTTGCCTCGCCAATATAAAGGTATGGATGCGTAAATATGTCACATATCTCCCTTCTTACGTCACAAATGTACAGTGGGGAGTCTGGAATTGGGATTTGAGTGGCTCAAGCAGGCAGAATAACGTTCAAATTTGCAAAGGATGAAAAGTGTTTTGTAAAAAGAAGAGAAAGGTTACTGTTACTCTGCGGCACACCGGTTGCGGAGCGCTGAACAAGATTACAAGAAATCAGGTTAACTAAAACGAAACGATTGACCATCAGCTTTTTTTAAACAGAACTGATAATGAACTGAAAATAAAACGAAAAACAGGGACCTTCAATTAATTTGTTCACGCTTCAAGACGTCCGGGCTCTAAGGTGTTCAAATAATCAGATTATGAAATGAGATTCATCACATTTCTGTGTCCAAAAAGATCTCAACGCCCCCTTCCCAAAACTTTTTGATCCGCCGCATGGGGTCAAAGGACTACAACCTGCTCTTAAGCAAAAATTCCAGTGTGAGTTTTCGGGATGCATTTTTTTTAGTCTTTGTGAAGGGAAACTTTACACTGAAATATACAGAGATCAAGGTTTCTAAAAGGGACATCGTTTTGTAAAGTTTCCTTCGCAAAGACTAAAAAAATGCATCCCGAAAACTTTACACTGAAATATACAGAGATCAAGGTTTCTAAAAGGGACATAGTTTTTGCTTCATTTGGAAATGAAAAGATTTTACAGATTTTAAACAACAGAACAAACTACTCTAAGACGAAAATTTAAGGTACACGGTGGAAAGTTTTTTTAATTTTCAATTTTTAAAAGTGCAATCCTTTCCTAAACTCATTTTGTAATTTTTACCTAACAGTTTCACTCAGAAGTAAGAGAGATAAAATAAAAAAATAAAAATTATCGCTCCGTCCATTACTTTATTTTCTTAGTTGGTTTATTTTTGAACGAACGAATAAGTTCGAACAGAATGACTTAATCTTTAGCATTCGATACTAGGCCGGCTTCTAAAAGTTCCTAACGCAACCTAGTTTGTTGTTTAAAGATTATTGTTAAAATATATAACATATTTTTACCCCAATCGATTGCTCAAGTTATTATTCTTAGTTATTACCGTAAGCATAAAAAAAAGAACAAAATATCAAATTAGGCCTAGTAATATTAATATAAATTGATTTTTGGGGCTACTGAATAAATGAGTTTGGTTGGTGTTAATAAAAAATTCTTGTTTAATAATCCACGAAAATAACATTTTTTTATTATTGTTTCTTATTCTGCACACTTTGCGAAAACAAACTTACACTAATGTTTTAAAAATTGGTTTACATTTATTACTTTTTGATGTATGCTTTTATTAAAAAGTTAACCAATTGCTATTGGTAAACAAGAAGCTTATGTATAAACGATTAAAACCAAAAACAATGACAAAGTATATTCTCACATGTACATCTACAATAGTTTTTCCCGCTTCGAAAACGTGAGGTTATATCGTGACCCACAATAATACAACTTTGCTGTGTTTAAAGGCCCGTTTCCACTACAAGCGTGGAAAAAATTATTCTTTGTTTGTTTTATTGATTTTTTTGCTTGCTTAGCGCTCGCATCAATTTTAAGCGCTGAAAGATCAATAAAAGAAACAAAGAATGCTCTTTTTTACGTTCGTAGTGGAAACGGGCCTTAAAGCATAAACAGTTTCAGAAAATTTTGCTTTCGAATGCTAGGGCATTATGTGATTTGTTCAGTTTTAAGGAGCTTGTTTATGCATTAACAAATTACTGTTATCATTTTTTTTAAACCTTTGTCAAAACAGTGGCGATAATTGTTAAGTGTATTGATTAATTGCTGTAACCTCACTATTAGCAATTGTTCGTACAGTTGGTTCCCAAAGAATAGATGTTTCATGTGATGCTAAAAACACAAAACAGCTTTTCTTGAACGTGTCTTTTACTTGGCATCTCAGAGAATATATTTTTCTTGAAGTCATTAAATAGGCCTACCTTTTTGAGTTAATCTATTCAATTGGAATGTAAGTTGAAATTCCTGCAAAAAGTTTTGAAAACTACGCAATGAATATTTGTAGAGAAAAGTTGGGTAAGTATTGTCAAAGAATTTATAATGTGAATGTGCAATTTCTGTGTGAATAAATTAAGAAAATTTATGTACTGTATCTTAGTGTATTGCATTAGTCAAATTATACCAGTATCCAGTCAACTTTAGCGTCCGAGAAACGATAAAATAGCGGGAAACTGAAGCAAAAATATGTTAATTTTAAGTAAATTTTTAGGCTTTTCAAAAAATAGTTATATTGCGAATATTTAAGAATTCCAGAATGATATTTATACCTGAATTTTGGTGCTAGGAAAAACAATTAATTAACAGATTTTCTGAGTTTACTTTAGAAATGTTTATCTCATTATTTCAATTGCAAATTATTTTACATAATAACACGATAATAATAACGCCTTTGCTAACACAAGTAGTTTCGCCAACTAATATTAATATTAAACTTAATTCCAGTACAATTGCAATTTCAGACAATATTAATTATTTAGGCATCCTAATTGATTCCAAATTATTGTTTGGTGATCATATACATAAAGTTTAAAACAAACTTTCTCGTGCAATTGGTATTTTTGCAAACTGAACAATTTTATTCCTTCTTGTTTTTAAAAAAACGTTACTTTGCCTTCTTTTATTCGTACTTGCTTTACTGTCTTATGATATGGAGTGCTACATATAAAAGTTATCTCAAACCTTTAAGAAAACTGCAAAATAAAGCTATGCAAGCTATCAATAATATGCAATAGTTATCAAATGCTGATCCTTTGTTTAAAAATATTTTAAAATTGAAAGATTTAGTTAAAGTTGAAACTTCAAAAATTAATGTTAATCGTACAATTCACCCGTTTATGCTCATAGCTATGGTATTGTGTGGCTTAGAGCTGCCTTACCAGTGGGCAGCAAAGAAATTTTTAATCAGATGCCTTCTCAATTTTTTAACCTGTTGTTAAATTCAAAATTTTAATTGATTCAAAAACTTTTAAGGCGATAAAAGGTTTTTCGCGCTTCATGTAGAAAAAATTTGTGGGAATTTTTGCAGCTATGTCAAGGGCCTCAAGACCTTTTTGTGGTTCTCACTTTGATTTTAAGCCAAAATTTTTGAAATGAACAAGAATTTGGGCAATATGTTAGATTGAGGATCAAAAAAAAATCATTACTGCCATCAAGTGACATGTTTTGACAGTAACCGTGCCATGACACAAAGTGATGATTTTTTTTATCTTCAACCTAACTTGCGACCGACTTCTATTTCAGTTCAAGATTGTCAGGTTAAAATCGAAGTGAAAACCAAATAAAGGTCATCAATTTCAATACTAAACATATTTTAACCTGCGATTGGCAAAAAGTTTGTCGCCCATTGTGTTGCTGGAGCTAATATTATTAAATATGAAATAAATTTTACAAAATAGAAATTATTTTTAAAAATTTTTTGTTGTGTGCGGCGTAGATGTATATTGGTCGATTTATAGCCAACGATTCGCTTTTACCCATTCCCTCAACAAATGGCCGACGATAACAATTCGCGGCTAATGACACTTACTCAGAAATTTTGATTTACAATACACATTATTCTTACTTAAAAACAATGAAGCGTGTTTTGAATATGGGCTGATCATCTTCGGTTATAGCGATGGATTGACAAAGCTAAACTACTTGGATTACTGTGGCAATGGCTGGTCGTTAGCAACAATTTTTCAAATGTGAACAGCACACTTTAGAGAGCCTCGGTGGCGCAGGTAGATAGAAACTGTTTGTAATATCATAAATATCAATTAAATAACATTTAATCTCTCAAGTTTAAAATTCAGAACACTGTTCAACTAAGCAAGTAGTGCCAAAAAAAATAAAAAAATAAACGTTTAATTAATGGTTAAAAAAGCTTTTTTGTATTCCTGCCGCGAAAGACAGAAGACAAAACACTGTAATATTCAGTTCAAATCCTTAAGTTTGTTTTGGCTTCAGCCGCCGATTTTGACTTTTAGATCAGTAAAAGCTAGGCTTACCATACGTCCCGATTTTGGCGGGACAGTCCCAATTTTTAGGGCTTTGTCCCGGCCATTTCGGCAGAAATCGCGCCAGAAATCCAATACAGATTTCAAGTGCAGGCCTCCATTTTTTGCTTTTTTTCAGAGTTCACTAGTTTTTAGAGACGAAAATCATGAAATCCGAAACTGATTCAAAGTGAAGTCCTTTTTTTTTAGAGAACACTACTTTTTATGGAAGAATATATTTCTGTTAACCAACGTCCCGGTTTGCCCTTCGGAAATATGGTATGGTTAATCAAAGCCAAAAGATAAAAATACGAGTATAAATCTCGTATAAATGTTTGAAATTGTTCGTGGGCAGCGGGCACAGGCAAAACAAAGTTCGTACGACGCACTTATGAAAGAATTGATAGTGGTTAAATATGCGGTCTACCATCTCTAATCCTGGCCCTGACCCTGACCCTAACCAGATCTGATGGATGGTAGACCGCATTCTTAACCAGAAGTTGTCAATAGGCTTTTTTAAAGATGGTAGACCGCATACTAAACCATCACAGAATAATTTTGTAAATTGCAAATAAATATATTTAAAAAAGTAATTCGAAACTGAAGATTTTACTGTCAAATATAAAAAAAAATCTTTAAAAACATAGTACCAGCAATGCGTTTATGACGTCATCATTTCAATGGATAGCTGCGGTTGACTGCGGTGGAAACTACAGTAGTTTTGAGAACTATAGTTTCTCAATCGGATTTTCCGTGTTACGAGAAAACCATCATAAAAAATTTCTCTCTTTTATCGATGTTCTTTAAGTTTAACCTTCTATCCCGTTTTCGAAACAATTTGAACGTGTGTTTTTAATTTTAACTTGCAACGTGTAAGAAATTTTACCGCTTTTCGCGGAATTGGGAAGGGTATCTAGTGGCAACTGCGTGATTTGATAATACGTTTATTCACACGTTCCGTCCAAAGTCAGACGAAGTGCTTGATTGTAAAAAAACAAAATTCTCATTGATTTTTCGTTTAAAACTGCTCTTGAGATTTTTAAAAAAATATATTCAACTTGTTCCGCAATAAACTTTCGTTTGTTTTTGGAAACTTGGTTATTGTTTGCTGAAATTGATTAGACTTTTTGTGAAGTAGATAGTTGTAACATTTTGACTGAATCTTCGACCATAGATCAGGTTTGCAGTAATGACGCAAAAATTTATATGGAAAAATAAATAACGCTTGAAATAATTTGCGGTTTGATCCATACTGATAGACTTTTCCAAAAATAAAAATAACTTTCTTATTGCCTTTTAGCTCTAATTGGAAGCTATTAAAATGTTAAGAAAATAAAATTAGTATTATTCGTTTTATAACTTTTATTGTATAAATTTTTTGCATCATAATTTTTGTAAAAATTTTTCTAATTTGCATCATAATTTTTGTAATTTTTGTAAAATTTATCAACACAACATAAAAAACTCTTGTCATATCATCACAAAAATTAAAAAATTTTATCTCTTGCTAAAAAAGCTTTCTAGGCAATGTTTTTTTCTTGTTTATTTCTAAAACTTGAGCTTGTTTTTAAATAAAAATGCAAATGAAAACAACACGGTCTTGAAAGGCTTAGTGCTCTTCTTACAAACGTGTTTAATTTCAGATTACTTCCTTTCACGGTTGAAGATTCCTTTCACGGTTGAAGGATTTCTTTCACAAAACACCACAGAATTGGTTACAAAAAATATTTTATTTATTACAATAAATCATCATCATCATCATAATCATCATCATTATTTTCTTTTAATGTTATGATTCGCCGGACGACATCAGATGGATTAAGCTTAAGACAACGATCAAGCAATTTCTCGACCTACATTTGGAGGTTGAACGTTTTTATATTTTTTTATTATTTTTTTAAAAATTTTTATTTAGTGATATGACAAAAATTTTGAAGTGCTTGCTTAACACCACCAAGTAATAGAAAATGCTCTAAGGCGCCTTTTCCAAGAGCCTAACAAAGACGAGAGAAAAATTCGAATAATCGCGTTTACCATCAATTCGGCGCTTTTTCCTACTCAGTCGCAGAGCCAAGAAATTTTAAGTAAATTGTTTTTTTTACTAACTTTTTTGCATGTTGCTTTTGCACGGTTCGTTAAAAAAAAACTACAAGTAAAATGAAGGAATAGAACTAAACTATCAGCATTGGTTGAAGCGGTTCTGCAAAAAGCGGTTCTGGTTGAATGGTAATCAGAAACTTTTTTTGATCTATATCGATCAGAAGTTTTTAACCTGGGGTCAACAAATCCCCGGGTTTTGCAAACATATTTTCTTTGTAAAAAAAAGTTTTATTGTTTTCAAAAGACGAACGGTAGCAAAACCTTTATAAGAAGGCCCGGTGAAGCTGCGGTTCTATATCTGATTTACATGTAATTCAACTACCTGAAAAGATGACATTTTTAGTCATTGTTTATTCTCTGAAAAACCTTGCGATTGATTCTCGTATTAATTCAAATCATTCAAAGATAACATGTTTTATTTAGTTTTAGGGTTTTAAATTGCAAGAATGAAGAGTCTAGAAGGAAATAGCTTTAGAGAAAAAATTACAGTACTACGGTTCTCGGGTTGTAAACGTGAAAATTTTCTAATTTTTGTACTGACTTTATTCGTAGCACAGCCTAGCATTGAATTAATGTATTGTACATGATTAGAAAAATAGGAATTTTATGATATATAGCATTTACCTAAGTTTGAGCACAATAAAGCAAGTCGATGACTGCTTGCACCAAACTTTGTTTTTGCTTGGATTTGTCATTATACATGTTTTAAAATTTATAATTTAAATGAAACGAAATCTAATTTCATAATCTCATATCTCGCAGAACTTCCAAAAAACTGTTTTAGCAATTTCCTTTCAGATTTACTATTTGAATTGACTGGTTAATTTACTAGTCAGCATTTCTTACTAAGTGCAAGAGAGTTCGATTATTGGTACGGCCAAAAAAGAAACAACTGTTTTTTGCCCCTTCTGTGACAGCACGTTGCACATGGCAAACTTGTTACATTCTTCGGCGTATGAAACTAATATAATGCAAAAATACTTGGCATTTATTGATTGATAGAAAAATGAAATTGAAGGCAACATGCAGTACTTTCTTTCAAAGAGCTTATTTTTTCTGAAAAATTGCTTGTGTTTAGTTTTGATTGTAAAAGTCAAAAATGCTTTTGAAAAAAATATATCGTATCCTGGAATATGATTTTATTAACTTTGATGGTTGATAAGTATTTGTAATTTTACCAATTTCACCAATTGCTTTACATAGCAAAAATAAATTTTTTTACAAGATATTAACAAGTTTTTTTTTCTCGACAATTGTGTTTTCATTGATAAAATTGCAATTCCCATGGTAACATTATGCTAAGATCGATTAGGTATAAATTCAAACTATTATTTGGTTTTCTGGAATTTTTTTCTTTAAGTAGTTCAGATGAAATAATTTATCTGAAGTATACGAAGCGCTATTTATCTAAAATATAATAACCTCATCTCTATTTTTCTTTGAGTAGTTTGAAAATTTGTTTTTTAGCGAACTTCTGAAACGATGAGCTTTTACTATAGATAACTTGTTTATAAAAGCGACGCACAATTTGAAAAAATGCCAAAAAAAACGGTACAAAGTAATGTTTTTTAAAACATTTTGGATTGTATTCGGCTACCTACCAATTTTTAGTTTTTACAACATGCACATTTTCCCGCGTACAAAGGTAGCAATAGCAAAGTTATGCCAAGTCATTGAAATGAAATTAAGAAAAAATCTAGTTTGTTTATTTTCGTACTTGCAAAAACATCGAAGAATAGAAAGTGGGAAAGCCGTGTTAACTATTAAAATCAATCAGAAAAGAACAAAAAATGTGCACTATAGTTGACTGAGTTTT
The DNA here is from genome assembly GCA_963680785.1 of Diplosoma virens. Lineage (NCBI taxonomy): Eukaryota > Metazoa > Chordata > Ascidiacea > Aplousobranchia > Didemnidae > Diplosoma > Diplosoma virens. The sequence goes on from OY796894.1 coordinate 28,298,835, forward strand.
TATTAATCACACAACCTTTTGTAAACTTCTGCTCACTTCGTTAATTGTGCAGAATTAAATTTGATCTTTAATTCGTTACAACTGACAAAGTGAGCAGTAGCTCACGAAAGCTTGTCATTAATAAAAACTCAGTCAACTTTAGTACACTTTTTTCGTTCTTTTCTGATTGCAAAAACATTTTTAAGTCAGTCGCTAAATTGTTCAATTATCAAAAAAAAAAAATGTAGCCGCTAGGTGTCAGAAAATTTGTTCTATGCCTTTTTCATTGCTGGGCACAGGGTATGTTTTATTTAGTATATATAGGTATGAATAATTTTTTTTCTGATTTATAAAACCTTGCAATCTTATGAAAGTCATTTAATTTTCAGATAACCCTTAGAGATCTTAAATAAACTATTAATGACGATTACTATTTTAGCTGACAAAGAAAGCCATTTCAAAAATCTTTATTATATTTATGCTACAAAGAAACAATCATGATTATTTGGCCTAGTAATGATGATATTTTAGATAAAAATTATATGGTTCGTATATGTAAAATTTTATCATTCTTGTTCTATGTTCTTTTATGGTAGGTAACGTGTTGGAATTAAAAAAAATATCTTTATTAAAAATATATAGCATTAATAATACGAAGTAATAAAGTTGTAACTAAATACTGAGCTACTACATGTGCTGAATTTGATATCAATTAAGTATTACCTTAAAGTAACGTTCCAAGTATTGCATTGAATTGCTTTTTTTCCACAGAAAAGACGCAACATAATTTTTTTTAAATATCAAATTTTGTAGCAAGTTTTTGAATAAATTATGTAAAGTGTTAAACTAATCAAATTACACGCACAAAAAAAAAAAAACGATTGGGTCAGCAATAATGAATGATAAAGCGGTTTACTATAACAGGTCAGCACCATGATACCGAAATGTGAGAATAGTGTGGGCTGCAAGACTAGTTGTATTTAAAAAATGTAAACGTTTTCTTTGTAGATTAAATCTTAGTTTTGATTAAAAGTAAAGGCTTGATAATTTCTTTGGATCAAGTTTAATAAATACACCAGTAGAAATTGCAGTTATTCCATCAGCTTTGCAGGTTTAACTGACAAAACAAGTCCCTTGGTAAATTCCTCTATCAAGCCATAGGCTGAGGCTGAAATAATACAATTTTAGTCAGCGCTGTGGATTACCGACACAGTTCAATAAAAGTGTCAGCAGAACTCAATTATAAGGTTGCCAGCAGCCTGAAGAATTTCATATGTAGACCTAGATCAATTTTCGGCCATACATAAGTTTGTTAAATAAATAATTAACCTTAAAAATTTTACTAACCAAAATACAAAAAAATTCTACCGGACATAAATACCTCGGCATCTCCGGAAGCTGGTGGGGGGTGATAGCTTGACAGTTTTTCTATGTATGGCGCCTCCGATGCTTTTGTGCGAGTCAGGAAGACAAATATAGAGATAAGATTAAATAAATAAAAAATTTTTGCAAAAATACAAAATATTTATTAAGAATTATTTTAATACATATTGTTAAAACCTATTGAAACTTGTATTAAATGCTTCCAGTCCCCCTTTTTCAATTTTCAAGTTTAGTTTTGGGTGGATAACCTAATTTTCTAGTTTAAACCTAAGTTGCTGAGGTAACACAAAAAACTTAACAATGAAACTAATTTGCCTGTTGTCTTGTCATTTAGCCCAGAAATACAATAAGCTGGTCGCTTGCGCGATATCTTTTATTAACTTTATTAAACTTTTTTCTTGATCTTTTTAATATTAAAGATTTTTGGAGTTAAACTGTTTAATAATCATCGGGAATAAAATGAAATAAATGAATGAATCAACTTTCTCCTTTTGTGCGTATTTACGAGTATAATATGAATTTTACTAAGACCTGTTTGCAATTTTGCTTTTATAATTTCACAAGATATAATTCAATTTTTAAAAATTAACTTAAGCGATTTAAAAGAGGTAGAAAGGTGCTTGTATACAACTGTAATGGAAAGTATAATAAAGAAAATAAAGTTACTGTCGTTAGACTATCAAAAAATTTAGAACAACAAAGATGGCTTGCCTTTATTACTGGATCTATCTCTTTTACTCAAATTGAGGTTGATTTTTATAATTGGTTGTTCAGGGTCACAAAATGTGTGTATTTCGATGATATCACTGTTTTAAGAGCTGCAAGTGGTGACAATTTAAACTATTTAATTGATGTCTAAAAACTTTCTAAAAATGCATAGCTCAGGCTGCAATCGTTTTGCACAAATTAAATCTCTGACAAAGGACGCTTCTGCTTATATCTTAGTTCACACTTGCTTTGGATTGGCCGATTTAAATAAGTTTCTTTTGTTGTTTTGTGACAAATATGTTGCTTTTAGGAATTCTACAGCTCACCCAATTAAGAGTTGAGGAAATTAAAATAAGGTTTCAGAAGCACCTAATTTAGCAGATTCAGAAAAAGAAGGAAATATAAAAAAAAACTAAACTTTTTTCTGCACTAAATGTTGAGTTCCAAAACAAATCTCAGGTCATAACTGCATTAAATGTTTTTTCTACTTGCAGAAAATTCGTCTAATTATGTAAATGAACTTTTCTTTTTTGAAGCAAGTTTGTTTGTTGTGGTAAAAATAATTCTTAGTTATATTTCTTGATATGTAGTCAAAAAGAAGGTTTTTTGTCAAAAGTATTATAAGTATTTTTGATATGGATTCTATTTCCAAAGATATGACCCGAAGAAAGTTGCTGTAAGTAAAGACTGAAAGGGTCAATGCTAGTTCATCATCTTCATTTTCGTGGAAAACAGTGAATTATTTCAATGTAATTCCCTTTGCCCGCTTGTCCTTTTGGGGTTGCGGGAGCAGCAGCTTGAGTTGGGATCTCCAAGCATCCCGATCTCCTGCAACTAGCGGCAATTCTGCCGGTGGAATTCCGAGACGCAACCAGGCCAGGTCTTCAGCGTAATCTCGCCAACGAGTTCTGGGTCGCCCTCTAGGCCTTTTGCGCCTGAAAGAGCATTTTTTAGTTGCTTTGCTGTTCACTTGTGGAACATTCGTGTCACATGGCCGTACTAGCGCAGTTGCGATCTTTTTATGCGGAGCAGCAACCGGTTGATGTTTGAGACATTGCCAAATGTCAGAGCTTTCTACCTTGTCAAATAGGAATGAACCCCTGGCTTTTTGCAAGAAACCAATTTCCGCCACCTGTACTCGGGATCTCACACTTTTGATCATTTCCCAACACTCGTGACTATAGTTGAGGATGGAACAAAAAATCGATCTGAAAAAAGAAAACTTTGTTTTTGCACACAGCTCTCGTTTCAGTACAGCCGATCTGTAAAGCTGTCAAATTACTGCACTTGCTTTTCCAGTACGGGTGTCCGATGTTGTCATGTCCACCATCACTCGAGAATGTGACTCCGAGATATTTAAACTTTTCCGTCTGCTGGAGAGTTATTCCATTTGCTTGGAAAAAAACGCTGAACAAGGTGCCTTGACATAGTCATAATTTCAGTTTTAGCCCTACTAATTTTCATGCCAGCATTCAAACATGCGTCAGAAAACCGATCAAATTCATATTATTTTGTCCATGTTTATAATGGATAGGAGAGGAGAAAGAGCACAGCCATGTTGTAGTCAACATAGACACTAAAATCTTTGTTTTTATGCTAAATTTGTACAAAGATTTGATAGCAGCTCATAGCTGACCTCTCACGTCATACTCCAGCACTACCGCCCACTGCTTGTCCCTCGGAACACGGTTATACGTATGCTTTTTTTCAGGTCTATAAAGCATGTATACAACATTTCTCAAAAACTTGCTGAAGGGCAAAGGTAGGGTCTGCCAGGACGAAATCCGCATTGTGTATCCTGAATTTTTTTCTTGTATTATTTTTTCCAAAGTTGGTTACTTCATTTGTTTGTAATTACTTAGCAGTATTTTTCATATAATTCTGACTACTTTAACTTTGGGATCAGTATCAGCCACTCTTGTATTTTATATTGTATAGGGTTGCCATACCGTCCGGAATTTTGATCAAGAAATTCAAATGTCCGGAATTTTGACATCCAATAAATTATTTTTCAAAACTTGGACATGAAACTCGTATGTTTAATTTTGGGACGAAAATTCAATTCAAATTGAAGACCATTTCTTTTTTTTTTTCTTTTTTTTTTTTAATTCGAATTGAAGACCATTTCTTTTTTTTTTTTTCTTTTTTTTTTTTTAGAAAGAACACCATGATTTTGGCACGAAAATCAAAAAATCCGGGACTAATTCTAAGTGAAGACCTTTTTTTTGGTCTTCCTTCTAGAATCTCAGAAAATTTTATTTTCTCCGCCCCTCCAAAATTTTTTTGGTTGGTACGTCTATGTCTTTCCTGAATTCCGTTATGGCAACCCTAGAATAGTAGGCTACATACTTTAAGGATTGCAGTAATCTTTTTTTGCCGTGATCTGACAAATAACCGAGACAAAATATTTAAAATAAGTTTATAAAACATATACGTCTCACAGTATTTACTGGTCAACCTGTTAAAAAAATGGCACTGTGATATCAGAATGTGCCCCAGTTTTTCAAAAGTGTCTGTCTTTCTGTGCGCGTCCAGGCCTGTATTATAACAAGCCATGTTTTTACTTAACGTTTACTAACACCTGTATTGCCAAAATAAGAAAAAAATATCGAAAAAAGTTTTTTCACACACAGACATATACAGTATACGTATATATACACTACAGGCCAAAAGTTTAAGTCCACCCCTTGAATTTTCAAATTTTGAAATCCCCAATTTTTTGGCAATAGATCGTTGTGAAAATCCCTCTGCAGCAAGAATATCTATCCTCGGCCTCTGTTCAATTGATAACTGCTTTTTCTTGGCCATTTTATAAGAAGGGCTCCGTAAATAGTTAATAATAGATGAAAACTACTGTAAATACAGTAGTACTTTTTACAATGTTTTCTTATCAATTTTTATCTCTGTAAAAGAAAAAAAGGATATTAAATCAGACAAACACCTTCTGAAAAGTAGAGAATATGGATTAACTTCATTATAACTAAAAATTTAAGGAATAAGCAATAAGCAAGGAAGAAGTCAGGATAACCCTCACAAGGAGCTTATATCCAAACTCAGTTGAAATGGCAGCAAAATCCAATAAAAGTTAGTCAGGCTTTGTTAAAACATTTTGTCGATCTTCATTATACAAGGGTTTATTGTTTCTGATGAAAATTATTTGCCAATACAGACTGATTTAACCGCTTTTTGAAAATTCAAGGGGTGGACTTAAACTTTTGGCCTGTAGTGTACATTGCAGGGGTAAATCGATCTTTCCCGCAGAGTGCTCAATGAAAAAATCAGAGCAATTTAATACAAAATTTATTCAATCACTGTTTGAAAACCACAAAAGTCTTATTTAAATAGAATTTTTGATAGAATGTTCTATTTGAAGAAGACTGTTGTGGTTTTTAAACAGTGATTGAATAAATTTTGTATTATATATGGTTCTAGGTAAATTCCCCGCGGAAATTTCCCCGCGAAAAATTTTCCTGCTGTAAGTTCTGCATATTCTGCATATGTTGCAATTAATAATCAACCCTAGCCCTAACCCTAACCCTTTCAATCATCTTGGTTTTTTCAATCAGATAATTTACTAACATTGGTGGAACTTACAGCGGGGAAATTTTCCGCAGGAAATTTTCCGCAGGAAATTTTCCGGTCACCATTCTTGCAATTCGGACATTTCCGGAATTTTCCGGACGGTAGGCAACCCCAGAATAAGCCGACCTGCGAGTGTAACTGTTCGCGACTTCTTATCGGTTCTTTGTTTTGGTGAATAATAATACTGTAAGTGTCAGTCGGTATAATAATAGTTTGGGTTTTTCAATATTTTTTATATTTTTATTGTTTTAAATCTTTATTCTATTTTATTCTATTTTAGTGTTTCATTAAGAAAAACACTAAAAAGATAATAAAAATTTAGAATCCAAAATTTTGAATCCACAACAGCGTGTTTCACCAAAGACAGCTCATCAGCTCGAATCTGTGAAGTAATAAAAACATGAAAACTTAAAATATAAAAATATAAAAAAATAAAATAAATAGAAAAAACAAAATATTATTATTCCGACTGACACTTATATTATCCACTAAAACAAAGAATCGCTGAGAAATCGCTAACAGTTACACACGAAGGTCAGCTAAATCTGTGCTGTGCATAGTAAACTATTCTCGTATTTGGTATAGGCTACCGACTACTATCTGCTGAAAACGTTTAATAAAGTAAAATTACTTTTGTGAGAATTGTTTAACTGTTAAACTTTTATAAAAATCCTTACTTTTTATAAAAGAAAAAGTAATACGTTTCTTATTTATTTTTTAATGGTCAAATTTGTAATTTATAACAATAGCAATATCAATGAAGGATCAGAAATTATGTAAATGAAATTGTTGTAACTTCGTCAAAAGAAAGCTATAATTTTTTAAGGTGATAAAAAACATTTTTAAGGTTAATTGTATTTTTATTCACAAAAAGCCCTTTCTAGCTTAAACAAAAAGTTTTTTAAAGTTTTATTTATAAAGGGAAAAGAAAAGGAGGACGACGATGACGACGACGACGACGAAAACGACGACCTAAAAAAGAAAACACAAGCACATTTTTAAGCAAAAAACAAAAATTATACAAGCACATAAAGATACACAAATAATTATCAGAAAAAACTTTGAAACATAATTTACCGTAAGGCCTCAGACAAAAACCACCAATTATTGGGTAGCGGCACACACATCTATAGCCAAAAACGAGGGAGTAGCGGCATCTAAAATTGATACCACATCGGATGGTACAGCCAAGAGTGGCGAGAAAAGGGTTGAATACTGCAAAAAAATCAAATTTAAAAACTTTTTTGATGAAAACATTACACCTTTTTATCAGGAATTCTAAGATACTGTATCCACAAAAATTTTTTGGGAAGCGGTACACACATCTATAGCCGATAACGAGGGGCAGTGGACATATAATTATTGATACCACATCAAAGCGTACAGGCAAAGTTGATAAACACTGCGAAAAAAGCAAAGTTTGAAAACTTTGTAATATAAGATACACGTTCAAATCTACTCCTATTTACACAAAACCATAGCTACAATAGCTTTGCTTAGAGAATGAAGGGAAATTCAAACCCCAACTTAAAAATATTTGCAACCTCACTGCACCCCGATATCCAATGTGTTTGTTTTGAATAAAAATACAGTAAGTAAAATCAGGAGTCTTTGTTTCCGTTTGTTGATGAAAAATCGTCTTTTAACGATTGTGGTGAAAATAAATTAAAAATTCAACAAAATCTTACATTATTGCTCTACATAATTGAGTATTAAAAAAAGATTATAATGCAGATCTAAGACCGCCCCCTCCCTACAAAATACTGGAAGCGCTCCCAAGTAGCAGTTAGAATAACCAAGCTTGATCCAACTCATGATTGTCTACAAAATTAACCGTGGCTTTGCAGTTTCTGACAAGTAACTTTATAAATGGGAATTCATTTATTTTCTTCTGGTTACAGCAAACAAATCTTAGTTTTATAAATATTTGATTGCTTTTTTTTTTGCAATTTTACAATGAAGCTTTGTTGGCTTTGTGGGGCCATAACAATAAAGTACCAAACTCTCCATCATCTATTGCTTCCTGTTAATTTCAATACATTTGTGTGCTTTCTTACATTGTTTTATAACATTTTGGGGTGGTGGGGCGATAAAAGGAAAGTACCGCATTTTTTAAACTGTGAATGTAAAAGGCAAAATTATTAAAAAAACTATTTTTGTGTAATAAAGAATATTTAACGATCTACTAAATCATCTTTCTATCGTAAATTAATTATTAAATATGTTCAAAGGGACAGAACTTTTATCGATATTAAGATCGAGGTCAAATTTTTGAATAAATAAACTTTTTTAATTAATAATTTGCGCCAATAATAACTGTTTTATTAACTGTAAATCATTGGTGCAATTATTAATAAAAAAAAGTTTATTTATTCAAAAATTTGACTCGATTTTAGTATCAATAAAAGTTCTGTCCCTTTGTACATATTTAATGATTAATTAATTTAGTAAATCATTAAATATTCTTTATTACACACCAGGGTTTGTTTTTTTTAAAATAATTTTGCCTTTTACACTAGCAGTTTAAAAAATGCATTTTTTATTATTTTGAAAATGAGTTAAGTTATGTACTCGAAGCGTCACAATTAATAAAATGATAACTACACTATTGGCTGTTTGTTTCATTTTAATTTTGAATTGTAATAACTTTCCTGTAGATGAGCTTCTCCTTATCTATTGGGTCGAAACTAAATTTTGGAAGAACGAATAGCAGTTTTATGGTTTCAGCGTTTATCCTGTGATTGTTTTTTATCAGGTTACTACACTATCAAAGAAACTCATTAAAGGCCTTAAAATAACTATCTTTAAAGCAATTCATGTTTTTTTCATTACATTTTTTTGAGATTCATTTGATTCATTCCGTAAAACCAGATTTTTATTCTGTTTTACTGATAAAAAAACTAAATAAATGAAAAAACTACTTTTTCTTACGTGTTATTCGAGTCGCACAATTCGGTCCAGTGAAAGCTGATTGGCATCGACAATATGAAGTTCCAGTTATATCAGTGACGCACCGACCACCATTGTAGCAAGGTCGGTTGAAACAAGTTGATGAACCTAAATAAATATAACGCAGAAGTAAGAAAAAACAATTTGAATATTAACAAATGAATTTTACATAAAGTTCTACTCCGGTTAATCAAACACTCTAGAATAAATATACATTGCAGTAAATATTTGTGCAATTACATGCAATTTTTCCCAAAAAGCAGTCGAAAAATGCAGAATTTGAACTTGCTCTTAATTTTAAAGCCCTTTGCCAAGCTTATCAGAAAAACGAATAGAAACTAAACATCAGCTCCACACTGTTTACGACCCAAAATTCAGTTTTGATATTCAATACTCAAAAACTTTTGAAAAATAAGCTAAAAAATAAACTTTGGGCGGGAGACCTATAGTGGAAGGTAGTGTAAATGAATTTGCTTAAAAAGACCTATTTTATTTGAAAAGTAACATAATATTTGGATTGTGACATTATACATTTAGTGAAAGTATTTTTGTTTTAAACGTTTCATATACAAGATGTATTATCATAAAAATTTTTTTCAGAAACTGCAGCTGAAATCTAAGTCTTTTGAAAGTCATTTCATCATATTGGGACGTGCTTAAATCAACTTGGTTTATTTAAGATAAATTCTGCAAGTCACTTTGATAATGCATCGGAGATTGTCAAAGAAGGTTAAGCAAAGCAAATTCAGCGAAAAGATTTTCAGGTTTCTAAAAATAATTTAAAAGACGTTTCGGTATTTTTGCAACTCGTTTTTCTTCAACTAATGTTAATGTCTTACTGGATTACTACATTTAGGCATGAGCGTTCTTTGAGGAGAGAAAAAGAGCCATTTGCTGCCTGGATATTCAAACTTTACTAATAAATAATAGGCTTTGTATTTTGCTTTCGTCCTCGAAAAATTTTTTCACAGGGTACTTTGAGAGGTGTTCATTGCGCCATTTATCTCTTTTTGACATTTACCCAAAAATTTAATCCCCAAAAATTCTTTATTTATGTGCTAATGTTTTAATGGAAATTTAAAAAATTTTTGCCTTTGTTGCAATCTTTTCTATCGGCGTAATAGACATTTATTTGCAGATAATTTATATTAAACATTAATCTTATATAACAGAAATATATGCATGTGTCATAGAAATTTTTTCCAAATTTTTTGGTTGTTGATTATAAGAAAAGTGCTTAGCTAGGTCAAGTCAGAGCGGTTAAAATTATTTATATCTCAGATTACAAAATTTAATTTAACATTAATTCTATTTGCCCCTAAATTTGTTAGGGGTCGGAGTCGGTAAGCTTAACTATTGAAGGAGCCATTTGGACCAGTATCCTACAGAAAAGAAAACACAGGAAGCCACAAAAACATTTTTAACATTTAAAATTAAGATAACCCTGTACATAATGTTTCACTTAACAGTGACAACATTATGCTATTTAATAGTTATTTAATAAAAAACAAGCAAACACAATTTTGCTAATTGAAGCAAAATGAGATAGATAAATAAAAATAATCTCCTGCATGCTGAACAGCATTTTAAGTAATAATAAGCGTTTATCTACTTGAAGCAAGAGTGGGGAATCTGAGTTCACTCGCAGGCCGCATTCCAAGATTTAAAAATTATGTACTGGCCGCAATAAAATTTTTGTTAATTTAGGAAAAAAGGTTGTTATTCGACAGATCAAACTTCTTCATCTGTTTCGTCATGTCAAGACTTTTTTATCTTCACTCACATTAAACAAGTTCCTCCTTTAAAGTTGAGCGTAGACGAAAAAAAAGGTATTCAAGCAACAAACAAGACAGAGTGGCATTGTTTTGTCTATTTATTAGCTTTTGGTATTCTCTTAATATAATTATTTTTCCTGGTGGGCCTACATTTCCATTATCATAACCTGGTAGTTACTAAAGCGAAAAATAACCATTTTGATCAAAGAAATGAATATATTTCTTCTCAACCACACGCCGGCTGCATTGAAATATCTTGCGGAGAGTATTTGGCCCGCGGGCCGCAGGTTTACCATCCCTGAATTAAGGCGTCACGCTAAAATTAAAAAAGTTAAGCTGTTTCTTCTTCGATGTATGGCTATATTATCTCAGAGTAAATGAAAAAATTTAATATGTAACTTCACTGCTAACCGCACAATTTCAAAAAGATCTTTTTTTTTGGCGCCAAGCGTTTCCGCAATTTTTTCAAAAAGAGTTCGCCGCAAACGCTCACCTCAGCTTGAAACATAACAACTTTGTAGTTTTTTGGAGAGGGTACATAATATACTTATTTATTTTTCAAAGCAAGCCGGAGTCACAGTAGAGAGTTGCTGGTTGCTAATTTACAGGATAAGTAGGCTACTGTGTTTTGTAATAAAGAGATAATAAAAAGATACTCTTACTCTCTTTTCTCTTTTTTTATTTTCTTTTTTTTTCTCTTAAGATCGCTGTAACGACAAAAAAGTGTCTTCATCAAAATTTTGCTGCAGGACTGTTGTTAAAAACAATTAATTTATTTTAGGGTTTGACTTTTTGTAGTCTTTAACTCAGTGCGGCACAGAATACGGGCATAGCTTTAAACAATAGATAAAAACCATTGTAAAATGAGTTATTTTTATGTCGTTCATGTAACTGATTTTATATGTGGTTGTACTTTTGCGCAAGATTGTTGGTCATTTTTCCTTAAATGGTTGTTCGAGCAAAATTAATTACAAGTGTTTATCAGAAGCCGAGATTCGCTCAGTCGCAAAAAAGATTTTGGACTAAAATAGAAAATTAAATGATAGAATATTGTAAGCTCTCTACGCGCAAAGAGAAAAGCATCAGCATCAGAAATGTCAAATCTTGTGTTTGCTGAAGTAAATAGAAGTAAGCTAAGTTAGTCTATCCTATTTTGCAGCCAAAATTTACTGGTAAATTGTATGTAAAATTTCTACAGTCAAGGATTTGAAGCAATACAATTTGATTTTAATTTGGACCAATTATTATTAAAAATCTTAAAATGTTTTAAGTAAATAACTCTTAAACTTGTAAATGATATGAAGATTTTAATCACGTGGGCATAAGCTTAAAGAGCATTAATTAACGCACAAATCTTGTTTGCAACATTTACATAATTTTCAATTCAAAAGTTTTACATTTTAGATATGAAAGGATTTTGCAAATGGCGCAACTGCAGGGAGGTAGTCTGATTTTATTAAACCTTTTGTACGTATTATGCCGCTTACATAATAATAAAGTTTACAAAAAGTCAACCATATGGACTTCAAAGAATAAACTATAGGCTACGTCAAACAGTTTGCCTTATACATCAAGCATCACTTGAAGCAGAAACTCTGACGGTTTTGAATGACGAAACCCGATGCTTAAAATCATTCTAACATCATCACTGACAGCATTTGATCCGGGCAGTACAGCAGTCTTTGGTATTGAAAGGATAAACCCTTTGCTCCTGTTCTATTTGTGTCTGACCACGATTAGTTGCCTTTCCAAATGACGACTTCAGAGCTCAGAAAATTTAAACCAAAAACCTCGATTGATGAATACTTAAAAAATCCAAAAAAATTTTCAGTGTATTTTTTAAAGTAAAATTAAGGACGTTATTAAATAGTTTAAAAGATTAATGTCGTATAGAAAATCTGCACAGAATTATGTAATGGAAGCAATTAATTTATTCTAGCCAAAACATTTGTGCTTCTATTCCTTAATTTTTATTTCTTTTATTCCACAAAGATTAATGCCATGCAAATTGCGTCTTTATAAAAAAACTAAATTTTGTTATACAGGTAGAATAAGCTCATAAGTTGTTTGAAAAGACATGATGTCTCGGGTCATGATGTTGATGGCCGTGTCCGGTTCTCTACCCGGTAACACCATCATTGTCAGGTGCATATAACTAACTTTTGCCATCCCTCGTAGTGTATTTACTGCAATATGCTTTACGTTCATATTCCTGATGAGTCCCTTAAGGACGAAACAGGGCCTTGTCGAATATTTGTATCGCATATAATACACAAAACACGTTGCTTTTGAAAATCGTTTTTATATATATATATATATATATATAATTAACTTACAGACCACAAAATTTTTTAATTTAACATTAATTTTATTTGCCCCAACAGACTGTTTCGCCTGCCTGGGCTCGTCAGGGGGCGGTTAAAAATCTTATTCAAATAGAATATTGGTGGTTAAAAATCTAATTCTATTTGAATTCTATTTTGAAATAAAAAATTAAAAAAAAAATATTTTAAATTAAAAATTTAATTCTATATTTGTCAGGGGGCGGTTAAAAATCTAATTCTATTTGAATTCTATTTGAATAAGATTTTTAACCGCCCCTGACGAGCCCAGGCAGGCGAAACAGTCTGTTGGGGCAAATAAAATTAATGTTAAATTAAAAAATTTTGTGGTATGTAAGTTAATTATCTAACCGCTCTGACTCGACGTCATTGAGCACTTTCCTGATGAGCACTGACCAAAAAATTTTGAAAAATTTCTATATATACGAGTATATATATATTTTCATATAGCAGTAGTTTAGCCTGTGAGGAGCCTGCAGTTTATAATTGTTTTGCCAAAGAGAGAAAATAATGTAATATGTATTTCTCAAGAACACAACAACATGACAAGGTTATCACTCGAACCGAGACCCTGCCGATCATAGTTTCTATTAAAACAACACTCCAAGTCTAAACCTCGAAAACGCTGCCGAATTGTCATTTAAAATGAACTTATTTACTCAAAAAAAACTATTTAAAAATAAAATAACTTTCACCTCGATACTGACACCGGTTTCCAGTATATGAAAAAGCACAGGAACAAAAAATTTGATTGGTTTGGATGTTTGCACTACAAGTTCCACCGTTCAAACAAGGGTTGGGGGAACACAGATTGGTAGAAATAGCTGTAGAAACAAGTAACAAAATCTACGATCAAGACATCGACCAACAAAGAAACAAAAATAAATTATTGTTCTTTTGCAATTTTTAGTTGAAGACTAATTCTAGGCAAGCAACATTATTAGCCATTTATTACAATATTTAAAAATATTTGTTTCAACGTGCTAAACGTTTATAAATAGAATTGATATTAAAGTTTTTCCTATAATCTAGGCTAGTGTACATTGTGACAATTTAGCTCAAAACAGGCATAATTGTATGCTCTTAAAAAAACGTGCTACAAAATCAAATAAATTTTGCAAAATTTTGCGAACATTAAAAGCGTCATTAAAAACTAAAATTATCAAAAAAGCCGCTGCAGCTTTTTTACAGTGTGGTAATTATTACAAAAATGCAAATACTTATATTGTTTAGAAATATCAACAAAAATGTCTTCGGACTTTTAAAAATTAATTTTCTAGAAATTTCATTTAGACTTATAATGCTTAAAAAACATAAAAGATGTCCAGCAACTTCTTCTATTGTTATCATATTTTCACCTTGCCGTGCTTCTGTAGGTTCGGCACAATTAGGTCCTCTGAATGCAGATGAACAAACGCAAATGTAAGGTAATTGACCACCAGATTGAGGTACGCAAACTCCACCATTTTGACAAGGATTTGGTTGGCAAGGATTTGTTGTAACTGTAAGAAACTTTTGTTTTATTCATCTAAATAAGTGTTGCAAACCATGGGTTCTGATCCAAATTTCGCTAGTAAAGATTTTGCGGATAGGCTGCGAGTATATTTTAATTTTTGATTTAATTTATTTCGTTTATTAGATTTAAGAGACTGGCGGCTCAAAAGGTTAGTCTATTATTTATTTTAGTCGACTTTAAGGCGACCGACGTAATTAAAAGATACTTTTCTGGATACGATTTAAAAAAGACTTTTGTTTTGTCGTCATTTGACTCAACTTTCAGTCATGGAGCAAAACAAAACTATATTTTGAAAAAATTTTGCATCACAGAAAAAATAAATGAATTGCACATTAAATCTTCATTTTATGCGCTGCTCAAGGGTTTTTTCTGTAACTCAAAAATTTTATACAATTTAGCAAGAATATGGATTCACCAAGCAAATGCAGGAAGGTATGTTGCTGAAACAACATTAATAAAGATGTTTAAAATCTAAACTATATCAAATTAAAACGGTTTGATTTTGCACATTTTTTCGAATTCAAAACTTTAAATTAATTTAAAACAACATTGAAAAATTAACTATCAACTAAAAGCAAAATAAGCAAAGTCACTAATATTGTAGAGAAAATATTAAAAACTAGAACTATCTGATTAATATTCTTTAACTCGGTATTAAGCTCTAGCGTAACAATCTATATTGCGAGAAAAGCACAAACATTAAAAATCAAATTGTGTTTTAAGCTGCTCTGTGTTGATATAATTACATTAAAAAAGCTATAAAACCTCTTGGATTTCTTTTAAGGATAGTTTTACGTTTAAAGGTACTTTTAAGAAATCAAAGCTAAAAAAACAAAGCAAATTTACAACCGCTCCACAAAAAGTTGAGCTATTGTCTTATTAAAGATTTACATACGGTATCTCTTTTTTAAAACTGATTTTCAATCATCGGACTTGCAAGCTGAAGGACGCAAGTTTGATCCTCAGTCTACTGAGTGTTCTGTTGTGCCTTTAAGAAAAGGATTTCACTACAAATTCCTCACTGGGATCAAGCTGACAATCTACAGCGATGAGTCAGCATAAAAACAGAAACCAGCAACCACACCAATACAACCATGCGAGGAGGAAGATAAAGAAAACTGATTTTAAATATTCGACTGCATATCGTATGTTTGGCTCATCTGCTCGCTAATGGAAGAAAGACTGGGTTTGGTTTTCAGTGTGATTCTTGCCTGTATCGAAGCAATGTCCTCTGATTGAAACCAAATAATCAAATCAGCTGAACAAAAATCTTACATCTATCAAACACTTTAATAACGAGTAAGATTTTTTTAAAGTTAGAATCTTCAAGCATTTTACCCAATCTATCGCAAATAATCCCTTCGTACGATTCAGGACATTGACAGCGGATGGTAGAAGTGGTGGCGCTAAATGAACAAATTCCACTGTTTTGGCACGGATTCGGATTGCAAGGATTTTGTGCTTTAACTAAAAATATAGATTCCTTGTAAAAGTTAATGATTAAAATTTTGATACCTTTAGAAATCAGATTTACAATCTATTAAAAAAATATCAACTAACATAATTGCCGAGGTATTTTTTTAAAGTTAAAAATACACTACTTTTAACAGTTTGCGGATAAACATTATAGTAAAACAATAATATTCAAGAAAAAAACAAACATTATACAAAATCATGCATTTATTCAAAAACTGAAAACTGAAAAAACTTTCAGAATTTATTCTAATGCCAAGTAACAAGAAAAACGACATTATGATCAACAAGTACTCGAAAAATCTTTTCAAAAAATGACGATATAAGTCTTCTTGGCCATAAATTATAGTAACTCAAACAAATTCTCAACCATATAGACTGCCGATGACTTAGCGCGTTAACCGTTGTATTTATTATAATATTAAGATGTTAGTTTTTCGGAAAATATTTATTGAAAAAGCAAATAGAATTATTACTTGAAACAGTTAAAATCTTATTATAACATTTCAATGATGTTTTTGACAAACTTTTTAAACTTTACACAAGTTTCTAAGCAAATATCAAAATGATAATTTTTTTATGAAATGGTTTATACTTTAATAACATTTACAATTTTAATAAAATTAATATTTTAAACAATTGCTTAAATGTTGTTACTATACATTGATAATTTTAATTCATAAAAAAATATTTATTGCAAATATTAAAATGCTTTCAACATCAAGTACAACCAAGTTGTTACCTTGAACAGTAAGGAATAGAGAAAGGATAAAAAGCAAGCTAAAAACGAGTTTCAGCATTCTTAATCCCGATTTCAACATTCTTTGCTAAAATCTTGTTGTAGATTTGTTTTTCTGCTAAGCACAGAATGGCAATTTTTTAGAATTCAAGGTATTTAACAGGACCAATGTAGACAGTAGCAATTACTAAAACACTTTTTTTAGAACAACGTGATAGATTAAGTAAGAAGTGAAGACGTGATTCTTTTCAATTAATGCAGGCTGTAATCTGAACAATATCACAGCCAGTGATGGCCTTTCAAAAAAAAGAGTCCGGTGCAAGAAAATAGGGGGAGACTTTTTAATGTTCCAAAACAGTGTGATCTCTAAAAAAAAGTCATCGTTTTAGGGGAGGCCCCTTCTTAGTGTATCGAAACAAAGTGATCTCTAAAAAAAGGTCTTCATTTCAGGGGCTCAAAGTCTTTAAAAAAAAGGTCTTCATTTCAGGGGCCACCATCCTTTTGGTACTATAAAGAAATAGAGCAATATGTTGCGTAGGGGGCCACTTTTTGGTGTGTTTTAGGAGGGGCCCGGTGAGACCGTTTCGTTTGCACCCTATTAAACCATCACTGATCACAGTACTCGTGCATATGATGATGTAAATTTCCTGGTCAGAACATAGGACTTGGTTGAGGAAAATATCACGAGTCAAGTTTAATTGTTAAAATTTTAACGTTTTAGCAATGATTTATGCATGCTTTGTTACACTTGCAATAACAGTTGTTTCTAAAGCTAATAAAAATTGTTTTAATTGATAAGGCCTATCCCTGAAACAAATACTGTGTGAAACATGTTGTTTGGATCAGTAATCTTCGATCTTTTTGTATCAAGGAATCGCCAAATAACAATTACATTTAAACTTATACACAGCGCTTTATAATATTACTGTGCTTTGATTGCACCTTTCTCTTCTTTACGATTGCTTTGAAAAGGTTATTTGAGAAAACACTCATATACAAAAAGATGATTTAAATGGTAATATCTGTTCACTTTTCGCAATTGGCTTGTCTAAAATGAAGAGTGGTTTTGAAGTGAGTAGTTAAATAAGTTAATTTTATTGTTAGTTGACGTTTATAAGCAGTGTTACTCTTTCTTTCTTATTTCTAAGATTTGAGTCTATTTTTATCAATATTATCTTAAAGAATTTAAATGTGTAATTTCTAAGAGAGTGCTTAATTTAAAGTCAAGCGTTTAGTTTTTACTAATAGATAGGTTTAATTTCCAATAACAGTTTTAGAAAACGTGCTTATTACGGCATATAAGGTTTTTATTTTATATGAAAAAAAAGGTAGTTTTTTTTGGTAAAACATCATATGAAGACGTTACTTTTGATCTTCACTTGCGAACTACAGCTTGCAAAAAGTTCTGAATCTGTTTTTACTCATATTAAGTAGACATGCTTGTTTTTGGTCAGTTCGGATGGTAATCCTGGTTATAGGACCGTATAATCAGTAATAAAATAACATTTTTTAATCAAATTGTTCTGCTACTTGATGTGCTGGAAATTTGTAATTGACAAAAATTTGAAAGTGGAAAACGTCGTTAAACGTTCATCGAAAAACTATTTTTGATAATCTTATTAATCTGACAAAAAAGCAACTTTAAGCATATAACTATGAAATGTAAGGGAGTGAGGATGAAACAAAAAGTTTATAATAAAACCTATGGACAGAATCACTTATATTGCTCATATTTTTTATTGACTTGCTTCTGCTTTCCGTTGTAGACAGAGTTGCTACTGTCAGTATGTAGCATGGTCTCATTTTAGAAATTTGTCGTGAAGTGTCTTTCGCAAGAGCTTAATAAAAATCACTCAACTGACTTGTTTCTACTCGCGAGTTAGAGAGTTAACAAACTGAGATATCCCGCAGACAACTTTTAATCATTTTATTTAATCTGAAAAATATTTTTTTGTTTTTATTTTTGTTAAGTTTTGACTTAACAGTTTTTGCCAATTACAGAAGTTTTTATGAACAAATGTACGGTGAAATATCGCAGAAGCGGCCAGTTATATTAATTTAAAAAGTATAATTGGATTTTGTCGACAGTAGTTAGGGATGGGTCATTTGCCGTCAATTGCGCCGGATCTAGCGGGGGAACTAGCGGGGATCTGTGGTGGAACAAGCGTCGAATCTGGCGGGGGATCCTAACCCTAGCTCTAGCTAAAACCACGAGTTCGATTCCCAGACAGAGCGACAAACTCGCGTTGAAACCTAACTTATGCCGAGCAACGAAGTTGTGAGTTTGATTCTCACCCAAAGCGAAGAAGTCGCGTTGAAACCTAAGTTATGCCGAGCAACGAAGTTGTGAGTTTGATTCTCACCCAAAGCGAAGAAGTCGCGTAAAAACCTAACTTATGCCGAGCAACGAAGTTGTGAGTTTGATTCTCACCCAAAGCGAAGAAGTCGCGTTGAAACCTAACTTATGCCGCGCAACGAAGTTGCGAGTTTGATTCTCACCCAAAGCGAAGAAGTCGCGTTGAAACCTAACTTATGCCGAGCAACGAAGTTGCGAGTTTGATTCTCACCCAAAGCGAAGAAGTCGCGTTGAAACCTAATTTATGCCGCGCAACGAAGTTGCGAGTTTGATTCTCACCCAAAGCGAAGAAGTCGCGTTGAAACCTAACTTATGCCGCGCAACGAAGTTGCGAGTTTGATTCTCACCCAAAGCGAAGAAGTCGCGTTGAAACCTAACTTATGCCGAGCAACGAAGTTGTGAGTTTGATTCTCACCCAAAGCGAAGAAGTCGCGTTGAAACCTAACTTATGCCGCGCAACGAAGTTGCGAGTTTGATTCTCACCCAAAGCGAAGAAGTCGCGTTGAAACCTAACTTATGCCGCGCAACGAAGTTGCGAGTTTGATTCTCACCCAAAGCGAAGAAGTCGCGTTGAAACCTAACTTATGCCGAGCAACGAAGTTGCGAGTTTGATTCTCACCCAAAGCGAAGAAGTCGCGTTGAAACCTAATTTATGCCGCGCAACGAAGTTGCGAGTTTGATTCTCACCCAAAGCGAAGAAGTCGCGTTGAAACCTAACTTATGCCGCGCAACGAAGTTGCGAGTTTGATTCTCACCCAAAGCGAAGAAGTCGCGTTGAAACCTAACTTATGCCGAGCAACGAAGTTGTGAGTTTGATTCTCACCCAAAGCGAAGAAGTCGCGTTGAAACCTAACTTATGCCGCGCAACGAAGTTGCGAGTTTGATTCTCACCCAAAGCGAAGAAGTCGCGTTGAAACCTAACTTATGCCGAGCAACGAAGTTGTGAGTTTGATTCTCACCCAAAGCGAAGAAGTCGCGTTGAAACCTAACTTATGCCGCGCAACGAAGTTGCGAGTTTGATTCTCACCCAAAGCGAAGAAGTCGCGTTGAAACCTAACTTATGCCGCGCAACGAAGTTGCGAGTTTGATTCTCACCCAAAGCGAAGAAGTCGCGTTGAAACCTAAGTTATGCCGAGCAACGAAGTTGTGAGTTTGATTCTCACCCAAAGCGAAGAAGTCGCGTTGAAACCTAATTTATGCCGAGCAACGAAGTTGTGAGTTTGATTCTCACCCAAAGCGAAGAAGTCGCGTTGAAACCTAACTTATGCCGAGCAACGAAGTTGTGAGTTTGATTCTCACCCAAAGCGAAGAAGTCGCGTTGAAACCTAATTTATGCCGCGCAACGAAGTTGCGAGTTTGATTCTCACCCAAAGCGAAGAAGTCGCGTTGAAACCTAACTTATGCCGCGCAACGAAGTTGCGAGTTTGATTCTCACCCAAAGCGAAGAAGTCGCGTTGAAACCTAACTTATGCCGAGCAACGAAGTTGCGAGTTTGATTCTCACCCAAAGCGAAGAAGTCGCGTTGAAACCTAACTTATGCCGAGCAACGAAGTTGCGAGTTTGATTCTCACCCAAAGCGAAGAAGTCGCGTTGAAACCTAACTTATGCCGCGCAACGAAGTTGCGAGTTTGATTCTCACCCAAAGCGAAGAAGTCGCGTTGAAACCTAACTTATGCCGCGCAACGAAGTTGCGAGTTTGATTCTCACCCAAAGCGAAGAAGTCGCGTTGAAACCTAACTTATGCCGAGCAACGAAGTTGCGAGTTTGATTCTCACCCAAAGCGAAGAAGTCGCGTTGAAACCTAACTTATGCCGAGCAACGAAGTTGTGAGTTTGATTCTCACCCAAAGCGAAGAAGTCGCGTTGAAACCTAACTTATGCCGCGCAACGAAGTTGCGAGTTTGATTCTCACCCAAAGCGAAGAAGTCGCGTTGAAACCTAACTTATGCCGCGCAACGAAGTTGCGAGTTTGATTCTCACCCAAAGCGAAGAAGTCGCGTTGAAACCTAAGTTATGCCGAGCAACGAAGTTGCGAGTTTGATTCTCACCCAAAGCGAAGAAGTCGCGTTGAAACCTAACTTATGCCGAGCAACGAAGTTGTGAGTTTGATTCTCACCCAAAGCGAAGAAGTCGCGTTGAAACCTAACTTATGCCGAGCAACGAAGTTGTGAGTTTGATTCTCACCCAAAGCGAAGAAGTCGCGTTGAAACCTAACTTATGCCGCGCAACGAAGTTGCGAGTTTGATTCTCACCTAAAGCGATGAAGTCGCGTTGAAACCTAATTTGTGCCGAGCAACGAAGTTGCGAGTGTGATTCTCACCTAGAGCGATGAAGTCGCGTTGAAACCTAACTTATGTCGAGCAACGAAGTTGTGAGTTTGATTCTCACCTAAAGCGACGAAGTCGCGTTGAAACCTAACTTATGCCGCGCAACGAAGTTGTGAGTTTGATTCTCACCCAAAGCGAAGAAGTCGCGTTGAAACCTAACTTATGCCGCGCAACGAAGTTGCGAGTTTGATTCTCACCCAAAGCGAAGAAGTCGCGTTGAAACCTAACTTATGCCGAGCAACGAAGTTGCGAGTTTGATTCTCACCCAAAGCGAAGAAGTCGCGTTGAAACCTAACTTATGCCGCGCAACGAAGTTGCGAGTTTGATTCTCACCCAAAGCGAAGAAGTCGCGTTGAAACCTAACTTATGCCGCGCAACGAAGTTGCGAGTTTGATTCTCACCCAAAGCGAAGAAGTCGCGTTGAAACCTAACTTATGCCGAGCAACGAAGTTGCGAGTTTGATTCTCACCCAAAGCGAAGAAGTCGCGTTGAAACCTAACTTATGCCGAGCAACGAAGTTGTGAGTTTGATTCTCACCCAAAGCGAAGAAGTCGCGTTGAAACCTAACTTATGCCGCGCAACGAAGTTGCGAGTTTGATTCTCACCCAAAGCGAAGAAGTCGCGTTGAAACCTAACTTATGCCGCGCAACGAAGTTGTGAGTTTGATTCTCACCCAAAGCGAAGAAGTCGCGTTGAAACCTAACTTATGCCGAGCAACGAAGTTGCGAGTTTGATTCTCACCCAAAGCGAAGAAGTCGCGTTGAAACCTAACTTATGCCGCGCAACGAAGTTGCGAGTTTGATTCTCACCCAAAGCGAAGAAGTCGCGTTGAAACCTAACTTATGCCGAGCAACGAAGTTGCGAGTTTGATTCTCACCCAAAGCGAAGAAGTCGCGTTGAAACCTAACTTATGCCGAGCAACGAAGTTGTGAGTTTGATTCTCACCCAAAGCGAAGAAGTCGCGTTGAAACCTAACTTATGCCGCGCAACGAAGTTGCGAGTTTGATTCTCACCCAAAGCGAAGAAGTCGCGTTGAAACCTAACTTATGCCGCGCAACGAAGTTGCGAGTTTGATTCTCACCCAAAGCGAAGAAGTCGCGTTGAAACCTAACTTATGCCGCGCAACGAAGTTGCGAGTTTGATTCTCACCCAAAGCGAAGAAGTCGCGTTGAAACCTAACTTATGCCGAGCAACGAAGTTGCGAGTTTGATTCTCACCCAAAGCGAAGAAGTCGCGTTGAAACCTAACTTATGCCGAGCAACGAAGTTGTGAGTTTGATTCTCACCCAAAGCGAAGAAGTCGCGTTGAAACCTAACTTATGCCGCGCAACGAAGTTGCGAGTTTGATTCTCACCCAAAGCGAAGAAGTCGCGTTGAAACCTAACTTATGCCGCGCAACGAAGTTGCGAGTTTATTCTCACCCAAAGCGAAGAAGTCGCGTTGAAACCTAACTTATGCCGCGCAACGAAGTTGCGAGTTTGATTCTCACCCAAAGCGAAGAAGTCGCGTTGAAACCTAAGTTATGCCGAGCAACGAAGTTGCGAGTTTGATTCTCACCCAAAGCGAAGAAGTCGCGTTGAAACCTAACTTATGCCGAGCAACGAAGTTGTGAGTTTGATTCTCACCCAAAGCGAAGAAGTCGCGTTGAAACCTAACTTATGCCGCGCAACGAAGTTGCGAGTTTGATTCTCACCCAAAGCGAAGAAGTCGCGTTGAAACCTAACTTATGCCGCGCAACGAAGTTGCGAGTTTGATTCTCACCCAAAGCGAAGAAGTCGCGTTGAAACCTAAGTTATGCCGAGCAACGAAGTTGCGAGTTTGATTCTCACCCAAAGCGAAGAAGTCGCGTTGAAACCTAACTTATGCCGAGCAACGAAGTTGTGAGTTTGATTCTCACCCAAAGCGAAGAAGTCGCGTTGAAACCTAACTTATGCCGAGCAACGAAGTTGTGAGTTTGATTCTCACCCAAAGCGAAGAAGTCGCGTTGAAACCTAACTTATGCCGCGCAACGAAGTTGCGAGTTTGATTCTCACCTAAAGCGATGAAGTCGCGTTGAAACCTAATTTGTGCCGAGCAACGAAGTTGCGAGTGTGATTCTCACCTAGAGCGATGAAGTCGCGTTGAAACCTAACTTATGTCGAGCAACGAAGTTGTGAGTTTGATTCTCACCTAAAGCGACGAAGTCGCGTTGAAACCTAACTTATGCCGAGCAACGAAGTTGTGAGTTTGATTCTTACCCAAAGCGAAGAAGTCGCGTTGAAACCTAACTTATGCCGCGCAACGAAGTTGCGAGTTTGATTCTCACCCAAAGCGAAGAAGTCGCGTTGAAACCTAACTTATGCCGCGCAACGAAGTTGCGAGTTTGATTCTCACCCAAAGCGAAGAAGTCGCGTTGAAACCTAACTTATGCCGCGCAACGAAGTTGCGAGTTTGATTCTCACCCAAAGCGAAGAAGTCGCGTTGAAACCTAACTTATGCCGCGCAACGAAGTTGCGAGTTTGATTCTCACCCAAAGCGAAGAAGTCGCGTTGAAACCTAACTTATGCCGAGCAACGAAGTTGCGAGTTTGATTCTCACCCAAAGCGAAGAAGTCGCGTTGAAACCTAACTTATGCCGAGCAACGAAGTTGTGAGTTTGATTCTCACCCAAAGCGAAGAAGTCGCGTTGAAACCTAACTTATGCCGCGCAACGAAGTTGCGAGTTTGATTCTCACCCAAAGCGAAGAAGTCGCGTTGAAACCTAACTTATGCCGCGCAACGAAGTTGTGAGTTTGATTCTCACCCAAAGCGAAGAAGTCGCGTTGAAACCTAACTTATGCCGAGCAACGAAGTTGCGAGTTTGATTCTCACCCAAAGCGAAGAAGTCGCGTTGAAACCTAACTTATGCCGCGCAACGAAGTTGCGAGTTTGATTCTCACCCAAAGCGAAGAAGTCGCGTTGAAACCTAACTTATGCCGAGCAACGAAGTTGCGAGTTTGATTCTCACCCAAAGCGAAGAAGTCGCGTTGAAACCTAACTTATGCCGAGCAACGAAGTTGTGAGTTTGATTCTCACCCAAAGCGAAGAAGTCGCGTTGAAACCTAACTTATGCCGCGCAACGAAGTTGCGAGTTTGATTCTCACCCAAAGCGAAGAAGTCGCGTTGAAACCTAACTTATGCCGCGCAACGAAGTTGCGAGTTTGATTCTCACCCAAAGCGAAGAAGTCGCGTTGAAACCTAACTTATGCCGCGCAACGAAGTTGCGAGTTTATTCTCACCCAAAGCGAAGAAGTCGCGTTGAAACCTAACTTATGCCGCGCAACGAAGTTGCGAGTTTGATTCTCACCCAAAGCGAAGAAGTCGCGTTGAAACCTAAGTTATGCCGAGCAACGAAGTTGCGAGTTTGATTCTCACCCAAAGCGAAGAAGTCGCGTTGAAACCTAACTTATGCCGAGCAACGAAGTTGTGAGTTTGATTCTCACCCAAAGCGAAGAAGTCGCGTTGAAACCTAACTTATGCCGCGCAACGAAGTTGCGAGTTTGATTCTCACCCAAAGCGAAGAAGTCGCGTTGAAACCTAACTTATGCCGCGCAACGAAGTTGCGAGTTTGATTCTCACCCAAAGCGAAGAAGTCGCGTTGAAACCTAAGTTATGCCGAGCAACGAAGTTGCGAGTTTGATTCTCACCCAAAGCGAAGAAGTCGCGTTGAAACCTAACTTATGCCGAGCAACGAAGTTGTGAGTTTGATTCTCACCCAAAGCGAAGAAGTCGCGTTGAAACCTAACTTATGCCGAGCAACGAAGTTGTGAGTTTGATTCTCACCCAAAGCGAAGAAGTCGCGTTGAAACCTAATTTATGCCGCGCAACGAAGTTGCGAGTTTGATTCTCACCTAAAGCGATGAAGTCGCGTTGAAACCTAATTTGTGCCGAGCAACGAAGTTGCGAGTGTGATTCTCACCTAGAGCGATGAAGTCGCGTTGAAACCTAACTTATGTCGAGCAACGAAGTTGTGAGTTTGATTCTCACCTAAAGCGACGAAGTCGCGTTGAAACCTAACTTATGCCGAGCAACGAAGTTGGGAGTTTGATTCTTACCCAAAGCGAAGAAGTCGCGTTGAAACCTAACTTATGCCGCGCAACGAAGTTGCGAGTTTGATTCTCACCCAAAGCGAAGAAGTCGCGTTGAAACCTAACTTATGCCGCGCAACGAAGTTGCGAGTTTGATTCTCACCCAAAGCGAAGAAGTCGCGTTGAAACCTAACTTATGCCGCGCAACGAAGCTGCGAGTTTGATTCTCACCCAAAGCGAAGAAGTCGCGTTGAAACCTAACTTATGCCGCGCAACGAAGTTGCGAGTTTGATTCTCACCCAAAGCGAAGAAGTCGCGTTGAAACCTAACTTATGCCGCGCAACGAAGCTGCGAGTTTGATTCTCACCCAAAGCGAAGAAGTCGCGTTGAAACCTAACTTATGCCGAGCAACGAAGTTGTGAGTTTGATTCTCACCCAAAGCGAAGAAGTCGCGTTGAAACCTAACTTATGCCGCGCAACGAAGTTGCGAGTTTGATTCTCACCCAAAGCGAAGAAGTCGCGTTGAAACCTAACTTATGCCGCGCAACGAAGTTGTGAGTTTGATTCTCACCCAAAGCGAAGAAGTCGCGTTGAAACCTAACTTATGCCGAGCAACGAAGTTGCGAGTTTGATTCTCACCCAAAGCGAAGAAGTCGCGTTGAAACCTAACTTATGCCGCGCAACGAAGTTGCGAGTTTGATTCTCACCCAAAGCGAAGAAGTCGCGTTGAAACCTAACTTATGCCGAGCAACGAAGTTGCGAGTTTGATTCTCACCCAAAGCGAAGAAGTCGCGTTGAAACCTAACTTATGCCGAGCAACGAAGTTGTGAGTTTGATTCTCACCCAAAGCGAAGAAGTCGCGTTGAAACCTAACTTATGCCGCGCAACGAAGTTGCGAGTTTGATTCTCACCCAAAGCGAAGAAGTCGCGTTGAAACCTAACTTATGCCGCGCAACGAAGTTGCGAGTTTGATTCTCACCCAAAGCGAAGAAGTCGCGTTGAAACCTAACTTATGCCGCGCAACGAAGTTGCGAGTTTGATTCTCACCCAAAGCGAAGAAGTCGCGTTGAAACCTAACTTATGCCGAGCAACGAAGTTGCGAGTTTGATTCTCACCCAAAGCGAAGAAGTCGCGTTGAAACCTAACTTATGCCGAGCAACGAAGTTGTGAGTTTGATTCTCACCCAAAGCGAAGAAGTCGCGTTGAAACCTAACTTATGCCGCGCAACGAAGTTGCGAGTTTGATTCTCACCCAAAGCGAAGAAGTCGCGTTGAAACCTAACTTATGCCGCGCAACGAAGTTGCGAGTTTATTCTCACCCAAAGCGAAGAAGTCGCGTTGAAACCTAACTTATGCCGCGCAACGAAGTTGCGAGTTTGATTCTCACCCAAAGCGAAGAAGTCGCGTTGAAACCTAAGTTATGCCGAGCAACGAAGTTGCGAGTTTGATTCTCACCCAAAGCGAAGAAGTCGCGTTGAAACCTAACTTATGCCGAGCAACGAAGTTGTGAGTTTGATTCTCACCCAAAGTGAAGAAGTCGCGTTGAAACCTAACTTATGCCGCGCAACGAAGTTGCGAGTTTGATTCTCACCCAAAGCGAAGAAGTCGCGTTGAAACCTAACTTATGCCGCGCAACGAAGTTGCGAGTTTGATTCTCACCCAAAGCGAAGAAGTCGCGTTGAAACCTAAGTTATGCCGAGCAACGAAGTTGCGAGTTTGATTCTCACCCAAAGCGAAGAAGTCGCGTTGAAACCTAACTTATGCCGAGCAACGAAGTTGTGAGTTTGATTCTCACCCAAAGCGAAGAAGTCGCGTTGAAACCTAACTTATGCCGAGCAACGAAGTTGTGAGTTTGATTCTCACCCAAAGCGAAGAAGTCGCGTTGAAACCTAACTTATGCCGCGCAACGAAGTTGCGAGTTTGATTCTCACCTAAAGCGATGAAGTCGCGTTGAAACCTAATTTGTGCCGAGCAACGAAGTTGCGAGTGTGATTCTCACCTAGAGCGATGAAGTCGCGTTGAAACCTAACTTATGTCGAGCAACGAAGTTGTGAGTTTGATTCTCACCTAAAGCGACGAAGTCGCGTTGAAACCTAACTTATGCCGAGCAACGAAGTTGTGAGTTTGATTCTTACCCAAAGCGAAGAAGTCGCGTTGAAACCTAATTTGTGCCGAGCAACGAAGTTGTGAGTTTGATTCTTACCCAAAGCGAAGAAGTCGCGTTGAAACCTAACTTATGCCGAGCAACGAAGTTGTGAGTTTGATTCTCACCTAAAGCGACGAAGTCGCGTTGAAACCTAACTTATGCCGAGCAACGAAGTTGTGAGTTTGATTCTCACCCAAAGCGAAGAAGTCGCGTTGAAACCTAACTTATGCCGAGCAACGAAGTTGTGAGTTTGATTCTCACCCAAAGCGAAGAAGTCGCGTTGAAACCTAACTTATGCCGAGCAACGAAGTTGTGAGTTTGATTCTCACCCAAAGCGAAGAAGTCGCGTTGAAACCTAACTTATGCCGAGCAACGAAGTTGTGAGTTTGATTCTCACCCAAAGCGATGAAGTCGCGTTGAAACCTAACTTATGTCCAGCAACGAAGTTGTGAGTTTGATTCTCACCTAAAGTGACGAAGTCGCGTTGAAACCTAACTTATGCCGAGCAACGAAGTTGTGAGTTTGATTCTTACCCAAAGCGAAGAAGTCGCGTTGAAACCTAATTTGTGCCGAGCAACGAAGTTGTGAGTTTGATTCTTACCCAAAGCGAAGAAGTCGCGTTGAAACCTAACTTATGCCGAGCAACGAAGTTGTGAGTTTGATTCTCACCTAAAGCGACGAAGTCGCGTTGAAACCTAACTTATGCCGAGCAACGAAGTTGTGAGTTTGATTCTCACCCAAAGCGAAGAAGTCGCGTTGAAACCTAACTTATGCCGCGCAACGAAGTTGTGAGTTTGATTCTCACCCAAAGCGAAGAAGTCGCGTTGAAACCTAACTTATGCCGAGCAACGAAGTTGTGAGTTTGATTCTCACCCAAAGCGAAGAAGTCGCGTTGAAACCTAACTTATGCCGAGCAACGAAGTTGTGAGTTTGATTCTCACCCAAAGCGAAGAAGTCGCGTTGAAACCTAACTTATGCCGCGCAACGAAGTTGTGAGTTTGATTCTCACCCAAAGCGATGAAGTCGCGTTGAAACCTAATTTGTGCCGAGCAACGAAGTTGCGAGTATGTTTCTCACCTAGAGCGATGAAGTCGCGTTGAAACCTAACTTATGTCGAGCAACGAAGTTGCGAGTTTGATTCTCACCTAAAGCGACGAAGTCGCGTTGAAACCTAACTTATGCCGAGCAACGAAGTTGCTAGTTTGATTCTTACCCAAAGCGATGAAGTCGCGTGAAAACCTAATTTGTGCCGAGCAACGAAGTTGCGAGTATGATTCTCACCAGAGCGATGACGTCGCTCATTGATTTTAAGTGTGTAAGTCTGCTCATTGATTTTAAAATGACAGATCGAAACCGAACCTACCAAAACGGAAGAGTATCCACCCATTCCGATGTTCAGTGTGGGTCTGCTAATCGGCAAACGTTTTTTTCAGGACGGGGCAATGTCAGGATAAAACTGCCCTTTTCAGGGAACATTGCCAACAAGTTCCGAAGACCCACTATTCTTCAGCTGAACATCGAAGGCCTCACTGCAAGCAAGATGAATGTTCTTCATCACCTCGCTATGCAGTCTGAGGCACTCGTCATCCTACTACAGGAGACCCACTGCACTGATGCAGAGAAGTTGGTGCTACCACACTACCAACTAGCTGGGTCTTCTTTAAGCAGGAAGCATGGTCTTGCCACGTTTGTCCACGAGCGACTAAGATATACGTTTTTGGACCAATCTCCACCGACATCGGAGATCGAGTGGTTGTGTGTGGACGTTGATGGCTATAAAATAGTCAACGTCTACAAACCACCGCCAACGCGATTGCGAATCCTGGATCTCCCAGTGTTTCCTCATCCCTGTCTGTACGCAGGCAATTTTAACTGTCGTCATGCTGACTGGGGTTATGATGACAACAGTCCGGACGGTGAGTGCTTGGCTGGTTGGGCAAGTATTAATTGTCTTGCCCTCCTATATAATGCCAAGGACGCTGCCAGTTTTTATTCCGGCCGCTGGAACACTGGCACCAATCCAGACCTAGCTTTCGCTAGCGTAGGTCCAAACAGTCGCTTACCGGATAGACGTGTCCTTGAGAAGTTCCCCAGGTCACAACATCGACCTTCGCTTATTACACCACCAAGGTTTGCTATGGCAATGCCAAGCATGCCTGTTAAGCGATGGAACTTCCGCAAGGCCAATTGGAGTCACTACATTGCTTTGACGAATAAATTCGCAAAGACTTTGTTGCCGCCTGATTCACTTGATGTGGAAGCGGCTTACCAGGACTTCTGTAACACCATTAAGAAAGCAGCCAAAAAGACTATCCCACGCGGTTATCGAAATAACTATATTCCGTGTTGGGATGCAGAGTGTGAATCCCTCTATAAAACCTTTCTGCAGTCTCCTCAGGGAGACGACTCAAGTTTGGCTGCTACAGCTCTGCTTGCCAAGCTTGACAGAAAGCGGAGGGATCGATGGTCCGAAGCAGTTCGGAGCATTGACTTCTCACACTCTAGTCGAAAAGCGTGGAGTATTTTGAACAACCTTACTGGTAGGTCACAACACTCTCCTCGTCACTGTCTCGTTTCAGCCGATGCTATTGCATCACAGCTGGTTAGAAATGAGAAATACGAGGCTGTTGACCACAAGTCATCTCGACTTGTCTTTCAAGAAGTGTCTGACCTTTGGAGGGCCACAACACCAGACGCAGTAAATTCACAGAGAGAATTTGCTGCTGCCCTTCAGCACTTAAAACCAGGTAAAGCTCCGGGTCCTGATTCCATCTGCCCCGAGCTTATACTCCATGCTGGAGCTGCTTTGAAGTCCTGGTTACGTGACTTCCTTTCTTCCTGTTTGCGCCAACTCAAAATTCCCAAGATCTGGAGAAGAGCGCTTGTGGTCGCGATCACAAAACCAGGAAAGCCCGTGGGGGACCCAAAGAGTTATCGACCGATATCTCTGCTCTGTGTCCCCTACAAGATCCTCGAGAGGCTTATCTACGCCCGCGTTGAACCATTAATCGATCCACTGCTCCCTAAAGAGCAGGCTGGGTTCCGACGCGGGAAGTCAACCGTAGATCAAGTTGTTCTGCTAACCCAGAACATCGAGGATTCTTTCGAGGCTAAAAAGAAGGCCGGTGCCGTATTTATCGATCTGACAGCTGCTTATGACACTGTCTGGCACCGTGGCCTTACCTGCAAGTTGCTGAGACTTCTTCCGGATAAGCACATGGTCAAAATGATCATGGAGCTTGTCCGAAATCGAAGTTTCACCCTTACCACCGGTGACAGCAAGCAAAGCAGGTTACGCCGTCTTAAAAACGGCGTTCCTCAGGGATCGGTCTTGGCTCCCCTCCTATTTAACATCTATACGTACGATCTTCTTTCCATGATTTCCAGAAAGTTTGCTTATGCTGATGATCTAGCATTGTTGCACTCTTCTGGAAACTGGAAGGATTTGGAGGGGACCTTAAGCCAAGACATGTCCACACTGTCAGCGTATCTCCAGACTTGGAGGTTGAAGCTCAGTCACACTAAGACGGTGACGACAGCCTTTCACTTAAATAACCGAGAGGCCAAACGTGAGCTAAAGGTCTGCAACAATAGTAGACTTTTACCGTTCTGTCCAACCCCTACTTACCTTGGGGTAAAACTGGACAGATCGCTCACGTTTCGTCACCAGTTAGTGGCATTGCCCAAAAAACTATCATCGCGCGTCACACTGCTGAGGCGACTCGTGGGCTCGGGATGGGGTGCTGGTGCTAAAACACTACGCATAGCCACCTTGTCTCTAGTCTACTCAACAGCTGAGTACTGTGCGCCAGTCTGGTGTCGCAGTGCTCACACTCGCCTCATTGACAGTGTCTTGAATGACGCCTTGGGCATAGTTACTGGATGCCTGCGTCCCACTCCAACAGACCACCTACCTGTACTTTCAGGCATCCAGCCAGCTGAGCTTCGCCGACTGGGAGCGACACTCTTTTTGGCTTACCATGGATCTCTGGACCCCGATCATATTTTGCATGGTCTTTTAAGTGGGTCCTCAGATACTGGCCAAGTGAGACTAAGATCCAGACGCCCGTTTGTGCCAGGTGCGCGGAATCTCTTGGACAATCTTGCCAGACTTGGCATTCGCGCCTCTGAATGGACGAATCACAAATGGAACGCGGAGTACTGTGAAAGTGCTTCCAGGCTCCGTGCTTTTGTGCCCGGGACCAGTGTCAGGCCTGTTGGGATGGGCTTACCCCGAGCAGCTTGGGTTAAGCTCAACCGCCTGCGGACTGGTGTTGGGCGATTCCATTCGTCCACGCACAAATGGGGTCTCGCTCCTTCACCGAATTGCGAGTGTGGCGCCTCTGAGCAAACCGCAGACCATGTACTAACAATGTGCCCCATACATCGGGCACCACATGGAGCACGCGGTCTGACGGTTTTGGATGACGAAACTCGATGCTGGCTTAATAACATCACTGCCAGCATCTGATCCAGGCAGTGCAGCAGTCTGGGGTAGTAAAAGGATAAACCCTCGGCCCCAGTTCTGTTTGTGTCTGGCCTGGAGTGGATACCCTTCAAACGACGACGACGACGACGATGACGTCGCGTTGAAACCTTACTTATGCCACAAAGTTGCGAATTTGATTCTCACCCAGAGCGACGCAATCGCGGTTGCGAGTTTGATTCTCACCTAGAGCGACGAAGTCGCGTTTAACTACAGTTCGACGAGGTTTGAGCAGCTGTTTTTCTACTGCAAAGACACGTCAGCAATTAAAAAGTCTCCTAGAAAACGGTTACAAACATGATGCAATCCATGACGTCATACGAAGTGGTGTATATAAGACAGCGTGGTTTGGTTTCGTCATTGAAATATGCCACAAGATTCTGTCTCTCGAGAGTTAGAAGCTGAAATGTTTCACTGCTTAAACCCGCAAAAACCGCATATGTGTGACAAAGAGGATCATATGCGAACCTTTCCCAACTCTTGGTATGATCAGGAAAGTCCAACGCCGCATGAATTGGTTAACGCAGGATTTTATTATATGGATTCTGGTGACCGTGTCAGTTGTTTCTATTGTGGAGGACGATTATGTCACTGGAAACTGCGTGAAAACCCGTGGTACGAGCATAAAAAGTAGTTTCCTTTGCGAATTTGTTCTAAAGAAACAAGGTGTCAAATATGTGGAAAAAGTATGTCAAAGACACCCAGGTTTACATTGACCAAATATAGAAAATCCAATTCAATCCGCTGCAACAAATCAGCTACGTACCATGTTGACCAATCAAACGCAAAGCACGGTTGCAGCCGAGGAAAGAAGTCAAAGATTAGTACTCCACTTATCTAAAGTTTTCCGACTTCAGTACATCTAAAAAAACGACTCCGACTTGGACATGTCTAAAAAACGATTCCCTTCCGACTCCGACTCCTTCCTAAAACATGCGACTCCGGTGATTTCTACTTTACAACCCTAATTAAAATTTGATTTTGTTGTGAACAAACTGACAAAATGTAAAATTGAGCACAAGTTTTTCTTTGTCATTCTTAACCAAAACAGTGAAATGGAACTGAAAAACGTATAATTCAATAAACTGGAAGTGTGTGACGCAAGTAATGGTTTTTCATCTGACACTGGGTGCGCCACATCGTCTGTCTTGATTGAAAAATTTTACTTTTTGTAGACCTTTGATGTCTTAAAAAATAGTTTTATGATTATATACAAAGAATCGGTAGACGGTGGGGTTGTTTTAAACGTTGTCAGCAGCAAATTTTTCAAAGGTTTGGTATAAACAATGAAGATTTTTGCTTCCAAAACCAACTATTTTATAAAAACAGTAAAATTCGCTACCAAACATAGTTCAGAGAATATGTTTTTTTGTAAATTATAACTTTTATCTGATATTTTACCTAAAGACAAAATTTTACTTATAAATCTTGATGCAAGAAAGTTTTACGTGTTAAATTTTTTGGTCTAAAAAGACGATAAGACAAGAAAATAATTTATTAAAATATACGGTGCAGCTAAAATCGCACCTCTATGTTAACACGTCTGCACCTTTTAAAAATCCGAATCGTAGTTTTAGAATAACAAAGTATTGTTTTTTTTTTAAAACAAGACTCAAGTTCACTGACGCATATGCTAAAAACAAAGCGAGTGACACCATGTGTTTTTCATCAGACATGATGTCGAGAAGTTTGCCTGATATAAACTAGATGTTGAAAATTGTTTAAAAACGTATTTTTTTGCTGATTTTTAAAGTATAATGTTCTATTACAAAATTAATTCAATAGGTCACAAGTGAAAAAAGTTGTTGGCCGTTTTAGAAACGCGTTTGATGGTTTTTCGTTTGGATATTTTGCAGCTTCCCGATTAACTTTTATCAAATTTTTAATTTGCAAACATTTCTGTAAACCAGAGACCTCCAACTTTATTGAGCCGAGGGCCATTTTGGCTCATCAAAAAGATTGGCCGGCCAAACAAATAAAATACTCCAATTTTTGTCTTAAAATCGTAGTGATTTCTAAAAAAAAAGTCTTCAATTTGAATCATTCTCGGATTTCATGATTTTCGTCAGTGAAAACTAGCGATCCCGGAAAAAAACAAGAAAAAAGGAGGTCTTTTCATGGAATCTATTTTTGATTTCTACCAAAATTATATGTATGGTAAACCTACGTCATTTCGGAAAATATTGCGCAGACAACTCAAAACCTTTACGCTGGCCAGTGTCAGTCAGTCAGTCAGTGTTTTTTTATTCTCGATCATTATTAAACAGTTTAACACAAAAATTATAAACATTAAAAAGATCAAGAAAAGGAAGAAGCAGCACAACGTCAGACGTTAAAACATGCATATGACAAACAAAGTAAAAGTACAAGATAGTATAAAGCATGGCTGCAACACCTTAATCATATAAAGACGTAAGTGAAAAAAGAAAAAAAACAAAATAAATAAATAAATACGTAACATTAATATTATGAAACAAACTGAACAATTAAATAACCAGTGCATGACTAGGCTGCGTAATGGTGATGGGTGGCACAGCTAGCCAAGATGGGAATTTAGCTCAACTGAGCAAGTTTGTGGCCACGGTTTGTACGCCCCTGCTTTAAATCATATAAATCAGAACACCATAACGTCATCCTAAAATATTTTTTAAACAAGAAAAATTTTTTTATCAGAAAATATGATTATCTCTCTTAGGCTAATAACTTAGTTGATAATTTCAGAAGAGTATTTTTTTTAAATGATGTCGTGACGGTAAAAAAACAACTTCTACCAAATTTAAAAATTTTTTTCGATTTAAAAGATGGACCTTAAAGGAATTAAACTGAAAATAGCGCAACCCAGTTTGGGGTTATAAAAAATCTCCAGGAGAGGTGCAAAATTGGTGTAGCATTAAAAAACATGTAAAACATATATTGTCGATTTATAACTTATAAAGAAAAGGGGTGCAAAGTTCCAAAAGTAACATTAAAAAAGGTCGCAGACCAAAATTAAAAAATTTCTTGCGTAGATTATAGAAATAAAACATTCCAAGTATTTAAACTATTTAAAAAATTGCAAAAATAAGCAGAAAATATTTTTTTGTTAGTAAAATTTCATGAACTACATTTTTGACCAATTTTGACTATATTTTGACCAAGGCAATAAAAATAACTTTCCGGTTCAGGTTCAGAAAATTTTATTTTTAGCGGTTCAGTTCCGGTTCAGCTCTGGTTTCGATTCAAAATATATATATTAACGGTAAATACGAATTCTCAATTCGGGTTTGGCTCAATCCCTAATTTTTTAAAAAATTTTTACTGTCCATTTTTACCAGCGAATAAACTAGAAACATGGCTCATAAATTGTGGCCATAGACATACCAGACCAAAGGATTTGGGAAAAGGGGGCGAACACTTTTTGCGAATCATAGTTTTGCGAGATTTTACCGAAAAGCTCAAACGTAACAAATGTAACTAAACAGAACAAATTACCTTTTTTACGTACTCAAAATCTTTTTGGCGCCCAAAAAATTAATTTATAAGTGTTATGCGTCAAAATAATCAATTTTACCCCATAGAAAAAAATTTTATGAATAAATCTGATGTGCAGCGCATTGGAATCTACTATTTAAACGTAAAATAACTTTTATTTTTCCCAAAAACATTTTAACGGGTGCATCTTATGCCTGGAAAAACATACTTAATGCCTAAAAAATTAAATTGTTCACAATTTTTTTTGGTGGTTAACAGGTTGAGATGGTGACGAAACCCTATAGCCGCCAATTTGTAAAGCTATGTATATTTGTACCAAATAATATCCCATGGGCGTCATCTGGCATGCTTTTTAGAGGACGACCTAAAAATTTTAAAATGGAGGTATGTCTGGTAGGCCTGTAGATTTAAAAAAGTTAAGCACTATAAAATCTATTCACCGGCAAGTTATGAACGTATGGTTTGTAAAACCAATCAACTTTACATATTTCATCAAAGTTGAAAAATTTAAGATTTTTTCGAGTCTCGCACATGTAAGCAAAAATTTTTGTGATTTTTTTTTTGATGTCATGTTTTCGGGTTATTTTAGGCTAGTGCAAAGAAAGTCTGAAAACGTCTTTATCCTGGTGTGTTTACAGTGTTTATGCATTTATTAGATTTTTTTTGGACTGGCAACTTACACGCAAATATATGACAAATAAGGTGCAACAACTGTGCAAGTCTTTGTATTGTCCGCATGCTATAACATTATAACTAGGGCCCGCTAAAGACAATTAAGCCAAATAATTTTAGGGCTTTACGACGTCATGAAACCTACACAACCTTATAAAGCAGTTTCTATTGTTCAGGAGTCTTTTTACTGAGTTTTATAGTTATTAATAAAGTCAAAATTTGTCTGACTTTTGTCTCATTGAATTTTTCATACAAAACTCAGTTATTTGTTATTTCTACAATTTTTCAAGCAGCTATAAACAGTTTTAATATTTTGTTTCTGAAATTTATAGCTGGTATTCTAAAACTTCTGGACTCTCACCCAGGGGTGTGCATCTTTTAATGCAAAAATTTTTGATTTATAAAGTAAAAATATTTCCAAATTTAAAATCATTAAAACTTAAATATTATTTTCCGGTAGGGAAAGGTGGGGTAAGTAGTGCCATTTTTTAGTTATCTTGCCATAATGACTCTATTATTAAACATTTCTTCTTCGATTTTATGGGACACGTAGATTAACAATTCATCTACAATATCATAATGTTATATCTACAATTTATATCAAAGGTTAACTACAAAACCATATTTTTGAAAGTCGGTTAAGTGGCACAATTTACCCCAGGTTAGGGGTAAGTAGTGTCACGTGTCATTTTGCTTAGGGGTAAGTTGTGCCAATATATATTTCTAAAAAGTTTAAAAAAAAGCTGCTTGATCCAGTTTTGTTACATCATGCTTTGTAAACTTACATACGTCATGCTGCATACAAAATGTTCACTAAAATCATTCCTGCGTGACTTTTTAAATTAATTTTTAATTAACTTTTTTGCTGTTTTTCTAACAAACATTTAAAAAACTTCCTGCTTCTAAAAACATCATTGTAGCAATTTTTTGCACTTTCCTAGTACCATGTGATACGAATTTATAAAAAATTAGTCATGCGCGACCACACAACCTGCATGTTTAAACGGTTATAATTCTGGTAATAATTGACCGACTTCAATTTTTTTCTTTTTTAACAGTTTCAGTTTAAAATTTCATTTTAGGTAATTTAGAGGCTATTAAACTACTTTAGAAGAAAAGGTATCATTAAAATTATTTTTATCATTTTTGTGAAAAGTTGTTGCAAAGTGTTGGGACTCTTCCAACGTTCCGTTGAAGAGTCGTGGCTTTGCCGTAGAATTCAAAAATACGTCGCTGCTTGAGTTCTTCGGTTGAACAACATGCACGTGTACAATGCTTTGTAACGGTTTGCAATGTTTTTCTATTTTAAATTAAAGACACGGCATAAATTAAACGAAAAAAACAACATACACAACATTTATAAGGCAGACACAAATTAAATTTAAAGTTATCCAAATCGAAACAAATAAAACATTAACTCACCAATAAATTTTCGAACCGGCAAGTAACGATAGTATTTCAGGTATTCTAAACGGTGAAAAAGGACCAAACAAAGAGCGCGATTAAATTTATAATAATCTTTTAGTGTTGCCAAATAAATTTAAATAAATAAACAAACGAAAAGGAACAAACAAATACGAACGACGAACACAACAAACACAAAATACAAGAAAATTCTAACACTAAGCAAGAGCAAATAGCTCGCTAACCGTTTACCAAAAAATTTTTTTATGCAGTCTTACTTTATTCATTCTTAAATACATCTTATACATTCTTAAAATACATCCAAATCCCAGCATTACACTGTTAAAGATCATTAAATAAAAAAAAATATGTTCAATGATAACTTCTTATATTGTTTCTTGACAAATAATGCGACAGCAAAATTATCCACAACTATGTGGTAAGCTGTACCATGGCTCAATTTACCCCAAACTCAAGTTTAAACAAAAAGTAAATTTTTTTTACCAATGGCTTGACTTAAATAAAATAGAAAATCAGAGAATTACGAAGTAAGATACACTTTATTCAGCATCACTAAAGTGACTTTAATATCTATAACGCTCACTTTAAAAATTGGCTTTAAAAGTTGACTAAAGAATTTACTTTTTGATGGAAAAATTAAAGAAGTTAAAAAATTTCACTTACCAAAAGCGACACGAAACCAAAAAGATATTCACAATGGCCGACTTAGACCACTACTTGTAAACATAAAAAGGCGACCTCGTATCCTTTTTCTTTTTTTACAAATAGCTTGGGAACTACTTACCCCACCTTCCTCTAAGTGAAAAAAAAAAATGTTTTTAAAGAAGTTTGTTATAAAAAAATCCGCTCCGTGGCCGAGCCGTTACAGAGCGACAAATTGTTGGCGCTCCGTGATGTAAGATATTCATTAAAGGCGTCTTGCAGATCCGGAAAATTTTCTCGATCTCACGGAATATCACGACTTTCTTACGTGGAACACGTTTTTCGCAATTCAGAAAACTTTTTTTGTTGGTCACGGCAGCTCTCACATCGACGCGACGGCAATGAACTTTATTTGGTGTGCAAAAAGAAAGCGGAACAAGGCACAAATTTAACACAATTAACACTGTTCCAAATTCGAGACAATTTTTTTGCAAAAAGGTACGAAACAAGTCAACCTACTTAAATATCGAAAACGTGATATAAATGTAAATCTGTGTTTCTGTCAATGCTGCTGGAATTGCTTTATCACTAGCATATATTTTTTAAGGGTTCAATTTAAAACTTAAATATCAAGCGGTGGTCTCTATATTTTCCAAGGTTTTGTTTAACTTTATTAACAATATGGCTATATCTGAAAGCAATCTGGAATTACCCAAAAAAAATATTATGCAGTGTTTTCTAATTTTCTTTGATTTGTCATATGTGTAAAATACTTATGTTTGTTTTTTTAACTAAAATTAATAAAAATCTTTTGTTTGTAGTTAGCATCAAAAATATGTTTCCTATTGTAAGAAATTAATGACATTACTAAAGATTACTAATTAGAATTGAATTGACTCAAAATTATTAATCAAGAAAGAGTCATTTAAGTCTTATTTTTGCACCCAACTTGCATTTCATTGCCTAGATTAATAACGTGACATGGTGGGAAGATTGATTCTAACTCTCCAAAATGCATTCTCGCTCATCCAAGTAGAAATAAATATTGGCATTTTCTCTGATATCACACTAATTTTATATCAAAAAAATAAAAAGTGGACAGGCCGTGTCAACTATTGAAATAAATCAGAAAGAACAAAAAAATGTGCACTGAATTTGATAAATTTTCATTGGGATATTTTTATCAAGTTCTTTTTGAAGAACTCGTATCAAATCTTAACATTATAGAGCTTAGGCTACAGGTTTTAAAAAAAAGCATCAGCCTTTTCCTTTTCTTTTAAATTTTTAAAAGTGTGACTTAATCAAGATTGTGGTGTTGGAGTCGGGAATCGGAGTCGCCGGAGTTGTACGTTTTTGGGTCGAGTCGAAGTTGGAGTTGTTTTTTTAAGATTGCTGGAGTCGGAGTCGTTTTTTTAAATGCTTTTAAAATCAGAGTTGGAAGTCATAGTCGATTTTTCAGATGTTCTTGAGTCGGAGTTGGAGTCGGAAATTTTTAAACAGGTGGATTCGGAGTCGGAAAACTTTGAAAAGATGGAGTCGAAAAAAATTCCTCCGACTTCACAACCCCGGTACTCGCATGCCTAATTTGCTGTACGTGCTTTTGGATGAGATCTATTGAGAGATCAGAATACATTCTAAAGTAGGCAAAAAGATTTAAAAGATTAAGAACTGCTATTCAAGCAAATTTAATAAACTTGAGTAAATATATGCACAATAAAAAAACATTTGAAGTTAAATTTGATAATTGATCTTTAGAAAAAACAAACATTAACCTTCAAAAAAAGAAATTTTTTTGAGGTAAAAGATTCGGAAATAAAGAACAAATTTACCATGGAAAGATGTGTAGGGAATACTCCTGATTCTCCCACAGCTTTAATGAATATGACCAAAATCACTTTTGGTCTGTAATATATTTAACTGATCGAGAAAAAGCACACACAGAAGTAATTTGACCTATTGCTATCGAGACTAATGAGACATTACTATGCAAAAATACAAAGATTTATTCGATTTCGACCAATATCACATTGGTACTTTGCTGTTTACAACCGCATCGCTGTTACTGGACGACAATTACTGGTGAAAATTAACTTACTGAAGTGTAAACAATAATCAAGCTAGATAATTTGGAAAAAAAAAAACTATATCTAGTTAAAAACGTTAAAAAAATTAAAGACATAGTTTAGGAGCCCCAAATTGTAAAAAGAAAAGGTGATCTTGTAATAAAACACTGAAAGAAAATTAAAGGTATAGGTTAGATTGGCGCATATAGCCTATATGAAGAATAAAAATACCATTGTGGAGCAAAATCCTCCGCCAGACAGCAGCTGTTTCAACTACAGTAAACCCTCGATTTAACGG
This sequence comes from Diplosoma virens, assembly GCA_963680785.1. Classification (NCBI taxonomy): domain Eukaryota; kingdom Metazoa; phylum Chordata; class Ascidiacea; order Aplousobranchia; family Didemnidae; genus Diplosoma; species Diplosoma virens. The sequence continues at coordinate 28,339,209 of OY796894.1, forward strand.
CCCTCGATTTAACGGATTTCGGATTTAACGGACATTGAATTGAGCTGCCAAATTTTTTAATTTTTTGTATTTTTTGAAATAAATAGCAAAATATTTGGTTTTAAAATACTTCTTACGTGCAAGCAAGCGTGCAATGCATATCATACAGCCTTGGACACTAACTTTCATTATTGCCCTATTATGCCATACTGTAATTGCAATTAATGTATAGAGCATTTTTTTAATTTCCGATGTATTGTTTCATAATGGGCTTTGTTTCAACAATGGTTAGGCAACGATAGTGTGAGTTTGTGGTTTGACTTTCTTTTACAGTTTAGCTTGCTACAGCCTTCATTCCATTTAGCCTTTGTACAAGATGGGCAGCAATATTAACAAATCTGTAAAGCGTAAGCGTGTAAATTTATCTGTGGTGAAAAAGTTAGAACTCATTAAAGACATCGAGAAAGGAGCGACAGTTAAAAGTGTTTGTGAGAAATACGGAGTAAAAAAGCAGACTGTCTCTGACATTAGGAAGAACAAGGAAAAGCTGGAAAAATTTGCAGCCTCATACTATATTGATGCCGCGTCTTCTAAGAGTGGCAAAGTTGGGAACAGAAAGCATATGAAAACAGGGAAGGAGGAGTCTTTAGATGCGGCAGTTATGAAATGGTATGTGCAGGAACGCTCCAATGGCGTTAATGTGAGAGGAACCGAGATATTGGCAGCTGCAACAAAGCTTGCTGCTCACCTTGACTTTAGCGATTTTAAGGGCAGTGAAGGGTGGCTCTGGCGATTCCGAAATCGTCACGGATTGTTTAACAAAGTTCTTCATGGGGAGGCTGGTGATGCAGATGAGAGCAGCGTGGCCCCCTTTCGTGAGAAGCTGAAAAAGCTTATTAGTGATGAAGGGCTTTCTCCTTCCCAAATTTATAACGCAGATGAAACAGGCATCTTTTGGCGCTCCATGCCTAAAAATACCCAGATACGCACATGTGAGGAAAATGCCACGGGAAAGAAATCAAGCAAGGAGAGACTCTCAATTCTTGTTGGGTCTAATGCTACAGGAGAACACCGATTAAAGCTTGCTGTGGTTGGTAAGTCAAAGGAACCACGAGCATTTGCAGGTCTAAACATTGAGCGTGATTTGCCTGTCTTTTACTATCACTCCAAGAAAGCTTGGTTCAACTCCGCAATTTTTTCCAATTGGTTTTCAAATCATTTTGTGCCAGCTGTGCGCATTTATCAAGAAGAAGTGCTGAAGATTTCTCCGGACGAGGTACGCGCAATTCTTATTCTCGACAATGCTCCTGCACATCCCAGTGAGGATATTCTTTCCAGTGAAGATGGAAAAATTAAGGTGCTCTTCATGCCTCCCAACACGACTTCGATTCTGCAGCCAATGGATCAAGGAGTTATTAGCGCTATGAAGAGGCATTACATTCGCCGTTACTTGGATGAGGTTCTGGTGGTCATCGAAGATGGGTTCGTTGACAACAGGGGAGAACGCACTTTGGCCAACATAAAAAGATATAATATCCGTTCGGCCATTTTTAACTTTGCGGCAGCTTGGCAGGATCTTAGGCCTTCAGTTTTAGCAAACTCATGGAAAAAGCTGTTGGAGGGTGAAAACACAGAAACTAACTTCGAAGGAATCGAGGCAGTAGACTTTCTTCATATGCTGGAGTGCGGAGGAGAAGTAGCAACTTCCATTGCTGACGTCACAGATTGGCTTAGCGAGCTGCACCTGGATCCAGGATACGAGCTTTTGTCTGAGGCCGACATAGTGTCATCTGTGCTAGGAGAAGAGGAGAAAGAGAGCACTGACGATGAAGAGATAGCTGTCCCAAGAAAAAAGCTGTCTACCTTACGCACTTATGTTGATGCTTTGATTGATTATTCATCCTACAGTCAGCTACCTGAAATGGCTCATCACTATGGCAGTCTTCGAATGATTAAAGAGCTAATCATCAAAGAACAGCATATGATGGGACGTCAAAGAAAGATTACCAGCTTTTTTACTCCGCAAAGCGATTCTGGTCTCACGACATCAATCAATCCTGTACCATGCACCAGCCAGGAGCCTATGGTCATCTCAGACTCGGACTAAATTTATGTACTGTACTCTATTTTATACTGCATTGGTGCATAGGCTTCATATAAGATCTTGCTGCCAAATTATTCGATTTTTTAGGCGCAGTATGTTTCTGCTACATAACAATAATAAAGTGATTCTAACCAAAACGTGTATTGTGCATTTACACTACGTAAAATCCGTGTCTTTTCGAATAACGGACATTTTCCAATAACGGACAACTGCATTTCCGCATTAATCCGTTAAATCGAGGGTTGACTGTATTAAAGTCTCGTCAGTGACGGTTTGATTTTACAAAATTTCAAAAAAGTCAGAAGAGCAAAAGATTAAAATGACGGCTTTTTCGGGGTTTGCAGATTGAAATCCTAACTATCAAAGTTAAAAGCCAAAATTCAATAGAAGAATTCAAATAATAGAAGCCAAAATTAATAAAAATGTCAAAGAAATCAAAATAAGAAGATTAAAGCATTAATCCTTTTCTTTTTAGATCTTCTTTCTTTGAATCAATTTCCTGGGCGGGTTCACCTCTCTCAGTAGGTTTACCGTTGCAAACATTTATTCACTTTGGGGTAAAACTAGGACCAAATTAAAAAGCATTGGTTTAGAGGTGGGAAACCTGCGGCCTCCATGACAATGGTATTGCGTATCAATTACTACTAGTGATAGCTAGAGGACACTACTTTTCGGGACAAAATCAAGAAATTCGAGTCAGAACCAAAATAAGACCCTTTTTTTAGAGATCACTTTGATTTAGGGACAAAAATTGAAAAATTCAATTCAGATTCAAAGTGATAGTCTCTTTTTTAGAGATTCCTACTTTTAGGCGACATGAATCAAAAAAACAGAGACGGATTCAAAGTGAATTTATAATTCTTTTAGGTATTTCAACTTATGCGACCTCCTTTCTTCCGAATTCTAAAATATGACCTCCAATAACAAAAAAGTTACCTATACTGTTGAAAGTATTTGATGTACCGTCTATTATATGCTGAAAATATTTAATAAAGTAAAATTAGTTCTGTAGCAATTTTTAAAATTCTTATACTTTTACAAAAATTCTCAGTTTTAATAAAAACAAAAGTAATATATTTCTAATTTATTTGTAAACGCTCAAATTAGTAATTCATAACAATAACAATACATGGAACGACCAGAAATTATGTAAATCAAATTTGTTGCAACTTCGTCTGAAGCAAATTATAATTTTTTAAGGTCGCCAGAAAAAAAATTAATTGTATTTTTATTTACAAAAAAACTTTTTGTAGCTTAAACAAAAAATTTTAAAGTTTTTTTGGTTAGAAAAGACATGTTCTTCCCACACAAGGTAAACCAGGAAATATAGGAAGGCCAGGACGAAGAACTAAAAAAAAACACAAAGACTTAATTTTAAGCATAAAAGCAAAAAGCATAAGAACATGAACATACAAACACATTTTTAACAATAAAAACAAAAATTATACAAGCATATAACCATATAGCCATAAATTTTTCTTAAAAAAAGCTTTGAACCGAATTTACCGTTAAAATTTAAACAAAAGCCAGTGGATGTAGGAAAGCGGCACACGCATCTATAACCGAATGGGAAGATATACTCGCATCTATAATTAATGCCACATCGAAGTGTACAGGAAAAGTTGACGGGCACTGCAAAACACAAAATTTAAAAAGTTTGTGTTACAAGATATTAATTTAAATTTGCTTGTAAACACAAAAGATGTTTGCAATAGCTTTGCCAAAACAATGTAAGTGGGGGTTTAAATCTCAGCCTTTGAAACATTCGTAACTTTACTATTTTCTGAATCCAATTAATTTGCTTTTCCTAAAAATACGATAAGTAAAATGAGGGGTCTTTTTTCCCAATAGATGGTGAAAAACTGTAGTTTAGAGACATTTTTTGCAAAAGTGAAGTGAAAATTAAACAAATTTATTACAATATTGTTTTACATAATTGAATATTAAAAAAAAATGTAATGCAGATCTAAACCCCCCTTTACTAAATTCTGGAAACTATTCAAGTAGCAGCTGATAGCCTTAACATTATATGACTCATGATTGTCTACGCATTTAACCATGGTTTTACCTCCTCTAACAATTAATGTAATTGATTAGAATTTATTTATCTTCTGGTTAAAGCAAACAAATCTTAGTTTTACAAATTTTTGTTTGTATTTATTTCTTGTAATTCTACAACGATACTTTGTTCTTCATCAAATTAAGCAGTACCAGATTGTCACATATAAAAAATAAATTTACATCAAAGTTTGTTTCTGGGAATGGGCACGGAGCAAAATATGGGGTCGCCTAAAAATTCTGGAAGATAAACTACATATGTGCTATATTTTTTATACTGAAAACTGAAACCTTTGCTTTGTAAGGATTAAACTGACATTTTATGTCATCTATGCCACTTCATGACAATTATTGAAAAAAGCTATGCTTAAAGGTTGAAAAAAAATTTTGATATCGTGAGTTTGAACATTCTGACCTCTTTGAATAAAATCTTTCACAAAAAATTTTGCTTTTTAGTTAAATTTCACACAAAGTCTTAAGCTTTCATTGTTCTTAAAAAGCTTCACTTAAAAATGTGATCATCCATGACCTCCTAAAGATAGTATAATGAAGCAACAAAGTAAAGCAAATCTTAGGAAGTATAATGAAGCAACAAAGTAAAGCAAATTTTATCAGAAGAATATGGAGGGTGACCTTTTGAAGAATGGTGTTGTAGCTTGCTTATTTCAGCAATAATCTTGTTTTCACTGAAACTATTGAGGTATGAAGGGAAGTTTTGCAACATACTGTATCTAGTAAGCTTTGCATTTCTTTCATTAACAAACTATGGTGGAAGAGACACCACTTTACCATAAAGTTGAAGCTGCACATTGGAGTTTTTATAAATCTCAATTGCCTCCTTTACAGATGGAAAACCACTTTTATCACGAAAAACAATATTTTAATAAATACAAAAATGGTTTGTTTTGTGGCATTAATAAACAGCTGGGGCTGTTTATTAAGCATAAATTATCAAAGGATTGAATAACATCTTTATTTTAAAACTGCTCTAATTCATTATTTCAAAAAACATTCTTGGCTCAGGTAGTTTCCTTGATAAAGCAATAATTGAAAGTGTTGAAAGTCTTTTTAAAACTTCATTACTATGAACTGTGGGCATTGGCCGCAACTCCCATTTTAATTTTTTTCTTTGACCATATATTCCCTTTTTAAAGTGCTTAACACACTTTTTTAAACTTTTTTAAACTTTCTTTGACCATACATTAGTTCATTTTTAATGTGCTTAACACACACAACTGAGCTTTTTGAAGGTTCCAGTTTGGTCAATTAACATACTTTATCCATTTTTCTAGCAAGTCTGGTCTGTTAAATGGAAAAGAAAATGTAGACACTTTTTCATTCTGACCATCGTAATCAGACAAACTATACATTTATGTACCATTGCACAACTTAATTCTTAAGTGCTTATAGCTACACATTAAATTGAGCTGAGAATTAATCCAATAAATGAGCCAAATCTTAAAAACTATAACTGTATAATAAATTTTAATTAGAATCTTATCGCCATATATAAAAAAAACTTTGTTACACTAACAAACCTTTGTAAAAGATTTAGTCAAACATTTACACCTAATCAGAGTATTTAAACAATGTTACAAAATTTGTAAGCATTCTAAAAACTTTAATTATTAATACATTCATTCATTTAATTTTATAATATATTTAACATAGCTCACTACAGCTCTTAGTAAATGTACATTTTATTCATTACTGTCTAATTAAAAACTCTATACAACCTTCCTTTTCAAGACAAAAACTTTAAAATGGCTTTTCAACAAAACCTGCTTTGTCCAGCGGTAAGGAGAAACACACTTGAAGTCAGACTGTTAGCAACCGTCTGCAAAATGTGACAAATCAGGCCGTATCTTTAGGAGGTCATGGATCATCTAAGAATTTTCCCATTTTTTGTAAAAACCTTTTAAATTATTTTTATAGATCGCCTAATAACAGTAGACTGTTTAATTGATAGGAAATGCGGAAACGGGTGAAAAAAAACTAATCCCACCCTCGTTGCACCGGTTTTATTGTTATAGATTGTGGCTAGATTTGAGCCTTAATATTGTTAAACATTGTGTGAATAACTTTTGTGTTTTTTTTTTCTGATTAAAACTTGTTTTTGCGTCAATACAATACTTTTAAACCAAAATAACGTTTTTGTGTCCACGTAACAAAAGTTATAAAATTAACAACACTTCTTTCCGCCATTAAAAACTGGGCAAGTTTTGCTCTTATCGAACTAAACTTAAATAATAACGATTTTCTTGTAGATGGGCTTCTCCTCGTCTATTGGGATGAAACTAAGTTTTGAAAGATCGATGACAGCAGTTTAGTAAATTCAATGCTTTTCTCGAAAACAAATTACATTTTCTATCAGATTACACTATAAAAATAACCTCGTTAAAAGCCTCGAAATAACCATTTTTCAAAACAGTTTATGCTTTTTTCAGTATTTTTGGTTGAGATCCATTCGATTCATTCCGTAAAGCTGGTTTTATACCGATTTAATGATAAAAATACTAAACAAATCGAGCAAATAAAAAATTATTTTTTACGATATGTTGGGGTTGCACAATTCCGTCCAGTGTAACCTGATCGGCATCGACAATATGGAGTCCTTGTTGCACCAGTAATGCACTGACCACCGTTGTAGCAACGTCGGTTAAAACAAGTTGTCGCAACTGAAAAAAATATAAGGAAAAAATAAGAAATAAACTATTTCGGTGAAAACAAATGTTTTTTATGGTAAGGTCCTACTCGGGTTCATGTAGGAACCCCGAATAAATATCCTCGCGGTAAATAGTTTTGCAATTAGATGCAATTTTCTAAAGAAAACGGTCGAGAAATGCAGAATTTGAACCTGCTTTCAATTTTTAAAACCCTTAGCGTCTTCTTGCTCACGACAATGAGTAGAAGTTAACAACAGCTCTCCCTATATAAGGGACGGGACTTTCCCTGCTGCCAGGAGTTAGCCATTGCTTGCAGCCACGCCTCCACTCTGGTCTTTTTTGGATGTTCTCAGCTTCTCTTCTTAACCTCTTTTCCTTCTAACTTCCTTATGACATCCATCCATTGTTTCTTAGGTTTTCCTTTTCACCGTAAGTAGATAGCTATCGCTGGACGGCCCACAGCTCGTCTGCAAAAAGGAGGAGGAGAGTTGGCGTCAGGAAGGGCATCTGAGCGTAAAGCGTTAAACTGCTAATTAAATGCATGCAGCAAATTAAAGTTAAAAAACAATCAGCTGTGTAGCCTATTGTTTAGAATACAAAATTTAGTTTTGGTATTTAAGACTCGAAAAAATTGATATAATAGCAGCCAAATAGGCATTGGTCAGTATGTTTTAACTGAAGGTAGTGCAGTTAAATTTGCTTGATAAGAATTATTTTGAGTAAAAAGAGAAAAAACGTAGATTTTGATTGTAACGCTATGCATTTAATAAAAATATTTTTGGTTCAAACTTCTCATGTATAGGAGATGTTATGTGTAATGCTATCACCAACATATTTTTTCCAAAATTGCTAGGTAATTCTAAGTTCTTTTAAAGTTGGCCTAGATTTTTTTTTTCTATAAATGACCAGGTCAGTTACATAAACAAAGTGAGCAAACTTTTGTGATGATGACAGTTTAAAACTGAAAACCATGGTTGGCCAGTGAATTCGGGTTTGGCGTGCGTGATGCACAATGCCGCAGATAGTACTCTTTAATGCAGGGGTGGGCAAACTACGACCCGCGAAAGCCTCAAGCAAATAACTTTATTGTTTTTTTGCTTTCAATTTCGATGATTTAAAAAAATGTTTAAAATTTGGGATCACTACATTTTTGGGACGAAAAAGAAGATATTAGATATTGAATGAAAGGGATGAAATTTTTTTGAGATCACTACAGTGCGGCTCTCAAACAAAATCAATTCGTGAATGCTGCCGCGTGTTAAAAAGTTTGCCCATCATTGCGTTAGTGCTATCTGACCATTACTCAAACGCAGCGACGTGGCGTGAAGCTTGTGGTTGGTGAGGCACTATTTTATAAAAATAATGTTAGTACTAATTTTATTGGTTGCCAAGACCACTGAAAGCATGGGACGATGCCGTAAAGTGTCTTTCCCAAGGACAAAACGGAATGGCGCGAGTAGATTTTGCATCGAGTAAATGTTGATCACAATCACGGCGCTCTAACCCCTAGACCACGCTACCGACGATAAAAAATCTTATGTTTATGAAAAACTTGCAAAAATTTTCAGTTTCATTTAACACAGTGCTCTTCAACCTTTTTGTTATCGCGGAACCCCTGAAGCACTTTCACGTTTTTCAGGGAACCCTCATTAACAAAAAGTTAAAAAAACACGAGTTACATGTAAAAAAAGCAAATGTTTTATTATTAAACACTTCCAACAAACAAGCAGTTATTACAGAAGTTAAATAGTAAGAAATTTAACGACTCGGTTGTTCTTGAATTTCTTTTACAATCTTTGTAAATCGTGGCTGCTCGTTGCTCAGTGCATTCCTCATACACATATCTACACTCTTCAAACAACTTCTGTTTTTGTTCTTAATAGTGGTTAAAACAGAAAATGCTGTTTCACATAAATAGGTAATTGGGAAATTGACACAGAAGTTTCAGTGCTTCCTTTGCAATTGCTGTTCCCTCTTTGCACAGAAAAACCCAAAAATATCCCTTTTCATTTTTTTCAAAGATTTCCTCCAAATTGATATCATAACAGATGTCCAGAAGTTCTTCTTGTTCTGACAAAGTGAAAATAAAAGGATTAACTACCCACTTCAGCAAACGGAAAGCCTCAGATTCTTCTTCAGGAAAATACCGATTAAAATTTTTCTTCAATAGCTTCAAATGTTTCAACACCAATTCTTTTATTTCAGCTGTATCCTCAACTTCGGAGTCCTCGCTCAGAAATTCATTCAAAAACTGAAAAGGAGAAAAATCATTTTTTGACACTTTATTGGCCCAGCAGTCAATTTTTCTTTTAAAGGCATCAATTTTTCCAACTTGGGAAAATATATCTGAACTTTTCCCTTGAAGACTGGTGTTGAATATGGACAACACATTGAATACTGAAGCCAGATATGCCAATTTAGAGACCCATTCATGGTCAAGAAAATTCGTTGCATATTCATGATTTTTCTCTGCAAGAAAAACTGATATTTTCCGTCTTAATTTGAACACACGAGTCAAAACTTTGCCACGAGAGAGCCAGCGCACCTCTGTATGTAGCAGAACAGTGACATTCTCAGAATCCATTTCTTCACACAGTTTTCGAAAAACTCTAGCAGATTTGCCTTTACCACCACATTTTATGTAATTCGCAGTTTTCACAACAATATCCAAAACACTTTCTAGTTCCGTTTTTTTCTGCTTATCAGAAATAAGCAGTTTTACAGCCAGAGCTTCACGGTGAATAATGCAATGTTTTAGTATACAGTTTGTAGCAACTGCCGTGACACGAGCACCAACTCCCGAAAAGTGTCCAGTCATCACAGCTGCTCCATCTGTAGTTAGAGAATAACATTTTTCCCATGGTATTTGCTTTTCAGTCATAAATTCGTTGAGTTAACTGAACACTTGTTCAGCACTTGTTTTCACTTCCAAGTCTAGGCAGCACAAATATTCATCAACAATATTATATGAATCAGTATCAGGAATTTAAAAAGTTTTTTGTTGGTACAAAACTTTAAAATAGCTTTTAACAGCAAATGCTTCATTTAAAGCTCTTTTGTTAAATAAGTAGCCTTAAAAAAGGCTGTTTTGAAAACTCGAACGTTTTCGTCTAGCTCTCTTCAGGAGGTTTCGCTAGAATGAATTGCAGAACTGAACGTAGTATTTCAAAAGTTTTAAGACTGATCCTGATTGGCTAAAAATTAAGGTTAGTAGCAGTTATCATAATAATTAAAAGTATTTAATAAATAAAACCACGTTTCGTCAGCGTAAGAAATTTTTGGCCAAAAAAAAGGAACAAAATTATGCAAGTTTTGTGTTAAAATTTGGAACTAAAAAGACAATTTTTTACAATTATACTAACAATTTGTGTTTGTAAACAAATTCTTTCTGTCTACACAAATTAGGTTTTCGAAGAGTGATGAAAATTGATTCTAAGACTGATAAGTGGAAATCCGATCGTGCTTTAGAGAGAATAAAAAATTGATTGTCCTTATAGTGAGATGCACATTTTTGGTTATGTAACAGATGGTTTCCAATCGCTGAATCACAGTGCGGTATTGAGTTCGCTAGTTTTCCTGGGCGTTCTGGTTGTTTACGTTCTTGACTGGTCCTGTTCCGAATAGACTTCGGCACATGCTGGCGGATTCTGTCCTGCAAACGTTGAGACATTCGACCCACGTACCGACTATCGCAGTGGCACACGTATTCATATACGACATTACTTTGTTGAAAAGTGGGAAGAACGTCTTTATGTACTAGCAGGTAAAACTCGTCTGGTGGAAAAGATCACTCGTGGTTGAACCGCTCCAAAACAATTATTAATAGATAATTTTATTTTTCTTTCAAATTTCAGGGAATTTTCGCCAATCCAAGGTAATTTTAAATAGACAGGGCATTTTTTTGGGCCTTCTTTAGTGCTTTGTTGGAAACGTAAAAGTTTTTTGGAAATTTTCGAATCAATAAAGAATTCTAGATAACCATTTTTTACAAGAATAGGGCGAATATTGTCTAGTTCATGTTTTAATGTAGATTTAGAGCAGATTTTTAAGGCTCGATGTGTTAAAGTATCAATGAGATTTGTTTTACGTTGTTTTGGTCCAAAGGAATTCCAATGAATATATTGACCTGTGAAAGTGGGCTTTCGATAGACTGAAGTGATGAATTTATTATCAGATTGGTAATAAGTACATAGATTGGTAATAAGTACATCCAAAAAAGGCAGAGAATTATTGGTTTCGATTTCATTGGTAAAGTTTAAGGAGGGGTGAAGCGAGTTAAGACAATTTAAAAATTTTTTGAATTCAGTTTCTTTGTGAAAAAGGGAAAAGGTGTCATCAACGTAACGACAGTATACGGTAGGTTTTGAAATTTTATTAAAAAGCTTTGATTCATAATAGCCAACAAATATATTTGCCAGAGTGGGACCAAGAGTGGTGGAGGTGGCCAAAAAGCTTTTGATTGTGCGTTGACCTATGAACTCCTAAGAATTTAACAATTTTTTGATGTCTCCTAATAAACTTTTTTTGGTGAAGTAATAAACAATGCTGTAATATAAAGAAATCCAAATCGTGAAGATAAGACTAAAAAATACTTTCTTGAAATGAAAGAGGAGACTTTAATTCTCATGTACACTTAATCGGAGATTTGAAGTTGGCAAAATATATGCTTTGTTAAAAATGTGTGATCAAAACAGACCTCCCTGAAGTTTTTTATCTCCCTTTAAGAGAGGCGTGTCTTTTGTCAAGGATTACTGGCTTAAATTTACTCGAAACTTAGTCAATTTATTTCAATTAAAATTATTTCAAATTATTTATGCAATTATGCACCGGAGACATCAGAAATGACTATACAGTCTTTGATGTCCACTGCTACCCTCAGACATAATAAGCATACGAGTACTTTATAAGACGACGGTCGTCTTAAGATAAAGCCGGATATTCTACATTTTCAAACAAAAAGTTGGAATGGCTATTGTCGTTCACTAGGGCAATGGTTTCATTAGATTCAATTGTCTTCACAATGGAAGTAAAAAATTTCGCAATCAATTTTTCCAAGTTAAGGTAAGGAATAGTTTATGAATTAGTGTTAGTAAGAATGTTATAAATATAAAAATGTTGTTAAAAATTGAGGTTCAAACACTAAATTATAAATATGATTAAAAGCTTCACGTTGAAAAATTTCTTAGCTTAGATACTAAATGCACTTCCATTCCTAATACTTAGTATAAATTTATCGCTTTACAGTTGCACAACGCGCTTATTTCCGACTTACTGAGAAAAAATCGATTTATTTTGTTTTAACAAACGTCAGGAGTAAAAAAAAAGCTTTTTTTCTAGTCTAACATGTCACAATTGCGGCATGCCACAAATTTTTCTCATTTCAACAGATATTTTCACCAAAAGAGATAAAAGCGCTATATCCTTTCATTTTTGTTTCTTTTTTTATCTGAAGGGAGGCAATCTTAAAGGTGCTTCACTAGCGTATATCAGCGATTTTGTTGACAATGGCGCTTGACGAAATGATTAAAGCGCTGAAAATACAATTCAACGGTCAAAAATTAGGGTTAAAGAGCATAACTAATTACACTAATTTCTTTAACTAATAGCCAGTTCCATCTATTTTGCAAAGACTATGACTTCAATATTTTATTCCTGCTTTATTTGATTTCCACTGGTGAGGTACTGCTTCACTTGCCTCCCCTGACGGCACGTCCCTGCTCAAATGCATTCAAAGCATCTGGTCATCAGCGCGCGTGATGTATGATGGCGCTCTTATCGTTGCAGCAAAGAACTTTGATAGGAGTCCACAAATCTTAAAAATTTATGTATGTCTCACACGTATTAACATAGCCGTACAAAGAGAAAAAAAGGGACGGGGTAATTACTTTCAAGAAAGAAAATATTTTAGCAGACCAAATTTTTTTGGACACTGAGCATGCATTTTTTGAGCAAAAGGGAAGTTATTTCATGTCTTATTTCTTATGGAAGATTAAGTTTTAAAGAAAGCTGCATAATTAAGACGTAAAGACAATTCCTTTTTTTAGTTTTTTTGGTTTTTAAAATTTTTTTTGGCGAAACCTATCTATTTGTATATTTAATTAATGGTCTCTGCTCCAATTTAGAGTTTAAAAACCAAAGAAGACCAAAAAAAGGTCCCCACGTTAATTCTGTTATGTTTGAGATTCTCTATGGAATGACGAAAAGTCATGATTCAAACAATCGTCTCATAAAATTTAAACAAATATTTTACTCCAACCCCCCAAAATATTTTGGTCTGGTACGCCCAAGTGTATAGAAGAAGGAGTCTCATGCAATATTTCATGCCCGAAAACTTGGTCGTCGTCGTCGTCGTTTTTAGGGTATCCACTCCAGGTCAGACACAAACAGACACAAACAAACAGGACTGGGGCCGAGGGTTTATCCTTTTACTACCCCAGACTGCTGTACTGCCTGGATCAGATGCTGGCAGTGATATCATTAAGCCAGCATCGAGTTTCGTCATCCAAAACCGTCAGACCGCGTGCTCCATGTGGTGCCCGATGTATAGGGCACGCTGTTAGTACATGGTCTGCGGTTTGCTCAGAGGCGCCACACTCGCAATTCGGTGAAGGAGCGAGACACCATTTGTGCATGGACGAATGGAATCGCCCAACACCAGTCCGCAGGCGGTTGAGCTTAACCCAAGCCGCTCGGGGTAAGCCCATCCCAACAGGCCTGGCACCGATCTCGGGCACAAAAGCACGGAGCCTGGAAGCACTTTCACAGTACTCCGTTTTCCATTTGTGATTTGTCCATTCAGAGGCGCGGATGCCAAGTCTGGCAAGATTGTCCAAGAGATTCCGCGCACCTGGCACAAACGGGCGTCTGGATCTTAGTCTCACTTGGCCAGTATCTGAGGACCCACTTAAAAGACCATGCAAGATATGATCGGTGTTCAGAGATTCACGGTATGCCAAGGAGAGTGTCGCTCCCATTCGGCGAAGCTCAGCTGGCTGGATGCCTGAAAGTAGAGGTAGATGGTCCGTTGGAGTGGGACGCAGGCATCCAGTAACTATGCCCAAGGCGTCATTCAAGACACTGTCAATGAGGCGAGTGTGAGCACTGCGACACCAGACTGGTGCACAGTACTCAGCTGTTGAGTAGACTAGAGACAAGGTGGCTATGCGTAGTGTTTTAGCACCAGCACCCCATCCCGAGCCCACGAGTCGCCTCAGCAGTGTGACGCGCGATGATAGTTTTTTGCGCAATGCCACTAAATGGTGACGAAACGTGAGCGATCTGTCCAGTTTTACCCCAAGATAAGTAGGGGTTGGACAGAACGGTAAAAGTCTACTATTGTTGTAGACCTTTAGCTCACGTTTGGCCTCTCGGTTATTTAAGTGAAAGGCTGCCGTCACCGTCTTAGTGTGACTGAGCTTCAACCTCCAAGTCTGAAGATACGCTGAGAGTGTAGACATGTCTTGGCTTAAGGTCCCCTCCAAGTCCTTCCAGTTTCCAGAAGAATGCAACAATGCTAGATCATCAGCATAAGCAAACTTTCTGGAAATCATGGAAGGAAGATCGTACGTATAGATGTTAAATAGGAGGGGAGCCAAGACCGATCAGTTTAAGAAAAGTTTAGTTAAAGTAATATTAAATTAATTTGAAGAGAGATCAGTGAAAAATTAACCTAAAATTAGCTAGAAAAAGCATAATTTTTAAAGTAGAATATCAACTAAAGAAAAACTTCCATTGAAAAGATTTTCTTATCTATTGTGGCGTATCAAGATGGCAAGAAATGCTAAATCTAACAAGAATTCCAGCACCAGCAATGACAGCAATGCCAATAATGCAAATTTTAATGAAAATGATAGAAAGCGGTTGTATGAAATAAATAACACTGTAAAATTACTGGTTGAAGAGGTTAAATCTCTAAAAAATCAAATAGAAAGAACTAATCGTAAAGCAAAGCGTTTAGAAATTGAAAATGAAAGGCTGAAAAAGTCAGTCAATTTATCTCTGTTCAAAATCGATGTATTAGAGCAATACGGCAGGCGCGAAAACTTGAGGAAGAATGGAGCCAAAACCAGCTTTTTTTCTTCGAATCGCTTCTTCAGTTATTATTCCGTATCTTCAAGTTTTTATTGAGTTTTGTTTCACAGAAGGCGCTTTTCCCGAAAATTGTACAATTGCAAGGATAGTTCCAATTTTTAAAAAAGAAGAACGTGATAAACCTACAAATTATCGCCCTATTTCTATTCTTACTTGTTTCTCAAAAATCTTTGAAGGACTTTTATACAAACGTATAAATAATTTTTTAAATAAACATAATATAATTATAAATTCTCAATATGGTTTTCAAAATAAAGTCTCAACCAATCATGCTTTTGTTGATGTTATCACACACTCCTATGATAATATAAATTCTAATCAATACACTGGTTTAGTTTTTCTTGACCTTACAAAAGCTTTTGATTCAGTAAACCATGACATTCTCCTTCTCAAACTTGATCACTATGGCATAAGCGACTCAACAAATCAATTAATTAAATCGTTTTTATCTCGCAAACAATTCGTTTCCATTAAGGGTGCTAAATCTAAGCTGTTACAAAATAATTATGGTGTTCCTCAGGGTTCGATTCTTGGCCCTCTTTTATTTCTCTTGTATGTTAATGATATGCCCCAAGCGGTTAACTGTATGCCAATACTCTTTGCTGATGATACATGCTTAATTTTTACGGCCCCTAACCTTGCTTCCCTTACTATAATTATGAATAAAGAACTTCAAAATTTATCAATTTGGTTTGATTCTAATAAACTTATAGTTAATCCCTCTAAATCCAACTTCCTAATCATACCTCCCAAACTAAACAAACCTTTCCCACAAACTAATGTTTTTTTAAATAATATTTCTATTCCACAATGCATGAATATTAAATACTTAGGTTTAACTATTGATATGAATTTAAATTTTGATTTCCACATTTTAAATATAGCATATAAAATATCAAGAACGGTTGTAATTATCTCTAAAATTAGACACTATCTACCAGAAACAGCACTGTTAAAAATCTATTACGCTCTGATACATTCCCATTTATTATATAGCCTTATTATCTGGGGATCTACCTTCCCGACGTATCTTCAAAAATTGATAACTCTTCTAAATAAAGCCGTTAAATTTATATGTGCAGCTAAATTTTGTGATAATTCCTCACCTTATTGCAAACGCCTTAAGATTCTAAAACTTAAAGATCTTTATAAACTAGAAGTTGGTAAATTTATTCATTCCAATTTTAAAAAAATGCTTCCCAAAAATTTGTCTAATTATTTTATTTTAACCAGCCAGATCTCGGAAAAAAACACTAGATTAAATAAAAAATTAAAAAAAACTTTGCATATTCCCTTTTGTAAAACTTCACGATTACAAAGATGTATAAAATATCAAGGAGTTAAGATATGGAACGAAATTCCCATTCAAATTCAAAATGCTTCTTACCGTGTTTTCAAATATGAATTTAAAAAATACTTATTGAAACCTTATATTTAAAATAAAAAAACCTTATTTAAAATGAAAAACCCTCTTCTCTGCAACAGTTAAATTTTACAAGTTGTTGTATCTGTAGTTTTGCTCTCAAGGGTGGCTGCTGACTAGAAGACCGAAAGGTCAAATCGCAGTCTCCCTGCGGCTAAAAAAAATTTATTATTTTATTTTATTTTTTTTTTATTTATTTTTTTATTTGATTTTAGTGTTTGAATTCGTTATGTGTTTTTATATTTTTCCCGCAAATAAAAGTATGTTGATTGATTGATTGATTGATCCCTGAGGAACGCCGTTTTTAAGACGGCGTAGCCTGCTTTGCTTGCTGTCACCGGTGGTAAGGGTGAAACTTCGATTTCGGACAAGCTCCATGATCATTTTGACCATGTGCTTATCCGGAAGAAGTCTCAGCAGCTTGCAGGTAAGGCCACGGTGCCAGACAGTGTCATAAGCAGCTGTCAGATTGATAAATACGGCACCGGCCTTCTTTTTAGCCTCGAAAGAATCCTCGATGTTCTGGGTTAGCAGAACAACTTGATCTACGGTTGACTTCCCGCGTCGGAACCCAGCCTGCTCTTTAGGGAGCAGTGGATCGATTAATGGTTCAACGCGGGCGTAGATAAACCTCTCGAGGATCTTGTAAAGGACACAGAGCAGAGATATCGGTCGATAACTCTTTGGGTCCCCCACGGGCTTTCCTGGTTTTGTGATCGCGACCACAAGCGCTCTTCTCCAGATCTTGGGAATTTTGAGTCGGCGCAAACAGGAAGTAAGGAAGTCACGTAACTAGGACTTCAAAGCAGCCCCGGCATGGAGTATAAGCTCGGGGCAGATGGAATCAGGTCCCGGAGCTTTACCTGGTTTTAAGTGTGAAGGGCAGCAGCAAATTCTCTCTGTGAAAAATTGTCAGAGATATTTACTGCGTCTGGTGTTGTGTCCCTCCAAAGGTCAGACACTTCTTGAAAGACAAGTCGAGATGACTTGCGGTCAACAGCCTCGTATTTTCCATTTTTAACCAGCTGAGATGCAATAGCATCGGCTGAAACGAGACAGTGACGAGGAGAGTGTCGTGACCTACCAGTAAGGTTGTTCAAAGTACTCCACGCTTTTCGACTAGAGTGTGAGAAGTCAATGCTACGAACTACTTCGGACCATCGATCCCTCCGCTTTCTGTCAAGCTTGGCAAGCAGAGCTATAGCAGCCAAACTTGAGTCGTCTCCCTGAGGAGACTGCAGAAAGGTTTTATAGAGGGATTCACACTCTGCATCGCAACACGGAATATAGTTATTTCGATACCCGCGTGGGATAGTCTTTTTGGCTGCTTTCTTAATGGTGTCACAGAAGTCCTGGTAAGCCGCATCCACATCAAGTGAATCAGGCGGCAACAAAGTCTTTGCGAATTTATTCGTCAAAGCAATGTAGTGACTCCAATTGGCCTTGCGGAAGTTCCATCGCTTAACAGGCATGCTTGGCACTGCCATAGCAAACCTTGGTGGTGTAATAAGCGAAGGTCGATATTGTGACCTGGGGAACTTGTCAAGGACACGTCTATCCGGTAAGCGACTGTTTGGACCTACGCTAGCGAAAGCTAAATTTGGATTGGTGCCAGTGTTTCAGCGGCCGGAATAAAAACTGGCAGCGTCCTTGGCATTATATAGGAGGGCAAGACAATTAATACTTGCCCAACCAGCCAAGCACTCACCGTCCGGACTGTTGTCATCGTAACCCCAGTCAGCATGACGACAGTTAAAATCGCCAGCGTACAGACAGGGATGAGGAAACACTGGGAGATCCAGGGTTCGCAATTGCGTTGGCAGTGGTTTGTAGACGTTGACTATTTTATAGCCATCAACGTCCACACACAACCACTCGATCTCCGATGTCGGTGGAGATTGGTCCAAAAGCATGTATTTCAGTCGCTCGTGGACAAACGTGGCAAGGCCATGCTTCCTGCTTAAAGAAGACCCAGCTAGTTGGTAGTTTGGAAGTACCAACTTCTCTGCATCAGTGCAGTGGGTCTCCTGCAGTAGGATGACGAGTGCCTCAGACTGCATAGTTAGGTGATGAAGAACGTTCATCTTGCTTGCAGTGAGGCCTTCGATGTTCAGCTGAAGAATAGTGGGTCTTCGAAACTTGTTGGCAATGTTCCCTGAAAAGGGCAGTTTTATCTTAACATTGCCCCGTCCTGAAAAGGACGTTTGCCGATTAGCAGACCCACACTGAACATCGGAATGGGTGGATACCCTTCCGTTTTGGTAGGTTCGGTTTCGGTCTGTCATTTTTAGAATCAATGAACAGACTTACTTACGGTCCAGGCTGCGTGAAAGCACCTACCATCTGGGCCAAAAAACTTGGTAATCAAAAAACAAAATAACACGAAATTTTTGCTCACGCATTCTTACTGGCATGAACAATACCGGTTTTGTGCATTTTGTTACTCACTGAAATAAAGAGAGCCGGATTTATACACAGGGCCTAAGTGACTTGCGCCCTTGCGGGTCTCGTTAAAATGGTTTAAAACTTTATGAAAAGTGTGAGCAAACGTTGTTTATGCTCCTAAGTACAATAATCTCCCGGTTAAGTTCGCATCCCAATTACGTTCGCAAAAAATTTTCAAAAAATTTAGATTCAACTTTTACAAAAATTTATTGATACTTGCTGCAAATCAGACAAGTCATAAAAAATATTCACAATTTAAACAAGTCATAAATTGTCAATTGATGCATATTCTGTTCTTTGCGTTTTGAGTCCAAAATAACTTGCCTTAATTTTTGTTGAAAAAATTTAAAGGAATTTTTCAGCTCATTATAGTAATTTCCTGCTTGAACTTGCACATCGGGACACAACAACTGATCTTCAACTTCAAGAACTTTATTGCATATGTGTTCAAACCCACAAAAAGTGACATTGTTCCCTGTTGGTGCTGGACTATGTGCGCAAGATTCGACCACAGTGTGTACGTTTTCATCTTCATTATCATTTGTTGCTTGTATACTTTCCAACACCTTATTGACGTCATCCAAAATCTTATGTAAAAACTCTTTACTGTTTTCGTCATCAACATGCACAAACTCATCTAGAGTGCTTTCGTCTATTGAAATATTCAATGCTTTGGAGCTGCACAATAGATCAGCCATCATATCAACTTCTTCATGAGCTCCACCTTTCAAAGTTACTAATTCAGCCTGGTTAAACGCATTCTTTATTGTCGCATCTGAAATTGTATCCCAAGCAAGCTTGATATATTCAGCCGCATCTAGCATATGAGCAGGGTTACCATAAACACCTGCTGCTCCTCTAAGGAGTCTTTTTGCTTGTTCTTTTTTGCGAGCTTTTAAATTCTCATCTAGCTCGTAGAAATCCAAAATATCTTTGAGATATAAATATTTATATCTTTTTTTTAATGCTACAATAATTCCCATATCGCAAGGCTGTTTCCAACTTGTGCAGTTGGGTGGGAAAAACACCGCTTAAATGTTATTTCTCTCAAAAGCTGGAGAATAACCAGGAGCATTATCCATCGACAGAAGAACTGGGCGTCCTATTCTCTTTCTTACTTCAGGATAAAACACTTTTTCAAATCATTTGCAGCATGTGGAGACGTCCATCCATACTTTATTGTGACTTATGTATTTGACAGGCCATTCCGGACTCTTAATGCAAGCCCGAAACTTGGGTTTTCTAATTAATATGCATCGGATTTTGTGCGTTCGTGTGGCATTTGCACAAACTCTTAAGTGACACTCTTTTTTTGGGTTTTTTCTTTTCTCGTTTGCTGCTAACATCCTTAAATGGTATAATCAAGGTGTATTTAGGCAGCAGCCGAAAAAATAAGCCTGTTTCGTCCATGTTATATACATTTTCGAGATCATACTTTGAAATTATGGCATATAACTTATCCAAAGCTGCAACAAGATCAGGATTTTTTCGGTCCACCTCTGCTCCTTCACCATGAAGAAAAAACTGTTGGATTCCACGGCGTTTTCTAAATCGGCTAAGTCATTGCCATGACCATGATGCTTTAAAGCAGGGGTGGGCAAACTGCGGCCCCTGACGACGTTTTGTGCGGCCCGCGGAGCTCTTTTCAAAAAAATACATACCCTCACTTTGAGTCACAGTTGCATAGAATTATGTCGGGAATACCCCAGTTTCAGTTTCTTATGTTTTAATGCTTTTAGAGAACACAGCAAGATTTTGGGAGAGAAATAGTGAATCACAGATCGAATGTAAGTGAAGACCTTTTTTTTAGAGATCACTACGATTTTGGGATAAAAATAGCAAAATTTCAGATCAAATAGAAGAGAAGATCTTTTTTTTTAAGGATCACTACGACTTTGGGAGAAAAATATAGCGTAATTTGCGACCCGCGAACAAATTCAATATCCAAATGCGGCCCGCAAGCGAAAACAATTGCCCACCCCTGCTTTAAAGTCATCCTGCGATATTAATAGTTCTTAAGCAATTTTCTTTGCTTTTAAAATGGCGAGGGAAGGTGGAACAGGCAGGTTTGCTCGACGCATGCTATCAATCCACAGGTCTAACTTATCTTCTACCTCTGTAAACCTACCCACAGACGCTCTGAATGTTTTCTTTTTTGCTTCATCAGACATCAGAACAGAACGCTTACAAATATCTTCACGCTTCGACCAGACTTTTCTAACAGTAGCCTCACTCACTCCGTACCGTCGTGCAATACTTCGTTTACTAGGAGGATTTGGCTAATTCGACTCGGAGATTACTTCCAATCTTTTTGACTCATTCAATCGCTTAATTTTGCCTTGCATTATTACATTGAATGATATGTAAATAATATTAACTTTGCCTGCTAAAAATTAATTTTTTTTTTAAGTCAATGAAGCAATTAATCTCAAAACACTAGCTTAAATGACAAGAGTTTTCACTTTAACTGATAATTGTACAGGTTCTATGTTGCGTAATAATGGCTTTGTTATAAATGTTAAGTTCGCACCTACCAGCTAAGTTCGCACTCGCTGTTCAGATTCAAGTTGCCAACTCAAGCGGGAGATTACTGTACGTCTTTTACAGTTATATGATCAATCTTTTACAATGCTGTAAAAAGTTATTTACTTTTTCGTTTTTTAATCACTATGACTATGACAATGAAAAAGCATTACTCTTGCTTGAATGCTGTTGTTAAAGGATCTAATCAGTTTATCTTTAGATTCGCCTTATGGCCTGAACTTAGTACGGCTCAGAATGCGGCTACCACATTTAACATTTAATGAGAGTGATTACAAAACGAGTTATTTTTGTGTTGTTTGTATAGCTGATAATATATGTGATATCCCTTTTGCGCAAATGGTGAATTATTTTTCCTTAAATAAAATTTCATGCAAAATTAATCACAAGTATTTATCAGAAGCCGAAATTGGCTCCTTTGCAAAAAATAATATTTGGACTAAAATAGTAAATTAAATGGCTGAATGTCATAAGTTCTTAACACATAAACAGAAAAGCGTCAGCATCAGACATGTCCACTTTAATGTTTGCTGAAATAAATAGAAATTAAGTTGGCATATGCAATTTTATAGCGCAAATTTAAGGGTAGGCTCGATTGTATGTAAAGTTACAACAGAAAGGACCTGAAACAACACAATTTAATTTGGTTTTGGCCAACTGGCATTAGAAATCTCAAAAGTTTTTAAGCATATAAGTCTTGAAATTAGTGAATGATTTGCAGATTTTAATCACATGCACTTAAACTCAATGTGCGCTGATTGACGCGCAAATGATGTTTGTAACATTTAAATAGAATAGAAAAATCGTATGTTTTATTATAGATTTGAATGGATTTTGCGAAATTCTTGGCGACAGGCTCTTATATCTATTTTTGAAAACAATTTTTTACGTACATAAACTTTTGTATATTGCAGAAGTTAACAATATAGAAATCAAAACTCATTATAACTTCAATTGATGGCTTGAAAACCTCGATCGATGAATACTTAATAAGATCGAGAAAAAATCTCCACTGTATTTTTCAAACGTTAAAACGAACACTTTATCAAATAAAAAGATTAAAAATGAAACCAATGAATTTGTTCCAGGAAGAGCACTTATATTCATATTTCTTTATTTTACTCAATTCTATTTCACATAGTTTAATTCCATGCAAATTGCGAGTTGGCAAAAAAATACAAAAAAAAAACGACTTGAAAACACTGCCTATTGGTTCTTCGTATTTTTTTCAATACTGTTTCTATCTATTTGATTTTCGCATCACTGATGTTATTCTCACCTTGGAATTGGCACCGTCGACCATAGTAACCAGGAAGACAAACACACCTTGATATCCTCAAGAAATTTGTAAAACATCTTCCATTTTCGCAAGGCAATCTTGGGCATGGATCACTTGGACGGAAAAATGTGTTGGCGGATGCTGAAAAAGTGATTAAATTCTTTTAATCGCTATAATTTTCTCGCCCTTATTTTGTTATTTACAATCGGGCTACAAAACTTCATTTTAATCGTCAGACTTAACCTAATACTAGTCGAGAAATATTTATAGTAACTAAAATGAACATATTTTATACGCGTTTTAATCTTTAACGAAGAAGTATTGATTACATAGAATCGAGGTGTTTTTACAAAGATGTTTAAAACCACTTCAACTAATATAAGCTCATGCGACTAATTTTTGTCGCATTGAAAATCAAGCGATGGCAAACAGAAACACATTTTTTCAACCTTAAATCAAAGTTCTAAACCTTTATTCACCTCTTGTTTCACAATTAATTCCTTGGTAGGATGAAGAGCAAGAGCATCTGTAGCTCGTGTAATCTTGGGTACTGGCGCAAATTCCTCCATTTCGACACGGATTGGAAGTACAAGGATCTACAAATAATGCAAAACTGCAGTAAATTTACTTGTTTTACTTTAATAAATGAGTTTATACAAAAGCACGCTCGCTGAATTAAAACTGAATATCCAAATTTTTTTTATCGAAACTAATTGTTTTCTTTTAAAATCTGTGAATAGCTTTTTTGATTAAAGTTGTGCTTGTAATAATATATATCATGTTGCCGCTATCTCCGAAGAGCTCGTTTCCACTATGAGCGTTGGCGGGAGAATTCTTTTTTGTTTTAATGTTTTTTTGCTTTGCTTTGCGCTTAAGCACGGAAAGAAGTAAAAAAAGTCAATAAAACAAACAAATAATACTCCCGCCAACACTCGTAGAAGAAACGTGCTTTTATTCATAATTACTGTGTCAATGTCACTACGGAAACGTATTAACTTTATTGCGAATTGTAATATGTTAATTCATTTCATCTAGTACAATGGTTCTCAACCTTTTTGTTACCACGTACCATCTAAGTATCTTTTTGTTACACTAAGTACCACAAAGTTCATTAAAAGATTAATTCCTTGGATTTGTTTAAATGCAAATGGTGATATTATTTGCTACAGTTGTAGCCTATCTGTTTTTCCTGCACAAGTTGCTTTACATGCCACCACCACACTCACTGCACATCAGAAATCATGGGAGGGTTATGTAAGACAATTCTGGCTTTTATTTTTAATACTTATCATTACAGACAAGCCCTGCTTACACTCCCATGCGCCTTTTGAGTCAGAGTTAGATAATTAAAGGCCATTGTTAGCCAGAAATTGATTGGCAAGCATTTTTTATGCTTAATGTTAGCTGCCTTATTATATTGGATGTCAATGGTTGTCTTCTATCATGCCGTTTGATATGTGATTTGATAAATGAAGGAAGAATAGATTAAAATGTAGGGACAACTATCTATGCCCAAAAAATAATGCATTAAAAGTGTTTTAAGCAGTTTTAATTGACAGTCAATTTCTTGAAACAACTTTTTTTGGATTGTTTTTACTACAAGGAGAGATATGTCAACTGTGAACATTCGATACTTTTTTGGTTTCTTTGTTCATACGCCATAAGTCTAGTTTTCATACTGAAGTTTGCAATTTAGAAGCAAAATCTCCAAAAAAGCGTTTAAACCTTAAAAAAACTGATTTACTATTTACTGTCGGAAAGAAACATAGTCAGAAAAAATTTTAAATTAAGGAAAAAGTTACTTGAATTTTACACAAAAAATCACGATTTAAATGACCCAAAATTTCTATCAAGACTTATAGCTACACTTGTTGGACATTTTTGATACTTTCATCATCAAAAAATTTGCAACAAGTACCTACAAGTCTCGATAAAAACTCTGGATTATTCAAATCGTGATTTTTTTCTGTTTAAAATTCAAACAACTTTTTCCTTAATTCAAAAACTTTTCTTGCTATACAGTATTTCCTTGTGAGAGCAAATTTACATTTGTACAGAAAAAAAAAAAAAAAAAAAGCATTTGCTCTTTAAAACATTCACAACATTGTATGTTCAAAACACCAACAATAGAAACGAAGCAATTTTATGACAAAGATGTTTAGAAGTTTTTTTCACGTGCCACATTGAACTTGCACTTGCGCTTTGAAAACAGCTAAAATAATTGCGGCGTCAGTGTTTTCGCAATTAAAAAATATTCTGCTGGTAGATCAGTTCTTGCATGCAAATCATCTGCTAAAAATAATCATTCTGATTATTGTATTGATTATGCAATAAATTTAGTTTATTGCAGTAAATTAGCTAAAAACATAGCTTAAATCCATTTATTACCATACTATCAATAGACATTTAAAAAATATAATTTAATTTGAGTATTAGATTTTATTGAAATTCGAAAAGTGCTCGCGTACCTCTTAAAAAGCTCTCACGTACCACTAGTGGTACGCGTACCACAGGTTGAGAACCACTGATCTAGTATTTAACCTGTAGTAAGGCTTTAAAAGCCTATTTTATTGACATCTAAAATATAAAAAATTATAAATAAAAACATTACAAAACACAAAATAATACTATGCCTTGTTAGAACTGAAAATATCTTTTTGAAAACCCATTCGAATAACAATCAAGACAACAATTAGTATGAATTGAAAAGCGCGCTAAACGAATAATAAAATAGAATTGATCGGAACGATTGCCGAGTTCAAAACTCATAACACCAATAAAAGCTGAATAAATCAAATGAAATGAAAAAATACATTGATTCACCCCTATTTGCAGTAATATTAATGATTTTAAAGAGTGTGGAATCTGCGAAAAGTTGAAACAATATGAACATACAAGCAGATTTACCTTTCCGGCAGTTGCTTCTTTTTTTGTTTTGTTTATCAGTATCACATTCTTATTATACAGTAAATTTAATTTTTAAGAATTCGATTGTAAATAGCAACGGTTTAGGAAATAACGAGCATCATTTTTTAGTACAATAACGATTTCCAAACTTTTTTAATCCCTTGCATAAACTCTTAATTTAGCATCGGACTGCGATCCACGCATTGGCTGTGATGGAAAAAGAAAATCCGAAAATCCGAAAATCGTATCAAAATGCTTATGCTTGATTCTTGCATATCTATTAGAGATAATTCATAATTCAAGTGTTAATCTGTTATTTCTGGATTACTGAAATGTTTCCACAGTTTAAAAATCATTATTTTTATCAAGTACGCTTATTTTCAACTTGGTTCTTTATTCCTTCTATTTCTTAACATTTAACAGCAAATTATTTTTGTTTTTTGCTTCTCAAGGTAAAATCATTTAACACAAATTTTGTGGGGGTATAAAAAAAGTTGTATTATTTTTTTAGTTATAACCAATATTTTTGCATGAATTTAAGACCTTTTGTTTTTAATTGAAACAGTTCAGAAAAAAATTTTTTTAAATTTAGTTTATTTTAATTTTGTTTAGTTTAGAAGTGCAGACTAACGAAGAGTTTATAAAACTTAGCGTTTATTAATTGCGATGTAGTGGGAACAAACAAAGTTTGAACTATGAAAAAAATATCAGAAAAGCATGGGAGATTTCATAGCAATAGCCACATTATTATTTTCTGAGACGAAATTTTAAAATATAATCAAGAAACAATTGAAAGCAAAATATTTGTGAAAATAATTGGAAAAAACCATTACACGTAATAAGTAGGCTGGCAAATGTGAACCGATAAACGTAAAAAATTCAGTTTTCGTCAATCTTCATCGTATCATTCTTTTATCTTCCTGACTTAAAGAAAAATAACCTGAGCAATAAGTGTAAAGCAACCATCAAGCGATAAGTTCGAGTTTTTCCAAATTGCCTCAATGTTGCTGGCCCGTTGAAAAAAATTTTTTCATATATATATCAGTGATGAAAGTCTAGAGATCGGTCTCGAGACCAATTTTCAGGGTCTCGGTCTCGGTCTCGGCCTTTTGCTGGCGGTCTCGGTTTTGGTCTCGTAATGACCTGGTCTCGGTTTCGTACTTTTTAGATTGGTCTCGAGATCGGACTTTTTTTGATATTTTTGTTATTTGACCCGATAACTGCGGAATTAAATTTTCACAAACCGTTTCTCAGTGCGTAATTAAAATCCTTCTAGCTTTTTAAAATGACTCTTTTCTTGCTATCGCGAGCTGTGTGGGGATTTTCATATTAATCTGTTTTAGAAGCCGTAAACTGAGGCAGACGAGAGTTAATCCTTCTTTAAATAATAGCCGATAATTGAAGTGAAAAGTACTATACACTTGCAAAAAATTAAACTTATAATCATATAAATTTACTATTTTTAGATGTTTTGATGCATTTATTTAGTTGTTCTATGATGAAATTATACAAAAAAAGTAGTTGCATTTTTTAACCAAATTGATAATTAGATGCTAGGTTTTGATCATAAGAAAATGTTGGATGCAATGTTTAGCATAAAAATTTTTTTATAACATTTTAGTTTTAAATTTATTAGCAACAAATTGGCTTTATGGCAACTACTAGGCTTCCTTGATTACTTCTATTTCGTTTATTTGGCATTTAATTATCCGACCACTATATTTTGTACAATATATTTTGGCACATCACAGCTGTAGTGCATACCACAGTACATTATTTCAAAATTATTTCGAAATCTACTGAAAAAATGTGAATCTACTCGCAAACAATGCAAAATTAATTCATTTTTTAGTACAGTGTAGATCTAAAAAATGAATATATATGTACTGTATACTTTTGTTGCTTTGACAATAGCAATAAAAATTCAATAAAAATTAAGCGGTTTCTTGCTTTTGACAATAAAAATTAAGCGTTTTTTTAGCTTATCCGCTCGTATTTTTGAAAGTAACTACCCAATTAGACCGGATAATCGAGGAAGCACTGTGCTAACTATAATGCTTTTATGTTTACGTTACTCTTAGTAGCCTATTTACCCGACAATGTAAACTTCTAATGCTTACCCATTCTACTTGTTGCACCTTTGAATAATTGTAAATGAAAATGCTATTGAATAAAAAACAGAGTTAGTAATTCTACGTTATATTTTTGAATTGCTTCTACCAGTTAACAAAACCTTATCAGTGATGGTCTTACAAAAAAGGGGCCGGTACAAGAAAAATAGAGAGGACCATTTTTTGTGTTCCAAACCAAAGCGATCTCTAAAAAACAGTCATCTTTAGGAGAGGCCATTGTTATGGTGCTACTATAAAGAAATAGAGCAATGTTTTACTTAGAGGGGGCCACTTTTAGACTTTTTTTAGGGGATCCGGTGCGGTCGCTCCGTTCATTCCGTACTAAAGACATCACTGCTGATAATCATCCGAAATATGCACATCAAAAACAAAAAAAAGTCTTCAATCTTGCAACAAAATATTTTGAAACTTGTAGGAAAACTAATATGGTATTCCGAAAAAACTAACTAAAGTTTATTTATTTATTTCTTTTATCTGTATATTTATCCTCCTGACTCGCAGGAAAGCGACGGAGGCGCTAATACATAGGGTAGGCAATTACCCCGACCTGCTTCCGAAGATATCAAGATATTGCTGTCCGCTTGTACTTTAATAGAGATATGACAGTAATTTAGAACTGCTTGCCAGGACCACCAAGCAGGGGAATGTGCCGTAAAGTGTCTTTCCCAAGGACACAACAGAATGGCGCGAGTGGGTTTTGAACCGAGACCTTGTTGGTCACGAGCCCGGAGCTTTAACCACTCGACCACGCTGCCGACAAGAAAATTTAAAGAAAAATAATAACAATAGCCACAAAATGCTAACCTTCATGTGAATAATCGGCGGCATGGTCAAGTGGTAAGAGCGCCCGGGATTGTGATCGACATGGTCTCGGTTCAAAACCTACTCGCGCCATATTTCCCTGCTTTGGTTATCTTGGCAAGCAGTTCTATATTTCAGTATTACCTCAATTAAATTTCAAGCGGGCAGCAATATCTTGGTATCTTTGAAAGTAGGTCGGGGTAATTGTTTACTCTATGTATTAGCGCCTCCGTTGCTTTCCTGCAAGTCAGAGGATAAATATAGAGATTAAAAAAAAATTTTTATCTTATAAATTTTGTTCCATGTCAACCGCCATTTTATTCAACTATATTATGTTTTAAGGCACCGAATTGTTTTCGAAAAGTTGTCCGTTTTTTCAAAAAATATTCATATTCCAAACGAATTAAAATACTAAACGAAGTAAATGTCAAGGCCTGATAATACTGAGTTGCGTAATAGAACTTGAAAAAAGGTACCGTAAGCAAATACAATTGTTTATAGCGCCATTCAAACCCTGACTATAAATTTTTTCAAATACACTCCCTTAAAAACTAAGCAAAACATTGAATTTTGTTACGAAATTATGATTTCTTCAACTAAGGTATTAATAAAAAGTTTCGAAATTAAGTTTCAAACAATGAGTCTTCGTAAAAAATCTTTATTTTCCATCTAAATTTTTTTTATAGCATATTTCAAAATTGGCAAAGAGGTCTTGTGGACGTTGACTATAAAAGTTAAGAACCAGTAAAACCTAATCCGTTCCGAATTAATTAAACGGCTTTACAAACAAAGCAATGCAGGAAGCTGTCAAACAGTGTCTGTTAAGCTGTCGAATTGCTTCAGAACAGATAAAGTTGCGCCATGAAACAATGCGATTGCCAAAGACGAGTTTTTTCGTTTTACGCAGGGAATGGGTTGATGTGGTCAGAGACTTCTAAATAGTAATACCTGGACTGGAAACTGAATTCGCTTTGCGTACAACATGAGGCCGTAGAGAAAAACAGAAACAACAGTTCAGACGAAGCGATTTTGTCTTAGCTCACTAATCGCGGTTAGCTAAAGAAAGAAATTAAATGGAAAAGTGCTTTAAAAATACTATAAATCGTCACTGCAGTTAGAAAAATACTTTCTTATTGTTTACTTCAGAAAAGGCTTGTACATATTCACACAGCGCAAATGCGTCCACAATACAAAAGATAATGATATTCATTCGAAAAATTCTGAAAAATACTACATTGGCATATACAATAAATGGTCACTGTAGTTATAAAAGTACATTATTTTTGTTTATTTCAGACAAAGGTTTGTCCGTATGAAACACCGCAACAGAGAAAATGCATCAACAATGCAAATTACAACGATAAATATTCGAAGAATTTTGTAAAATAGTAGCACAGCATATACAATATGAAACCGCGTATTATTAGTATTAATCTCACAAATTTATAATAACGTGGATCATACATGATCCAATGCAAAGCCGAAAATAAAAAGTTGTAGGGAATCGACTTTTTGCATTAGTGATTTTGTAAATATCGCTTTCAATAATCAATCAATCCAAAAAAAAAAGAAATACAGACAGCTCAGTGAAAATGACAACTCTATACCATATAAATATGCAAATTAACACTTTGACTGCCAAGCTGGTTTTCTAGAAATATCTCAGTGGGGCCACAAAAAATTTTCCTAGATTTGCATAATACTGAAAATATACATGCAAAAAAACTAGTATTTCCACTTAACTTTAACCCGTTTTTACCCGAATTTAATTTGTTTCAAAGTAATGAAATAGAAATTATACCAGACACGGCCTCATTAAAAATAAACAATATTTGTTGACAGTCAAAGTGTTAATTCGAACTATATTGAAAATATTCAGTTATTAATAGTGCAGGCCCTATTTTTAGTTCTGTCAGTTTGTTTTACAGGTGAGCTTTCGAATTTTTCTTTCTCCAGTACCGGAAGAACGTTCGCTTATGTTCTTCATCACGTTTTTGCACATGCAATTAAAAAACACATTGCCACTCCTTCTACAATCTCGTGTCCTTTGTGGCATAGTGCTGGAACAGACCATGGCGAAACTACGGATCCTTCAAAAATGGCTATTGATACTATTTTTTAAAATATATTCCTTTGATCATGCCCATTCAAAAAAAAGTGTTTTAAATTTGTGTATGCTATCTCAGCAAATATCTTCCAGCACAATATCCCTACGTCAAAAATGCCGTTGTTGGTTTCCAAAGGCCACCGCAATTTATTTCATTAAAAAAATTCAACATATCTGGGGGTATGTCTGCTTCAACAAAAGCGTCATGCACAGTATCAATTGTTGTATCTTTGCACGCTTTACACTTGTTACATTTAATCATGGATCTGCAACAGTAGCCAGTGATGTAATATATAATAGCAAAGTCATTCTCTGTGAGTATAATATTAAAAAGTAATTCAGCATGAAGAGATTCTGCCTTTGTTAAAATTGCTGAGATTCAAACATATTAGAATGTAAAACTAATGCAGAACTAAAAAAAATTAAAGACTGGATGAAAACAAATAAATTGACAATAAACTACAAAAAAAAACAAATTATATGATAATTACAAAACAAAATGAAACAAATTTTTGCTTAAAATCAAAATTGGACAAAATAAAATTATCCAAAAAGATAGTGTTAAATACTTGGGCATAATGATTGATAACAAAATGAATTGGACACAACACATCAACTATCTAAATGCCAAACTTTGAAAAGGATCATGGGCCATTTCGAAGCTTAAAAAATATGTTAATATCCATACTTTAAAAACTATTTATTATAGTTTGATATATTCCCATCTAAAATACTCTATAACTAGTTGGGGAAAAGCTGCAAAAACTATTATCCAACCTATTATAAATACGCAAAAACGCATTATTAAAATAATGACAGGAAGTAATTGCCAAACTAATTCAAGTCCCCTTTTTACAAAACTAAAAATTGTCAAGTGACTGGTAGGTCAATTACTAATTATTTCTTAAAACAGCGCTCTATGAACTATCTTATCATTCATATGGATTTGTTTTTGTGTGTCTCACTTTTAATTTTGAATGATACACTAGAACTACTTGACAAATAATAAACTGAACTGAACTGAACTAACTGAGCGTGCTTGTCCCATTATCTGTTTTCCACTTCAAGATGCAAAAATCTTGTAAAAAATCTTTCCAAGATTATACAGCCAGGGATACAGGTAAACTTTCAGGTCTTTTCTCTGCACAACCCCTGTGAAAGCTACTAACTTTATTTTTGCTGTTCTTTTACTAAGTACAAACATGGTTGACTAAGCTTTATACTTACTTTTTCTAAATGTGAATCTAAGTGTTTTCACTTATACTAACCACAATTGCTTTTAAATTGCAGGAAAATTAGTTTTTTAAAAGTATTTAGGCTACATAAAAAAAGTTTGAAACAGTACCAACATTAATCCTAGCAAATTCTTAGAGACTTTTAGTTAGTACGAGGGTCAGTCAATAAGTAATGAGACTTTCTCAATTACTTTGGTGTTCTTGGAGTTATGCAACTGAAATTTTATGTGATGATTATGAATGGAGTTGTCATCTTATTTACAACAAAACTTGTTTATTTTCAGATTACTGTAGGTGTGACGATAAATTGAAATGACTACTAGGCTAGGAAACAGCTCATGCTTGGAACAAAGAGGAGTCATCAGATTTCTGTTGGCAGAGAGTGTAAAATCATGTGAGATTCTGTCTAGAATGCAAAGACAATATGGTCCTTCCTGTATGTCTAGAGCAAACTTCTACAAATGGGTGCAAGCATTCAAAGATGGACGCGAAAGCATTACTGATGATCTGAGAAGTGGAAGACCTGTGGATGTCTCTACCCCAGAAGCAGTACAGGCAGTTGAAGACCTGATCAAATCTGATAGAAGGGTCACTTTAGATGAAATTGCTACAAACTTGGACATCTCCCATGGCACAGTGTACGCAATTGTGCGTGAGAAGCTGCGTTTTTCAAAAGTCAGCTGTCGCTGGGTTCCAAAGATGTTAACGGATGATCACAAAATGCAGCGCCTGATGGCTTCCAGAGCATCACTACGCAGATACAGAAAGGAGGGAGATGTATTTCTATCGAGAATAGTGACAACTGATGAGACCTGGGTCTTTCATTATGAACCTGAATCGAAACGACGATCAATGGAGTGGAAGCATGTTTCTTCCCCAGTGAAGAAAAAATTCAAATCTCAGAAAAGTTTAAGGAAAGTCATGCTCACTGTGTTCTGGGACAGAAATGGGCCGATCACTATCAGTTTCTTGGAAAGGGGCAATACTGTGAACTCAGAGAACTACTGTGAGCTGCTAACTCAAGTGAAAAAAGACATTAAGAACAAACGGAGAGGACTTCAATCAAGAGGTGTGATTCTCCTTCAGGATAATGCAAGGCCCCACACAGCAGCAAGAACCCTAGCCAAAATTGAAGATTTAGGCTGGAAACTTCTAACACACCCACCCTACAGCCCAGACCTTGCACCATCTGATTTTCACCTCTTCGGCCCACTCAAAGAGAGTATGAGGGGAATTCACTTCCAGACTGATGAAGAAGTGAAGGCTGCTGTGAGCAACTGGCTAAGGACCCAGTCCACGGAATTCTATGCCAAAGGAATAGACAATCTAATATCAAGATGGAACAAGTGTGTTGCAAAGGAGGGAGACTATGTTGAAAAATAAAAAAGCATTTTTTGATTACCAGTCATTGCAAACTTGAGTTATTAAAAAAGTCTCATTACTTATTGACTGACCCTCGTATTTTTGACAAAGTACAGTAATTCAAAAATTAACGTATACCTGAAAAAAACTAATGCAATGAGTTTAGATAAGAACACAAAAACTAAGACAGACTCTCTAGATATAACTTACTGTATAATTTATATTTTAAAAAAGACTGCAGAGAAGCTTTTAAAACTAGAACTTTCAATATAACTGTCGCTTGATTCTGAAATGTCGAAATTCGCTTTCCAGCAGCTCGATTCGTTTGTCGCTTTTGTCTGGCCTCATTATGTACGCGAAAGCTTTCATTAGCGATTCAGTTTCCAGTCCAGGTATTACTATTTAGAAGTCTCTGATGTGGTTATGATGATTTACTGCTTTCTTCACCGTAAACAACTCCTTTTGCGAAATAAAATTGAAAGCGTATTGTTGCCTCGTAAAATTTTTGAGTAAACATAGTAAATAAATGGTTTAGTTTAGTGGTTTTTAACGTAAATTTTCATGGAGGCGCGATTGTTAAAATGTTTTACAATACATTCTTTATTAATTTTGATAATCAAAACGACAGGGAACTTGACCTCAGCAAGAATCAAATTGAACAACGAAATCCAGCAAGCTTTTTTTTATTGAATTTTGCTCTCACAAACGGTAACTGTAAGTCCCAATTAAAGCACAAATAAAAACTCATTTATCTGATTTAAAAAAAAATTTAGTCAAATAAAATTCTCCTATAGATGAGGACAGTGCGAAATAGGCGATATTTTTGATGAAGTACAACAATAGTTTTTTGAGTTAGAATTTAACTCAGCAGCCAAGGACAAATTTAAAGTGTTGGACCTTGAGGCGTTTTGAGCCAAATACCTTCCCGTTTACCATCTTATTACTATGGCACACTGATAAATTCTGAGTTTACCTGGGGCACACTTACTTCATGAAGGCGAAAGCCTACTTAATACACTCTTTAAGTTTACATACAGAAATTATTTTAGATGTTTTTTGCTAATAAAAAATTCTGACTTTAAAGCAACGCACAGCCGTATATAAAGGACTTGCGCATTTGCTGGGGTATTGTGACGTAAACAAGACTTTCTTCATGCGACCACATAGAGCAAGGCTTTCTTATAACATAGTGGGGATGCTAGTTTATTTGAAATGTAGCTTTGGAATTTTGGAAAAATAAAAATTAATGTCGTTAATAAATTATATTTTTTTTTGAAAAATATTCTGGTCTCGTTCTCGGTCTCGATCTCGATAGTTTCTCGTCTCGGTCTTGAACCTTAGGTCTTGAAATTTTCCGGTCTCGATCTCGGTCTTGGTCTCGAAAAAATTTTACGGTCTCGATCTCGGTCTCGGTCTCGAATCATGTGGTCTCGACTACATCACTGACATATATATTGTTATATACCAGTAATTTAAAGCTGCTTTGCCAAAGAGAGAAAGAATGTTTTACGTATTTCTTAAGAACACAACAACATGACAAGGTTATCACTCGAACCGAGACCTTTTTGATTGCAATCATAATTAAAATGACACTCCTAGTCAAACCACTCAGAAAGGCTGCTAAATTATCATTTACATGTAAAATGACCTTACTTACTCAAAAAATTATTAAAAGTTAAAATAACTTTCACCTCGATACTGACACCGGTCTCCAATATATAAAAAAGCACAGGAACAAAAAAATTTGATTGGTTTGGATGTTTGTACTACAAGTTCCACCGTTCAAACAAGGACTACGAGAACACTGATTGGTAAAAATAGATAAAAAAACAAGTAACAAAATCTACCATTAAAAAATTAATTAATAAAAAAGCAATAAATTTGTTCTTTAGCAATTTTGAGATAAAGAATAATTGAAAGCTTGCAAAACTATTAGCTTTTTAATACAATATTTAAAAATATTGGTTTCAGCTTGCTAAACATTTACACATGTGAATAGAATTGATATTAAAATTTGTTCTAGATCCAGATTTACTGATATATTATAACAATTCAGCTTATCTTTTTTCATTTTATATCTACATTTATCCTCCTGACTCGCAGGAAAGCGACGGAGGCGGTATACATAAGGTAAGCAGTCACCCCGATCTGCTTTCGGAGATGCCAAGATATTGCTGTTCGCTTGTAATTTTTTATTTTGTTTTTTTAGCTTTATGAAGATATGACTGAAATTTAAAACTGTTTTCCGAGACCACCAAGCAGAGGAAAATGTCGTAAAGTGTTTTTCCCAAGGACACAACGTAATGACGCGAGTGGGGTTCGAACTAAGACCACGTCGACCACAATCATGGCGCTCTAACCAATCGATCACGTGCCACTAAAACAGATATAATAATAAAATAATCGGTAAAACGGTATAATTGTAACGACAAAACGCAAATGCTTACAATTGTTTTAGAAGTTTACTATAGAAAGGTAAGTAAGGTATCATCCCTAACTCTCCCATTGCTTTAATGAATACGGCCAAAATCATTTTTGGCCTGTAATATATTTACTAATCGTGAAAATGCACAGACAGGGGTAAATTAACCTCTTACCATTGAGGCAAATGACACATTTCTGTACAAAAATACAAAAACTCATTCAATTTCAACTAACATCACGCTGGCACTTTGCTGTTTACAACCGCATCGGGCTGATTTTGAACAGTACACCACGACTTGCTAAAGTGTGAACAATCAAACTAGATAATTTGAAAAAAAAGTTATCCAGACATAAAGCATTAGAAAAACTAGAGATATAGTTTAGGGGCCTCAAATTGTAACCTTGTTATAAAACATTAAAAGAAAATTAAAGGTTTAGCTTAGCTTGGCGCATATAGCCTAAATGAAAAGTAAAAGATACTGTTAGGTTTTAAAAAGCTATGTAATTGCATAGCAAAAGCTTTTAAAACGATTTAAGCTTTGAAGAGACCAAAGCTAAAAAAACTGCTGAGCAAATTTACAACTACCCCTCAAAAAGTCGAGTTATTTTTTTGTTAAGGATTTACAACCGGCTTCTTTTTTTTGAAACAGATTTTAAATATTGGACAGCGTATCATATGTTTGGGTTATCAGCTAACTAATGGAAAAAAGACTTGCTTTGGTTTTTAGCGTGACTCTTGCCAGTACCAAAGCAATGTCCCTAGATTGTAACCAAACAATAAATATCGATCAAACATTTTAATGAGGGGCAAAATTTTTTAAAGTTAAAACTTTCAAGCATTTTACCCGGTCTTTCACAAAAAGCTCCTCTGTACGATGCAGGACATTGACATCCAATCGTGAAAGTGGTGATATTAAAAAAACAAAATCCGCTGTTTTGGCATGGATTCGGAGTGCAAGAGTTCTGCGCTTCAACTAAAAATATAGTTTTTTTGGAAAACTCGATTATCAAAAATTTCATAAATTTAGAAACCAGATTTACAAAATATTAAAAAATAATAATAATAAACGAAAGAAGGCAGTTGCCAAGATATTTTTTTGTAAAATTAAAAATACTTTAACAGTTTGTGTATAAGAGTTAAAGTAAAACAATGTTATTTAAGAAAAACAGCAGACATTAGATTTGTTCTAAAACTGAATAACTTTTAACAGTTTATTTAGGGGCAAAATGACAATGTAGAAAGTTAAAAAAAAGCAAAATTATAATTAACAACCAGTGGAAAAATCTTTGCACTGAAGGAGATGTACGAATACTTGGCTAAATATTATAGTAACTCCAGCAAGTTCAACTAGTATAGTCGGCCGATGTATTAGCGCGTTAACCGTTGTATTTATCATAATTTAATGATATTAGTTCTCTAAAAAATATTAATTAAAAAAGCAGATATATTTCTCGTTTGAAACAATTAAAAATCTTATGAGAAGATTTTGCGATTTTCTTGACAAATTTTATAAACTTCACACCAGTTTTTAAGCGAAATTGTAACAAAATCTTTTTAAAGAAACGGCTTTACTGCTCATTTATTAAAATTTAAAATTCTATTACAACCAATATTTTAAAGAATTGTTTATCAGCTGCTGCTATACATCGATAATTTTAGTTTATAAAAACAATATTTATTGCAAATATTAAAGTGCTTTCAACATCAAGTACAATTAAGTTGTTACCTTGAACAGTAAGACATATAAAAAGGATAAAAAACAAACTAAAAACAAATTTTAGCATTCTTAATCCTGATTTCAATATTCTTTGCGAGAATCCCGTTGTAGATTTGTTTTTTTGCTAAGCACAGAATGGCAAGTTTTAAAAATTGTTGGTATTTAACTGCGCCGATGAAGATACTCGTAATATGCAATTATGAAAGCACGTTTTTTAGAACAACGTAATGGATTGCGCAAGAACTGATGACGTGTTCTTTCCAATAAATGCAGGCTGTAATTTGAACAATATCATAGCACTCGTGGTAAATACGAAAATTTCCTGGTCGGAGCAAAGGACTTGCTTGAGGAAAATATGTGTCTAGTTTAATTGTTAAAATCTCAACATTTTAGCAGTGATTTATGCATTTATGCATGCTTCGTTGCACTTACAATAACAGTTGTCGTTTCAAAAGCCAATGAAAAATTATTTCAATTTTTAAGCCTACCCCTAACAAACAATACGACTTTAGAAGAAAGCAATAGCGTACTGAGGATTTCCGAAAAGGGGGTAGGCATACAAACCCAATCAAACATGCTTAATGGAAAAATTTTTTCAAGTGGAAGCTAAAGAAAAAAAAACTGTTCACTTGGAATCTGCCTCTGATTTCTCTTATTAGTGATCTCTAATGGGGTAGGGGCCCGGCACAATATCTCCCTAAATACGCTAATGGTACAAAGCATGTTGTCTAAATTAGCACTCTTCAATCTTTTTGTATCAAGGAACCGCCAAGTAACAATTACGTTTAAATTTATAAATAGCGCTTTATGATTTACAGTAACATGATTAAAAAGTTTTTTGTTAGTACAAAATTTTAAAATAGCTTTTAACAACAAATGCTTCATTTAAAGCTCTTTTGTTAAATAAGTAGCCTTAAAAAAGGCTGTTTTGAAAACTCGAACGTTTTCGTCTAGCTCTCTTCAGGAGGTTTCGCTAGAATGAATTGCAGAACTGAATGTAGTATTTCAAAAGTTATAAAGCTGATTCTGATTGGCTAAAAATTAAGGTTAATAATAGTTATCATAATAATTGAAAAGTATTAATAAATAAAATCACGTTTCGTCAGCGTAAGAAATTTTTTGGCAAAAAAAGGAACAAAATTATGCAAGCTTTGTGTTAAAATTTGGAACTAAAAAGAAAATTTTTACAATTATGCTAACAATTTATGTTTGTAAACAAACTCTTTCTGTCTACACAAATTAGGTTTTCGAAGAGTGATGAAAATTGATTCTAAGACTGATAAGTGGAAATCGGATCGTGCTTTAGAGAGAATAAAAAATAAAAATAAAAAATAATAAAAAGAATAAAAAAATAAAAAAAATAAAAAAAATAAAATCTCACTATAAGGACAATCAATTTTTTATTCTCTCTAAAGCACGATCCGATTTCCACTTATCAGTCTTAGAATCAATTTTCATCACTCTTCGAAAACCTAATTTGTGTAGACAGAAAGAGTTTGTTTACAAACATAAATTGTTAGCATAATTGTAAAAATTTTCTTTTTTAATTCCAAATTTTAACACAAAGCTTGCATAATTTTGTTCCTTTTTTTGCCAAAAAATTTCTTACGCTGACGAAACGTGATTTTATTTATTAATACTTTTCAATTATTATGATAACTATTATTAACCTTAATTTTTAGCCAATCAGAATCAGCTTTATAACTTTTGAAATACTACATTCAGTTCTGCAATTCATTCTAGCGAAACCTCCTGAAGAGAGCTAGACGAAAACGTTCGAGTTTTCAAAACAGCCTTTTTTAAGGCTACTTAATTAACAAAAGAGCTTTAAATGAAGCATTTGTTGCTAAAAGTAACTATGATTCGCAGATGCTTTCTCTTCTTTATATCAGTCTTATCTTAGAGAATTTAAATGTGTTTATTTTTAAAAAAGTGCTTACTTTAATGTCACGTGTTAAGTTTATACTTATAAATTGTTTTAGCTTTCAATAGCATTTCTAGAAAGCGTGCTTTGTATATCGTCTTCACTTCATGCCAAAAAAGAGGTTGTTTTTTAAACGCTCATTCATAAACTATTATTTATTAATACAGTCAAACCTCGGTTTACGAACACAATTCGTTCTGGAAAGCTGTTCGAAAACCGAATCATATTTTCCCATTATAAATAATGTAA
This sequence comes from Diplosoma virens, assembly GCA_963680785.1. NCBI lineage: Eukaryota > Metazoa > Chordata > Ascidiacea > Aplousobranchia > Didemnidae > Diplosoma > Diplosoma virens. The sequence goes on from OY796894.1 coordinate 28,378,654, forward strand.
AAAAGATTAATTCGTTCCACGCGCCAAAAGAATAACTTATTACCTGTTTACAATATACCTTGTATATCATAAAATAAAACCATTTCTTCGAAGAGTAGCCTAAATAAAACAAAACATAACAAGTAATTTAAATTTACATAACTTTGTATAGCATAAAAATTTACATAACAATGTATATTTAATAATACATGTATTTTTTTCCTTGACCAATATTACTTCTCGCATTCATTGGATCCATGACTTAGGGCTAATGAAGAGAAAAGAATGTTTTGTACAATAAAATTGTAAATGCAAAGCGTAATAATCAATGTTAAAAACGTAACAATAAAGCACAAGTAACAATAAAGCAAACGTAACAATGAATGTACTGTAACTCGTATGCTGGTGAACAAAAAAAGTTGTTCGAGAACCGAATTTTTGTTCGAATACCGGGTCATTTTTAACTCAAAATTTCTGTTCGAAAACCGAATTGTTCGAATTCCGAGACGTTCGTAAACCGAGGTTTGACTGTATTGGTAGTCTGAAGAAGAAGCAATCTTAATCATGTAACTATGTAAGGTAAAGGGTATGGAGATGGTGCAAAAACTTTGTAATAAAAACAATATTTTTCAAGTTTTTCAAGATTTTAAATTTTATTTGGAATGAAACATATTTTTATAAAACTTTTCTTGATAAAGTCCTTCTGAAGACGTAAGAAAAATTCAAGAATTGATAAATAATATAATGTAGGTAATCGGTCTGATAGTTACTACATTGGTCTGGTATTAACTCGTGGTTGAAAGGACAGTCATTACTAGAAATCAGCAGCGTAACGTCGAATTGCCGTAAAGTGTTTTCCAAGGGCACAGCAGAAATCACTAAGATAAACTGAGCACCGAGAAAATGGCTGCACATATTGATGTGACGACATGAAACGTCGGATTAAATGATCGGGGACAGTTGAATTTTTGATTTGAAAATAAATATTTGGAAAGAAAACTTTGAAAAAATGTTGTTTAAATTTAAGGTTTTTTTCGTATAACCAGAATTAGTTATATTGCTGATATTTTGCTATTGACTTGCTTTTCTGCTTTCTGATGTAGACAGAGTCACCAATGTCAGTAAGTAGCTTGGTCTCATTTTAGAAATTTGTCGTGAAGTGTCTTTCACAAGAGCTCAATGGAAATCACTCAACTGACGTCTTTCTGCTCGCGAGTTAGAGAGTTAGCACACTGAGATATCCCGCAGACAACTTTTAATCATTTTACACTTGAGCTGAAAAATATTTTTTGTTTTTGTTAAGTTTTGACTTAACAGTTTTAGCCAATTACAGAATGTACATATGGATGGTAAAACGTACGTAAAACATTTCAGAAGAGGCAAGTTACATCAGTTTAGAAAAGTATGTGATTAGTACAAATTAGGTTTTGTCCACAGCAGTAAAATATTAATAAAAATCTAAATTTATCTTGTAAATCAGTAATCCACGTTTAGGAACACTACAAAAAAGCGTTCTTCTGCGTAAACGTCAATGCGCGTAAAAACTTCTACATGCATTTACAAAATCAATTTCATGCATCAACAATAATAATTTTCATATAAATATTTTAATAACAAAACGCATGAAGAGACACATTTTTGATTGAATTACATGAGTATTATGCTTTAGTTTAAATAATTTTAATTTGGTAAACTTTCTTTAAATCAATTAAATCAAGGATTCTAAAGTGAAAATCGCGTAACCAGGAGGAGGTGCGTGAAAAGTCTTTATGTGAGACGCAAAATTGGTAGAATATTGCAAAACATTTAAAATTTACATAGTTGTTCAACACTTATAAAGACAAGATGGTGTAAAGTTCTAAAAGTTACACAGAAAAGGGTCGAAAATTTAAAAAATTTTAAGAATATTTGGTATAGATTATTAAACTTTAAAATTTACATAGTTGATTCAACACTTATAAAGACAAGATGGTGTAATGAATATTGCAAAACATTTAAAATTTACATAGTTGATTCAACACTTATAAAGACAAGATGGTGTAAAGTTCTAAAAGTTACACAGAAAAGGGTCGAAAATTTAAAAAAATTTTAAGAAAATTTGGTATAGATTATTAAACAAACAAAACATTGAAAGTTTTTACAATTTTTCCAAGAACTTGCAAAAGCAATTAAACAGCATGCTTTTGTAAGTAAACTTTTGACAAATTTTGACTTTATTTTGACGAATAAATTCACTGAAAAAAATTCTATGCAACCGAAATAACGTTAGTGCAAGTTTGATGATGTAAAAAAGGTCTAAAAATTTTTTGACTTTATTGACTTTAGCAAGCACTAATTATATGTAAAACTTTTACTTTTCTATTTTATAGTAATATTCAATAGAAGTATTCTAATTTTGAGACAAGTTTTGTATTTTTGTGCAGACAATAATAAATTTTTTTTCGAATAGCTGAACCAATAAAGAAACTATTTTATTGATAGCTGGTTGTTGGTAATTCATTTCTAATCACCAAAAGGTTAGAAAAAATTTTATGATTTGAAATAAAGAGATTCTCACACGTTTTGGGAGTTGTGGCAGCAGCTACCTATACAAATGACTAAACCCCCCCAAAGATATTTGTTTGTTTCTTATAATTGAGTTTCTCTCTCTTCTGGTTTTTACAACAGCGATGCACTCACAACTTCTCAGCACAGTTTTTTGGCGTAAGGTAGAATTTATTTTTATTGGTGTACGGCAATATATTCTTAATAATTTAAACGATTTACAAGAGTTGAATTTTTTATTCACTCAAAGAAATTAATACTTTCTTACGACGGCTAAACCGATTTCAATTCATCTGGCAATTAATTCTACTGGTGTAGGTTGGAATGAAAAACTAAAAATTTTCTTTAACCCCGAAGTGATTTAAACCTTTTCTTCAAGCAAAATTACATAAGTTTTGTGAACTCTTTTGCTGTTCTGTTTTAAAAAGTGTAGTAGGCACGTCTTGAAAGTTTACGTTTTCAAAAAACTTTACGCAACAGAAGGTGATCAAAATGTTGCTAAACAAAGAAAGAAACTGTTCTCGATTTGCTGCCAGTTTGACGTTTCTCTTTTTTATTATGGCTTGGCCTTGACTACTTGAGTGTTGTCTGTTGCATGGTTAAATGATGGAAAAAGTTTATGTAATAACTCGGGTGGCTTCAATTCTGATGACATGACTGACAGAAATCAAAACTAGACATCGCTCGTTAATAGCACTATGCACTTATGAAAACGTTTTGACAAGAGTGAACACTCTTGTAAGATGCTGCAATCCAAAAAAAATCGCTCGTTAATAGCACTATGCACTTACAAAACGTTTTTACAAGAGTGAACACTCTTGCGAGATGCTGCAATCCAAAAAAATTGTGTGCTAATAGCACTATGCACTTATAAAAACGTTTTGGCAAGAGTGAACATCCTTGCGAGATATTGCAATCCAAAATAACTTTTTGTTATCAAGGTCACATCACAAAAATTGTTTAGCTCAAGAGAAATAAATCAGCGACGTTTGTTAAAAAGCCGAGTTAACTTTTTCAAAGAACTAGTTATTTTCACGTTTTGAAATTAACAATATATTTAAAATCAATGAAGAAGCACTTTTTATCGATAAAATTTTAAAAAGAACCTTGTGTCTTGAAAGGATTTTAAAGATACCAACATTTTTAAAACTCTTAGCTATTTCACAAGACCTGACGTTTTAAATTGCGAAGCAGAAATATTTAGACCCATTTTAAAAAAGATTTTTACCGATGCTTTAAAATCAATTTTTAAGGAGGTTCTTTTTTATACTGTTGAAAACAAAATAAAAGGGGAAAAAATTTTAAGAAACGCATTAATCTGGTTTAAATTTATTAAAATGGGAGCTAAAAATTACCTGGTTTTTTTTTAACCACAATACTGTATTTTGCAATAAAAAAACTTATTAAATAAAAGGACCTATATACAGTACAAAACCTGCTGTCGCTCTGCTAAATCAGCACAAGTAGGTCTTCCGTATGGGGGTAAACAAACGCAAAGATCTTTGCGTTTTTCTAAAGGTTGAGCAACGCAAAATTCTCTATTCTGACATGGAAATGATCTAAAATGACAAGGGTCCTGCACTGCAGAAAACAGAAGATTTATGTTAATTTATTTATAATTGAAGAAGGTTGACGATATAGGGTACATCGTAAGCTTTTTAACAGAATTCAATGTAAGCATGAAGTTTCAAATTTTATTATCTTTGCCGCTTTTCTAAACCTGTTTTAGGCAATAAATGTTCGACTTTTGCATGCAGTCATAATTTTCTCCGATGGAGATTATTACAACATGTTTCCTGTTTTTCTTCCACGTTGCAGGTTTTTTTAGATTAAATATATCTAGTCTAATACAGTATATCCTAATACAAAACCAAAAGTCCATTGGCGTGCTTTTTCTCCTTTTCCGTTTATGGTCAAACGTTATTAAGCAATTAGCGTCTATAAAAAGGTGACATAAAACTATAATATGCAAGCAAGGTATGACTTTGTAATCAGGGTTGACTGACATCTAGAAAATTGAATAAATCCAAGCAATTTTGACTTTGAGTTTAAGTTTCAAGTTTTCAACTTTATGTAAGATTACAAGAAAATAGAACTACAACACATGTCATACATAAATACGAGTACCCTAATTTAATTAAAAGAAATGTTAGCACAATTATTCTTTCAAACGCTGTTTAACCGTTACTTTACATGAAGTTCAAAATTCCAGTTTTAAAATTCAAATTAACATCAAGCTAAACTAGGATTGTCGTCTTATTCAGCAACTTGATCTTTCATTGCAAATAAGGTCCGCTACATTAAACGTTTTTTAAAAAAATTTTTGGCAACTTTTCACTTTGCAATTTCGCAGAAAAATGATATCGACAATAAACACTTTTATTAACTTGGAAAATGCCCAAAGTAGAATATAAAATCCTTTATTTATTATTGAATTTTGCTGAAAAGTGCTGTATTACATACAAAAAATAATTTGATGAGTTTGGATTTTTCTTGTTTTTTTCTTTTCATCTTATTTGTTTTCAAAAACTGAAAAAAGTTTTATGTTCATTTATTAAGTGAAAAACAGATAACAGTTTGGCTTCAAAAAACTCATGTTAAAATTATTCTTGAAACTGCTGTGCAGTCAAATATAAATTTATATTACATATTAAACAATTAATTTGTGTAAATGTCGCCGGTGTGCAATATCTTGCTGTCATGCTGAAAAACTTATTTGAAATAATTTTTTATATACATAAAGAATAGAAAAATGAACTATTTTTGAGAGCTTTTTTTAAAAAAACTTGTATTGCAATGGTTTACACCTTTTTTTAAGTAAACAAACTTTTTCAAAACATCAAATTAGCAAAATCTTGCAACCCAGGCGTCTGCAAAAGTATTACGTAAAATACATGCAGAAAAAAGGTTTTTATGAAAATAAAATTGCATACTAATGTAATGTTATTACTTTTACTCAACATTTATTGATCACAATTTGTTGCATCTAAAGTTATGTTCATAAACATTTCTGCACAATAGAGGGGTAATTGAGCCAGACCTGTGCTTGCAAATACATCGATTACTTAATTATTTTCATTGGTAAAGGCCAGAGTTTCCCCCAAATAATCAGCGAACTTCTGGTCTAGTGGTGCCAGGTGCGAACTTACGGTAAGCTTAATACCAACTTTTTTATCAGAGTTAGCTTAAATCAAAGCGCATTTATCACATTTCATATTATCATGTCAGAGCTATCGTACTCATCTCAGGTTGCATAACTTTTTTATGGAATGATATTGTTTGTAGTGAACAGCTAGTTGCTTTAGCAGCTTGAAGAATTGCAGTAAAGCCATCGTTTTGCATAGATAAATTTTGATTTTTTAGAGAGTCCAGTATAACAATGGTAGGTAACCAATGTTTACATTAAAATCTTCTCTTAACTCTTTACATTAAATTACAAAATTTTGTTGTGGTTTCAAGACAGTTAGCTTTTGACTCGGACAACTATTTTGCTAATGTTTTCAATCTGAAATTTATTGAGAATCGTATACGGCTGTACAGAATTGTAAATGAACGGACTAATTCAGACTCGAACCCGGCCCGAAATCAAAAATATAAGCCTAAACCCGGCCCGAACCCGAATTTGATTTGAAGCCCGAAAGTTAAGTTTGATCAAAAAAAATTTCACACAGGTATGTTTAAAAGGGGATCCGTTCAAAATCCCGAATGATAAAATCCCGAAAGGCAAAGATCGGAATGTTTTAATAAAAAATTTGGAAAAAAAAATAATGAATTTTTATTAAGATATTTATTTGCATGTACAAAGTGCTGAATGGTTTGATATGGTGACTAAAATGTAAACACAAAGAAGGCTGAAGCAAAACTACTTAAAAATATTAAACTAAAGTGTTCGTTATTTTTTCAATCTTAAATAAACCTATCCTATTGGCCCAAGTGCAAGAATATTTTAAAGTCGTTACATATATGTCAATATCAATCTTACAATGCAATTATAAACCTCAATTCGGGATTATGAACGTTCGGGATTTCGTCATTCGGGATTTTGACTTAGACCCGTTAAAAAGTGATCGTTTATTTGTAAGCTCCGCACTAGGAACAAATTTGGCCCGATATATTTTAATAACTTAATGGCAATTGGGGTCGTAATGGTCAATATGTGGGGTTACAAGTAGACCATGCGGTTAATGGGGTCGCTGAGGTATAGTCAGAAAATGTGTGTTCTGAACATCCAAGCTGGGGGTACGAGACATCATGTAAAATTTTGTAGTTTGTATAGTAATTGTAATTACTAGTACTGTCACAGAGAAAAAAAATTAAAATAAAAGTGTATGATTACAGGTATTGTATTATTGCCAAGGTAAGCGTATTTATTTTGCATTATTATTCCTTATCAAACTAAACTAGTACGTGCGGGTAGAGACTTGACATGTTTCATTAGTCGTCGGTTTTACTCGTATGATACATGTTTAGCTATTTGGCTGACGCTGTTGCAATGTAGCTTTACCGATCACTATCAATTGAGTTCTAGGCTTTGGATTAACAGGTTCGTTCTGTTAGTGTGGTCAGTTTTTATGATATATATAGGGATGGTTTTTGTTTGTACATTATCTTAGACATATGTAATTTTACTTGTCAGATTAATAAACATTTTAGTTTATTTTTATAACCCGTACACACCGGCGATATAATATAAATAGATCTATACTTCCAGTGATGGCCTCACAAAAAGGGGGACCCGGTGCGAGAAAAATAGAGGGACTACTTTTTAGTGTTCCGAAACAAAGCGACAAAGCAATCTTTAAAAGAAGGTCATGGATTTAGGCGGGGTTACTTTTTAGTTCATCAAAACAAATTGATCTCTAAAAAAAAGAAAAAGTTCTTTATTTTAAGGGGCCACTATTTTGTGTTTCTAAACAATGTGATCTCTTAAAAAAGGTTATCATTTTAGGGGGCCAATTTTTAGTCTATCAAAACAAAATGATCTCTAAAAAAAATTCATTTTAGGGATGCCACCGTTCTGGTGCTACTATGAAGTAATAGAGCAATATGATGTGTAAGAAGAGCCACTTTTTGATGTATTTTAGGGCGTGGCCGGTGCGGCTGCTCCGTTCGCATCCTACTAAAGCCATCACTGTGTACTTTTATAGTGTATACTGTATAGAAATTTGTACGTAGATTTTTAATCAATATCGCATGTAAATTAGAACTGTAGATCTATGTCGGCGTGTGTGTTTTGTAATTTTGAATATTCAAATACAAAGATATATTCCTGTAGACATGTACACAATTTTTCTATGGAACTTATGCAGAAGTGAATATGTGTAGATATATTTCTTTTGGCTTTGTACGCGATCTCTGTTGCAATAGGCCTATCGCGCTGTGAGCTATGGGCGCATAATAGCCAAAGTTAATGTATTTGCGACCCCATGCGGCTTCTTTGGAGCGACCACGATATGAAAGTTTATTCAGGATTTTTATTGTAAAAATTATTTAGTGTGTTTTTATTCTGATTAAGTTGATTAATGGTAGATGTAGTAAATAACCATAAGATGTCCAAAGGTTGTTGTACAGTATACTAGCATTTGGTATTCCTAAGTTGTTCACAGATGGAAGGCCTAAGATTGTAGACAACTCACACATACGCACAATTACACAGTAGGTTCGCACTGAACAGTTGAAAGCTCTAAATGGGGTCGTGCTAAGAAAAGTTTGGGAACCCCTGACTGATGCAATAAGACGATGCAATCTTGAACAACCAGATAACATCATAATACTGGAAATCAAAGAAAGAAAATTTTTGGTAGGTGGTCTTAAAATTTTGCACACGACTGTAATTTCGACATAATTTATTCTAGGTTATGTTTGGAAATTTTTTTTCTTCATTAGCAGCCTATAAATTTTTGGTTGTCTCTTTTATACAACGCCGGTACTTTCGATGTTCACTACTCTTATTTAAGTTTGGACTTGTAGATTCTTGGCTAGAATTTCAAATTTCCAGAAGAGTTACTTCATAGAATTCTTATCTTTCCTAGCTTAATCTTTCCCGATGACTGTCTTAATTTCGTTGAAGGATAGTCTGGAATCATTCCTTTAAATAATTAGGCTGATTTCTTGATTTCTTTTCATATCTTTCTTTACTAATTTATGGTGAAAGTATAGTTTAGTTATTGCTGCTTTTTGTTTATTTGGTTCTTGGGTATCAAATTAACTACCAATTTTTATTTCATTTTTTTGATGTAAATTTTTTATTTTAAATGGTATGAAGTTATTAAAAAGTCATTTTTATCGAAAAGAAAACGACCAACTTACAGACTTTTTTAAAATTAAAAATAGGATTAACAAACATATTTATGCAACTTGTATTTACAAAACGTTTTTTGGTTTGACCACAAATACCTCTGCTGCTGAGTCTATAATGGTTATAGAATTTTTTTTAGTTATTTTTGAGCCTTGTAATAAGTAACCAAGCGGCAGAAATATTGGACCAAGTTACCTTTAATAGGCTTATCAAAATACTCGTCACGGCAAAGTTTATCAATTGGGGGTGTCAAATTAGGGTCAATGGAGGTAGTGATGAAGAAATAGGGAACTGAAGCTCCAGAGCCTATTGCGCATTAAAATATAAATAAACTTTGGTTCTTAAACGATAAATCGCTAAATCACTAAATTTACGTTTGTGCAGTTAAATAAGATGCGAAACATTCCAAATAAGATAGTTTTATTCCAAGCAGCTATTACGCACCAGTCTTTTAAGCAACTATGAGAACTTGAAATTTCCGATTTCATAATGCTGCTTATGGCCGGCCGGAGTTATTGACATTTTTGAGCAGAGCCTTTTTCATTCATATTATGTTATGAAGAAATGTATGTGAATTTGAAATACGTTATATTATAATTTTTTCACTAGTTGAGATTTTTTACGCTCCAGTTAGAAAATGCTTGATTCTAGGATTTTCAGAAAAATTTGAATATTTAAACTTTTGTTATTGCAGTTAAAAATTTTTGAACTGAACTAAAAAATTAGAATTCGTACTGCAAGTTAGGTTAAAGGCCAAAAAAACTTCATCACAATCGGGTGAAAATGTTTGGCCATAAATTTGCTCAAAAAAGCAAAGTGACAAACTATTTTTTTGGTATTCAATTGAAGTAAAGGCCAAAAAAAAGATCGTCGATCCAGTGTTGAACAGATTTTGGCCTGCAACAAATTTGCAGGCAAAAATTTGGCCCGCGAAGACCAATAGAGGAGGCGCTCACGTACTATTGGTAGAAACATAAAGTTTTCCATTTATTTTCCACTAATCAGGGAATTCTTTTGCAACAGTCAGGACTTAACAAACTTATATGCCATAATTCAATTGCCAATTTGAGCGAGCCATTTTTTAAAAACTAAATGCAAATCATTTTATGCACAAATTTGTTATTAATCTCTTTTATAAAAACCTGCTTAGAGTTATTCAGTTTAAAAATTTCTAATTTTATCTTAAAAAATCTTGTTTTAGCGAAGCATAGGTTAATGTTTATAATTAATGTATCAAGTCTCTCATTTTTGCATTACTTCCAATTAAAACTCTTTCCCATAAAATCTAAATTAACATTATTAACAGCTAATCCAGTAAGCCTCTGCACGTTTCTTTAACATAGAAAAAAAATCAAATCTAACAAACTTTTTGACATAAGCAACAAAAAGAGTAATACAATATAACTATACAGTATTATATATTATTATAGTATTCGTCGTCGTCGTCGTCGTTTGAAGGGTATCCACTGTAGGTCAGACACAAACAGGACTGGGGCCGAGGGTTTATCCTTTTACTACCCCAGACTGCTGTACTGCCTGGATCAGATGCTGGCAGTGATGTCATTAAGCCAGCATCGAGTTTCGTCATCCAAAACCGTCAGACCTCGTGCTCCATGTGGTGCCCGATGTACAGGGCACGCTGTGAGTACATGATCTGCGGTTTGCTCAGAGGCGCCACACTCGCAATTCGGTGAAGGAGCGAGACCCCATTTGTGCATGGACGAATGGAATCGCCCAACACCAGTCCGCAGGCGGTTGAGCTTAACCCAAGCTGCTCGGGGTAAGCCCATCCCAACAGGCCTGGCACCGATCTCGGGCACAAAAGCACGGAGCCTGGAAACATTTTCACGGTACTCCGTTTTCCATTTGTGATTTTTCCATTCAGAGGCACGGATGCCAAGTCTGGCAAGGTTGTCCAAGAGATTCCGCGCACCTGGCACAAACGGGCGTCTGGATCTTAGTCTCACTTGGCGATTATCTGAGGACCCACTTAAAAGACCATGCAAGATATGATCGGTGTTCAGAGATCCACGGTAAGCCAAGGAGAGTGTTGCTCCCATTCGGCGAAGCTCAGCTGGCTGGATGCCTGAGAGTACAGGTAGGTGGTCCGTTGGAGTGGGACGCAGGCATCCAGTAACTATGCGCAAGGCATCATTCAAGACACTGTTAATGAGACGAGTGTGAGCACTGCGACACCAGATTGGCGCACAGTACTCAGCTGCTGAGTAGACTAGAGACAAGGTGGCTATGCGTAATCTTTTAGCACTAGCACCCCATCCCGAGCCCACGAGTCGCCCCAGCAGTGTGACGGGCGAGGATAGTTTTTTGCGCAATGCCACTAAATGGTGACGAAACGTGAGCGATCTGTCCAGTTTTACCCCAAGATAAGTAGGGGTTGGACAGAACGGTAAAAGTCTACCGTTGTTTTAGACCTTTAGTTCACGTTTGGCCTCTCGGTTGTTTAAGTGAAAGGCTGCCGTCACCGTCTTAGTGTGACTGAGCTTCAACCTCCAAGTCTGGAGATACGCTGACAGTGTGGACATGTCTTGGCTTAAGGTCCCCTCCAAGTCCTTCCAGTTTCCAGAAGAATGCAACAATGCTAGATCATCAGCATAAGCAAACTTTCTGGAAATCATGGAAGGAAGATCGTACATATACATGTTAAATAGGAGGGGAGCCAAGACCGATCCCTGAGGAACGCTGTTTTTAAAACGGCGTAGCCTGCTTTGCTTGCTGTCACCGGTGGTAAGGGTGAAACTTCGATTTCGGACAAGCTCCATGATCATTTTGACCATGTGGCTATCCGGAAGTAGTTTCAGCAGCTTGCAGGTGAGGCCACGGTGCCAGACAGTGTCATAAGCAGCTGTCAGATCGATAAATACGGCACCGGCCTTTTTTTTAGCCTCGAAAGAATCCTCAATGTTCTGAGTTAGTAGAACAACTTGATCTACGGTTGACTTCCCGCGTCGGAACCCAGCCTGCTCTTTAGGGAGCAGTGGATCGATTAATGGTTCAACGCGGGCATAGATAAGCCTCTCGAGGATCTTGTAGGTGACACAGAGCAGAGATATCGGTCGATAACTCTTTGGGTCCCCCACGGGCTTTCCTGGTTTTGGGATCGCGACCACAAGCGCTCTTCTCCAGATCTTGGAAATTTCGAGTCGGCGCAAACAAGAAGAAAGGAAGTCACGTAACCAGGACTTCAAAGCAGCTCCAGCATGGAGTATAAGCTCGGGGCAGATGGAATCAGGACCCGGAGCTTTACCTGGTTTTAATTGTTGAAGGGCAGCAGCAAATTCTCTCTGTGAAAAATGTCAGAGATATTTACTGCGTCTGGTGTTGTGGCCCTCCAAAGGTCAGACACTTCTTGAAAGACAAGTCGAGATGACTTGCGGTCAACAGCCTCGTATTTCCCATTTCTAACCAGCTGAGATGCAATAGCATCGGCTGAAACGGGACAGTGACGAGGGGAGTGTCGTGACCTACCAGTAAGGTTGTTCAAAATACTCCACGCTTTTCGACTAGAGTGTGAGAGGTCAATGCTCCGAACTGCTTCGGACCATCGATCCCTCCGCTTTCTGTCAAGCTTGGAAAGCAGAGCTGTAGCAGCCAAACTTGAGTCGTCTCCCTGAGGAGACTGCAGAAAGGTTTTATAGAGGGATTCACACTCTGCATCGAAACACGGAATATAGTTATTTCGATACCCGCGTGGGATAGTCTTTTTGGCTGCTTTCTTAATGGTGTTACAGAAGTCCTGGTAAGCCGCATCCACATCAAGTGAATCAGCGGCAACAAAGTCTTTGCGAATTTATTCGTCAAAGCAATGTAGTGACTCCATTTGGCATTGCGGAAGTTCCATTGCTTAACAGGCATGCTTGGCACTGCCATAGCAAACCTTGGTGGTGTAATAAACGAAGGTCGATATTGTGACCTGGGGAACTTGTCAAGGACACGTCTATCCGGTAAGCGACTGTTTGGACCTACGCTGGCGAAAGCTAGATCTAGATTGGTGCCAGTGTTCCAGCGGCCGGAATAAAAACTGGCAGCGTCCTTGGCATTATATAGGAGGGCAAGACAATTAATACTTGCCCAGCCAGCCAAGCATTCACCGTCCGGACTGTTGTCATCGTAACTCCAGTCAGCATGACGACAGTTAAAATCGCCAGCGTACAGACAGGGGTGAGGAAACACTGGGAGATCCAGGGTTCGCAATCGCGTTGGCAGTGGTTTGTAGACGTTGACTATTTTATAGCCATCAACGTCCAGACACAACCACTTGATCTCCGATGTCGGTGGAGATTGGTCCAAAAGCGTGTATCTCAGTCGCTCGTGGACAAACGTGGCAAGGCCATGCTTCCTGCTTAAAGAAGACCCAGCTAGTTGGTAGTTTGGAAGTACCAACTTCTCTGCATCAGTGCAGTGGGTCTCCTGCAGTAGGATGACGAGTGCCTCAGACTGCATAGCGAGGTGATGAGGAACGTTCATCCTGCTTGCAGTGAAGCCTTCAATGTTCAGCTGAAGAATAGTAGGTCTTCGAAACTTGTTGGCAATGTTCCCTGAAAAGGGCAGTTTTATCTTAACATTGCCCCGTCCTGAAAAGGACGTTTGCCGATTAGCAGACCCACACTGAACATCGGAATGGGTGGATACCCTTCCGTTTTTGTAGGTTCGGTTTTGGTCTGTCATTTTTAAAATCAATGAACAGACTTACTCACGGCCAAGGCTGCGTGAAAGCACCTACCATCTGATTATAGTATTAATACATTAATACAATATAGTATTAATATATTAGTATACAGTATAATGTATTAATATAGTATAACTAATACAATATAATAAGCAACTAAGACAGTTAATACAGTATAATAATTCAAAACTGCCGATAAGTAAATTCGGTTTAAACTAGCAAGGAGTTAGTTATAAGTCCAATGTAAGATATAGACTATTTTAAAACATCACTACTTAAATAAATAATCTGCTAAATACTATTCAATTCCATAAGTTTACTTTTATTAAAATTTCTACAGATAGTTATTCAAATAGAATTCTGTTAAAATCTTGTTCTTAATAAATAAATTTCTGTAAAGAAATCGTATAATTAGCTATGGTATCTTTAAATAGAAAGAAAAATTAAATCTAACTAATTTATTTACCTAAGCCCCATTTGGGGTCGCGTAAAAAAACTTTGGGGTCGCCAAACAAATTAGCTTTTTGTGCTGCTTTTTTACAATAATATTTATTGACAATCAAAAACTAGAAAAGGTAAAGTGTCATTGCACCATTGCTGCTTAAGGTTAGTAAGCATTTAAGGCACTTAATTGACAAAATAAAGCCTGAATCAGAGTGAAGACTCTTTTAGAGAACACCTGGTTTTTGCAATTTTGTTAATTTGCTTAAGGTTACTATTTCCCTTTCTTGTTGTTATTACATGGTTATTCATGCGCATGCGTGGTTTTCTATAGGAAAAAATTTAACGTAAAATTAGCCTAGACATATTGGGCTCACACAAAAATTTATTTTTTAAAATGGGGTCGCAGAACAAAAAAGTTTGAGAACCCCTGTTTTAGGCAACTGCAGTAATATGTGGTAATGTGATGATAGGCTATAAATATCATTGGTTTAGATTAGAGTCGTAGCAAATTGTTTTTATAATTTGAATTACATTAACTATTATTTATAATCTCTTCAATTACATAGAACCGAACGATCCGTACAAACCGAGTCCTTGCCAAAACAACGGATCTTGTGTTCATAACTTTCTCAATGATATATTTATTTGCATATGCCGAGACAATTTAAAGATCTTAGCAAAAATCCTATCACTGCAGTTCCCAGAAATTAGTATTATTTTTAAAAATATGCTTCAATTTAAATACTTTCACTTTTGCAAAAATTTATTAAAAATATAAATAACAAACTTTTTCAATTTCAAGTAACGCAACAAAACTCACAAAAAAAAATTATAAATAAGTAAATTTGCTTAGACATTTTATTGACGCTACACTGAAAGCACGTGAGAGCTTTTAATGCAATGCAATGTTTTATAAATAAAGTATCTTTTTTTGTAATTTAAAAATAGTAGCCTATCTTAATTAACTTTAATTTATAAATGCAATAGTAATACCTCAGTCAACTTTAATGCATATTTTTTTGTTTAAATATGATTGATTGTAATAATTGACACTGCTTTCCTTTTTATTATTTTGATTGAACTGTGTATCAACTTTTAGAATTGTAACTTCTCATCACAAATTATTTTCTAATGAAATGTAGCCAGCTAATATTTTTATTTATATTAATAAGTAATACGCAGTGCAATAGAATCGAGAATTTTATCTGAATACGGATAAATAATTTAGCTGCATGCCTTGCTTTATGGTGGAGTCTGCAATTTGGACAACAGGAACCAAAATTACACTTATATATGCTTCGGTTCCTATTTGGGACAAAACTGCACAAAAATAATTAAAACAAAATAGATTTCTATCATATGCACTTGTATTTTAAGCATTATTTCCTAAATAATTTTGTCAAATTGAACTTACACGACACCAGTGTGGATAAACCACCTTTTACCCCCACTGGTGTCGACTATTTCGGTCCGATTATGGTCAAGCATGGGCGTAGCAAACTAAAAAGATACGGTTGCGAAATAACTTGCATGACTGTGAGAGCTGTATATTTGGAAGTGGCTCCCGATTTGACTATCTTTCTCTTTATTTACGCATTACAACGTTTTGCTGCACGGCGGAAAACGGTAAAGTATTTGTATTCCGACAATAGATCCAATTTTGTAATAGCGGGGAAAATTCTTCTAGATAATATAAAGGGATGAAATCAAAAGCATCCCGGCAGCATGGTATCTAGTGGAGTTTTAACCCACCAAAGGCTAGGCACGTGGGGGTGCCTGGGAAAAGATGGTGTGCTTGGTAATACACAATCTTGGTGCTTTGCTGCCATGAAAGCAATTAAGCGGTGATATCTTGCAGACCGCATTGTTAGAAGTGAAGGCTATTGTCAACTCTCATCCTTTGACAGACGTTGTAGTTGAACCTGGCTCAGAACTGCCTCTTAATCCAAACCATCTGCTCCAATTGAACTCGGATGTCAGACTTCCTATCGTGGTTTCCGAGGACAAAGACGTTTACGCTCGGAAGCGTTATCGTGTAGTCCAGTACGTCGCAGATCAATTTTGGCGTCGCTCAATTGTAGAATACCCTCGCACTTTGTTTACCCGAAAAAAATGGCAAGAACGTTGCGAGAATTTAAAATGTGCAGGCATTGTTTTCATATCCGACGCTTCAGCTGCACGAGGAGATTGGCCGTTGGGAGTAATTGTTAACATTTATCCGGACGAACATTGCGTGGTGAGGGTAGTAGATGTAAAATCTAAATCGGGAATATTACGAAGACCTGTGACAAAGCTGTGTGTTATGACACAGTCTGATCAGTAAGGTATGAGTATAGTTTGGTGTTTAGCGCGCGAAAATTTTTCTTGGTGTGTGACGTGTGTACCTTACAATTCACACTGAGGAAGATGTAAATTTTTGTGCCTTGTTTAAATAGAATCGTGTTCCTCATCATTAGTACAAATAAACTTTCCTTTAGGACCGCTTAGTCATCTAAGCTTCTTTGTGTGAAAGTATTAATAAATGGCTTGACCGCTAGCCATCGGCACCTTTTTAGTCTTGGTTCTGAGGAATCGAGAGTACTGTAGATACAAAGAAACTGATCTGTTAAAATATTGAAATATTGTTCTATAATTTAGCCGAGAACGTTGTAGGTCTGAAGTTCACGGATTGCGCTTTGCTAATTTTTAAAAAAATGCCCACCTCTGTCTTTAACATATTAATAACCTTACTTTCAAGCATAGCTTAATAGTGCAAACTTTTAACATAAAGTTGTTTTTAGTTTTTTTACAATTTTTATTTACCGATAAATAAATATGATTCGCTTTTTTCAACTAACCCCAAGATACCCTAAAAATTTTTTAGCACAACCGTTTTGACTACGTTAAGGTCTGTTCTGAGTTCCTTTATATACGTATATGGCAAGGTAACGCAGAATTATAATCATCCATATCGTGTGTAAACACGACACATCTTTTGGCGCTTTAGGAAACACAAATGTTGGTCATAATTAATTGAGCTTGATTAAGGTTTTTGGCTTTGACAGGTGGAGAGTTAACATGTCTCAGCAGACACCTACTTATGCAGCACGAGTCAAAAATAATTCTAAGAAAGTTTTAGAAAGACCAACGTGTTTGAATTTTAGAACAAAGACTAACATGAAAAGTAACGAAATTATTGAATTGCTAAAAAGTATTAACTATGCTATCGAAAACCTAATAGGAATTGCAGAAATGAAAAATAGAAGTATAGATATAACTTGTAAGACAAGAGCAAAAGTTTTGTAACTGTACGAGCGATTGAAAGAAATCGATAAAATTTTAAATTTAAGGCTCTATGAGTCCGATAAAGTTAACGCTTTGATCGGATGGGTCCCAATACCTATGAAAAACGGGCGACTTAAGCAAGTAGTTGAAGAAGTATTCGCCAAAGTCATAAATATAACCGAAAAAAAATATAAAGATGGATTACTCTCTGGCATCAGAATAATTACAATTAATAAAACTGACTTAGAATCAAATCCAATACCCAGCTATATCTACGTAGATAATTTTGAGTTATACGTAACGTACGAAGGACAACCCATCACGTGCAAATATTGCGGAGAAGTAGGTCACGTGCAAGCTAATTGCAAAACGCGCGCTGCTGATTTTCCACATTTGAACAGTAATCAAGCAAACACGCGGAAAACCAAAGCGCAAGCAATTCAGGCAACAACAACGTCTTAATTGCGATCTCCTACACTGACAAATCAACAGATTAACTTCTCTCAACAGCCTCTCAATCTAATTAAAAAAAGGAAAATCGACAGTGGTATCTCCGGTAGTGACAACAATACCAAAGTAATAATAGGAACTCCCTGCACAAATAATTCAAGCGAGGATTTAATTGAGGATACCTTTTCTGATAAAATGGTAATTTCAAATGCAAATGAAACAAGCAACAATGATATAAACTGGTGGGATATGGCTTGTCCTATAAACTGTTTGAAATGTAAATCCGAATACTTAATTCCCAGTGAGGAAACTAAATTTACTTGCAGCGAATGCTACACTGAGCAAAACATTGTTCGATTTTGCTGCACAGATGACATTTCTAATAGATTTGCGGTGGAGAGGCAACAACTACACGTTTTATGCAAACAGCATCAATCTCCGATGGTCAAATTACCGTGCTGTAACCCCTTTCAACCACAATTTATGACCAAAGACAAATTATATACTTGCTTGTCATGTGACGGATATTCGATTAATTGTATTTGTGGAACTATTAACACCTTACCTTCTAAACCAATGAGAAAAAATTGCGGCAATGGTTAGTGCCCTTATCATGTAATTCATTGCTATTGCAACAAAAAAACCGTGCTATTGATGAATGATGAGAACTCGTTCACCTGCACTTGTGGTTTTGATTTTGAAATTGATGTCAATATTGGAGTTAAAATCGCGTAATTTAATATTATTGTACACAGTAGTTTCGTGTAGTAACCTCTTATTTTTGACTTTGTTTTATACTGTTTTGTTTTATTTACATCCACAACTATCTTATGTCTTTGTCAATTTTAACTTATAATGTCAGCAGCATCAGCAAAACGTCTGAAAGGAAATCTATATTTAATCATATTAAGCAACATCAAATAGATATAGTTTTTCTACAGGAATCTCACTCTTCTAGCGATAACAAAACTCTTTGGTCTATGGAGTGGGGGGGTAAAATTATATGGTTGCACGATACTTCTAGAGGTAAAGGTCTAACTATATTATTACGTCGGGCTCTCAGGTATAGAATAATTAAAATATTCAACGACCCGGACTGCAGATATCAATTCGTAGAGCTTAAAATCTTTGGACATTGTATGACTCTTTGCAATGTATATGGGCCTAACACAGACAATCCTAACTTTTTCTCCACGCTTTTTAAACAATTGAATGATTTTACCTGCAGTGAAATTGTGATGGGTGGGAATTTTAATATAATCTTAAACCACACACTTGACAAAGAAAACGGACCTAATCATTCCAATAAACTAGCAAGAGACGATTTATTATCACACATGCGTTTATTAAACTTAAAAGACGTATTTCGAGAAATTAATCCTACTGAAAAGCAATTTACACGTTTCAACTGCAATCCCTTCAAACGACTAGACTCGACTTTTTTCTGATATCAGATGAAGTTTTAGAGCCCGTTAAAAGCTGCGATATTAAAAATATTAAAAAAATAAACACAAACTGTTCTCTTACTGATGACCTCTGCTTTTTATGAATCTAATTTACAGCAACAAAGACATTGTGTAATCGCAAAAACATATGAAAGTAAATCTTTTTTTTTTATCAACTGTCAATTTCTATCATGTGTCGTTTCGGTCAAGTGTTGTTTCAATCAAGTGTCGCTTCTTTCAAGTACCGTTGTGATCAAGTGTCGTTTCGATCATGTGTGTTCAATCAAGTGTCATTCAATCAATTGTCATAACACCATATTTTTTATGATTAACCTTGATAAATATTATTTTTTTATTTGGTTTGTCTTTGTTTATATTGCAAATTCATTTTTTATATGTATGTATAGCATCTGATTCAAATAGTTAAAGGTGCTAGCTTACATGTGGTAACGTAAAAGGTCTTTTGCTAGCATCTTCTTCTGGCAGCAATTGTATTGTACTATATTCGTGATTTTTCATTCTTTTGTATGTGTCTTTTTATTTTTGTTTTTGTTGTCAATGAAGAAAAAAATATAAAAAATGTATAACTTATATATGTATTTGTGATTATAATTCTATTACATTAACAATGGAGTTACGGTTAGTATTGCTGATGGCTATACAAAGATTTTAATTTTTTACTATAATACCTATACAGTCATATTTATCAGAGGTATTATTTTTATTTTTATTTATTTATTTTTTATTTTATCTCAATATTTATCCTCCTGACTCGTAGGAAAGCGACGGAGGCGCTAATACATAGGGTAGGCAATTACCCCGACCTGCTTCCGGAGATGCCAAGATATTGCTGTCCACTTGTAATTTAATAGAGATATGACTGTAATTTAGAACTGCTTGCCAGGACCACCAAGCAGGGGATGTGCCGTAAAGTGTCTTTCCCAAGGACACAACAGAATGGCGCGAGTGGGTTTCGAACCAAGACCATGTTGATCATAAGCTCGGCGCTTTAACCAGTCGACCACGCTGTCAACCACTCGACTACGCTGCCATATTACACATGCTATTTAGTTTGCACATTCCACAATATCTGATACTTACATTAATCCCCATTAAATGTTTTTTTTTAGATATTATAAATTATTTTAAACTATTTAGAATCTAAAATGCCAAGAAAACATTGCCAAGATTCTCAATGTTAAAATTGAGGTATGCAGGAAAACCTTTCACATTTTAATTGAATTTTTGGAAATATTTGCCCTAAAAATTGCTTTAGTGAATCATTTGTATTGAGTGTTAAGCATAATAAACGGTCTATACCCATTGTTTTTATTGCATATTTTTAAGGCTTATGAATCAAATTTTTTTTTCAAAAAAATTTTTTGGGGGTTTTCAGAATTCTTGGGGGGGTGGCGGAGAAAAATGTTTTTTAAAAATAAATAACTTTTTTATATTAATATTTATAAAATGTTTGATATTATATTTGAATTCCTTGTTCTTTTCTGATTTTAACCATATATAACATGTTATAATTTAAACATATCTTGAAGAAGATATAAGGGTTTTTTGAAAAGGATTTTTTTGCTCCCCCAAAACTTTGCCCCTCTATAACTCAAAAAGTATTAGTTGTAGAAACGTAATATTTGCACCAGTGGGTTTTGGGTATAAGATAACCACATACACCAATTTTTATCAAAATCGGAGATGTAGTGGTTAAAAAAAAATTTTTTTTGTGGCGATTTGTCATGGAATGACCCTTATGTCTTTGTCAATTTCAACTTATAATGTCAACGGCATCAGCAAAACGTCTGAAAGGAAATCTATATTTAATCATATTAAGCAACATCAAATAGATATAGTTTTTCTACAGGAATCTCACTCTTCTAGCGATAACAAAACTCTTTGGTCTATGGAGTGGGGGGGGTAAAATTATATGGTTGCACGATACTTCTAGAGGTAAAGGTCTAACTATATTATTACGTCGGGCTCTCAGGTATAGAATAATTAAAATATTCAACGACACGGACTGCAGATATCAATTCGTAGAGCTTAAAATCTTTGGACATTGTATGACTCTTTGCAATGTATATGGGCCTAACACAGACAATCCTAACTTTTTCTCCACGCTTTTTAAACAATTGAATGATTTTACCTGCAGTGAAATTGTGATGGGTGGGAATTTTAATATAATCTTAAACCACACACTTGACAAAGAAAACGGACCTAATCATTCCAATAAACTAGCAAGAGACGATTTATTATCACACATGCGTTTATTAAACTTAAAAGACGTATTTCGAGAAATTAATCCTACTGAAAAGCAATTTACACGTTTCAACTGCAATCCCTTCAAACGACTAGACTCGACTTTTTTCTGATATCAGATGAAGTTTTAGAGCCCGTTAAAAGCTGCGATATTAAAAATGGCGTTATGTCTGATCATAAAATGGTTATAATTAATTTAAATCTTCATGATAATAAAAGAGGTGCTGGTTACTGGAAAATGAATGCAAGTATTTTAAATGATGAAGATTTTGTTAAAAAAACTAGACAAGTTATCCATGATTATCAGTTAACAAACCCCATTGGCCATGTTAGTCCACATGTGATATGGGAAGCATTTAAATGTGTAATTAGAGGACATGTAATAAGTTATTGTCATGCTAAAAGTAATACTTACCGTAACAACCAAAACCGCCTAGAAGCATTAATTGCTCAGAAAGAAAAATCTCTTATAAATCATTATTCAGACATAACAGCTTCACAATTGACTGATTTGAAAAAAGAATATGATATAATTGCGCAAAAAAAACAGAGGGGGCAATAATTAGAAGTCGGGCAAGATGGACAGAATTTGGTGAAAAAAACACTAAATATTTCTTAAACTTAGAAAAAAGGCAACAACAAAGAAATGTCATTAAGGAACTGCAAACTACCAAAAACACTTTAAAAAATCCAAAACTAATTCTGAAGGAATTGACAAGTTTTTACAAACAATTGTACTCAGACGCAAATGATGTACCAAGGAACGATATGATAAACTACATTGACAGCATGAATCTTCCAAATATAAGGCAGAGACTTCAATATTTGCAATAAGGGCTGTGAGACTAGCATGAGTTAAACAATCAGGCGTTTTATGAATAGCACACAGCGAAGTGGTAAATATACTAGCATTTGTAGTTTTGGCGGATTTTGATTTACATACGTTTGAAAAGTGTCCCTTTTTTTGGCACTTATAGCATATAGCATTCCTAGCAGGAAAAATACCTCTAATGTGGTAAAAGCGGCCGCAAAAAAAACATAGTTTACTCACGCTAGATGAGGCCTTTGATGCGACGTGAAAAGTAGAGGGTAGTTGGGCAGCAATAATTTCACAACCAGGGTCTTTAGTTTCTAATTTTTTTGTAGAGATGACAATACGAAAATAGACGAAACGAAAAACAATTGAGTTTGTGACACAACAGTGCATCGAAGACTTAGTTTGCCGCCCAGATCGAGGGTGTGAAGAAGCAATACGTTGCTTGGCTGCATTTAACAGGAAATACAGTACAGTATACCGTATTAAAACCATCATGGCCCATCTAGTCGCGCTCATATTATGCAAAATTGCTCTGAAAATGGATTTATTAAACAGAGTTTTGAGCTTATAAGGCGGAGTATTTTACTACAGGAACAAATGAAGTAAATCGGGACCGGGCTGAATTGGGCTATATAAGCGGCTGGGCTTATTAACGGTGGGCTTATAAACCGGCGCATACTGTATTACAAACATTATTTATAGAACGATGAGAGGTTTCTGCAATTTGAGAAAATGCAATTTTTACTAAATCTAATAATACGGACCAGGAACCGGAATGTCAGGATTGTTATAAATGAGTTATTTCCAAAATTTTTAAGATAATAAAATGATCTGAACTCATATCATACTGTGAGCATACATCAATAATTGACTAAAGCTCCTGTTAGAAAAGCTAAATTTTTCTCATTACGTAATCGGCTTCAAAAATTACAAAACATTATTTACAGAACGATGAGCGGTTTCTGCAATTTGAGAAAAGGCGATTTTTACTAAATCTAATAATACGGACCAGGAACCGGAATGTCAGGATCAAATACGTCAGGAAACGGAAAGTCAAGAAAGTTTTGTATCATCTTGACAAACATTACAAGCTTGATAAACATACGCGTTAATGTAAAACCGCGCTTTTTACAGCATTAAAAACATTGGAGTCCATATGAATATATTTACACTGCTAAATTAATTGCTAATTATTTCAAAAATCCAAATTTCGAATGAACAATCGTGTTTAACAAAAACTAAATATTTGCACGCCAAACATAGTAGACTTCCAAAACATAGTAAAAACCAAAACATTACGAGCAAAATGACAAATTTCGGTTGGCGCAGTGAAGTGCTTTTGATTTTTTTAGCGGCTACAGCAGTGGTTGTCAACCTGGGGTACGCGAGAAAATTTCAAGGGGTACTTGGATGGCAGTCGAGTTTATATGTATGGCTGTTTTTTACTGTAATATTCTGTACTAAAATGCATCCCGATTGTAAACTCGGCGTAAATTTTGCCTAATCTTGTCTTGCTGTGATGCAACAATGTGAAACCCCAGCTTTGCCAGATAAGCTATGCGAGTATACTTTAAAGGCCTGAGGAGACGATACTTCCAGTTAGAAAAAACACGTTATTACATATCTAATATGACAAAATTTCCATTTTCAAGCCAATAGGACAACTCTGTTTTTTTAAGTTTAGAAAAACACTTTTTTTTGCGACTCTAATGAAAAAAAATTTTTTTATTTACAACGTGACTTAAGGCTTTAAATTTAGGGCTAATTACTTCATTACAAAATTGATTCAGGGCTTAAAGAGTTAAGTAACACAAAACAAATCTAAACCTCGTTAGTTAGGTGTCAAAGTAGACATGCAAAATTTTTTTGAAGAAAAAAACGGATGAAGTTAACTTAATTGATTAATTTTTTAAGGCAATTACTGACTTACTGACATACTATACAGAACAAAAAACGCAAAGAAAAGAAAGGATGGAATAAATTGATTTTTAATTTTTTTATTTTAAAACGAAAGCCTTATCAGTTGGTAGTTTATTACTTTATTTGAGGTAGAATTCTTTTTGTAATGTTTATTTTTGCCTTAGGTTTTTAAATGCATTTACTTTTTAAAAAATCTAACTCATTGAAACATATTGATGAGTTTTTTCTAATTATTATTCCAAAATTGTTATCTAAAGTTTAGTTATATCTTCACTAGCGAAGAAAAAAAGTATTATAAAAACTACATCCAGTATGGATTCACTGCCATTAACAAAAATGGGCGACAATTTCCACAGTGTGTTTTATACTGTAAGGTTTTATCCGTTGGGTGCATAAAGTTTTTATATGCTTTTGTTTTTAACCTTTCTCAAACGCCATCTAAACGGATGTCATCCAAATCATAAAAGTAAGGGTACAGCTTTTTTCATGCAAAAAGAAGATGAATTAGAGCGAGCACGCCTTGATCATTTAGGGTATATCAGTCAACAAAATGAATCTGGGTTGCATGCGTCTTACATGGTATCATTGAGAATTACACAAGAAACAAAACTCACAACGTTGCAGAGAAATAAATCATATTTTGCTGTAAAGATATAATTCGATGTGTTAGTGGATGTGATGCTGAGAAGGTTGCATTAATATCCCACTCAAACGATACAGTTCATCGACGAATACTAGATATGTATGATGATGTCAAACAACAAGTGATTGCGGAATTAAAGAAGGCACCTTTTGGAAAATTTGCTGTCCAACTCATGAGTCGACTGATATGACTGCTTGTGCTCAACTCCTTGTGTTTGTACGACACGTCAATAGCGAAGATTTCAAGGAAGATTTCTTGTTCTGTCATACCTTAGATTCCACAACAAGAGGCAAAGACATTTTTATTAAGGTCTCAAATTTTTTTAAGAAGAAGGATTGTTCTGGAATAATGTATGTGCATGCACAACTGACGGAGCACCATCAATGCTTGGCCGTCAAACAGGGTTTCGAGGAAAAGTAGCAGAGATGAATTCTAAAAAAAGGCATCTTCATTGCATGCTTCATCGTTATGCTCTGGCATGTAAAACTCTACCACCTGGGTTGAGATTAGTACTTGATGATGTTGTGCGTATCATAAACACCATCAAATCAAGTTTTCCACTGTGCCAAGAATTAGTAAGTGATCATGAAACGTTACTGTTTCACACTGAAGTTCGCTGGTTGTCTCGGGAAAATGTGATAAGAAGAGTAGAATCACTAAAGGAGGAGCTTTCTGAATTTTTCAAACGTGTTAACAAGACAAAGTCACCTGAGTTCGTTCAGAAACTATCAAATAGCCAGTGGCTTCAAAAGCTGGCCTACCTTTCTGATGTATTCTCTAGGCTTAATTTATTGAACTTGTCTCTCCAAAGCCGTTTTCATGCAGTGATTGATTTCATGGACAAACTAAAGACATTTAACATAAAGCTCAATTTTTGGGAAAAACAGATCAAAGATGGAAATCTGAGCATATTTGAAAACCTTGATGAGGCACTTAATAAAACTAAAACTGAAATCACTGGAAATCTAGAGGTGGCGCAGTTTGTGCAAGCCTACCAAGCTTCTCTGCGAAAGGAGTTGCAGTCTTACTTCCCTGAATTGCGTGAAATAGAATCAAAACTGATTCGAAACCCACTCGTTATGAATGTGCAATCTCTTCCAGATAGCATTTAAGAAGGATTCTTAGATTTGGTGAATGACTCTTTTGTAAAAGCTACATTTGAAACGCTCACCCTTACCAAGTTTTGGACAAAGATGAGTGGGCTTACTTTATTGTATCTAATATTATTCTGAACTGTATCTAATTCTGAACTTTGCTTATGTTCCCCAGTACATACCTGTGCTAACAAGAATTTTCGACACTGTTAAACATGAAAAATAAACGTCGATCACGGCTTAATGTGGAGTATGACTTACGCGTGTGCCTGTCTAATACCGCTCCTCAAATTGAGAAACTTATTTGCAACATAGACATAGGCGCAGCCTTCACACTAATAATTAATTAGTAGCCGATAAAATGTTTGAAATAAATACTTTTGTTTATATTCTTTGTAGTACTATATTAAAAATGCTAATTAAACTGGTAGTGAAAATATACTGACTTAATTTGGTTTCAGCTTATCGGGGGTACACGTTGATTGTTTTTACGACTCAGGGGTACTCTACGGCAAAAAGGTTGAGAACCACTAGGCTAAAGGCTCGTTTTCAATACGAGCGTGAAATAAAGTACCATATTCCTTGTTTATTTTATTGATTTTTTTATTTCGATTAGCGCTCGCTTAGATTTTAAGCGCGGAAAGATTAATAAAAGAAAGAAAGAATGTTCCATTCCACGCTCGCAGTAGAAACGAGCCTTAATACAGGGTGATCAAAAAGTCCCTGTGCACCTGATTTTTAATAAATATAGGTTGTAAAAAATGTTACTAAATAGCGTTTTATTCCATATTAATCAAAAACCTTTATTCAATTACTTTTATTTCATTCAATATTAATCAAAAACAGCATATTGTAGCAGATATACGTGTTACTTGGTGAACTTTACAGTAGATGCTGGAAATGACCACCACCCGCTTCAATATATCTTGTGGCGCGTGTCATCATGTTTCTAAAGACGTCTTTCAAGACAGTGTCGTCAACTTTTGGATATAATCGGTTATGGTTTCTTTCAATTCATTTATTGTACGGGGATTGCTGCAATAAATTTTGTTTTTCATAACGCCCCATAAGTAAAAGTCTGGAGGCGTAAGATCAGGAGATCTTGGTGGCCAGAGGTTTTTGGAGATAATGCGGCTACCAAAAATTGTTTGTAAAAATGTCAGAGAAGCATTTGATGTGTGGGCAGTAGCCCCATCTTGCTGAAAGTAACCAATTTCTTTTGTCAGTGTCAGAAAGTTTTGTTAAAAATGGTTTCAAAACGTCATTAATGTAGCGATCAGAATTAATTGTATCACAATTTAGGTGCACAGGGACTTTTTGATCACCCTGTATTTGTCTGAATTTTCCACTCGCTTGGCTTACGTCACTGTCTGAGGCGCGACCGAGCACATACATTCCTGCCGTCGTACACTCTCGTACGATGAAAATATCAAGTTACGGGGAAACTAAAATAAGGAATAACTGAAAATTTTTAGGTAATTTCAAGATCCTTTTTTTTGAGATTTAAATTTGATCTTAAGCTACAGATAGCGACTAAAAAGTTTGAACTACTTAACCGCACAACGGCACAAAAGGAAAAATAAGGGTTTTTTTCGAAAAACTAGGGTTAATATTTTTATCGATTACTAACTCATTTTTTATCAAATTTAAACAAATCTTACATCATTTTAATCCAGAAAAATTATCCTGTCAAACATATACAAGTTGACTACCTTCTCAAAAGAATCAAAGCGTGATGATGTATTGAATTAGGATCAAACCACCAATATTTTGGTGGTCGCCAATTAGTAAAATGCGTTTTAATGCTATGTAATCCTTTACTGCCTTTGATCCGCAGACCATAACGGTCATTTTTCGATCTTCTTTATAAACTTATTTACCGCTGCGATGACGTCAGCTTATTTTATTGTGTTTTTTGTTAACGCTCGTTAACGCTCTTAAGGCTTGCTTTTTACGCTTGATAACCCTGTGACTATATTTTTTCTTAATGCTTTTCAACGCTCGTTAATGATCTCGACGCTTGCTTTTTTACGCTTGATAACGCTGTGACTATAATTTTTGTTCACGCTTGTTAACGCTAGGGGATCGCTTATTAACGTTTGCTAACGCCGTTACGTTCTTTTGTTAACGCTTGCTAATACGTATTGTATTTTTTAAATTTTTTTGGAGAAAATTTTTGCACTTGTTTATGCTGCAGGGAAAACTCTGCACTTGATCGAAATGAATTTATTGTTATGACGCAAAATTAATTAATGGCTCATTTTTTTAAAAAATTATAAAAAAATTATTTGCTCAAGAAGAACAAATAGGAGATCTTTCCTAAATAAAGTAATTCATTCAAAACAAGACAAAAATTTTTTTTATTTAGCATAACCGTAACACGACATATGAACAATTAACAAACTTACTAATTAGTGCAAAAACCTAATTGATTGAAAATTGTGCATGCAAGTTACACCATGGAGGCATCGAAAGAACTATACGGTTATCAAAGCCGAAGTGCCTACATTTTTTCATAAAGCAGCATGAAGTTAATTTGAAAGGGCATGAAACACTAGACATGAAATACTGGTGGTGATTATAAGAGAAAAAAATATACTTCTTGACAGCAGAGAGGAGAGCAGTATGCCAGAAATTGTTGAGAAAAATATTGTAAAGCATTTGTCAAACCTTCAAAACGAATTCGACAGATACTTTCCTGAGACTAGTGATGAAGAATTGAATTTTGTGAGAAATCCGTTTACATGTCCTATTGAAAAGCTTTCAGATGAATGTCAGGACGAACTTTTAGAGCTGATAAACGATTCTGGAGCTAGAGAAAAGTACCAAGAAAAACCCCTTTCACACTTCTGGGTTGGATTGAAAGACTTATACCCTCAAACAACAGAAACAGCTCTTCGTATTCTTATCCCTTTTGTATCAACTTACCTATCTGAGTCAGGATTTTCGTCTGTACTTCAAATTTACACTATCTTTTTGTCAAATTCCACTATCTATCTTTTTGTCAAATTCCAAAAATTAATCTAATAAAATTGTTTGCTGTTGACTGAAGCTTTTTAACTATAATTTTATTTCCATTACACCATGTTAAGATACAATATTAAAGGTGACTTTTTATTATTTAATTGAAGAATAAAATTTTTGTTGAAGAAAAATTCGTTTGTGAAACGCTGGGCAATTTTTGGTGTTCACAAAGGGTTACTTATCCAGATTTGGCTAGAGCAGAGGTGGGCAATTACTTTCCTGAGTGGCCCAGTTACAAATAATAAACTTGGTTACTGGGCCGGAGGCTCAAAATTCAATATGAAACCATAAATGTTTAAACAATTTATTTACAAGTAATTAGCGTAATAGCTAATGTACAACAAACAACTAGTGTAACAAGTGGCACTATGATTAATGGTACTGATGTAGCCTACTGCATGCGTCCACAAGTTTGTTTAAATCAGGCTCGAAGCTGCTTGTGCTGATTCTTAAGATAGCTTGTAGGTTTGAATCCGTTAGAAGAGATCTGTTTTTGCTTTTGTTAATCTTCATACTTGAGAAAGTTTGCTTGCATATGTTTGTTGATGCAAACAACAAAAACATTTTTCTTGCAAATTCTTTGATATTTTTGAATTTCTCTGGCTGAAGCGATTTATAGAATTCAATCAATGGTTTCTTTTCAAAACTAGTCTTCAAAGCATTGTCAACTTGGAGATCTATTAGTTCCATCTGTAAATCATCAGCGACAGTTTCAACATCATATGAGAATGGAGACTTCAGTAAATGAAATTCATGCTCCATGGCATTTAAATCACCAAATCTTTTGGCAAATTCTTCTCTCAGGCCTGTAATGTGTCCACTGTACCTTTTTGCAGATGTAACGTTAACAGACTGACTTTTTAGGAGAGGGAAGTGCGCAAAGTTTTTATTAGATATTTGTTTTGCAAAAAGTGTAAACTTTGTTTAAAATGATTTAACCTTCAAATATAAAATCATGAGCAAATACTCCTTTTCCTTGGAGTTCTTTATTGAATTTATTCATTTTTTGCAAAATATCTGTAGCAAATGCAAAATCAGACATCCATTGTGTATTCTGTGTTTTGGTAGAGAAGTAACAGACGATATTTTTCATTTCAAAAAACATGACAACCTCTTCTTTGAGTTCCCAAACTCTTTTGAACACGTTTCCTAAACTAAGCCATTTTACATTGGTGTGGTACAGTACATAAATCGGAATGTATGTCTTGTAAGAAATCCCAAAACTGTCTGTCATTTAATCCTTTTCATTTAATTACATTCACTGCTTGTACTAATGGATCCACAACATGTTTGAAATCTAACCTAGACTTGCAGAGACTTCTCTGATGAATTATACAGTGAAATGAAAGAACTTTATGAAGTGGGTAATCAACTTGAATCTTTTCATTTATTTTTTTGATAAGTTCAGAATGTTTCCCTGTTAATGAAGGTGCACCATCTCTTGTTATGCTTACAAGCTTATCAAGACATAACTGTGACTTTTCTAAAGAATGCATAACACCGTCGAATATATCTTTCCCTGCGGTAGTGCCTTTAAGACTCTCCATGGATAACAATTCTTCTGTGATGTAAAAATGTTCGTCAACTTCCCTGATAAAAATTAGCAACTGTGCTGTGTCCAATACATCTGTGCTCTCGTCTAAAGCAATTGAGAAACATTTAAACGTATTTGCAGTATTCAATAGATTTTCTTTTAAGTTGGCAGCAATGGCTTCTATTCTACGAACTGTAGTTTTCCTTGACATTGGAATTGCTTCAATTTTTGACTTTATGTCTGGACACACGATGTTGATAGCTCAATTATGCAGTCTTTCACAAATTTTGCATCCGAAAAGGGTGGTTGCCTTTTGCAATCTTGTGTAACAAAACGAAACTTGCCTTTGTAGCAGCCTCTTGGGTAGATAAAAACTTGATAAGGGTACGCTGTTGTTGTTTCAACTTTTTAACCATATCTGCTGCCTTGATTTTCAGCTCTTGTGTCGAAAATTGTTGGCTAAAGTCCTTATGTTTTGCTACAAAATGTCTCTTAATATTATATTCTTTGAACACCGCACATGTTTTATTACAAATCAAGCAGGCAGCTTTTGATTGACCAGTGTCTATAAAAAAATACTTCTCTGTCCATTCCTTGTTAAAAACACATTCCAAATCCACTTTGCGTTTCTTCTTATTCATACTGATGGATTTATTGCAGGGGTTGGCAAATTACAGCAGCTGCACAGTCAGTTGTTATTCTCATAAATTTGTTAACACTTTGTCATACCCAAGACAACTGTATGACCTTTCTTTCTCGGGATTTATCTTTTTTACTTTTACCAAATACCTTTTCTAATTATTTAAAGAAACTGTATTGCAGCTTTATTACCTATTTATTTGTACTAAATTTTATAATATATTTTTCTATATATTTACTAAAAAGGGAAAATAGAAGTTATTTAACTATACAATTTTATTTAGATAACAAGGAACGAAACTAAGATATATACAGATGTTGGTTTTAGAAGTATAATTGATAATTAGTCTATTTAAACTTATTAGCAAACTATAAAAGTAAAAAATTTAATAAATCCCCAATTTATACCAATGTCTTACAACTTTAACAATTAAGCATATTCCAACCACCAATCATTCCACAGATCTGACACACTTTCACTGTCAAATCACTCAGATCTTAGTAATTGTGGATTTCCCATGGAGGCCAAGCCACTCAGATTTAAGTAGATAAGTATGCGGTGTAGATAGACGGTGTAGAAAACAATTCTCAAAAAAACGAAAATAAGTAACAGGCGCAGAGGAATAAAACCAATACGACAAAAGAATAATTCCACTGACGTTTCGAGCAATAGCCCTTCATCAGAGAAAGTTGATAGAAAAAGAAGCCCAACAGCTAGGCAAACGTTAATATAATAAGCAGCACAATGTAACAATCGGGGTGTACTATGACGTTATTAGATAAATGCAAATCGCTCATTAATGCCCCAAGGTTGAACGGTATCAAGAAAGAAAATGATGCTCCTTTCCTGTCGTGTACAAGTCAAATTACTTTGGCCTGGATTATTGAAATGGTAGGCGACGGGTTTGTCAGAGTCATTGCGTCTCACAGAACGCAAATCTATCAGTCAATCGGCGGCCTGCCCGTTTCACTGATGTAAACCATTAGGCATTTGCTGCAAAAGATGCAGTAAATAACATTGGAAGACTGGCAAATGACGTGAATACAGACGGAAAAATTGAATTTAGGTCTTGAAATTGACGTACCTGGTAAAAGGAAAGAACATGTGTTGCAGCGTGCACGGCCGCACGAAAAAGTACCCTTGAAGGTAGCTCTCCAAAAAACGTAATTTGCAGGTCTATACGTTGATATATCAGGCACCAGTCTTGGCAGAGACACTAGAGTTTCAGAATGACATAAATGATTCTAATGGGTGAGTTTGAGGTATATGTGGCTTGTTTTGCACATTATACTCGGGTGCGGATAATACGTAGAAAATGACGGTATTTATTTTAGCGGACAATTCGTATATTTTCATCGATATTTTCAACGGAAATTTATATCCATACAAACTATAGTCCTGGTTTTGGCAGGCACAAGTGGGCCGGATGAAACACTGCGGTGAGCCGGATCCGGCCCGCGGGCCGTAAATTACCCACCCCAGGGCTAGAGCGTTATTGTTGAAATTATTTTTTTTTGGCGACCACCTATTTATGTGAGGCCGGATTTTCAACTTTGGTTGATATTAAAACAAAAAAAAGAAATAGACTTGATGTTCAACTTGACATACGACTCGCATTGTCAAAAACCATATCAAGAAGTTTTTGTACTTTCAAGTAATATGCAACAACAATTTCATATTTATAAGGTTATAAATACCGTAATTTGATTTTATTATCATTTATGTTTTTGAATGTAATTTTGCCTTGCCATTGTCGTTTTGTTAACAGCAAAAGAAATGATCGAAATAATTATCATTTTATTTACAAGAATTATCAAAATGTTTGCATTGGTATTGTGTTGCAATTATTGCGAATCTAGGGGAGGTGAAAACACTTTCAAATTGAACAGGTGAGGTAGTATGTTGAAAAAGTTGGAATCCACTGTTATAAGCAAATTTTCTGGAATAACGTAAATTTCCCGAAAAGCGATTAAATTAAGGTGTAGCGTCGCCAAGACGCGAACCAAGTCTGTAATCGTGCGCTAATTAAAGTTTACACATGGCGCCTGGTGATTCGTGCGCGCCGCTGTTGCCTGCCCTTTGGCGATCACTTTATGTGTAATAGTTAGCACATGAGGCAGGTCTTTTTCTTTTTGGTTTTTGCCTTTTGAGACGAATGTTGGTGGGAGAGCCTGCTGGCTGCTTTCTCTTATATCCCTTTGGAATCGAATGGCCTATTGGCAGAGGTTCGGAACGGAACAGAACTTGTATAAGTAATTTAGTATATTTAATTTAACAACGTAAATATTGGAATAAACTAGTATTCTTCGTTCAAGTTTGAATCATTTTCCGTACCGGAACTAACATAGGGTCACACTTTACAACAGCCAATTAGAGACGCGCCAGCGGCGATTACGTAACGTCGAATTAACTAAAATATTCCAAAGCGCTTGTTAAGCGTTCGAGATAAAAGAGACAAAAGAGAGAGAGAAAAAGTTGCAAATGTGCTTAGAATTAAAACGCAAACGAGTAACTACACTTCTAAACAACTTGCAAATAATTTAAATTAAGGAGTTTACCGACTATGTAATAATTACTAGATATGAAAAAAGTTACGACATACTAAAATTTAAAACTACTGAAAAAGAAAATTAACTATAGGTTTATGCGTTTAAGATTATAATGCAAATGAAGTGTGGCAATATTGAAAATTGAAGAACCAAATAATGAAAGCATTTTAAGCGGCGGTATAATGATATTTAGCTGTGAAGCGATGGGGAGCATTTTGTTTAAAATTGCCATAAATGAAGAATACTAGCCTCTATTTACTTAAAACTTAGTATTTATAGCAATGTGAAGTAGGACTACGATATGCCAGAAGGATTTTTGATTATAAATTGCAATACACTTAATCAGAAAAGAACAAAAAATGTGCACTAAAGTTGACCGAGTTTTTATTAATTACACAAGCTTTGAAGAATTACTTTTTACTTTTCAAGATCATTCCGTTGTATCTGATGAAATGAGCAAGTAGTTTATTAAAACTAATGTGGTTAATAAAAACTCATCAACTTTAATGCACATTTTATTGTTCTTTCTGATTGATTTCAATATTGCCTGCCTGTCTGACACGGCTTGTCCACTTTTTATTTCTTTGATATAAAATTAATGTGATATTAGTGAAAATGCGAATATTTATGTTT
Organism: Diplosoma virens; assembly: GCA_963680785.1. Taxonomy (NCBI): domain Eukaryota; kingdom Metazoa; phylum Chordata; class Ascidiacea; order Aplousobranchia; family Didemnidae; genus Diplosoma; species Diplosoma virens. Next base: position 28,412,884 of record OY796894.1, read on the forward strand.
ATTTGGATAAGTGAGGGGCATTTTAGAGAGTTAAAATTAATCTTGCCACTATATCACGTTATTAATCTACGCAATGAAATGCACGTTGAGAGCAAAAAGGTTTAAATGACTCTTCCTTGATTAGCAATTTTGAGTCATTTCAATACTAATTACTAATCTTTAGTGACGTCACTAATTTCTCACAATAGGGAACATCTTTTTAATGCTAACTACAAACAAAAAATTTTTATTAATTTTACTTAAAAAACGCAAACCCATAAGTATTTTACACATATAACAAATCAACAAAAAATTAAAAAATCCTGCATAATACCGGTATTTTATTTGGTAATTCCAGATTGTTTTTAGATACAACCATATTGCTAATAAAGTTGAGCAAAATCTTGGAAAATATAGAGAGCACCGCTTAATACGAGGGTAAATCAAAAATTATCCAGAATTGCTCTATAGCGCACTCTTGCTTTAGCTTTTTCAAAATTTTTTTTGCACGTGTTGTCTACTGTGTCACGTGATCACGATCTGCTAATCTAATTGTTCGTTCAGTTTTAACACGTGTTATTTTCTGTTGATAAAAATGGACGCTCCACTGGCACAATGCACCAGAGAAGAACAACGTGCTGTGGTCCGATTTTTGTGGTCAGAAGGTTCATCGGGGACAAAAATTCATCAAAGACTCTTAGCACAATATGGAGACAATGCACTATCGAAAACAACGGTATATGAGTGGATTGAGAAGTTTAAAACAGGCTGGACCAGTGTAAAACATGCAGAAGGAGCAGAACGTCCATCAACCTCCACCAGTGAAGAGAAGATTGAGCAAGCTCAACAAATGATTTTGGCTAACCGGCGCATTACCATTGATGAGGTAGCACAATCTTTGCAGATCAGTTTTGGCTCTGCTCAAGAAATCATTCATGAAATCCTTGGGTACAATAAAGTTTCTGCAAGGTGGGTGCCAAGACAGCTTACAGAAGAGCACAAGCGTAGACGTATGGAGATCTGCCAAACGTTACTGAACCGCTACAACAATGAAGGTGAAGCATTTTTGACTCGAATAGTCACTGGAGATGAATCATGGGTACATCACTACAGTCCTGAAACCAAGAGGCAAAGCTTGGAGTGGAAACATCCGTCCTCCCCAGTAAAGAAAAAATTCAAGAGTCAACTTTCTGCAGGAAAGGTTATGCTAACCATTTTTTGGGATTCAAAAGGGCCTATTTTGGAGGATTTTCTGGAAAAAGGGAGTACAATCAACAGTGCAAGTTATTGTGATTTGCTAGCCAACCGCCTGAAGCCTGCAATTCGCACCAAACGCCGAGGATTACTGTCAAAGAAGGTTTTGCTGCAGCATGACAATGCACGCCCACATGTTGCCAAAGCAACCATTGAAACCATTAACAAACTAGGTTTTGAAGTGCTGGAGCATCCTGCATACAGTCCAGATCTTGCTCCTTCCGACTATCATCTTTTTGCCCCACTCAAAGATGCATTACGGGGTCGTAAATTTTCTTCTGATGAATCAGTGCAAAAAGCGGTGCATCAATGGTTGTGTGACCAGCCAAAAACTTTCTTCTCAGATGGCATTTATAAGCTTGTAGACCGCTGGAACAAGTGCATCGAAATGGGTGGAGATTATGTAGAAAAATGATAAATCGTTTTCGTGTTTTGTGTTTTTAAAATAATCCATAAAAATAAAAGTCCGGATAATTTTTGATTTACCCTCGTATTTAAGTTTTAAATTAAACACGTAAAAAATATATGCTGGTGATAAAGCAATTCCAGCAGCATTGATAGAAACACAGATTCACATTTATATCACGTTCTTGATATTTAAGTAGGTTGACTTGTTTCACGCCTTTTTGCAAAAAAAAAGCTTGAATTTAGAACAGTGTAAATCGTGGTAAATCTGCGGCTTGTTCCGTTTTCTATTTGCACACCAAATAACTTTACTGCCGTCGTGTTGATGTGAGAGCTGCCGTGACCTACAGAGAAAGTTTTCTGAGTAGCGAAAACGCGTTTCCATATTTTTTTTGTAAAAAGTCGTGATATTAATACTTAAGTTTTACCAAATTTTAAATTAGTAAATATTTTTATCGTATAGACCAAAGATTTTTAAACTAAAAGTTGCACACCCCTGGGTGAAAGTGTTAAGGGTGGCAGACCCAGAAGTTTTAGAATACTAGCGATAAATTTCAGAAATAAAATATTAAAACTGCTTATAGCTGCTTGAAAAATTCCAGAAAAAGCAACTGAGTTTTGAATGTAAAATTTGATGAGACAAAAGTCAAACAAATTTTGAATTCATTTTGAACAATAAAACTCAGTAAAAAGACTCTTGAACAACCCAACGGAAACTGCTGTATAAAATTGTGTAGGTTTCATAACGTCATAAAGTTCTAAAAAATTTTGACTTTATTTTCTTTAGAGGGCCAAAGTTATAACGTTATAGCATGCAGCAATCAAAAGACTTGCACAGTTCTTACACCTTATTTGTTATATATTTGCGTGTAAGCTGTCAGTCCAAAAGAGATCCAATACATGCATAGACACACCAATATAAAGACGTTTTAAGATTTTCTTTGTCACTGGCCTGAAATAACCGGAAAACTTGATATCAAAAGTAAAATTTCAAAAATTTTTGATTTTATTTTTGAGGCTGGAAAAAATCACATTCACTTAACTTTGTATATTTCAACAAAGTTAAGTGGTTTTTACAAACCACACATACGTACATAACTTGCCGGTAAACAGATTTTACAGTGCTTAACTTTTTAAATACATAGGCCTACCAGACATACCTCCACTTTAAAATTTTCAGGTATTCCTCCAAAAAGCATGCCAGTTGACGCCCATGAGATATCATTTGACTACAAACATAACCTTACGAATTGGGGGCAATAGGGGTATTGTCACCATCTCAACCTGTTTACTACCAAAAAAAAATTGTGAACAATCTAATTTTTTAGGCATTAAGTATGTTTTTCCATGTATAAAATACACCTGTAAAAATGTTTTTGGGAAGAATGAAAGCTATTTTACGTTTGAATAATAATAGATTATTTCAATGTGCTGTACATCAGATTTAATTATAAAATTTTTTCTATGGGGTAAAATTGATTATTTTGACGCATAACACTTACAAATTGTTTTTTTGGGCGCCAAAAAGATTTTGAGTACGTAAAAAAGGTAATTTATTCTGTTCAGTTATATTTATTACGCTTGAGCTTCTTGGTAAAATCTCGCAAAACTATGATTCGCAAAAAGTGTTTGCCCCCTTATCCAAATCCTTTGGCCTGGTATGTCTATGGCCACGATTTATGAGCCATGTTTTTAGTTTATTCGCTGGTAAAAATGAATAGAAAAAATATTTTAAAAAATTAGGGATTGAACCAAACCCAAATTGAAAATTCATATTTAACGCTAATATACAGGGGGTGCGAAAGTAGGTATACAGTGATAAATTACCCGCCAAGGTTAAATTTCCAATTTAATAAAAAGAATAAAACAAAATGATTAAAAGCAAATATGTCGCTTTCGCTTCAATGTAATATGTCACTAATTTCACTGATGTGACGCTACTGTATACCTACTTTCGCACCCCCTGTATATATATTTTGAACCGAAACCAGAGCTGAACCGGAAATGAACCGCTAAAATAAAATTTGCTGAACCTGAATCTAAATCTAAACGTTATTTTAAACGTTTCAATGCCCTGGTCAAAATATAGTCAAAATTTGTCAAAAATTTAGTTCATGAAATTTTACTTACAAAAACGTACTTTTTGCTTATTTTTTAAAAAGTTATATATACTTGTAATGTTTTGATTCTATAATCTATGCAAGAAATTTTTTATGTTTGGTCTCCGACTCTTTTTAATGTTACTTATAGAACTTTGCACCCCCTTTTCTTTATAAGTTCTAAATCAACAATATACTGTATAAATCAACAATATACCGTATTTTACATGCTTTTTATGGCTACACCAATTTTGCACCTCTCCTGAAGATTTTTCACGAGCCCAAACTGGTCGTACTATTTCCAGTTTAACTCCTTTAAGGTCCATCTTTTGAATCGGAAAAAGTTTTAAAATTTGGTAGGAATTGTTTTCTTACCGTGACAACCTCATTTTAAAAAAGCTACTCTTCTTAAATTATCAACTAAATTATTAGCCTAAGCTAAAATTTTCTTATTTTAAAAATTTATAAAGAATATTTTAGGTTGACGTATGGTGTTCTGATTTACATGCTTTAAACCAGGGGCGTACAACCCGTGGCTCGCGTAAAGGTTTTGAGTGAGCCGCACAGTATTTTTCAAAATAACGTAGGCTTATCATACGTCCCGATTTTAGGGCTCTGTCCCGCCCGTTTTGGCAGAAATCTAGCCAGAAATCGAAGATAGATTCTTTAGAAAGACCTTCTTTTTTTGTTTTTTTCCGAGAAAGCTAGTTTTCAGAGACGAAAATCATGAAACCAGAGAATGATTCGAAGTGAAGATCTTTTTTTTTAGAGATCACTACAATTTTGGGTGAAAACTTGGAGTGTTTTATTTGTTTGGTCCGCCAAAATGGCCCTAGGCTCAATAAGGTTGGACGGCCCTGGTTTAAAGAAATGTCTGCCATTTATAAATTTGATTAAACTTAAGCATTATATCAGATACTTATGTAATTTAAACGAAAATGTGTCTCTTCATGCGTGTTTGTTATTAAAGTATTTACATCAAATCAATATTGCTGATGCATGAAATTAATGTCGTAAATGCATGTAAAAATTTTTACATGCATTATTGTTTACGCAGAAGAACCCTTTTTTGTAGTGTTCGTAAGCGTGAATTACGTATTTACCAGATAAATTGAGATTTTTTATTTAGCTATCGACAAAATCCAATTATACTTTTTTAAACTAATATAAGTGGTCGCTTCTGCGATATTTTACCGTATATTTGTTCATAAAAACTTCTGTAATTGGCAAAAACTGAAAAGTAAAAATTTAACAAAAATAAAAGCAAAAAAATTATTTTTCAGCTCAAGCGTAAAATGGTTAAAAGTTGTCTGCGGAATATCTCAATGTGCTAACTCTCTAACTCGCGAGTAGAAAAACGTCATGTTGAGTGATTTCCATTGAGCTCTTGTGAAAAACACTTCATTGAAAATTTGTAAAATGAAACCATGCTGCTTATTGACAGTAGTGACTCTGTCTACAACAGAAAGCAGAAGCAAGTCAATAGAAAACTATGAGCAATATACTCGTAAATGATTCTGGCCATAGGTTTTCATACAAGCTTTTTGCACCATCCTCACTTCCTCACCTTTCATAGTCATATGCTTAAAATTGCTTTTTTGTCAGATTAACAAGATTAGTAAAAATAGTTTTTCGATGAACGTTTAGCGACACCATCCAATTTCAAATTTTTGTCAATTACAAATTTTCCAGCACATCAAGTGGCAAAAAAATTTAAATAAAAAATGCTATTTCATTAGTGTTTTAACAGTCCTATAACCAGGGTTACCATACGAACTGACCACAAACTAGCACGGCTACTTAATATGAGTACAAACAGATCCAGAACTTTTTGCAAGCTGTAGTTGGCAAGTGAAGATCAAAAGTAACGTCTTTTATGTAACGTCTATGATGTTTTAACCAAAAAAACTACCTCTTTTTTTGGATATAAAATAAAGACCTTATATAATATGCACGTTTTTTAAAAATATTATTGAAAACCTATCTATTAGTAAAAACGAAACGCTTGACTTTAAATTAAGCACTTTCTTAAAAATAACACATTTAAATTCTCTAAGATAATGTTGATAAAAATAGACTCAAATCTTAGAAATAAGAAGGAACGAGTAACACTGCTTACAACCGTCAACTAACAATAAAATTAACTGACCTAATTATCCACTTCAAAACCACTCTTTATTTCAGACAAGCCAATTGCGAAAAGTTAACAGATATTATCATTTAAATCATTTTTTTGTATATATGAGTGTTTTCTCAAATAACCTTTTCAAAGCAATCATAAAGACAAGAAAGGTGCAATCAAAGCACAGTAGCATCATAAAGCGCTGTGTATAAGTTTAAACGTAATTGTTATTTGGCGATTCCTTGATACAAAAAGATTGAAGAGCGCTGATCCAAGCAACATGTTTCACACAGTATTTGTTTCAGCGGTAGGCAAATTAAAAAATTTTTATTAGCTTTAATTAAAAACAACTGTTATTGTAAGTGTAACAAAGCATGCATAAATCCCTGTTAAAACGTAAATATTTTAACAATTAAACTTGACTCGTGATATTTTCCTCAACCAAGCCCTTTGCTCTGACCAGGAAATTTACATCATCATATGCACGAGTACTGTGATTAGTGATGGTTTAATGGGGTGCAAACGTGCAACAAACGCCTCACCGGGCCCCTCCTAAAAAACACCAAAAAGTGGCCCCCCTACGCAACATATTGCTCTATATCTTTATAGTACCAAAAGGATAATAGGACCCCTGAAATGAAGACCTTTTTTTTAGAGATCACTTTGTTTCGATACACTAAGAAGGAGCCTCATCTAAAACGATGACCTTTTTTTAGTGATCACACTGTTTTGGAACACTAAAAAGTCCCCCTCCTATTTTCTTGCACCGGACTCCTTTTTTTGAAAGGCCATCACTGGCTGTGATATTGTTCAGATTACAGCCTGCATTAATTAAAAAGAATCACGTCTTCACTTCTTGCTTAATCTATCACGTTGTTCTAAAATAACTGTTTTAGTAATTGCTACTGTCTACATTGGTTCTATTAAATAGCTTCAATTTTTAAAATTTGCCATTCTGTGCTTAGCAGAAAAACAAATCTACAACAAGATTTTAGCAAAGAATATTGAAATCGGTATTAAAAATGCTAAGATTCGTTTTTAACTTGTTTTTCATCCTTTCTCTATCCCTTACTGTTCAAGGTAACAACTTGGTTGTACTTGATGTTGAAAGCACTTTAATATTTGCAATAAATATTTTTTTATGAACTAAAATTACCAATGTATAGTAACAGCATTAGGCAATTTTTTTAAATATTGATTTTATTAAAATTGTAAATGTTATTAAAGTATAAACCATTTCATAAAAAATTTATCATTTTGATATTTGCTTAGAAACTTGTGTAAAGTTTAAAAAGTTTGTCAAAAACATCATTGAAATGTTATCATAAGATTTTAATTGTTTCAAGTAATAATTCTATTCGCTTTTTCAACATATATTTTCCGGAAAACTAACATTTTAATATTATTATAAATACAACGGTTAACGCGCTAAATCATCGGCAGTCTATATGGTTGAACTAGTTTCAGTTACTATAATTTATAGCCAAGAAGACTTATATCGTCATTTCTTGAAAAGATTTTTTGCTATTTGTTAATCATAATGTCGTTTTTCTTCTAAATATTTTATTGTTACTTGGCATTCGAATAAATTCTGAAAATTTTTCAGTTTTTGACAAATATAATGTTTGTTTTTTTCTTGAATATTATTGTTTTACTATAATGTTTATCCGCAAACTGTTGAAAGTAGTATATTTTTAACTTTAAAAAAAATACCTCGGCAATTATGTTAGTTGATCTTTTTTTAATAGATTGTAAATCTGATTTCTAAAGAAATCAAAATTTTAATCATTAACTTTTACAAGGAATCTATATTTTTAGTTAAAGCACAAAATCCTTGCAATCCGAATCCGTGCCAAAACAGTGGAATTTGTTCATTTAGTGCCACCACTTCTACCATCCGATGTCAATGTCCTGAATCCTATGAAGGGATTATTTGCGATAGATTGGGTAAAATGCTTGTTTGAAAAATCTTGTTCGTTATTAAAGTGTTTTGATAAATGTAAGATTTTTGTTCAGCTGATTTGATTATTTGGTTTCAATCAGAGGACATTGCTTCGATACAGGTAAGAATCACGTTAAAAACCAAACCCAGTCTTTCTTCCATTAGCGAGCTGATGAGCCAAACATACGATATGCTGTCGAATATTTAAAATCAGTTTTCTTTATTTTCCTCCTCGCATGGTTGTATTGGTGTGGTGCTGGTTTCTGTTTTTATGCTGACTCATCGCTGTAGATTGTCAGCTTGATCCCAGTGAGGAATTTGTGGTGAACAGAACACTCAGTAGACTGAGCATCGAACTTGCGTCCTTCAGCTTGCAAGTCCAATTATTAAAAATCAATTTTACAAAAAAGATGCCGTATGTAAATCTTTAATAAGACAATAGCTTAACTTTTTGTGGAGCGGTTGTAAATTTGCTCTCAGTTTTTTAGCTTTGATTTCTTAAAAATAACCTTAAACGTAAAACTATCCTCAAAAGAAATCCAAGAGGTTTTAAAGCTTTTTTAATGTAATTATATCAACACAGAGCAGCTTAAAACACAATTTGATTTTTAATGTTTGTGCTTTTCTCGCAATATAGATTGTTACGCTAGAGCTTAATACCGAGTTAAAGAATATTAATTAGATAGTTCTAGTTTTTAATATTTTCTCTACAATATTAGTGACTTTGCTTATTTTTCTTTTAGTTGATAGTTAATTTTTCAATGTTGTTTTAAATTAATTTAAAGTTTTGAATTCGAAAAAATGTGCAAAATCAAACCGTTTTAATTTGATATAGTTCAGATTTTAAACATCTTTATTAATGTTATTACAGCAACACACTTTCCTGCATTTGCTTTGTGAATCCATATTCTTGCTAAATTGTAAAAAAATTTTGAGTTACAGAAAAAACGCTTGAGCAGCGCATGAAATGAAGATTTAATGTGCAATTCAATTATTTTTTCTGTGATGCAAAATTTTTTAAAAACATAGTTTTGTTTTGCGCCATGACTGAAAGTTGAGTCAAATGACGACAAAACAAAAGTCTTTTTTAAATCGTATCCAGAAAAGTATCTCTTAATTACGTCGGTCGCCTTAAAGTCGACCAAAATAAATAATAAACTATCCTTTTGAGCCGCCAGTCTCTTAAATCTAATGAACGAAATAAACTAAATTAAAAATTAAAATATACGCGCAGCCTATCCGCAAAATCTTTACTGGCGAAATTTGGATCAGAACCCATGGTTTGCAAAACACTTATTTAAATGAATAAAACAAAAGTTTCTTACAGTTACAACAAATCCTTGCCAACCAAATCCTTGTCAAAATGGTGGAGCTTGCGTACCTCAATCTGGTGATCAATTACCCTACATTTGCGTTTGTTCATCTGCATTCAGAGGACGTAATTGTGCCGAACCCATACAAGCACGACAAGGTGCAAACATAATAACAATAGAAAAAAATCTCACAACATCTTTAATGTTTTAAGCATTATAAGTCTAAATGAAATTTCTCGAAAATTAATTTTAAAAGTCCGAAGACATTTTTGTTGATATTTCTAAACAATATAAGTATTTGCATTTTTGTAATAATTACTACACTGTAAAAAAGCTGCAGCGGATTTTTTGATAATTTTAGTTTTTAATGACGCTTTTAATGTTCGCAAAATTTTGCAAAATTTATTTGATTTTGTAGCACGTTTTTTTTAAGAGCATACAATTATGCCTGTTTTGAGCTAATTGTTACAATGTACACTAACCTAGATTATAGGAAAAACTTTAATATCAATTCTATTTATAAACGTTTAGCACGTTGAAACAAATATTTTTAAATATTGTAATAAATGGCTAATAATGTTGCTTGCCTAGAATTAGTCTTCAACTAAAAATTGCTAAAGAACAATAATTTATTTTTGTTTCTTTGTTGGTCGATGTCTTGATCGTGGATTTTGTTACTTGTTTCTACAGCTATTTCTACCAATCTGTGTTCCCCCAACCCTTGTTTGAACGGTGGAACTTGTAGTGCAAACATCCAAACCAATCAAATTTTTTGTTCCTGTGCTTTTTCTTATATTGGAAACCGGTGTCAGTATCGAGGTAAAAGTTATTTTATTTTTAAATAGTTTTTTTGAGTAAGTAAGGTCATTTTAAATGATAATTGGGCAGCGTTTTCGAGGTTTAGACTCGGAGTGTTGTTTTAATAGAAACTATGATGGGCAAGGTCTCGGTTCGAGTGATAACCTTGTCATGTTGTTGTGTTCTTGAGAAATACATATTACATCACTTTCTCTCTTCGGCAAAACAACTATAAACTACAGGCTCATCACAGGCTAAACTACTGGTACATGAAAATATATATACGAGGTACATATATATACAGTATATATACATAGTTTTAAATCTGCAAAAAAATTTTTCAACGGGCCAGCAACATTGAAGCAATTTGGAAAGAGTCGAACTTATCGCTTGATGGTTGCTTTACACTTATTGCCCAGGTTGTTTTTCTTCAAGTCAGGAAGATAAAGAAATGATACGATGATGATTGACAAAAACTGAATTTTTTACATTCTTAGGTTCACATTTTCCAGCATACCTATAAAACGTGTAATGGTTTTTTCCAATTATTTTCACAAATATTTTGCTTTCAATTGTTTCGTGACTATGTTTAAAAACTACACCTTAGAAAATAATAATGTGGCAATTTGTATGAAATTTCCCATGTTGGTCTAATATTTTCTTTTATGATAGCAAACAAACTTTAATGAAAGGTCAATAAATATTAGCTAGCTTTAGAAACTCTTTGTTAGTCCGCACTTTAAAAAAACAATTTTTTTTATTTTAAGTAGAAGCAGAAAAGTCTTCAATTAATACAAAACTCTTGGTTATAACTATAAAAAAATAAAAAATGAGAAAACTTTTTCTTTATATCACCACAAATTATGGCTAGAAGATTTTACCTTGAGATAGCAAAAAAGACAAAACTAGTTTACGGTAAAATGTTGAGAATAAGCGGGAATAAAGAAGCAAGTTAAAAATAGGAGTAATTGCTAAGAATCAGGTTCGTTTCAATTACGAACGTTGGCGGGAGTATTTTTTGTTTGTTTTATTGCTTTATTTAGCTGTGGAAAAAAGTAAAATTAATAAGCAAACAAAAAATACTCCCGCCAACGCTCCTTGTGAAAACGTGCGTTAATGGCTTTCAAACGGTGAAAATATTTCAGTAATCCAGGAATGATAGATTTACGCTTAAAAGTATGGGTTGAGGCTCGTTTCCACTACGAGAGTAAAATGGAGCATTTTTTGTTTCTTTTATTGATCTTTTCGCGCTTAAAATTTAAGCAAGCGTTAACCCTATTCTCCTCAACGGCCGGGCTTCTGAAGCCCGGCCCTTGCAAAAACGTTTGTAATTACTTCATCTTTTTAGATAAAATTCTGGAATTTCTTGACTTTTCCTAATTTAAAATGCTGAATAAGATGGTACTATTTTTAGGTGCCCCCGAACAAGGGTTAACGGTTAAAATAAACGTTTTTTAGCAAATTTGTGAATTTTTGCTGGTTTTCGCAAGCAGAGCGTGGAATTTCAATTTCACGCCTTTATTAAGTGACATGAATTTTACCAATAATTGGCTTTGCGTGTCGAAGCAAATTACGTCGTTTCCGACGTCAATATGCCTTAGGCGATGTAGAACTTATTTCGTGTAAATCTCATTTTCTTTTTTTGAGCTTTTGGCGATTGCTTGGAAACATTTTACACATATACAATATTTTACATAAAACAATTGCTGTTGGGCTGCTTGAATACCAATCAAGTGGACAAAATTCAATCTTTACAATAAACATTTTTATAAAACTTTTTTTTTATTATTTATTTGTGGGAAAAAAATTAAATTAACTAGTTCACATTTTAGCTCTTATGCTGACGCCTTCTCATAATTAAACAACACCTAACTTTTTACAATTGCATTTCACGTTGCATTTGAAGTAACAGGCCGTTTTTATGTTGAAATTTTCCTAACAATGAAAAATCTGACGTATTTTTTATATACAAGTATACCTGTTTAAAAAATTTTTGTGAAAAAGTTTATAGCTTTTCGATGTGGGTTTTTCAAACACAAAGCATAAAATAAAAACAAGACGTTTGATACGATTGAATTTCAATAAAACAGAGGTTTCCAACTTGTATAAATTCATAGCGGTTCTAAAGTCTGAGATTTACACAAACGACTTTTTCCTCCCAAAAAATTTTCAAGCCAAAGTTTAAAAAAGTGTCCTTACTTATTGCAAACTGTTTAATAAATTTATTTCGAAAGTTAAATAAAAGCCTAAAAAAGCTCCATTCTGGAAATTTAAAAAGAACTTTTTATGTAAACGTAAAGACCATTTTATGTCTTCATTTGCCTTTCGCCATAAATTTTATGTTTGAACTTAATAAGTCATTTAAAAAAAGTTTGGTATGATTCCTGGTCTAATATGATTATCCTATTATATTTCGACGTCTTTCTAGTTTTAAAACGACCCACTAATTCGAAACCTCTGAATAAAATCAACTTAAATATCTTAGTTGCGGATGACCTGGGGTGTTTACAAGGATTTTTCCACGTAAACCAGATAAAGCTTCGGGCCCCAATTTTATGTGCATGTTGTATAAATTCATTAGGGCTCTAACCTCTTAGATTTACACAAATGACTTCTTTCCTCCCAAAAAATTTTCAAGTCAAAGTATAAAAAATGGTCCTTACTTATTGCAAACTGTTTAACAAATTTATTGCAAAAATTAAATAAAATCTAAAAAAGTTCCACTTTGGAAATTCGAAAAAAAATTTTTTTGTAAACGTAATAACCATTTCATTTGCCTTTCGCAATAAATTTTATGTTTGGACTCAAAATATAATTTTTAAAAACGTTTGATATAACTCTTGATCTAATATGATTATCCTATTATATTTTGACGTCTTTGTAGTTTTAAAATGACCCACTAATTTGAAACCTCTGAATAAAATCAACTTAAATTTTTACTACGCTTGACCTAGGCTGTTTACAAGGGTTCTTCCACGTAAAACCAGATAAAACCCAGGCCCCAGTTTTATGTGCACAGAGCTTATTATCCATGTCAGAGCTATTTCAAAATCTTGATTAAATCATTTTCCTTTTTCCTGCTTGCGTCAATTCTAATTTGAAAAATCTACTGAAGAGCGCTTCTAGTCGCGATTTGAAAGACAAAGAAGGCTGTAGAGATCCAAAAAGTTATTAACAAATTTATCAACTTTATGTCCCGTAGGAGAAATTTGAGACGTTTACGTACGCTCGCAACGAGCTAATGATGATTTTGACGCAAAAAGTCAACGGCGGATCAAGTCGTTCTGTTATCATAGAAATCATCGACAATTTTCTCAAGACTAAGAAAAATGCCAGTGCTCTTTGTCAATCTGACACTGTATATGACACTGTTATTTCATACAAACTTGATTTTAACTGCAAGTTACTGAGTTTTCTGCTGGATAAGAATATGGTTTAAATGATTATGAAACTAGTTCACAACAAAAGTTTTACTCTAACAGCGACAGTAAGCAAAACAGTCTCGGGTGTCAGAGAAACAGTGTTCCTCCAAAATCAATCACGACTGATTCTTTTTTAACATCTAGAAGTATAATCTGCGTTCCACAATCTTCAGATTAAAAATATTGTGAGCTAAAAGTTTACAATAATCAACATTCATCATTGCGTTTAATTTCGACTTATCTTGAGGTAAAACTAAATAAACCACCCAAGTTTCGTCACCACCGTTTGCATTGCGCAAAAATTTTTCTTTGTGTGTCCCGGCGCTGAAGTAACTTGCGGTTTTAGGGCGGGAGCTGGTGCCAAAACCAGTGGTGGATATTGGGTGAGGCGAATAAGGCAGTTACCTCGGGCCCCTCCTTGAAAATATTGCATATAGTTTCATTTTGCTGTAAATGCTTTTTTAGAGATCACCATTATTTTGGGAGAAAAATAGCGAAATATGAGATCAAATCGAAGTGAAGACCTTCTTTTTTTTTTAGAGATCACTATGATTTTGGGAAAAAAATAGAAAAATTAGAGATCAAATTGAAGTGAAGACCTTTTTTTTAGGGATCACCATGAGTTTAGGAAAATAAGGAAAATACGAGATCAAAACCCTTTTTTTAGAGAACATCAATTTTTGCGAATCCTTGCTTCGCGGCCCTAATTTTGAATATCCGTCACTGGCCAAAACATCAGAAATAACTCTCCTATTTTTGTCCAATAGCCGAGTACTGGATCTTGTTTGTTTTTGCAGCGCACGTACTTGGTTTATATACAGTGTCTTGAATAATGCTTTGTGCGTAGTCACTGAATGCCTCCGTCCCTCTCCAACGGACCACTTACCAGTTTTTACAGACATCCAGCCATCTGAGCTTTGACAACAAGAAGCGATACTCTTTTTGGCTAGAGATAGTACTCTAGACATGCTCTGCTATTTTTTCAAACCTGTGGCACACTTTGTAAAGTTTCAAAAATTTGCAGAGCATCTGGACCAGGTGAAGAGCTAAATTTTTACCGCTTTCCGTTACCTGAAGTTTTCTTTGGCTGCCATAGAAAGCCTAAAAATTTTAATCTGAACTCTAAAAATAAAGTGATGACTTTTTTTCATCTGAAGTTACCAATTTGCGCATATCAAGCACAATCCAGCCTGGGAGAAAATTGATCAAAAAAAGCTATCAATTTATTTGTAAAGAGTTTTTATGTTTACTAAATAAAGTTTCATATGAAAAAAAGCGTTTTAAATTTAGTAAAGACCAAAAAAAAGTCATGACATTTTACTATGGGATGTACTGTACAATGAATTTTTTAAGTTTATTGGTTACTACTTCAAAAAAACATAATTTTTTATCTATTCGAAAGATTATGTTTGCCGTTTTTCCACAGCTTACGAGTTACAAAGCATTGCTGTAGATCCTGACTATGGTTTATTCGTCGGTTATCAAATGCCTACCGATAAACACGAAGGTCTAAAAGCTTGTTTACACTTGCTTTGCAAAGACTTGAACAATCTTGCCGAATTAGGTACCATACATGAATCATGTACTACCCAGTACATGAATCATACATAGAACACAGAGTACTGTGGTAGTACATTCTGGCTCCATGCTTTTATTACCAGCGCTTTGACTGTACTAGGCTCGTTTGAAATAGCGTTTTCAGAACAGTTTGAGTTATGCTTAAATGGTTGTGGACGGGTTTAGGACAACTGGCCTCAGCCAACTGGCCGCAGTTTAACTAACCAGTCGGCTGCGTCTAGCTGGATTGCGCCAGTCAGTTGCGACCAGTTGGCCCATTCTGCCTGCAAACCAAAGTTGCGTGTTTTCATTTGTGCATGGACAAATAGGGTCTCTTTACTTTCTCTCATTGGAAATGTGGCGTCATTGCACAAAACAGAGATAAAATTGTACAGGAGTGTCATATGAATTAGGTATTATAAGGAGCACAAATTTGGACAGTTTTAGATAAAAAAAAACGGTTGTGGCTTGGTGCATTACTAACAGTACTTAATCCAGGCAATACAATAGCAATTCGCAGTAGATAAATAAACATAAACCAGTCCTATTTATTTGCTTTACTTGAAGTGGATACTTTTAAATACTAGAACAATTTCGGCATAGAATTCCCCTGTTTTATGTAAAGTTAAAAAAAGGCTTTTATAGCTTAATGTTTCCTTCTCTAAGTTATCTTGAAGAGATCTTGTGGTGATTAGCATCTTTTGAAGGTAATCAATCTAATCTTTCAAAGTGTAAAACAAAAAAACGCTCTTTTTAATTAAATATATTGGAATCAAAATGTGTTATTTTATCCCGTATTCTATCCGAAATTTTTAATATTGCAAAATAAAAAAACAAATTTACCTTTGTTATCCAGATTTGCTTATTTTCTAGTTTTGCTTTTAGGTTTTCATTTGTTAATTACTTTTTTGCCTTATCGCAACTTGTTTTTAAATGGTTATTTTATTTTAATTTTTTTGTCATTTTAAATTATGCAATAAAAGTAACTGCTTGACCAAGACACCTTATGGTTATTTGCCAGTCACGTTTTTCTATATTTAATCTCAAGTATAAGATATGCGAATATTTGTAAGTAGTTTAGTGACAAAATTAAAAATGTGAATTTCGAATCTTCATAAATGCCACAATATTGTTGTTAAAATATTTTTGTATTGGACACTCTAATTTTTATTAACTGATATAATTATAATTTAGAGTTTCTAACAAAGACTTTCAAGTAGGGAAAGTGCCTTAAAATGTTTTTCTAATAAAATGTGACAAAAACGAACGTATACGATCCTGATCCGTTCCCATCAAATTGCCACTCCCAACCTCTTGCTATACTGTCAACAAATATATTATAAAATTGATTTTTTCCTTAATTTTATAGAAAGCAAACAAAGTTTTAGTTAAATTTTATTGCCAAAAGATTTGGAAAATTTCTCACGTGCTGGCATAAATAAACACACTGTTCCATAAGATCACTATTTTTAAGAAATTAAGTTAAAATCGCCCAGGTTGCGTCACTGCTTACAAATTTGCACTTCATGCTTTGAACGATGCCGAGATATGTTCCACGATTAATAGTCACAATTATATAGAGTAATATTGTTTTTCTCAAGTGTTTTTTTTTAAAGTAATGCAACGGTGTACTTCTATTTCAATAAATAAAAAACTCTTTTTGTGGCGGTGAAATACATTGCGAAAAAACAAAACAAGTGCATACAAACGATGATAATTATATAAAACATAAAGGTTTGTTGGTTTTACAACATTGGTATGTCGATATTCTAATGCTGCTAAATATTAAAATATAGCCTATTTCAAATTCTTTTATGTAAAAAAAAAAAATTATTTTTATTATTTTATACTTTTTTTAAAAAAACAGCAATAACTATTGGTAACTAAAAAAATATGTGGACAAATATGTGAACCAGTATTGAAACCAGTCTAAAATAATTCTATACTTCGACCAAAACAATGAAGCAAGCTTCCTGTAGCTTCTTCATTGTTTATAGTTGTCGTGCGCGTTGACGTCACTCTTTACGTCCAATTTTTAATTAAGTTTACGACTGTTAAAACAGCGAATCCGTTACAATCGCATTTCACGCTAGTTAAATGAGTGTCTAAACGTAAAAATTGTAGTGACCTTGCTAAATTGCAATTTTGCATACTTTATCAAATGAATTTTTAAAAACTTTTTTGCTCTAACAAAAGTTAAATAAATAATTCTTATTCTGCTTAAATTTTATAAAGATAGCTTAAGTAGCTTTTGTGTTATAAATCGTAACTTTGGTGGGCTTCTGAAGCCCGGCCGTTGAGGAATCAACAGCTCGAAAAAGCTTGAGGAGAATAGGGTTAAGCGAAGCAAAAAAAAATTCAAAAAAACAAACAAAGATACTCCATTCCACGATTGTAGTAGAAACGAGCCCTTATTTATAAAAGTAATACAAGAAAACAAATTTTAGACCTCCGATATAAAACTGAAATTTTCTTTTAGACATTTTAAATATTGTGTTTTTGACCAGTTATAGTACTAATTTAGCTGACAAGAAAAGGAAATCCATTCAGCAGATTTCTATTGGGGTAATTCAGTGTAAATGATGAACAACATCCAACCACGTTTAAGAGCCACATTTCAAAACACGGTTATTTCACTTACACCTGGGGCATACAATCGTTTTAAGCCAAGGATCATTTTGCTTATCGAAACTATTTGCGGAGAAGTAAATAAAACATCGCAACCGAATTTTACAAGTAAAAACTTTGAAAATCCTTTTCTGGTCTTTATTGACGTAAAAAGTTTTTATTTAAAACATGATTACCCCATTTAGTTTACGTCATTTTGTAAAATACCGCACAGGCCATGGGTGTGATGCCCGTGCTTTGCACAGTTTAAAAGTCTAGAAATACGCCATAGGTAAACGCTTTATGACAATCCTGCACCTAAGGAAAACATGAAACATACCTCGTACGTATTTTAAAGTGCTAAAAGTGCTCATTGTTGAATAAACAAAAGACGGCACACTTCGAAAACTACCAAAACGAGTCACAATACTAAATGTATTGAAGTTTTTTTCCATCACAGTCAATGCGTGGATTGCAGTCCGATGCTAAATTAATAGTTTATGCAATGGATTAAAAAAGTTTGGAAACCCTGTTGTATTAAAAAAAAAGGCTAATTATTTCCTACGTCGTAGTTGTTTAAAATAGAATTCTTTAAACATTCAACTTAGAATTTAAATGTGATATTGATATGCAAAAAAAATATATAAAAAGCAACTACCCTTAACCTTAATGCAGTTTGGTTGTTCATTGTTTTTGTATATTAACAATATTCCTTAAGCTGTTAATCAATGCAAAGTAATTTACAAATTCTTGTAGTATTGGCAGAATTAGGAGCAATTCCCTACACAACTTTCTTTAATAATTTTTTTCTTACCATAAAACTAACAATAACTGATGATTTCAGTGAGTACTCTTTTTAATAACTTTCTTTAACAGGGTAAAAAAACTAAATTCAACTTTCTCTTAATTTGCAGATCCTTGCGCTTCTAACCCGTGCCTAAATGGAGGAAGTTGCACCAGTACCCGAGATTACACGAGCTACACATGCTCTTGCTCTTCATCCTACCAAGGAATTAATTGTGAAACAAGAGGTGAATAAAGGTTTAGCGCTTTAATTTAAGGTTGAAAAAATGTTTGTTTGCCATTGCTCGACTTCAAATGCAACAAAAAGCATTGTTTAAAATGCGTTTAAACATATCTTTGTAAAAAGTAAAAAACACGATTTTTTCAATCAGTTTCTCTTTAAATAGTAAAATAAATTGAAATATCTCCATTTCAGTTTTTAGAAATAATTCTTCACAAGTTTTTATGTTGTCTGAGTTGTTGAAAAGAACTCGTGACGTGAAACTAAACAAAAAAGTAAAAATTACCGCAATTTTATGTGTTTAATGACAATGCAATAATGTTTAATTCATGTTTATCCACTCTTGCCAGCGAGAAGAAAAAACAGACCTATTAAAAAAAGTAAAATACAATACAAGAAACAAAAAGATATTAATAAATCAGTGAGCTGACCGAATGTAAAACAAAACTATGAAGGCTTGTTTCTAATACTGATAAACTAGTTGAAAAGATATTAGAAAGTGATAATAAATTCGAAATTATGCGAGGAAAAAAATTTGTATGAATTATCTTTCGGGAAAAGCTCCCAGCCCTGGATTTTTGTATTCCAATTGGGTTTCCAGATTTTACTTTTAAAAATTCCTTCAAATCTGTTTTTTTAGAGAAAATAAAAAATTATTCATTATTAACATCTCTCCCTCCGTGAATCTAAATAAAAATAATACAAAAATGTCCCATTTTGGTAGTGGTATCAATATGTTTTTATTTAATTTTTTGACAAATCTAATGTAATTAGATGTTTAACCTAATAATTTTTTTAGTAAAAAGTACCTATGGTATGTAGGACGAAAAATGGCAACAAGCTCTGAACAAAATAGAAGGGTGTGTTTGTAATGTTTCTCTAGTTTTTTCTCGACTTTTCAACAAATATTTTATATAATATTTTTTAAAAATATTACATTTTGAAATAATAAACCAACTTGTTTCAATTTTTAATATATTTTTTTGGAAAAAATATAAAATCTGGGTTTTTTTTTTAAAGGAATCAGGTTCTTTTTTATGTAATCTGTGTATTTATAAAATCTATCGCTGGGAGCTCCCTTTCGAGTTACTTAGATTTAACTATAATCATGTTGTCAATGTGAGTGTTTACAAAATAATAAGTAAAAAACTCATCAAAAAAAGGATCAATTAGCTGTTGAAATATTTTTTAGATAAGAATTAGGTAGAATTGCAACCGTAGATGTTCTAGAGATTTGAAATTAAGCAAATATAAACGATCAATATAAAAAACAAAACGGATTATTACAACAAATGCATAAACTTCTAGTAATTTTTTTGTCTCGATTCAATCATTTTAACTTTTTTAAGATAAAGAAAACAAATGGTAATGCTAAACTAGAGTTTAGGCCAGACATAAGTTGTATAATCTTTGAACAAATACCTTACATTGATACTAGAAAAAATTTTCTAAATACAAAAAGAACAACCAGAGGGTCTGGCTTTCAGATGAGCGATATAAAAAGGCGCTTTTAATTATTAGAAATTAAGATAACAAAATATCTAACAGTGCAAGTTCAAGTAATAGTATAATCATCGATATAAAGTTGAGTGTTTGTATTTCATTCAGAAATAAAGGATAAGTAGCAAGTGCTGACATTTGGCTGGAGCAACCGATTACTGCCGTTCTTTCAAAAACTTCATTGTTGAATAAATTATTTTGCGATTCA
The DNA here is from genome assembly GCA_963680785.1 of Diplosoma virens. Lineage (NCBI taxonomy): Eukaryota > Metazoa > Chordata > Ascidiacea > Aplousobranchia > Didemnidae > Diplosoma > Diplosoma virens. The sequence goes on from OY796894.1 coordinate 28,433,114, forward strand.
AATATTACTAAATTTAAGTGTCATCAGCGTACACAATAATAGACATAGAAATTATCAAAATTACCAACATACACTAAATCGTTAATGTAAATATTAAATAAAAAATTGAAGGATTTCGAATGTTTTATTAGCATTTACGAACACTCTTTCCCGTCCAAATGTTCCGTGCCCAGTATTCCCTTGCCAGAATGGAAGATGTGTCTCAAATATCTTGGGGTTATCAAATTGTGCCTGCGATTTTGGTTACTTTGGTCAGCAGTGTCAATTCGGAGGTGAGAATAACATCAGTAATACTTAAGTCAAGGAGAACGAGGTGGTATTGAAAAGAAAATAAAGAGCGATTGTACAACAGTGTTTCAAGCTGTCTTTTCAAACAACTTATGAGCTTATTCTACCTGTATAACAAAATTTAGTTTTTTTGTAAAAACGCAATTTGCATGGCATTAATTTTTGTGGAATAAAAGAAATAAAAATTAAGGAATAGAAGCACAAATGTTTTGGCTAGAATAAATTAATTGCTTCCATTAAATAATTCTGTACAGATTTTCTATACGACATTAATCTTTTAAACTATTTTATAAAGTCCTTAATTTTACTTTAAAAAATACACTGGAGATTTTTTTTGAATTTTTTAAGTATTCATCAATCGAGGTTTTTGGTGTAAATTTTCTGAGCTTTGAAGTCGTGTCGTTTGGAAAAGCTTTTGGAAACTCTTGGTCAGACACAAACAGAACTGGGGCAGAGGGTTTATCCTTTCAATAACAAAGGCTGTTGTACTGCCCGGATCAAATGCTGTAAGTGATGATGTTAGGATGATGTTAGGATGATGTTAAGCATTGGGTTTTGTCATTCAAACCGTCAGAGTTTCTGCTTTCTGTGATGCTCGATGTATAAGGCAAACTGTTTGACTTGGCCTGCAGTTTGTTCTCTGAAGTCCATATAGTTGAGTTTTTGTAAACTTTATTATTACGTAAGCGGCATAATACAAAAGGTTTAATAAAATCAGACTACCTCCTTGCAGTTGCGCCATTTGCAAAATATCTAAAATGTAAAAACTTTTGAATTGAAAATTATGCAATTGTTGCAAACAAGATTTGTGCGTCAATTAGTGCTCCTTAATGTGGATGTGATTAAAATCTTCATATCATTTACAAGTTTCAAAAGTTATTTGCTTAAAAGATTTTAAGAGTTTTAATAATTATTGGTCGAAATTAAAATTAAATTGTATTGCTTCAGGTCCTTGACTGTAGAAATTTTAGATACAGTTTACCAGTAAATTTTGGCTGCAAAATAGGATAGACTAACTTAGCTAACTTTTATTTACTTCAGCAAACACAAGATTTGACATTTCTGATGCTGACGCTTTTCTCTTTGCGCGTAAAAAACTTACCCTATTCTATCATTTAATTTTCTATTTTAGTCCGAAATCTTTTTTGCGACTGAGCGAATCTCGGCTTCTGATAAACACTTGCAATTAATTGTGCTCGAACAGCCATTTAAGGAAAAATGACCAACAATCTTGCGCAAAAGTACAACCACATATAATATCACTTACATAAACGACATAAAAATAACTCATTTTACAATGGTTTTTATCTATTGTTTAAAGCTATGTCCGTATTCTGTGCCCCATTGAGTTAAAGACTACAAAAAGTCAAACCCTAAAATAAATTAATTGTTTTTAACAACAGTGCTGGAGCAAAATTTTGATAGAGACACTTTTTTGTCGTTACAGATGAGATCTTAAGAGAAAAAAAAAGAAAATAAAAAAAGAGAAAAGAGAGTGAGAGTATCTTTTTATTATCTCCTTATTACAAAACACAGTAGTCTACTTATCCCGTAAATTGGCAACCACCAACTCCTTACTGTGGTTCCGGCTTGCTTTAAAAAATAAATGAGTATATTATGTACCCTCTACCTCAAAACTACAAATTTGTTATATATTCAAGCAGAGGTGAGCGTTTGCGGCGAACATTTTTTGAAAAAATTGCGGAAACCCTTGGCGTCAAAAAAAAGATCTTTTTGAAATTATGCGGGTAGCAGTGACGTTACATATTACATCTTTTCAATTACTCTGAGATAATATAGCCATACATTGAAGAAGAAACATCAAATTTTTCCAGCAGATTTTTTAATTTTAGCGTGACGCCTTAATTCAGAAATGGTAAACGTCCGGGCCGCAAGCCAAATACTCTCCGCAAGATATTTCAATGCAGCCCGCGTGTGGTTGAGAAGAAGCGCATTCATTTCTTTGATCAAAATGGTTATTTTTTGCTTTAGTAACTACCAGGTTATGATAATGGAAATGTAGGCCCACCAGGAAAAATAATTATATTGAGAGAATACCAAAAGCTAATAAATAGACAAAACAATGCCACTCTGTCTTGTTTGTTGCTTGAATACCTTTTTTTTCGTCTACGCTCAACTTTAAAGGAGGAACTTGTTTAATGTGAGTGAAGATAAAAAAGTCTTGACATGACGAAACAGATGAAGAAGTTTGATCTGTCGAATAACAACCTTTTTTCCTAAATTAACAAAAATTTTATTGCGGCCAGTACATAATTTTTAAATCTTGGAATGCGGCCTGCGAGTGAACTCAGATTCCCCACTCTTGCTTCAAGTAGATAAACGCTTATTATTACTTAAAATGCTGTTCAGCATGCAGGAGATTATTTTTATTTATCTATCTCATTTTGCTTCAATTAGCAAAATTGTGTTTGCTTGTTTTTTATTAAATAACTATTAAATAGCATAATGTTGTCACTGTTAAGTGAAACATTGTGTACAGGGTTATCTTAATTTTAAATGTTAAAAATGTTTTTGTGGCTTCCTGTGTTTTCTTTTCTGTAGGATACTGGTCCAAATGGCTCCTTCAATAGTTAAGCTTACCGACTCCGACCCCTAACAAATTTAGGCAGGCAAAACAGTGTGTTGGGGCAAATAGAATTAATGTTAAATTAAATTTTGTAATCTGAGATATAAATAATTTTAACCGCTCTGACTTGACATAACTAAGCACTTTTCTTATAATCAACAACCAAAAAATTTGGAAAAAATTTCTATGACACATGCATATATTTCTTTCATATATGATTAATGTTTAATATAAATTATCTGCAAACAAATGTCTATTACGCCGATAGAAAAGATTGCAACAAATGCGAAAATTTTTTTAATTTCCATTAGAAAAGTAGCACATAAATAAAGAATTTTTGGGGATTAAATTTTTGGGTAAATGCCAAAAAGAGATACATGGCGCAATGAACACCCCCACAAAGTAGGCCTACTCTTTGAAAAAATTTTTCGAGGACAAAAACAAAATACAAAGCCTATAATCTGTTAGTGAAGTTTAATATCCAGGCAGCAAATGGCTCTTTTTCTCTCCCCAAAGAACGCCCATGCCTAAATGTAGTAATCTAGTAAGACATTAACATTAGTTGAAGAAAAACAAGTTGCAAAAATACCGAAACGTCTTTTAAATTATTTTTAGAAACCTGAAAATTTTTTCGCTGAATTTGCTTTGCTTAACCTTTCTTTGACAATCTCCGATCTATTATCAAAGTGACTTGCAGAATTTATCTTAAATAAACCAAGTTGATTTAAGCACGTACCAAGATGATGAAATGACTTTTAAAAAACTTAGATTTCAACTGCAGTTTTTGAAAAAAATTTTTATGATAATATTACACGTAGCACTTCTTGTACATGAAACGTTTAATCCAAAAATATTTTTACTAAATGTATAATGTCCCAATCAAAATATACGCACAGTATGTGACTTTTTAAGTAAAATAGGTCTTTTTAAGCAAATTCATTTATACTACCTTCCACTATAGGTCTCTGGGCCAAAGTTTATTTTTTAGCTTATATTTCAAAAGTTTTTGAGTATTGAATATCAAAACTGAATTTTGGGTTGTAAAAGGTGTGGAGCTGATATTTAGTTTCTATTCATTTTTCTGATGAGCTTGGCAAAGGGCTTTAAAATTAAGAGCAAGTTTAAATTCTGCATTCCACTGCTTTTTGGGAAAAATTGCATATAATTGCACAAATATTTACTGCAATGTATATTTATTCTAGAGTGCTTGATTAACCTGAGTAGAACTTTATGTAAAATTCATTTGTTAACATTCAAATTGTTTTTTCTTACTTCTGCGTTATATTTATTTAGGTTCATCAACTTGTTTTAACCGTCGTTGCTACAACGGTGGTCGGTGCGCTACTAGTATAGCTGGGACTCCATATTGTCGATGCCTATCAGGTTTCACTGGACGGAATTGTGCGACCCAAACATATAGTAAGAAAAAGTAGTTTTTTCATTTATTTAATTTTTTTATCAGTAAAACAGAATAAAACTGGCTTTACAGAATAAATCAAATGGATCTAAAAAAAAAAATGATTAAAAAAATACGAGCTGTTTCAAAGATAGTTATTTTTAAGGCCTTTAATGAGTTTCTTTAATAGTGTAGTAACCTGATGAAAAACAATCACAGGATAAACGCTGAATCCATAAAACTGCTGTTCGTTCTTCCAAACTTTAGTTTCGACCCAATAGATCAGGAAAAGCCCATGTACAGAAAAATTGTTACTATTCAAAATTAAAATGAAACAAACAGCAAATAGTGTAGTTATTGTTTTATTAATTTTGACATTTCGAGTACATACTGTAACTTAACTCATTTTCAAAATAATAAAAACCGCATTTCTTAAACTATTAATATAAAAGGCAAAATTATTTAAAAAAAACAAACTATGGTATGTAATAAAGAATATTTAATTATCTATTAAATTAATTAATTATTGAATATGATAAGAAACAGAACTTTTATCAATATTAAGATCGAGGTCAAATTTTTGAATAAGTAAAGTTTCTTTAAATAATAATTTGCACCAATAATTTGCAGTTGATAAAACAGTTATGTACAGAAACAGAAACTACAGTATTGGCTGTTTGTTTTATTTTAAAATTACAAAAAATGTTCCAGCAGTCAAGCTCCGAAGATATTCGAATTCAAATTGTTATAAATTTACACTAGTAACAAGTTTAGCTTTAATTAACTTAAAACCGCATTACTCTAAATAATAAAATAAATTAACATACCAAGCAAACACAACACATACAGTAACTGGCAGTTGAACTAAGATGTTAAACAGAAATAGAAACTAACTGAAGACACAGCGGGTTTTGAATGAGAACGGTGAGTGACGTACAAGATTACTATAATCTTAAAGTGGTGTTTCAGGGGTTCGAAACTTAACAGTTTTGTAAGAACAAAACCTATCCAGTTCTTCAACGCCGGAAACGAGTGTGGTGAATTTTCTAACTTTTGTTACGTGTACACAGAAACGTTAGTTCGGCTAAAAAGTATTGGATTAACACAAAACAAATTTTATTTGTACAAAAGAACACAAGAGTTATTCGCACAATGTTCAAAACATTAAACTCTTTTTAGCAATGCACGAATCGCATAAGAATCAACAAAAACTACGCATCATTGCAAGAAGTAAATAGCGATGTATCTACGTTTAATTACTACACACCAACTAAGCACAACATTAAGGCTCGAATCTAACCACAAACTAAAACAGAGGAAACGGTGTTACGAAGGTGGAACTAGTTTCCTTTCACCCGTTTCCGCCGTTTCTAACAACTGAAAAATTTACCAGTCTACTGTTATTAGCGACCAAAAGGCTTTCATCAAAAATTTAAAAATGGTTTGATGATCATTATTTTTAGGAAAACGCTTTAGAAAAGATAAAAACTATAAAGACTTGGTCTAAAATTAAACTAAAAAACAAGGTTTTGGGTAAAGGATTGAATATTCAACGTCACGATATAAGATTTTTTCTTCCTTTTAATCACAGGTCTTTCTAATAATCGTGAAATAGCGGCATAAATAACATACATGTAGGATGCGAGTTTAATTCTAATCAAACAAATATTTTGATTTTCATTGTGAAAAGTATAGAATATATGCAGTTTACTTTTTTAGTGGTGTCAGCTGACCCCATATTTTGCTTCGTGTTCAATGCCAAAAACAAACTTTGATGTAAATAAACAAGTGGACAATCCGCTACTATTTCGTTTGACGGAGAACAAGCTTCATTATAAAATTGCAAAGAATAAAAACAATCAAATATTTATAAAATTAAGATTTGTTTGCTTTAACCAGAAGAAAATAAATGAATTCCCATCTATAAAGTTACTTGTTAGAGACTGCAAAGCCACGGTTAATTTCGTAGACAATCATGAGTTGGATCAAGCTTGGTTATTCTAACTGCTACTTGGGGGCGCTTCCAGAATTTTGTTAGGAGGGGGTCGGTCTTAGATCTGCATTATAATCTTTTTTTAATACTCAATTATGTAAAACAATATTCTAAAACTTTGTTTAATTTTTAATTTACTTTCACCACAAATGTCGTTAAAACCCGGTTTTTTGCTATCAAATAGAAACAAAGACTCCTGATCATATTTAGTGTATTTTTAATCAAAACAAACATATTGGATTTGGGGGTGCGGTGAGGTTGCAAATGTTTCTAAGTTTGAGTTTGAATTTCCCTTCATCCTCTAAACAAAGGTATTGTAGCTGCACTTTTGTGTAAATACGATCAAATTTGAACTTGCATCTTATAACCCAAAGTTTTCAAACTTTGATTTTTTTGCAGTGTTTATATCAACTTTGCCTGTACGCTTCGATGTGGTATCACTTATTATATCCACTACATCCACTACCCCCTTACTATCGGCTTTAGATGTGTGTGTCGCTTTACGATAAATTTTTGGGGCTTAGGCATCTAAGAATTTCCTGATAAATAGGTCAAATATTACCATCAACAAAATTTTCAAACTTGATTTTTTTGCAGTATTGAACCCATTTTATGGCACTTTTCGGTGTAGGCTCCGATGTGGCGTCGATCATATATGCCGCTTCTCCCTCACTCTCGGCCTTAGATGTGTGTGCCGCTATCCAACAATTGGTGGCCTTTGTTTGAGGTCTAACGGTAAATTATGTTTGAAAGTTTTTTCTGAAAATTATTTTTGTATGTTTTTGTACTTGTATGACTTTTTGTTTTTATGCTTAAAAATGTGCTTTTATTTTTTTCAGGTCGTCGTTTTCGTCGTCGTCGTCGTCGTCGTCGTCCTTCTTTTCTTTACCGTTTATAAACAAAAACCTTAAAAAATCTTTTGTTTAAGCTAGAAAGGGCTTTTAGTCAATAAAAACACAATTAACTTTTAAAATTTTTTTCTTTTGTAACCTTAAAAAATTTACCCTGCTTTTGACGAAGTTGTAACAAACTTGATTTACATAATTTCTGGTTGTTCATTTGTTATAAATTACAAATTTGAGCATTCAAAAATAAATGAGAAACATAATACTTTTGTTTTTATGAAAAGTAAGGATTTTGATAAAAGTGAAACAGTAACGTTACAAAAGTAATTTTAATTTATGAAACGTGTTCAACAGATAATAGTCGATAGGCTATACCAAATACTTTAACAGTATAAACATCTGGATAAATTATTTTTTTACGTGAACCGGTTATTGTGACTTCTGCAAATTATCAAGGAAGTAACAATTTCATATATTAAATCTTAAAATTAATGTTATTGAACTACAAAACTGCTTCTCAATTTTTTTTTTCTGTGGCCCATTAAATCTTTATTCCAGAAAAAAGGGTTTAGAAAACGAAAACTCCAAAACACATTCCAAAAAAATTATTTTTTCAAGAAGCATTTGGGAGAATCTTGTTGTTAAATCCTATTAACCAAAACGTTAATACTTGGGAGACCTTAAAGAGAGTGCACAAGGCCAACCACCTTCCACACTAAGACAGTTTCAAGCCTTTTATGGTCTGCATCAAAGTAGAAAACCCTGCTTGATATAAATATAATACTTGCTACTAAAAGGAAAACCACTTTAATTCATTCTTTTACCGATCGCGGATATGAAACACAAACCTTTACCAAAAACTCGTAAAACGATAAAGTCTCAAACTTGTTTTTAAAAGTTTCTCTGAAAGTAATAACTTCATTTTCTACGCTAGCTCTAACTCTTTCCAGAAGTATTGCAAACAGCTTTCCCACCAGCTCCAGATTAACACGAGATATTTAAAAAAAATACGTTAATCTTTCCAAAAATTATAAGATGTGTCAATATTTCAACGACAGCTTGATGTCCATTTTACTATTAATCTCAAATAAAAGCGCCTCAATAATCTATAGCGAGGTAGTTAGTAAACCGCAACACACGTCACAATGCAAACAGAAATTACTTTTTAAACAAGCTGCATAAAGATGAGAAACACCAGACTCGAGTTTCGCTCTCATTAGAGCTCATCAGATGCTTATCTCACCGCGAATCGAACCTGGGACCTGTAGTCTTCAGGTCTACAGGTCACTAGGTTCGATTAGTGGGGTTCGATTAGTGATATAGTAACCTGCGTGGAAGACTGCAGGTCCCAGGTTCGATTCGCGGTGAGATAAGCATCACTGATGAGCTCTAATGAGAGCGAAACTCGAGTCTGGTGTTTCTCATCTTTATGCAGCTTGTTTAAAAAGTAATTCCAAATCCTCTTAATTCTTCAAATAGAAATTACTTTATGTTACAACAAACACCATATTTCAACGCATTCTCCACCCAAGACATTCATCTCTTGTGGCTCCATTACAAAATCTCTTTGGCCCAGTGGTTGAAAAACTATGAACTAGAAATTACAATGAAAATGTTTCAAGAAATTTTCCGCAATTATTTATTGGAAAAGTAACAAACTTTTATTCGATTTAATAGGAACATCTACAGGACACGCTTGGCAGAGTAAGATAAAAGTCTCAAATAAAAAATTTTTAAGTGTAATCTTAAATAAAGTACTTTTTGCTGCTACCAGTTATTTCCAAGATCATTGCTTTAAAATTTTTTATTTCATTTCTGATTACTTCTGTTTTATGACTGATTTTTTGATAACAATGTCGGTATTTTTTATTTTATTGCTTCTTTTAGATCGGACTTAAAGATTTTTGGTTAGAAAACCAAATTTCCAAAAGAGTTAGCTCAGAGAACTCTTATCTTACCCCGAAAAAGCCTTTTCTAATAACTACTCAAATTTAGTCGAAGAAAAGTTTGTCAAATTTTCTTTTTGCCACTGGTTTCTTAAAACATTTTTATCATTGCTTTTATACCAATCTAAAAATTGAGTTATTTAGTTTATTGGTACCAATTGACTGTCAAAATAAATTTTATTCATTTTAGTATTAAGCTAAAAATTAGTAACAAATGGAAAAAACATTATAAATAAAACAAAACGCGAATTAAATAATATATATTGCATATGTATATATTATATAAATATATTTACTAATTAAATTAAAATGGTACACATCAAAAATTTTAAAAAACCGCAACAAACTATTTCGCCAAAAAACGGCTCATCAAGCGATCATCAGGCGCTCAGGAGAAATAAAACTAAAAAATAGACAAATTAAAAAAATATAAAAATAAAATCTTTGAGTAACTTGAAAAACTACCAAACTTTTTTTTGTACTAATGAGACGCAACTGCACGGACGCGAGTAGATCTCTATCTCTCTCGGTCTACTTATATATATATACAATAGTAGAAGTGGCAAAATTGTCAGAAAAGAGCTCAATGAAAACTCAGAGCAGCGAATTAAATTACAAAATTACGTAGAGAATTTTATTAAAACCTCAACAGTCTCTTTTGCCTTTTCGGCTCATTAGATTACTAGACTTTACTTTTGTTTTTTCTCTTTCATTCGTCGGAGTGTGTAACGATTTCGCAGTACTAATTTACGATAATATTGCGCTTGCACAACACAATTACTTCGTCGTACGGGCGCAGCGAGATTACCTCTTTCTCTTTTTTATCATTTTTTTTCTGCCTCTAAGCAACAACAACAAAGTTATTGCTTTTTTTTCGGTGTTACCGATTTTTTAAAGGTTTGGATAAAATCTGCAGACTTTATTTGCTTCTAAAAATAGGTAAAGGCAAGATGATTTTCTCTTTCTTTGCCTTTTCAATAACGAAGCCTGCTTGAGGAACACAAAATGAAGTGACTGTCAAAAAGGGTCTTCACATCATACATCAAAATTACTCGTAAATAATATTTACTAAATCATTTTTCATTATCATTTCATGGCTTTATTTATCTTTTTGACTCGCAAGAAAACGATGGAGGCGCTATATATAGGCCAAGCAATTACCCTAACCTGCTTTCACAGATACCTAGATATTACTGTTCGGTCAAAAATTTTTTTTATTTTTTAGTTTTATAGAGCTATGAGTGAAATTTAGAACTGCTTGCCAAGAACACCAAGCAAGGAAAGTGCCGTAAAGTGTCTTTCCAAAGGCCACAAAAAATAGGGCTAGTAGGTTTTGAACCGAGACCTTGTCGATCACAATCCCTTCACACATCACACTCTAACCACTTGACCACGCTCCTGACGTCAAGCAACGACATCCCAAAGATAAGGCCTGATTTGCCACATTTTGCAGACTGATGCTGAAATAATTCAAAACTGTCGAAAACTAAACCAGGACGAAACTTGCAATAAGTGCTAATTGTAGAATAGTGTCACAGACTTTGTTCGGGAATCCTAAAGGACCATTTGAGCTAGGTAACCCGAATACCTGCGCTGAAACAAAGCTGTGTCTAATTTTATTTTATTCCGGCTCAGAAGTAGTCTGCTATAAGCCTGAACTTTTATACAGTTGATTTAAACGAAAGCTCGGACTGGTTCGTTAAAGACTCTTCTTCACAGACAAACAGAGACCACTGTCTCTAATAAGAACGAATGTACGAGGGTAAATCAAAAATTATCCGGAATTGCTCTTTAGCGCACTCTTGCTTTAGCTTTTTCAAAAATTTTTTTGCACGTGTTGTCTACTGTGTCACGTGATCACGATCTGCTAATCTAATTGTTCGTTCAGTTTTAACACGTGTTATTTTCTGTTGATAAAAATGGACGCTCCACTGGCACAATGCACCAGAGAAGAACAACGTGCTGTGGTCCGATTTTTGTGGTCAGAAGGTTCATCGGGGAGAAAAATTCATCAAAGACTCTTAGCACAATATGGAGACAATGCACTATCGAAAACAACGGTATATGAGTGGATTGAGAAGTTTAAAACATGCCGGACCAGTGTAAAACATGCAGAAGGAGCAGGACGTCCATCAACCTCCAAAATTCAAGAGTCAACTTTCTGCAGGAAAGGTTATGCTAACCATTTTTTGGGATTCAAAAGGGCCTATTTTGGAGGATTTTCTGGAAAAAGGGAGTACAATCAACAGTGCAAGTTATTGTGATTTGCTAGCCAACCGCCTGAAGCCTGCAATTCGCACCAAACGCCGAGGATTACTGTCAAAGAAGGTTTTGCTGCAGCATGACAATGCACGCCCACATGTTGCCAAAGCAACCATTGAAACCATTAACAAACTAGGTTTTGAAGTGCTGGAGCATCCTGCATACAGTCCAGATCTTGCTCCTTCCGACTATCATCTTTTTGCCCCACTCAAAGATGCATTACGGGGTCGTAAATTTTCTTCTGATGAATCAGTGCAAAAAGCGGTGCATCAATGGTTGTGTGACCAGCCAAAAACTTTCTTCTCAGATGGCATTTATAAGCTTGTAGACCGCTGGAACAAGTGCATCGAAATGGGTGGAGATTATGTAGAAAAATGATAAATCGTTTTCGTGTTTTGTGTTTTTAAAATAATCCATAAAAATAAAAGTCCGGATAATTTTTGATTTACCCTGTATTACAAAATTCACGACCGACGAAAATTTTATTCCACGCTTTGCCAAACTGCAAAGCAAAATCAACGCTATAACTTGATTCAATCAACACAAATGATTCTACCTCTGAAGAACACCACTCTAAAACACTGGCGCAAAATAACTTCAATGCTCGCCACAAATTCTATTTTCTCTCAAAGCGACACTTTTCGCTTTGTGCGTCTCTCTCGTATTCGTCTCTCTTTTGTCGTATCTTATTACCCCCTCCTTCAATCGAGTGAGCGCACTTATACAGATAAAAGTCACGTGAAGACGAATTTACTCGTATATTCGGGACTTAGCTCGAATTTCCTGGAGAGAACGCTACGCTTGAATGCTCCAGAACATTCCATTGCCATCGAGATAGCGAAGCTTGAACAAAAACATATTACGTCATTACTGTCGGGCGAGAAGAGAAAAAGACAAAAAATAAATCAAGCGAATCGAGACATTATACTATGCGATAAAAAGTTATCCCTTCACGGCGACGCGATTATTAATTCATAATAAAATTTTGGATTACTTTTAATGGGAATAAACTATATCGTCATGATTAAAATTATTATGAATGAAGTGTGACAGATACATAGAAAAGGAAAATTAATATAAAAAAAATTCTTAAGAAAAAATTCCACCTAAGTACCACTCAATGTTTGAACAGAATCTAAAAAAGTATCTGAAAAAGTTTTAATTTAAAGTCAAATAGAATTTGAATAAGTATCTGAACAAATTTTTATTAACGAAAGCTTATAAATTGGGTAGTATTTAGCTGGAATTTTTTGTTAAGAATGTTGCTAACAGTCTAATTTAATTTAAAAAAAAAGGTAATTACTCGATAGACCACACTTTTTCATCTAGTTTGTCATCTCAAGATCTTTTTTTTTTTATCTTTACTAACATTAAACAAGTTTCTTCTTCAATATCGAGTGTTGACCAAAAAAGGTATTCATACAACGAACAAGATAGAAAAGTGTTGTTTTTGCCTATTCATTAATCTTTTTGGTATTCACTCGATATCAATATTTTTTTCTGGTGGGCTTACATTTTTATTATAAAACCCTGGATGTTAATAAAGCCAAAACGCACTATTTTGATAAAGTTACATTTGCACCAAATTTGACCCCTCCAGTGGCCAATGTGAACCAAAAATATTTGTTGGGTGGCACGATGTATAAATTTGAACTAGTCAAATAGAATAGAACCTTATGGTTTGATCATACTCAAATCTAATCAATTAGATGTATGTTATAAAGCTGCTTTAGGAAAAGGCTAGGAATAAATTCCGAATACCTTTGCTTCTTATATGATTATATAAAAGCAAATATGTTAGTGCAAAACATATACATTATATTTTTTTGAAGTAAATAAAAACACGGGTCACATGAACCACAAAAAAGTCTTTTTGTGCAAATTTTTGTCACCTTTTCTTTTCGTATAAGTAATGTACGGTAATGCCAAAAAAGAGCCAGTTTAGGCTCTTTTATTTGCTATGTAGAAGTTGCTAAAAAAAGTTGGATAAAATCTAATTTTTATATAGTTAAGATACAAAATTAGTTGCGAAGTTAATGTAGACACTTGTATACCTACGGCGTGAATGGGTAAACGCATGAACCTCTTTATTCTAAAAGTTACCTGGGGAACCCAATACACAAATATATGTAAGAACCGATTTCTTATCGGAAACGTAATGAATTAATAAATATTCCGTTGAAATCTAAACAAAGACCAAAAATATATTAAAAATTAAATTAAAGCATCACTTCAATCCAACCGTCATTTCGGGGCGGAACTGTTTTACAAGTCATTGCGATGATTTTTTTCTTTGTCACTAAGATTTCAATGGAATATACGTATTTGTTTCAATACATTGAAAAGGCTCTTCGATTCCGGTAAAGACCAGAAAAAGTTACTCATATTGGTTTGTAAACCAATTCCGCACAAAAATGTCGGTGGAATTAAATTGATAACTTTTTTTTTTTAATTGTTTTATGATGTATGTCAATTTATGCTTTTCCCCAAACCATAGTGTGAACGGTTAAGGTATAGAGATAGGTCTCTATTAGCTTTTTCGCATTAATAGTTCTCAGGTATGGGTTTGTAAAATGTTTTTGAACAACCATGATTGAGAATGATATTTAGATTCCGGCACTGTTTTAAAAGTAGTTTTATGTACAAGGCTAAAAGTTGATAATTGTTATCACCAAGAGTAGTAAGCCGATGTCCAATTGTAAACATAAATAGAGCACTTAATTTACTAAAACTAAAAAAAATTTTTGTTAAACCGAATAAAATGTTAAAGAGAATTCAATAGTTTTAATTATAACGTTTTACTTGATAAATTTAGATTTCTATAGCTGTCCTACGATTAAGGACGGTTTTAATATCATGTACCTTCAAAAATTGCTATAATTTTGATTTAAAGTTTTTTAAGTCTTACGATGCTAATGCTGCAATAACATTAAGCGCTAACAGCCTATTGCACAAGTTACTGCAACGTATTATTTTTAATTTTAATTTATTTTTGTTTTTCTAGTACTTGCTCTTCCTTCATCATATCTACAATCTCTTATTTATGTACGCACAAATCTCCCGTCTCCGTCGTCAAAGAATATCACCTCATTGTTAATTCTTTCATGCAGCAAATGTGAAAATGAAAAAAGTATTTCTAAAAAGCTCCGAGTCAGAATGATGACTAAATGTTGTTGAATCAAATGTTGAATATTTTTGATGGCATTGCTTCAAAATTGCAAAATTTAAAAAATGTAAACAATTACGAAATTAATATGACGCAAGTGGTAGTGTTAGTACTTTTAATATTGTTTTATGCTTGTTGCATATCTATCACCAATATTATTATGAGTACACTTGTGCTTTCATGTAATTTTCAACAAGAAGATCAATGCTGTAATCAAAAGTTAAAACTACAAGTTAAATGAGTAAGTTGATCGTAAGTTGCGGATTATCCTACAATGCAGGCATTAGCTAAATACTGTATATGCAACGTAATTTAATTGCACACAAATACACGTGAATTTCGAAGCAGTAAGTACACTAACCATCTTAAAGTTATGTCAGCCAATGCCAATTAATTATAGCCTGTATGCTGTCCTGGTCGCAGAGTCCCAGACAAAAATAAAATTTGCTTGTTTTCGCTGGTTTGCAAGATTGTTGCGGTGGTTAACGCGACAAAAAAACTCCGGCAAAAAAAATGTGAGGTTAAAAAATTATAATTAATAAACTGCCAATAACTTGTTTTGTTAAATTATACATTCAACCGCATCGCGTTGAAAACGTTAACTACTAGCCATCGACAAAAAAGTTGCCAATAAGTAAAAGCATCATTTTTTTCTTTAATCCTTGCTATAATTTGGTCATCGCCTAACGTTTTAAAAAAAAGATAAAAATAAATTTTTACATTCGCCTAAGTAAAAATTAAAAATCAAACCAAAATTTTCAGAAACTGTATGCAGGGGATCCGGAAGCAGGGAAAGAGGGTAATTGTCGCTAAAATGGTTCCGTCAATACCGCCTTCCATTTCACAGTTTTGCTTGATAAAGAATTTTTATTGTTACAACCAAACGCTGACTGACAAGCAATGGACAATTTTCATCTGTTCAGTCAAAACATGCTTTGACATTTTATAAAAGTCAAGGCAGTATTTTGGGACAAGCCAAAAATTCTTATAGAATCTCGCTAAATCCTAAGAATAAATTAGTCTTTTTTTGTCGTCATTTGATTTTTATGCGAGAAAATCTTTTTAATTTTCCATTGAATTTTATAAAACAGTTCACTGAATTGAAGATATTTATCTGAATGAAAAACCACATTTTGGTCATCAATTTTAAGCGAAAATTTTTTTTAGTCTTAAGTTTTAATTGGAGGCAAAAAAATGATTTTGTTTTCGGAAACGTCCATCGTGTTTTCGCCTGCTTGTTTTTTTGAACAATTCAAATAGTAAATCTGGATATAACCTACACGTAACTAACCGAAAATTGGAGTCGGAATCGCCTGAAAGAATAACTACTCCGACTCCACCCAAAAGCATATGATTCCGTCGCAACAACCCTGGTGTGTAATATTCTGATTCTTTAAGTAAAATCAATTGCAAATAAATATCCACGTTCACGCTTACCGCGAATAATTTCATCTGGATAAATTAAATTGGTTAATTTTGAAAAGCGTGACACAAACTTCACTCCAATGTAAGGCCGGTCAATAGTTTAAATTTACTGCGTTACAACAAAATTACTGTAGGCTATGTACTTAGTGATTAACAAATTCTTATAAACATTTTTTACAATAATTCGATTTCAAGTAGCTTTTGAATTCAAATCTTCAAAATAAAAAAACTCTCGTTAATGCCAAAGAAGTTTCGGTTTAGAGATGGTGTTTTAAGTCTCAATCTCATTTTGATTTTGCAAACCTCATGTCTCGAGTACAGCTCTGATTTATATCCAAGGAAAAATACTTCGACTAACGTTGTTGCATAACTTGCAACAATGGCAAGATTGATAGAAGACAACCTGGCTATTCTCATACAATCAAACCTAATTTAAAGGATATATCCATCTTGCTCACTTAAAAAAGTAAATCTTTGCTCTCATTAGTTATTTTCTGAAGTCATACACAACTTTGATAAAACTTAATTTTACAACATGTTGTTTCTGTTTATTGGAAGGAGATTATACAAAGAATCGCCGTCTTCAAAATGCACATACGTAAATCGCGAATCAGCTTCATCAAAAGTTGTATTGAAGATGAACTGGAAAACAAAAATAAAGTAGAATCATAAAATTTGGAACGCTTTACTGATTCTAGAATGAAAAGCAAAGCCAATATATTTCGAAACATAATTTGTTGTGAACCTTTTGAAATTGAAACTTATTGATCATCAACTGCATTAAATTAATAAATTGATCGTAAATTTGAATATTTATATTTGGCCATAGTGTTGTCAATTCAATTAAAAAGGACATTATTTTTTATACCCCCAGAATACTTCGTTTTATTTAATACGTATACAGTATATCCTCACCCATTTCCGGTTCATCGTTCGCGGCCCTGCATACTCGCGGATTTTGCTCTCAAAGTTTTTTCATAATTTTGGCAATATTGTGAGTTTCTTAGGCCATTTTTTAGCAGAAAAAGTTTTGGTGTATTATGTGTAATTATACTGTACCCCTGTATTATTTACGCCCTATAATTTCCCTATATTTTTAGCAGAAAAAGTTTTTGTTGTGTTATATATTTATTCATCATCACCTTTTATTATTGGTGTGTATTATAAAATTGATTGTCTTGTTTTGTCTGAAAATTGTCTGAATAAAACGGTTTTTAGAATGTAATTAGGAAGCATATTTTAGCGTATATAATATCATACATAAGCGCTTTAAAACTGCATCAACAATTTGCAAATTTTTGGGATTCGCAGGAGGAAAAGAAACCTAACCCCCCCAAATGGCGGAGATATCTGTATTTTGGCCGTACTTTACTCCGTCACGTCATAAATTATCCAAATTTGATTATTGAAATTTACGATTGCTTAATTAGTTTTTAACAGTTGACAAAGGAATGAGTTATAATTTTGAAACGTTCTCAATAAACTACGCTTTGTAGTATATTGGCTTTGCTTTTTCTTCTAAAAGTAAAGAAAATTTTACACCAGGGATGGGCAAAGTTTATAATGAAAGAGCCATATGTGAAAATTCAAAACTGCCGGAGCATAGCCGTACCAGCCCAAAAAAATTTGGAGGAGCAATGAAGTTTTGCCCAAATTTTGTGATGTTTGCTCAAATCATGATTTTATAGTACATTTCGGATATGACAAAAAAATTGTCTGAGATTCTCAGACGAAAATAAAAAAGGTCTTCACTTAAATTCAGGCTCCTAATTTTCAATTTTCGTCCCAAAATCAAGGTGTTCTCTAAAAAAAAAAAAGGTCTTCACCTAAATTTTGGTCATTATTTTTTGCAGTTCATCATCGTCACCTCCCTAAATTTCTTGACTTTGCCCAAATTTTTTGTATCGCTGCCCGAAAAATTATGGTTTTGCCCAAATATCTTCTTCTCACTGCCCGAAAAATTTTAATTTTGCCCAAATCTTAGAAACTTGGGGGGCAATTGCCCCCTGCCCCCCGGCAGGTACGGCTGTGTGCCGGAGAGCCACAAATTCTGTTTGAAGTGTTAATGCAAATACAGTAAACAAAGCAAGTTTTAATCAAATAATAAAAACCAATAAAATGTTACACTATTTACAATTTTTCCGAAATTTTACCAGCATTAGATCTACTGTGGGTTTCCACTTTATTATAAAAAAGTAGCCAAAATTAAGCCAAACAAAATCTAGTTTTTGTCGCTAAAAAAGTGTTCTCTAAAAAAAAAAGTCTTCATTTAAAATCTGTCAATGATTTTTCAATTTTCGTCCCAAAATCATGGTGATCTCTAAACAAAAAAAAAAGAAAAAAAGGTCTTCACTTAAAATCTGTCTACAATCATCAATTTTTCTCCCAAAATCATGGCTAGTTTGCACTCGGCAGCCAAAAAAAAAGCCAATCTGGCAATCCTGAGTCAAAGCGGTTTGAATTATTCTCTCAAATCTTCATTTGTTAGACTTGCACGATTATGATTTTACAAATTTCATTACAAAGAAGCGAATCTGAGAGAAGCAAGCACCATCTTTGTTTCTTTTATTCTAATATTACCTGCGTGTCTCGGCGGGAGAGAAATAAATGAAAAAAAGATAGCGCTCGCTTTGCCCAAATTTTTGCTGTAGTGTAAATGGTCCTTAACAACAAACAAAGAAATACTTTTATTTTCACGCTATAATCCGACTTAGCACTTAATTAGAAATCGTTGTTTGACCAAAATTCAACAGTGAATAACAACAATTGTACATTGTTCGATTTCGTTATTATTGTACGTATAGCTAGAAAAGCCGCAAACAAAAGGTCGGCGAGCCGCAATTTGCCCACCGTTGTTTTACCCTCTGAGATTCAGAATAAGATATTTTATTATTATTTTTCATTGAGAAACGACTTGTTTGTTTTCAAAAATACGTTTATTCATGTTAGAGAAAACTTATTGATGTAAACATTGTAAAGAATAACTGCTTCGTAAATTGTGTAGCTTTTTATTAGGTTTTGTACAATTTAAAAGATCATTATCATATCAATTATTTAACTTTTTTAGGACAAAATCGGAGACATCAAACTTAAAAACAACTCTCAGAATTACATGAAACTGCTTTTGAAAATGCCAAAATATTACTGTCCGATTGAAATTTTTAATTGGTTTTTTAATTAATTTTTAAGAGGTATAAAAAATATATAAAAGCTATTTAAAGTGATTTGTTAAAACAAATAAAACGAAAAAATGAGATAACTTAGTTTTCCTGGGCAAAACAGAAATGCTGAAGAGGAAAGTGTAAGACAACTGTTAAAATTGCGTAACGCGCATAGTGTAGTTCAAACAAATTTGTAAACACTGTTTGTCCACCATAGAACTATTAAAACGTTCTTGATCAAAACAAAAATATTTTTCTTACATCTATTCCACTCGGAACTGCAACCTCCTCTTGCATTGGGATAACGACAGATACACACGTGACCGGTACTAGCCGAGTAGCGACATCGATAGTCGGAACGGCACGGATTGAAATAACATGGTCTGTATGCAGGTGCTACAAAAAAATATAAAAGTTGAAATTGTTTTAATCTACGATCAATTAAGTAAGAAAACTTTAAAAAATCAAAGCAGCAGCACTCTTGCAAATGTGAATGAGTGTAATGAGTGTTTTTGTGACTAGCATCGCATCAAAAAACTCTCTTAGTCTCGCAATTAACGAATTCGTTTCCAAATATAGTAACATCGCTTCTTGTTTGGTTAAAAATATTGTTTCGATTGGCTAGTTTGCTGGAAATTTGTGAATAAAAATTAAAAGTAACATCCATAGCAAAAAAAATTGAATCCATGAAATAAAAGCCAAAAATAGTACTGCCTTAAGCATAAAATACATTCAAATAAACTTTTATAAGTTTTTGTGACTAATCTTGCAACATAATTACTAAAACCAGATATTTTTCTTCCTTATTACTGTTAAATTAATTCGAAGTACTTACTAGTTATCCTGATGGCACATGTACGTCCGGTAAATCCGTTTGGACAGGAGCACTTGTACTTTCCATAATTCATGAGGGTGCAACGACCTCCATTTCGACAACGACGAAGCTCACACCATGGAACTACAAATGCAAAGCATGACTACAAATTTTTTCGTGTCTAGCAACCCTAAAATACAGTATGTAAAATATTTCTTGCATCTCTTTCTAGTAACTTTAACAATTAAAGCTTCTTGTTTTTTTTGGAAGTCATTCAAAAACTAAAAAAATCTTTAGATGGAACATCGTTGAACTAAAATTGGGTAGTGTAAAGATGATTTTCATAAATCAAAAACAAAACCTGTTATTTAATGAACAGGAGTAAAATATACTTTTTTACACCCCCTGCAACGTTATCTTGCACCACTGATTTAATGAAATAAAAACGCAAGTTTTTAGAAATACGACCGCCGGAGCAAAAACCACCCAGGCTTTGTAATTCAACGAATAGCTAGTCACTTTATGCTAGTTCTTCCAACTTAAAAAGCATTTGAAGTAAATTGTTTTTCACAGAGAATGAAGAAATTTTAAATACAATAAAGTGATCATCATAATATCGTACATCCAAAAAATGAACAGTCACAGTACAAAACAAAATCTTGCCTTTAATTACCATAAATTAGTTTTTATATATTTAAATAATTGTAGCCTATTATACAAACTTCGTCGATCACATCGGGCGCCGGTGTAGCCGTAAGAACACTCGCACCTTTTTCTATACCCACTTGAAACACAGCGACCATGAACACAGGTTTCAACTGGGCAACGCATACCTACAAATATGGTGACAGTGGTTAAACAAAATTAAATTAAATATTTTGTTTTTGTCTACATTTTATTTTTATTCAATTTTGGTGGTTTCAAAAAGATTGTTCCAAGAAAAAAGATATTGCACGTTGTCACAACTTTACTCGGAAATCCAAAAGCAACGGTTGAACTAGATAACCCAAATAACTGCTCTGAAGAAAACCTGTACTTAATTTATACCGGTACAAGAAATAGCTTGCCACGAGACTAAAGTTCTTAATACAGTTAGTTCTGGCTAAGTACAAATTGATTCTTTAAAAAGCTTCTCCCTGCATATAAAAAACATTGTTTCTAACTATCAAGTATATATTTACAAAATTTACAGAAACTTGATTGATTCACGTAAAACTTGACTCCCAAGCTTCACCGAACTTCAAAAGAATTCCAGAGCCAACAACTGCCAATAATCGCTCACAATTTTGCACTGACTAATTCCAAGAATAATTAGTATTCAATGGCTAATGTTAAATTTAATAGTTTGTCTACCACAAGCGAAAACAATTCTACAGTATGTCTCTGTAAAATTAATTTCCAAGGCATCAACACCTGACCCTTAAACAACTACAGCCAAACAGGCTAAACAACATTCCAACCACTTAGCAGTCAACTGAAATAAGGCAACTGGAATTAATCTTGAATCTATCAATCAAAAATAATTTGAAAACAAAATGAATCTATTTATAAGATCACGTCGAAGAATCAATCTTAAATCTATCAGTCTTGAATAAGAACTAAGGATTGTATATATCAGTCTCGAATATGATATCTATACCATTTATTATGCTGGACATTCAACCAATTAGGGATTAAATTCAGTTTACATCAGTCACAGTTTACGACAGCCAATCAGAAGACGCGCCTGCGAACAGATTACGTAATTTGAAGTCTGACATTAACCGAAAAAATTTCATTCATTGTTTTTGAAAGTTCCATAGAGAATAGGAAAATGCTAGACGTTCAAAGGTCACATGCTGTTAATCCACTTGACACTGCTCAGATTTAAAAACGACAAAACGAACTAATATAGCCCTTACAAGACACGTTGCAATTAAATTAAAGTAATTTAACCGGAGGTCGTATGCCGATTATACAATCACTACTTTATAAAAAGATTGCATAAAAATAATACGCTTAAACCTGTATTTCTCAAATTGTGTGCCGCTAAACTTTTTAAAAAACATTGATCCATTGTCCCGCGACCTTTTTTTAGGAAAACTACTTCTCAGGACTTATCGTGTCTCTTTTGCTTTTTTTTAAATAAACACTACGTTTTATGGCAGTGCTCATACTCGCCTTATTGACAAGCCCGTTAAGGATGCCTTGTGCATAGTGACCGGTTGCCTACGTCCCACATCAACTGACAACCTTTTTATCTTATCAGGCATCCAACCAACTGACCTTGGCCGCCACTGTCTCTAGCTTGCTGTTTTCAGAAGTCAGAACATTTTTCATATGAAAGGCTCCTCTCTCAACTTCATGGACAGCTGCGGCAACTTATATCAACAGAACCATTTGTGCTTGCTGCACTGGAACTGCTAAACGACCCCTCCCAGTCAGGCATCAGTGTAGCACGATGATCGTAATATAAATGGAGGTTGGAGTGGCGGGAGAACACCTCTCGATTTCATGCATTTATTAAAGATGTTAGCCCAACGCCTCCCAGACCTGCGTGGATCAAGCTCATCCGCTGCCTCCGAACCGGCGTTGTTCTATTCCTCTTAGAAAGTCACAAATGGCTTGTACGACGGCCTGTGAGTGTGGCGCAAAGGAGCAGACAGCTGAGCACGTAATAACACCTTGCCCCATTTATCATCACCCAAATAAGGATCCTGGTGACCTGGCTGATAGAAACATGTCCGGCCATTCAGTGGACCACCCAGCTCCCCCAAACAAAGAAGAGGAAGACTGTTACTTAGAAGTGAAAATCAAAAAATTCGAGACAGATTCAAAGTGAAGACCTTTTTTATATTTTTTAAATATTTTTAGGGAACACTACTTTTGGGGAACAAAAATTAAGAAATTCAAGTCAGATTCAAAGTGAAGATCATTTTTAGTTTACAGAACACTACTTTTTAGGAACCAAAATCAGGAAATCTGGTCCAAGTGTGCCGCGAATTTCAAAAAAGTCCAAAAATGTGCCGCAGGTGGAAAAAGGTTGAGAACCATTGGCTTAAACTTAAAATCAACTATAAAGCTACAAATTTAGATTATATTAGAAATGAAGTGTGACGCACGTAATTAAAAATACTCCGTGCTGTTGGGATGACTATCTACATGTCACAAAACTACTTTGGTATGATATCAACACAAGTTCGTTATCCACGGTACATTCCACAGGATCTTGTAAATTTATCATTATGTTAAGCGAGTTAACTTGCAGATGATAGGACATCTTTCAGTTTTTTTGAATATTTGAATGATTTGGAGAGTTAGTTTCAACTAATAGCCAGCAGCAAGTTAAGATAAGTTAAACATTGTAGATAATTCACGAAATAGATAATAAGCAGAAGAAACACCAAATACTCAATGCAAGTCAAGTTCCACAATCAACAGTCTTAATTAATATCTCAATAAAATGACTTAAAATTTTATTGGATACAAGGTTTTCATGGCTTGATTAAACTTAGACCGACCTCACTAAATTAGTAAGGGCATTTTTATTTTATTTGTCCCTAGTTCACAACTATCAGTTAATAAGATTTTTACACGCATGTTTCATCTTCGGGTCTTTATAAAGCTGGCTACCGTGTTAGGTATGATCAGTAGGCTGCAAGTTTGAGTAAGGGTACTGGCATGATTTTTGATCTAAGATCATGACGACATATTCGAAAGTTATAGTATTTCCAGCATTAAAAAGAGCCGAGTAATATGAATTGTTCTGTTTACCTGTGCAATATCGTCCTGTATACCCAGATGGGCAGAAGCAGTTTGAAAACCATGAAGTTCTATAACACCAGCCTCCATTAAAACAGGGGAAAATAGGACAACCACGAGTAACTAAAAAAAAAAGAAAAAATAGCTAACTGGCTTTATGAAGCATCTCAAGTATACGTTTTGAATTATTTTTAAAAGATTCCATTTATATATGAAACACTGAAGCGCTATAAAATACAAGGCAGTACACTGGTTTATTTTTAAATAAACCTTACCTATTTTTGTGCAGTTTGGTCCTGAATAAGGATCGGAGCATGTGCAAGTGTAATCTTGGGTGCTGTTATCCGAATTGCAGACTCCTCCGTTTAAACAAGGATTAGGGTTGCACGGATCTGAAAAAATGATAAAATTAGACATAAAAAATGATTTCCATGCTAATAGCCTTTCGGTTTTGCTGAAAAAGTAGTTTTAAACGTTCGTCAACGAAAATAAATTAATCGACCCTATTTTTTTGCTTCAGTAATTAAAAGTTACTCAAAAAAACTATACAAAGTATCGCACGTATATGCAAATGCATTCTTTCTTTTTTTATTATCAAATTGAAGTCTGTATTAATTGTAATAGAAATACTCATCAATTACTAATAATATAAAACAGTAAGTAGGCTTTGCTTCATCACAAAGTTGAAAATTCAAAACATAATAAAATTTATTTAGTTTTGTTTATTCTTTTAAGATTTCTCTACATTGATCGATTTTGAAAAACATTATTTGCTATTTTTCGGCTAATACTAACCTCTTGGAGCTAAGGTGATAGGATTGTCGCAAAGATCTCCTTCAAATTGTCTCATGCATTCACAACTGAACGTATTATTGAAAAAATTAGGAACACAGGATCCGTTGTTTTGGCAAGGATTTGGATCACACGGATCGTCCGGTTCTAGATAGTTAATAAGATTTTACGTAGCAAATAATATTTAATTCAAATCGATTACACAATTTGCTACCAGCTTAGTCTAAAATAATGAAATAAATATTGTCATATTAATTTATGTTGTTTCATCTAGAACAGGGATGCCAACCTACGGCCCATTTAATGTTTTTATGCGGTCCACCTCTCACTCAAATTTTTTAGTTGTACTATATTTTCATAACTGCATAGAATTTGATGTCACTGCTGTCATAGTAACGTATAGGGGACAAAGTAAATAAGTCAATTGATTGCTGCTTTGAGTGATGTCTAACGAAATGATCAATGAAACTTTTGTGAGCGGAGCTTGTCATAAAAACTCTTGCCCCAAGTATCAGTTTTGATATTCACATTGTTTTGCGATTATATTAGTATTGATTGTGTTATTTCCAAACATTTTTTACAGTATCAAGCGATAGTCAGTTAATGACTTTAGCAGTAGTAGTAATGATACTGAACTGAACTCTGAACTTAATGCGGATTGCGGAGTAATTCATTCAGGACACTGTCTATGAGGCGAGTATGAACGCTGAGACACCAGACTGGTGCGCAGTACTCAGCTGTTGAGTAGACCAGAGATAGGACAACTTTGGTACCACCACCTCATTCTGGGCCTACAAATTGTCTCAGCGGTGTGACGCGCGAAGATAGTTTTTGTGCAATTACACTAGACGGCGATGGAATGTGAGCAATCTGTCTAATTTATCCCAAGATAGGCAGGAGTTCAACAAAATGATAAAAATATGTCGCGGTTATAAGCCTTTAGCTTGCATTGAATCTCTCGGTTACTAAAATAAAAGACTGCCGTCACCGTCTTCGTGTGACTAAGCTTCAGCTTTTAAGTCTAGAGATACGCCAAATGTGTAGTTATGTCTTCACTTAAAGTCTCCTCAAAGATCTTCTCATTTCTAGAGGAGTGGAGTAACACTAGATTGTCTGGATAGGTAAACTTTTTGAAAATCGTAGAGGGCAGGTCGTATATATAAAAGTTGAAAAGGAGGGGGGCCAAGACCAATCCGCTGTTTTCAAACGTAGAATCTTGCTGGCTTGCTGTCACAGGAAGTATGGATGAAACTCTATGACAAGCTCGGACAAGCTCCATGATCATTCTGATCATATGCTTTTCCAGCAGAAGTTGAAAGCAACTTGGAGGTAAGGCCAGGGTGCCAGACAGAGTTATTTGCCCCTGTTAGATTGACAAATTGACAAAAAATTCTTCGACGTTTTTTGTCAATAAAACGACTTGTTCCACGGTTGAATTTTTGCATCAAAACTAGCCTGTTCTCTAGAGGCAATAAATCGATAATTGCTTTGACACGAGTGTAGAGATATGCCTCTCGAGGATCTTATAGGCAACACAGAGTAGAAATATTGTTAAACAATTCTTTGGGTCTTCTACTGACTTCATCGGTTTTGGGATCGCGACTGCAAACGCTCTTCTCCAGATTTTGGGAATTTCGGGTCGGTGTAAGCAGGTAGAAAAAAATTCAAATAATTGGGACTTTTAAAGAAGCTCCAGCATGGATGTTTTTAATACTGATTTTGTAATAATTTTACTAATTTCACACTTTATTTTTATTTATTTATTTTTTTTATCTTTATATTTATCCCCCTGACTCGCAGGAAAGCGACGGAGGCGCTATACATAGGGTAAGCAATTACCCCGACCTGCTTCTGGAGATGCCAAGATATTTCTGTCTGCTGGTAATTTTAGTATAGATATTACTATAATTTAGAACTGCTTGTCAAGACCACCAAGCAGGGAAAATTGCCGTACAGTGCCTTTCCCAAGAACACAACAGAATGGCGCAAGTGGGTTTTGAACCGAGCCCATGTTGATTATCAGTCTGTTGCTCTAACCACTCAACCACGCTGCCTACTTCATTTAGATTCCTAATTAGTTAATCAATTTTAAACCATATTTTAATATCCATCATTTGGTCATGGCATCTAATACCAAAAATGGGAAATTTTATACTATGTAGTTTGCGGCCCGCCGAATATGCTTAAATATTTAATTTTGCCTATTATGAAAAAAGGTTGGACATCCCTGATCTAGAACATAGGTGGGAAATATACGGGTTCGAGGCCGCATGCGGCCCCTATCAGTTTTTTGTGCGGGCTCCATGACAATTTAAAAAGCAATAGAATTTCGTGTCAATGACTACTACTGATAATAGTAAAATTTTTTTTAAGATCACAACGTTTTAGGGATAGAAATTAAAAACCTTAAGACAGATTCAAATAGAAGATCTTTTTTTTGGAGATCACTACTTTTTAGGGACGAAAATTGAAAAAACTGGGACAGATTAAATGTGTTGATGCTATTTTCTTGAGTATTTCAACTTATGCGGCTTTTTTTGTACTGCCAAATACAGATGTGGTCTCTAATAATAAAAAAGTTTCCCACCTATGATTTAGAACGGTGGTTTTCAAACTGGTGGCGCGACCCCTATGGGGGTCGTTTGGATTTTTTCTGGGGTTGCGAAAGCTTTGAATAACACCAATTTTTGATAACATTCCAATTCTAAGCTTTTTGTTCAAAACAGGCTGAATAGTTTCTGCTCATCATTTATTCAGCGTCAAAAAATGGTTGAAATAAATCAGTTTCATAAAGTATAGTTAAAACAAAAATATTTTAAAATTGTTAACTTGATGCCATAAGCAGAAATTTGTCTTAGAGTTTCAAAAATACAAAAAAAAGAATGATCTGATCGTTTTGATTAATCAAATATGTCTTCTGACGTATTATTGATTTTTGGGGTTGTTTATAAATCTTACCTCAAAATAGATTTTTTAGTCATGGCTTAAATCTTAAGTCTGGTTGACAGCAATAATGCAACATTGAATTTTTATAGATAATGATCACATACCAGTTTCACGACAAAATCTCCCAGAAAAGCCAGGAGGACAAATGCATTCAAAATTGGAGCTGTTTGAAAGTTGTGAGCAGGTTCCTCCATTACTACAAGGGTCAGATGAACAAGGGTCTACAAACAATCAACAAAGTAAATTTATAATTAAAGCTGAGGATTAAAGGTAAGAATAGCATCCGACACTTTATAGCATTCTGGATTTTCAATTTTACTGATGCGATACTTTTTAGTTTTGTTTGCTGAAAGCAAAAAATAAATAGTCTCTATCATTTGGTGAAATTTAATTTTTCTTGCTTTTTAAGATCATTACGTTGCACACTTATGAAAAGTAAAGAAGGAAAACTCAAATACTAGCCGAACATTAAAACCAGCCATTTAAAATCAAATTTTTACAAAAAATTAAATGCTATAATACGAGGGTCAGTCAAAAAATAATGAGCCCAAGTCTCTCCTGGCCATATTTGTTGCAATAAAATCAAAAGTCATACATCAAAAGAAAGCCCAGGGATAGGAGATCTCAGTTCTACTTTTCAATGTAATCTCCGCACTTTTCAATTCCAACTGTCCATCGATGAACAAGGGACACTATGCCAGCCTTGTAAAAGTCAGCAGGCTGCATTTTTAACCAGTTTCTTACAGCGTGCTTGACTTCTTGATCACTAGTGAAGTGCTGCCCCCTAACTCCTTCTTTCAATGGTCCAAAAAGATGATAGTCAGATGGTGCCGGGTCGGGTGAGTATGGGGGATGGGTTACCGTCGTCCATCCAAAAGAAGCAATCACTTCACGAGTTTTGAGACTGGTATGGGGCTTGGCGTTATCGTGTTGCAGCAAGACCTTAGACATGTCCAGGTGAGGTCGTACTCTTCTCAGTTTCGCTTTCAGTTTGCGTAAAGTGTCAATGTAAGCATCTGAGTTGATGGTAGTACCTTTAGGCATAAAATCTACCAATATCACTCCTTCAATGTCCCAAAACACAGTCGCCATAATTTTTCCAGCTGAACGTTGACTTTTGAATTTCTTGGCTCTTGGGGACGTGGGGTGACGCCATTCCATGGATGATCTTTTCGACAGAGGTTCATAGTGATGAACCCAGGTTTCATCTCCTGTCACTATACGGCTGAGAAAAGTTTTGTCACTTCTGTGACACTCAATAAGCTCCGAACAAGCTTCAAAACGGGCTTGCTTGTGAAAATCCAAAAGTTGCCTCGGAACCCATCTGGCGCAAACCTTTGCAAAGCCTAGCTCATTAACAATATTCACAGCACTTCCATGGCTAACTCCAACACGTTCAGCAATGTCATCAATAGTGATTCTGCGATCATCTCTAATCAATTTCTCAACCTTATCATTGTTTCCAGGATTGACTGCAGAAGATGGTCTTCCACTTCTTGGTCTGTCCTGGAGGCTACTCAAACTTGGATCATCTTCTTCGTGTTTAATCCTGGATACCCACTTTTTCACAGTGCTGTAGGCTAATGAAGCATCTCCATAAACATTTACCAATCTTTCGAAAATTTGTTTTGGTGGCTCCCCTTCCGAAACAAGAAATTCAATCACAGCTCTCTGCTTCTGACGGACATCCAGTGATGACGTCATTTCCAAAACACAATACCAAAAGTGGACACGTTGAAACAATTTTTTTTTACAATTTATCTTTAAAGCAGTAAATTTACTAAACACCCTTAAAATTTCTAGAAAAAATATGAAGGTTAAAGCGGTTAAAGTTAACAGGGCTCATTACTTTTTGACTGACCCTCGTATTTGCAAACACTTCACATATTCACCAATGAAACCAGTTTGGCAACCACAAACAAACAAGCGAACATCTAGAAGCGGAATACAAAAACTATCGTAAAGACAAGGGTTTGAATCACACGGATTTTCAACTAAAGTAAAATAATTTCAACTGAAGTTAATTTTGTATGTGCATAGTTGGCTGCTACTAAGTTAAACAAAATTATTGGTTCTCTAACTCAATTATCTTGTAATCCCTTTACTTACTGTAATGCAGTGCTTTTCAAATTTTTTTTCACTACGGCACACTAATAAATTCTGATTTGCCGGCAGCATACTTACTTCATAAAGGCGAAAGCCTACTTAATACACTCTTTAAGTTTATATACAGAAATTATATTTAATATATGATAGAAGCAGCAACGCCTAATGAAAGGGTGTGCCTACAAAATTGTTTTGATACTGGCAGTGGTGGATATTGGGTGAGGCGAATGAGCCAGTTGCCTCGGGCTCCCCTTGAAAATACCGCATACAGTTTCATTTTGCTGTATATGTTTTTTTAGACATCACTATGATTTTGGGAGAAAAATAGCAAAATTAGAGATCAAATCGAAGTAAAGACCTTTTTTTTTTAGAGGTCACCATAATTTTGGGAAGAAAATACGAGATCAAAGCCCTTTTTTTTAAAGAACACCAATTTTTGGAAATCCTTGCTTCGGGCCTCTAACTTTGAATATCCCAAAAACCAAACAACTTTATGCAAATGACCTCTTTCCTTTTACATTTTTACTGAAGCAGCCTATGTAAGATTTTTAGCAATACTAAAATTACATAAAACACTCAAGCCATCTGTAGACCAAGACTCTATGGCTTTCTGTCAAAACACAAAAATTTCGCGCCACATTTTAATCCTTTTCACGGCACACCAATGTGCCGCGGCATACAGTTTGGGAAACCTTGCTATAATGAATTCTTTTCCAATCTTTATAAAATTTCAAAAAATGATTACTTCATGTTAAATTTGATGCTTAATATTTAAAAGCTTGATTAAAATTGATTAAAAAAATGGATAATTGTTTATACGGTAGGATTGCATAAAATAAAAATTTTTTTATAATTTTTTCATAAAATAAAAAATAATTGTTTATACGGTAGGATTTCAAAAAAACGGTAAAGTTTTTTATTTTATGAAAAAACTGACAGTAAAAAAACTGCTATTTGCTGAATATTTTTGAAATAGGGGAGACTGAGATCTGTTGGAAAGTTTTGTAGAAAAAATGAATTTACCAAATATTATCATAGTATTGTAAAAATTAAATTTGATGTATTAATAACCTTACTTTCAAGCATAGCTCGATTGTGCAAATTTTAACATAAACTTGTTTTAGTTTTTTTTACAATTTTTATTTAAACAAATATAACTTGATTTTTCCAACTAACCCAAAGATAGACTAAAAGTTTCTTAACAAAAATTAGCAATCAAAATTAAAATAAAGAATAAAAAATGCTCTTAATTCCAAATCTAACTACATTTGTAAAAATAACGATTTTACCTACAATTAACAGGCTGCCTAAAGTTATTTAATCCGAGTTCATAAAACTTGAAAACCTTTTCAAACATAATTCTTATTAGACCAACCAAAATTTTCTGTCCAGAGTTTCTAAACAAATCGGACCTTCTCAACTTTCTTGTGCAGACTCACAACAGTGAATTTCAATCCCGTTAATATTAAACTGATTTCAATTTTGATTGATTAATTTTTGATTGATTAATTTTTGTTTATGATGTTCCAAATTCGAAACAATTTGTTTGGGAAAAAATTGCTAATAAAAGAAAAAGCCCCCAAAAAAGGACAGTGACCAAAAATTGTTTACAACTGATACCCTAAACGTTATTTCAAAAAACTCTTAAGATCTTATGACTAAAAAATCTTTTAAAATGGAAAATATCTTACTCGTATTTTCACAAAGCACTCCTTCATATGGAAGGAAACATTGACACATAAACGTATTGTCCTCCAAGTCAGGAACACAAATTCCACCGTTTAAACATGGATTTTCAAAACATGGAACATCTAACAAATGTAGAAAACACGATAAACTTTTAGCAAAATTGTGATTCTAAATATTATTAAAAGCTTTTATATACTTTTGTTTAGTAAATTTAAGCAGAATGAAGTACACCAACAATTGATATACTATTTTTTAACATTTTCTAAAGAAAGATTTACACATTTCTGTCGCAGAAAATTGAAATTTTTCATTATTTATTTGACTAAAATAACCCAGCCATCGGTGGCACATTTCTGTGTCTCTTGATGCCGGTCCCAAGCCCGGATAAATGGGGAGGGTTGCGGCAGGAAGGGCATCCGGCGTAAAAATTTTTTCCAGATTTATACAAATGCGTAATCATTGTAAATCCATACCGGATCGGTCGCGGCCCGGGTTACTAACGACCGCCTCAGGTGTCGCAGAGCAGGGCACCTGCGGAAATTATGCTACTGCTAAACAAAGTCAAAATAAGAGCAGAAAGAGAGGAGGAAGGCGAGTAAAGAAGCAGCGAGAAGCATGGAAAGGAAGATGCTCACTCATAAGGGTGGGTATTTTAAATATTGGAACGATGACTGGAAGGGGAAGAGAGCTGGCAGATATGATGGAGCGAAGGAATGTAGACATATTGTGCCTACAAGAAACTAAGTTGAAAGGTAGTAAAGCAAGGAACATTGGAGGTGGATGTAAAATATCTTACAACGGAGCTGATGGAAGAAAAAATGGGATAGGGATAGTGCTGAGGGAGGAGCTGGCTGAAAGTGTTCTGTAGGTGAATAGGGTGTCGGACAGACTGATGGACCTGGAGGTAAATGGGTCCATCCTAAATATAGTAAGTGCATATGCTCCACAGGTTAACAACAGCATGGAGGAGAAAAATGATTTTTGGGAAGACCTGGATGGATTGATAGAAAGTATATCAACAGAAGAGAGGATAGTTCCCACCCATGATTATACAACATTCTCTGAATATGGCTCGGATGTGTGTATTAATTTTCTTCTTTTCGCTTTCCTTTTCTTATTAACATCACATCGCTTTGTTCAAAGGTACGGCGACCATGCACAACTGACATTGTGCATGTAATAACGTACTTCGTTTAGTCGCTGCTTCCTTATTCACAATCTATATTTCTACATGCACTTTGATTAATTTCAAGTTGATTGTGAGTAAAAATGAAAATAAATAAAAAAATAGTTCTTGGTGCAGACCTTAATGGACATGTGGGCGAAGGAAACATAGGGGATGGGGAAATAATGGGGAGGTACGGTGCTGGAACAAGAAATAAGGAAGGATCAATGGTTGTGGATTTTCGGAAAAAGATGGATTTGGCGATTGTCAATACTTACTTCAAGAAGAAAGATGAACACAGGGTGACGTACAAGAGTGGAGGAAAAAGTACCCAAGTAGATTATGTGATGTGCAGAAGGAGGAACCTGAAGGAAATGTGCGATTGCAAGGTAATATTGAATGGGTGTGTCGCAAAGCAGCACCGTATGGTGGTATGCAAGATGGCTCTTATGGTGAAAAAGAAAAAAACCAGAGAAGTAAAGCCAAAGATACGATGGTGGAAACTGAAAGAGACAAGCTATCAAGAAGCGTTTAGACAAGAGGTGACCAGGATTCTGGGAGGCAAGGATGGGTTACCTGATGAGTGGGACAAAACGGCAGAAATGCTAAGAAAAACAGCTGAAACTGTACTGGGAGTGACATTTGGGAAACGAAAAGGAGACAAGGAGACATGGTGGTGGAATGAGGAAGTTCAAAAAAGCATAAAAGAAAAGAAAGAGGCAGAGGAAGCATGCAAAACAAGAAATGAAAATACTAAAAAGGTATACAAAGAAAAGAAGAGTAAGGCAAAGAAGGCAGTTGCAATGGCGAAGGGACGTGCGTATGATGATTTGTATGCTAGATTGGAAACAAAAGGTGAAAAAGAGTCGTACAGATTGGCTAGGCAGAGAAACAGAGCAGGAAAAGATGTACAGCACGTGAGGGTTATAAAGGATGAAAACGGTAATGTTATGGTAAATTCAGAAGCAGTGTTGAAGAGATGGAAGGAGTACTTTGAGAAACTGATAAACGAAGAAAATAACAGAGAACCTAGGACAGAGGAAGCAGAAGTGGTTAATGAAGAGGTAAATTGTGTCAGTAGAGAAGAAGTAAAGAACGCACTAAGAAGGATGAAAAAAGGTAAAGCTGCTGGGCCAGATGAGTTGCCAATAGAAGTTTGGAAGTGCATGGGGGAGACGGGGATAGAGTTTTTGACCAGACTGTTTAACAGACTATTAATGGGTGAACGGATGCCAGAAGAATGGAGAAGGAGTGTGCTTATCCCTATCTATAAAAACAAAGGGGACGCACAGTGCTGTGGA
This sequence comes from Diplosoma virens, assembly GCA_963680785.1. Classification (NCBI taxonomy): domain Eukaryota; kingdom Metazoa; phylum Chordata; class Ascidiacea; order Aplousobranchia; family Didemnidae; genus Diplosoma; species Diplosoma virens. Next base: position 28,466,737 of record OY796894.1, read on the forward strand.
AACTACAGAGGAATAAAGCTAATGAGCCACACAATGAAAGTATGGGAAAGAATTATTGAAGCCAGGTTAACGGATAGAGTGGAGATCAGCAAACAGCAATATGGATTTATGCCAGGAAAGAGAACCACCGATGCTATGTTTGCTTTAAGAATGTTAATGGAAAAATACAGGGAAGGCCAAAGAGAGCTACATTGTATATTCGTGGACCTAGAGAAAGCTTACGACAGGGTTCCACGGGAAGAGCTGTGGTACTGCATGAGAAAATCCAAAATAGTGGAAAAGTATGTGCGATTAGTACAGGATATGTATGAGGGAAGCGAAACAGTGGTGAGGTGTGGAGTAGGAACTACAGAAAGTTTCAAGGTCAAGGTTGGACTGCACCAGGGATCAGCGTTAAGTCCATTCCTGTTTGCAGTGATAATGGACAGGCTAACGGATGAAGTAAGGAAAGAACCACCATGGACGATGCTGTTTGCTGATGATTTATAATTTGCGAAGAGACCAGGGAAGAAGTGGAGCGGAGATTAGAATCCTGGAGGTATGCATTGGAAAGAAGAGGGATGAAAGTTAAGTAGGTCGAAGACCGAATATCTTTGCGTAAATGGAAGAAATGACGACAAGGAATTTAAGTATTTGGAATCAACGGTGCAAGAAAGTGGTGGTTGTGAGAGGGAGGTAAAGAAGAGAACACAGGCAGGATGGAATGGATGGAGAAGAGTATCAGGAGTAATCTGCGACAAAAGGTTACCAGCTAGAGTAAAAGGAAAAGTGTACAGTTCAGTGGTAAGACCAGCAATGGTGTATGAACTTGAGACAGTAGCAGTCACAAAGAAATAAGCGGAAGAGATGGAAGTCGCAGAGATGAAAATGTTGAGGTTTGCTATGGGAGTGACAAGAAAAGACAAGATTAGAAACGAGCACATCAGGAGTACCGTTAAGGTAGAACGGTTAGGAATGAAGATGAGGGAGGGCAGGCTGAGGTGGTATGGACATGTCATGAGGAGAGACCAAGAGTATGTAGGAAGAAAGATGATGGAAATGGAGTTACCGGGAAAGAGGAAAAGAGGGAGACCAAAGAGAAGATTTTTAGATGTGGTAAAAGAAGATATGAAGGAAGTTGGTGTGAAGGAGATGGACATTGAAGACAGAAAGATGTGGAGAATGATGATACGCTGTGGCCACCCCTGACTAATGGGAAAGGCCGAAAGGAGAAGAAGAATTTGACTAAAATTTGCTAAAAAATATGATAGTTCGGCTAATTTTGATCAAATCAAAATACTTAACAATCAGTTCCGTAAAAGCAATTTAAATAAACGAGAATCTATTTTTTAAGTTTTAAAATTACATACTGTACTTTGAAATCAAAACTAGTTTTTGTGATTAAAAAAACTCTGTTAAATAATATGAATTTTACGGAAACACTGCATACACACAACTCACTTGCATCAGGTATCATTTCCTCACACCGAACACCTTGAAATTGATCGGAACATTCGCACTCAAATGCCCCGCTATTAGGAACACAGGATCCATTGTTCTGACATGGATTGGGATCACATGGGTTTTCAACTGTTAACAATGAACCGTTTGTCATTCACACTCAATTTAAGATAAACCAATATTTTAATAAACGACCATCGTTACTTGTCAGAACAATTTGTTTGCTTTTGTTTGTAAGGTTGTATTGTTAATTTTTTTTATTTGAAGCAGATCGTAATCACACATGGCGTCAATTAACATTTAATAATCAATTAAAAATAGCATAAAGCTCTAGATAACAAGCAAGACATTTCTGCTCACATATTACGTCAAATATGGGTCCGAAATATTGTGGTTGATAGTTGCAGATGAAGTCAGTATCACCAGCATTGTTGTTTAAAATCGTTGTTTAAAACGAGTGTTTCTCAATGTGGGCCTGAGGTTTTTTAAAGTGAGCCTGTAGTTAGTTCAAGAAAACTACGGTGGCTATGATATCCTATGTAAGCGCACACTGCTGTAGTTTTTAAAAAGTCAAAATAATTAGAAATTATATAACAGTAAAAGCCCGGCCGGCAAAAAATGACCTTTATAATTCTTTTAGGTAGCGAAATTATTTGTCGCTTCTGGTGTTAACGAAAATATTCAATATTTTTTTTTAATCAATTAGTTTTTTTCAAGTTGATTTAAAACATTTTTGTTTGAGTAAATCGGATTAGCAAGACTTCGCGTCTTTATAATTAGTTTTGTTTGATTTCCGTCTTTTTTAAATTGTGCAATTAACAAAGCTAACAATGATTAATTGCGAAACACGTAATAATAATGCTTAGAAGTACATACAAAGGGGCCTCGGTCTACGAGAAAAGTTTCGCTAATTATTAAAAGTTTGGAAAGGTCTCAAAATGGCCGCCGAGAGTCACGAGAGGCTCTCGGGCGGATAACAACGCTCTTTCGTGTTAGTTCCAGGACGCCCTCGCTAGTTGGGGCGCACGCAGGTTTTATTTTTTTAAATTTTATTGGAAATTTTTTAATTTTTACATAAATTTAAGTTTTGTCAAAATTTTAAAGTTAATTAAAATTAATTAGCAACTCTGAGCTTTTTTAAATCAGAGGTGGCCACGGACCGGATATAAAAGCACATACAAGACATTACAATTGACTTACAAAGGTTTTTGTAAGGATTTTATACCGCAGAACGAATTAAACCTATTTCAGCTAATTTAAATGGGAAAAATTGATTCGGTCTCCGAGTATTTCCGTCTATGAGCACGTTCATATAACGAATTCATCTCGTAAACTGAGGCCCCACTGTATTTGTGGCTTAATTGGTAGTTCAGCTAGTGCGTAATTTAAGTAGCAGCAATTTTTAAAAAGTAATCATTAATTTTTTCACTATGTCAGCAACAAGTTCAAAAAAGAACAAGGCTACGCGCAGTCATCAGCAAGAGTTCTTATTGCTTGGCTTCCAGTCATCAAGTGCTGATTTTAAAACCAGAAATGTGTGGACTGTGGATCGCAAATGATTCCATGAAGAAATAAACATTACAAGCCCATTAGCAACTGAAGCACCCTGGTTCTGTTGGAAAAAAGCGCAGTTACTTTGAGAAGAAAGTGGAATTACGCAACAAGACTGTACAAAAATTTACGCCTAAAGCCGAACCAAGGTTTTCAAGTTTAACTGGATAAGCTGATTTACAGACCCGAACAACAGCGTAGTCATTTGACAGAATCTACATTTACTAAAACTTTTTACGTTTGCAAATAAAATGCTTGTTTCGTTGCATAAAACCTCTACTTTTACTTTAAGTGGACCTGAAATTACGTAACACTCTAATGTTGGCTGCAAAGGAAAAAAGGTTGAGGTTTAAAACACAAACTTCCACCATTCAAACAAGGACGAGAGGACAAAGATTTACAGCTGCAAACATTTATGCTACAAATAGGTAATTTCTAAAAAATTTAATATTCAAAAAAACAAAAAATAAAAATTTTTAAATAATTTCTTAGTTGCAAAAACTTTTTAAATGGTTAATGGTATTTAAGGAACCATCAACTCTTTCAGTTAATGGTAGTCTTTAAAAAGATTGCTTTTTTTAGAACTTTTTGGCCAATTCTTTTCGGAAGAAATCGTTGGCAATGATGACTACAAAACGTGATTTATATTGAGTTAAAAACCATCAAAACAACGTCGTCTCTGATTGATTTAGAGAAAAAGATCAAGCGATTGGTTGCACGCTCCTTGCACCGTGAAAAAAACTCTTAAGTTCATAAACAAATTATTTCCGGTGAGAAAGAGAGGTATCAAGTGATTTTATAAAGGTGGCTTCAAGCGTTGCCAGATGAAAAGAAGATAGTCACAATCAAAAATTAATCAATATTGAATTTTTTCATGCAAATCTTTTTATCTAACAAATGCTGACGAATAAGCCAAATCTGGAATAGGTGACTAGATTTGCTTTGACACCTAAGGGAGTAAGTTTTGAGTGGGTTTGCATTTATGTTTTTTTTTATTTTATCTCTATATTTATCCTCCTGACTCGCAGGAAAGCGACGGAGGCGCTATACATAGGGTAGGCAATTACCTCGACCTGCTTCCGGAGATACCAAGATATTGCTGTCCCTATGACTGTAATTTAGAACTGCTTGCCAAGACCACCAAGCAGGGGAATGTGCCGTAAAGTGTCTTTCCCAAGGACACAATAGAATGGCGCGAGTGGGTTTGTTTAGTGAGGCATTCTTGCTTACGGCGCAAGTCAGCGCGCAATCAATCTTTCTCTAAACCAATAAGAGCACAGTTACTTTTTTTTTTATAGAAACTCACAGCAGTGGACGTCAATCCCTCTGATATCAAACTCTTTCCAGAGAATCACTAAAAATAAACTGTACAGACTATCTCAGAAATCTTTCCTTACCATATTTAATGTGTTAATAAGAATAAATTGTGAAGTGTATTTTTTAGTCATTTATGTCAGTGTTTCGTCAAACTGTCAGACCCCAAATATGTCAGACCCCAAATGGGGTCGCCTGAATATTTTGTGGGGTCGCTTTATTACTGGAATTCTGCACTTGAAATTCCTGAGCTAAAATGTGTACAGGATGTTCTCTACACATTAGCTTGAGCTAAAATGTGTAGAGAACATCCTGATTTTGGGATGGAAATAGGGAAATCAGAGATGAAATCGAAGTGAAGACTTTTTTTTTTTTTTTTTTTTTTAGAGAACACCATGATTTTCGGAGAAAAATAGGGAAATCAGAGATGAAATCGAAGTGAAGACTTTTTTTTTTTTTTTTTAGAGAACACTATGAGTTTCGGAGAAAAAAAGATTGTTCAAAGTAATTGAACTGAATACCTTTTTTTTATTACGGCGCCGCGAATATTGTTAAATTTTCAAAGGGCGCCGTGAAAAAAAAGTTTGGAAACCGCTGATCTATAGCTATTAACATTTTAAATTTGTAGTTGAATCATTTGGTATTTGTTTTGGGGTCGCGTGTATTGGTATTGTTAATAAATTCTTTAACTTGGGTCGCTTTTTGTAAAGTTTGGAGAACACTGATTTATGTAATGTAGGTATCTTTACACTTTATTTTGTAACACTTTCTGGGAAACAGCTTGAGTGGGAAAATATTGTTCTTCGATTTTCCTTAGCCCTGTCCAAATTTGATTATTTATTGTGCGTTCACCTAATCCGTTTACCTAAGTTCAAAATAAATGCTTCTCTCTTTTCTTTTTCTTTTTATCTTTTTAACATTTTACGTAATAGCCTAGTGACAAATTGAGGTAAAAGCTTAACTATTATTAAATTTAATTTATTATCAAAGCTGAGGATTGATTGAACGAAAAGCATCCGACACGTCATAGAGTTACGGGTTTTCAATTTACTTATGCAATATCTTTTAGCTTTCTTTGCTGAAAGTAAAAGATAAATAGTATGCATCATTTAGTGCTGTTTAATTTTGTTTAAAGTTTCAGGTCATTAAATTGCAAAGTAATGCATAAGTAAAGAAACAAACCTTGGCTACTAGCAATTAAAACGATAAAGTTAAAATCAAACTTTATCTTTATGATATTTACAAACACAACAGTTGCACATGTTGTTTGAACTTACTGGTAGAGGTCCTATTTTCTTCGCAGAGACTACCAAAGAAACCAGTTTGACAACCACAAACAAACGAGCTAATATCAAGCAGCGGGATGCAAAGACCATCGTTTTGACAAGGGTTTGAATCACACGGATTTTGAACTGAAGGTTATGAATCGAAAATAAACTAATAATGTTAATTTTGTATGTGTGTAAGTGTTATTTATAATTATTGCATATTATAACAAAATAAAAATTTGCAAACCTAATTATATCTTTAAAAGTAACAATTTATTAATGTACTTAAAAGTGAATAGATAGTAACTAAATCTTCTGATACATTAATAATATTACCTTTGTGTGTGCTGGAAAGTTTTACCCGTAACTATGCGTATCTTATGTAAAACTATTGGTTTGTATATTTAATTACAGTTAATAAATAACAATTTTCATAGAACAGGAGTGGAAACCTGTTTAACACATGAGTTATATATAAAAATGTAATGCTTGCTGGGGGCTGCACAACGTCTAATTATTTTAAATCAGAGCCTAGCAAAACAATTACAATCAAAATTAAAATGAAAAATAAAAAATAGCTACTTCAAATCCTTGGCCAGAAACAACTTTTTTTACATGCTAAATTCAAAACAATTTATTTGGCAAAAAATTGCTAATAAAAGAAAAAAGCGCCAAAAAAAAAACAGTGACCGCCAATTGTTTACTCACGATGCCCTAAATGTTATTTATAGTAAACATGAGGATTTAGATAATTACTTTGAAACCAAGCCGTTCTCGTCAAGCTCTAGCAGAGAAAGCGCGACGATTAACGCTTCTCGGGTAAGACCCGGTCATGGTCGACCTTGGTCTATATACAATATAGTGGATTCTATGTATTTCTTGTGCGCTAAAGCCAGGAATAACATCTGAGCTGCTTAGAGTTGAGTTGTTGTACTGCTTGTGTGGTCTAGGGTTGTTGTTTCTTGCGTGGAGGAAACACGTAGTCGGTTCGATTCGCACTGTGATGAGCATCACTGACGAGCTCTAACAAGAGCGAAACTCGAGCTCTAACAATTCTCATATTTTAAGGGTTTGGTTTCTAAGTAAACGTTATTTACAAAAATGTTAAATTTTTATGACTAAAAAAACTTAAAGGCAAAATATCTTACTCATATTTTCACAAAGCATCCCTTCATATGGCAGAGAACATTGACACATAAACGTATTGTTCTCCAAGTCAGGAACACAAATTCCACCGTTTAAACATGGATTTTCGAAACATGGATCATCTAAACCATGTAAAAACATAATAAAATTTTAGCAAAATTTTATGTAAAATTAAGTCACACTACTATTAGTAAACAAAAAATACTATTAGTTTAGTAAATTTATGCTGAATGAACTACATCAACAATTGATATGCTATTGTTTAACATTTTTCAAAAAAAGATTTACACATTTCTGTTGCAGAGAATTGAAATTTTTCATTATTTATTTCACTTAAATTTGAGAAAAAATATGATAGTTTGACTGATTTTGATCGAACCAAAAAACTTAACAATCAGTTCCATAAAAGTTTTTCAAGCAATTTAAATGAACGTGAATCTATTTTTTAAGTTTTGAAATTACATACTGTACTTCGAGATCAAAACTAGTTTTTTGTGTTTAAAAAACTCTTGTTAAATAATATAAATTTTACGGAACCACAACATGCACACAACTCACTTGGATTGGGTATCATTTCTTCACACCGAACACCTCGAAATTGATCAGAACATTGGCACTCAAATGCTCCGCTATTAAAATCAGGAACACAGGATCCATTGTTCCGACATGGATTGGGATCACATGGGTTTTCAACTGTTAACAATGAACCGTTTGTCATTCACATTCAATTTACGATAAACCAATATTGTTTTAATAAAAAACCATCGTTACTTGTCAGAACAATTTGTTTGTGTTTGTTTGTAAGGTTGTATTGTTAATTTTTTTATTTAAATCAGATCATGATCGTACACAACGTCAATTAAGATAAACAACCAATGTTTGACATGCAGCTGTAGTTCACTTTGACGTTGAATTTGTTGTAAATCTTATGCAGTCGGGTGATGGCGAGGAAAGTGTTTAGTAAGCGGTCGCAAGAATTCCTTGCAACACTACCTCAAGTGCCTGCTGGAGAAACTGAAGAGTTTCATTAGACGTCTCCGATGGAAGGCTTACTATTTTACTAACATCGGCAAGGAATTCTTTCTTCTTAGTTATTGAGCTCTGTGCCGGCGAAGTAGGGTGTCCATAAAGTCTTGTTACAATTTAAAAAAATTATTACAAACGCAGTTGATGAGATATCTTATATAGATTTCTTTTTTATTAATCAGTGTTTATTAAAGTTTTTATTCAAACTAAAATTTTTGTTTTAGATTAAATTTTATGTGCTTAATAAACTTTTTAATAAACCTTTGCAAAATGGAATGTGTATCCTGATTTATTGAGACAAAATCGGATGTTCAGACTCAGCTAAAATACAGAACTAAGTATGGTAGAGATCCACCATAGGTCCTTCAATTCATCGATGGCACAAGAAATTTATAGAGACAGGGTCAGGGTTGGATACAGTTAGAAACGGGCGACCAAGAACATCTGGAAAAATTGTGTTTTCTTTTGAAAAGTAGCCATTTTGCAAAGGTTTATTAACACATTTATTAAACACATAAAATTTAATTTGAAACAAAAATTTTATTTTGAATAAAAACTTTAATAAACACTGATTAATATAAAACAAATCTATATAAGATATCTCATCAATTGCCTTTGTAGTAAATTTTTTAAATAATAACAAGACTTTATGGACACCCTGTATATATACACAAATATTTTTAGATCTTCATAAAACGTGAAACAGTGTTTTTTTTTCTGCAAACCATCAAACATTTTGCACAAACCACTGGTTGGTGACCGAGGTTTTCACAGTGCTCTGTATGGAGCTCCATAACTCATAGAGAGAAGAGCATGGGCTTGGCAAGTTTCTATTTATTTGCTCAGTATTTAAAACTATACCATTATTTATGCTCACTTAACAAGTTACTTCAGCACTTAAACCCAAATATAAAATATGTATTTTTGCTCTTATAAATTAATAATATTAGTTTTGTATGTGCTGGAACGTTTTATTCGTAATCATGAGTAAACCTATCGTAAGTAAAACTATTGGTTTGCAAATTTAAGTACTGTTGATAAACAACAATTTTTATTGAATAGGAGTGGGAAACCTTTTTAGCACATGGGTCATGTATGAAAATGTAATGTCTACTGGGGGCTGAACAACGACTAATTATTTTAAATCAGAGCCCAACAGAACAAAAATTTTCAATCAAATTTCAAAGGAAAAGTAAAAAGTGGACTCACTCCAAATGCTTGGCCAGAAACAATTTTTTTGTTTTTGATATTTTAAATTGAAAGCAATTTATTTGGAAAAAAATTGCTAATAAAAAAAAGCCCAAAAGAAAGGACAGTGACCGAAAATTGTTTAGAACTGATGCCCTAAACTTTATTTTAAAAAACTTTTAGGCCTTATGAATAAAAAACCATTCAAAATGCAAAATAACTTACTCATATTTTCACAAAGCACCCCTTCGTATGGAAGGGAACATTCACACATAAATGTATTGTTCTCAAAGTCAGGAACACAAATTCCACCGTTTGAACATGGATTTACAAAACATGGAATATCTAAACGATGTAGAAAACATAATAAAACTCGAGCAAAATTGTAATTGTAATCGCGATACTAAAGCTGATGAAACCAGTTGGGGACCAAACAGTTATCGACCAATATCTTTGCTCTGTGTCCCCTACAAGATTTTCGAGAGGTATATTTGGGGCAATATTGAATGAATTATTCATCTATTGCTACCTAGATAGCAGACTGAGTTTCGACGCGGAAAGTCAACCGTGGATCAAGTCATTCTATTTAACAGAAAAATCAAAGATTTTTTGTCAGTTTGTCGACCTTACAGCGACATATGACACTGTCTGGTACTATGGCTTTTCCTGCAAGCTGTTGAGGCTTCTGTCAGATAAGCACCTGGTTAAAACGATTATGAAACTTGTCTGAAATCGAAGTTTTACCCATACTACCGGTGACAGCAAACAAAGTAGATTTCGCCGCCTCAAATACTGCGTTTTTTAGGAATCGGTTTTGGCTCTTCTCCTTTTCAACATTTATACGCTTAACCTGCCCTGCAAAATAACCAGAAAGTTTACTTAAGGAGATGATCTAACATTGTAATACTCATCTGGAAACTTTAAGGCCTTGAAGGTGATTTTTAGTCAAGATATCATTAAACTTGGAAGCTGAAGTTTAGTCACACTAAACGGTGGCGGTAACCTTTCATTTAAATAAGAGGCCCGACATTAGTTGAATGTTTACAACAGCATTAGACTTTTACCGTTTTGTCCAACTTCTATTTATATTGTGATAAAACTGGACAGATCGCTCACGTTCCGTAACTATTTAGTGGCATTGAGCAAAAACTATCTTCACGCGTCACACTGCTGAGTCAAGTTGAAGGCCGAGGATGGGGTGCTGAGCCAAAACACTGCACACAGCTTCCCTATCTCTGGTCTACTCAACAGCTGAGTACTGCACAACAGTCTGGTGTTGCAACGTTAATACTCGCCTCATAGAATGTGTTCTGTATGACGCCTTGCACATGTCATTGAATGCCTGCTACCCACTTCAACGGACCACCCACCTATATTTTGAGGCACTAGCCAGCTGAGCTTCCCGGACTAAGACCAACACTCTCTTTGGCTAACGGTGGATTCCTGGACCCTGACCATATGTTAAATTCCTAGATTAAACTTGAAATTTCTAAAAATGTCTGATCTTTTTTCCACTCTCCTAATAAATTAACACCTTTTTCTTTATTAACACTAGCAGCATCGATGCTACTTCTGTAATTTCATTCCAAAACACTCCACATTGGTTAAAACTTACTATCTTTACAATCATAAAGCCATTTACTAACAATCACTTGATATTGTAAAAAGTGTTTGGAAATAACACAATCAAAATTAATTAAATAGCAAAACTATGAGAATATTTAAAACGAGGCTTGGGGCAAGCGTTTTTATGACAAGATTCGCTCACAAAAGCTTTCATAGATCAATTCATTAATTGGACGTCCGTTGAAGCTGCAATCAACTGATCTATTTACTTCGTTTTCCTATGCGTTACTATGACCGCAATGACATCGAATTCTATACAGTTATAAAAAAATAAGTAAAATATTTGAGTAAGCAGTGGGCCGCAGGTTCGACGCCCCTGGTTTACACATTTCTGTTGCAGAGAATTGAAATTTTTAATTAATTTATTTCACTAAAATTTGAGAGAAAATACAATGGATTGACTGATTTTGATCAAACCAAAAAAACTTAACAATCAGTTCCATAAAAGTTTTTCAAGCAATTTAAATGAACGTGAATCTATTTTTTAAGTTTTGAAATTACATACTGTACTTCGAGATCAAGACTAGTTTTTTGTGATTAAAAAACTCTGTTAAATAATATGAATTTTACAGAAACACAACATGCACACAACTCACTTGGATTGGGTATCATTTCCTCACACTGAACACCTTGAAATTGATCGGAACATTCGCACTCAAATGTCCCGCTATTAAAATCAGGAACACAGGATCCATTGTTCCGACATGGATTGGGATCACATGGGTTTTCAACTGTTAACAATGAACCGTTTGTCATTTACATTCAATTTACGATAAATCAATATTTTAATAAACGACCATCTTTACTTGTCAGAACAATTTGTTTGTGTTTGTTTGTAAGGTTGTATTGTTAATTTTTTTATTTAAATCAGATCATGATCGTACACAACGTCAGTTAAGATAAACAACCAATGTTTGACATGCAGCTGTAGTTCACTTTGACGTTGAATTTGTTGCAAATCTTATGCAGTCGGGTGATGGCAAGGAAAGTGTTTAGTGAGCGGTCGCAAGAATTCTTTGCCGAACCAACACTACCTCAAATGCCTGATGGAGAAACTGAAGAGTTTCATTAGACGTCTCCGATGGAATGCCTACTATTTTACTAACAAGGAATTCTTTCTTCTTAGTTATTGAGCTCTGTGTCGGCGAAGTAAAGGAAACAGGTATATGTATATATACACAGATATTCTTAAATTTTCATAAAACGTAAAACAGTGTCTTTTTTTCTGCAAACCATCAAACATTTTGCACGGAACACCGGTCGGTGACCGCTGGTCTTTATCGTATTCTAAAACAGAGGTTCTCAAAGTGCTCTGTATGGAGCTCCATAACTCGTAGAGCGAAGAACATGGGCTTGGCAAGCTTTTATTTATTTGCTCAGTATTTAAAACTATACCATTATTTATGCTCACTTAACAAGTTACTTCAGTACTTAAACCCAAATATAAAATATGTATTTTTGCTCTTATAAATTAATAATATTAGTTTTGTATGTGCTGGAAAGTTTTACTCGTAATCATGAGTATTTTATGTAAAACTATTGGTTTGCAAATTTAAGTACTGTTGATAAACAACAATTTTTATTGAACAGGAGTGGGAAACCTTTTTAGCACATGGGTCATGTATGAAAATGTAATGTCTACTGGGGGCTGAACAACGATTAATTATTTTAAATCAGAGCCCAACAGAACAAAAATTTTCAATCAAATTTCAAAGGAAAAATAAAAAATGGTCTCATTTTAAATGCTTGGCCAGAAACAACTTTTTTGTTTTTGATGTTTTAAATTTAAACCAATTTATTTGGAAAAAAATTGCTAATAAAAAAAAAAGCCCCAAAGAAAGGACAGTGACCGAAAATTGTTTACAATTGATACCCTAAACGTTACTTTTAAAAACTTTTAGGCCTTATGAATAAAAAACCATTCAAAACAGCACGGTTAAAATAACTTACTCATATTTTCACAAAGCACCCCTTCGTATGGAAGGAAACATTCACACATAAATGTATTGTTCTCCAAGTCAGGAACACAAATTCCACCGTTTAAACATGGATTTACAAAACATGGAACATCTAAACGATGTAGAAAACATAATAAAACTCTAGCAAAATTTTATATACAGTACTATTAGTTTAGTGAATGAATGCTGAATGAACTACATCAACAATTGATATGCTATTGTTTAACATTTTTCAAAGAAAGGCTTACACCAAGGATGTCTAACCTTTTTTCATAATGGGCCAAATGATAAATTTAAGTATATATGGCGGGCCGCAAAATTACGTGTATATAAAATTTCCTCTTTTTAGTATTAGATAACATTACCAAATGTCGAGTAGTAAAATATGAATTCAAAATTGATTAAATAATTAAAATCTAAATGAAATGTGGAACTATTAAAATCATTTCGTAATTAGCGTTAAAAATGTGTTTGCTGGAGCTGCTTTAAAGTCCTGGTTAAGTGAATCCCTTTCTTCCTGCTTGCACCGACTCAAAATTTCCAAGACCTGGAGAAGAACGCTTGTAATCGCGATACTAAAGCTGATGAAACCAGTTGGGGACCAAACAGTTATCGACCAATATCTTTGTTCTGTGTCCCCTACAAGATCTTCGGGAGGTATATTTTAATGGCAATATTGAATAAATTATTCATCTATTGCTGCCTAGATAGCAGACTGAGTTTCGACGCGGAAAGTCAACCGTGGATCAAGTCATTCTATTTAACAGAAAATCGAAGATTTTTTGTCAATTTGTCGATCTGACAGCGACATATGACACTGTCTGGTACTGTGGCTTTTCCTGCAAGCTGTTGAGGCTTCTGTCAGATAAGCACCTGGTTAAAACGATTATGAAACTTGTCTGAAGTCGAAGATTTACCTATACTACCGGTGACAGCAAGCAAAGCAGACTTGGCTGCCTCACACCAGTCTGGTGTTGCAACGTTAATACTCGCCTCATAGAATGTGTTCTGTATGACGCCTTGCACATGTCACTGAATGTCTGCATCCCACTTCCACGGACCACCCACCTATATTTTGAGGCACTAGCCAGCTGAGCTTCCCGGACTAAGACCAACACTCTCTTTGGCTAACGGTGGATTCCTGGACCCTGATCATATGTTAAATTCCTAGATTAAACTTGAAATTTCTAAAAATGTCTGATCTTTTTTCCACTCTCCTAATAAATTAACACCTTTTTCTTTATTAACACTAGCAGCATCGATGCTACTTCTGTAATTTCATTCCAAAACACTCCACATTGGTTAAAACTTACTATCTTTACAATCATAAAGCCATTTACTAACAATCACTTGATATTGTAAAAAGTGTTTGGAAATAATACAATCAAAATTAATTAAATAGCAAAACTATGAGAATATTTAAAACGAGGCTTGGGGCAAGCGTTTTTATGACAAGATTCGCTCACAAAAGCTTTCATAGATCAATTCATTAATTGGACGTCACTCGACGCTGCAATCAACTGATGTATTTACTTTGTTTTCCTATACTTTATAATGACCGCAGTGACATCGAATTCTATACAGTTATAAAAAAATAAGTAAAATATTTGAGTAAGCAGTGGGCCGCAGGTTCGACGCCCCTGGTTTACACATTTCTGTTGCAGAGAATTGAAATTTTTAATTAATTTATTTCACTAAAATTTGAGAGAAAATACAATGGATTGACTGATTTTGATCAAACCAAAAAACTTAACAATCAGTTCCATAAAAGTTTTTCAAGCAATTTAAATGAACGTGAATCTATTTTTTAAGTTTTGAAATTACATACTGTACTTCGAGATCAAGACTAGTTTTTTGTGATTAAAAAACTCTGTTAAATAATATGAATTTTACAGAAACACAACATGCACACAACTCACTTGGATTAAGTATCATTTCCTCACACTGAACACCTTGAAATTGATCGGAACATTCGCACTCAAATGTCCCGCTATTAAAATCAGGAACACAGGATCCATTGTTCCGACATGGATTGGGATCACATGGGTTTTCAACTGTTAACAATGAACCGTTTGTCATTCACATTCAATTTACGATAAACCAATATTTTAATAAACGACCATCGTTACTAGTTAGAACAATTTGTTTGTGTTTGTTTGTAAGGTTGTATTGTTAATTTTTTTATTTAAAACAGATCGTAATCACACACAACGTCAATTAAGATAAACAATTAATGTTTCCTTAAGCTGTGCGTGTGTGCGCGCGCACATATGTTCTTAAACTTGTGCATATAAAGACAAGATGTGCACACAAAAGTTTAGAATAAAACTCATTCTAAATTGTTTTTCTTAATTTTTTTTTAATCGCATCAAAAATGCAAACTATCAACCCTCCTTCTAAAAAATAAAGAAATAAATAGAAGTAGTCGCTAAACACAAACGTTTTGTTGTTTTAACACCATTTATTATTAATTTTTTTTATGAGGGAGTGATCATCTTGACATCCCTCATTTCAATTAAAAAAAAAAATCAATCAGGAAAATACGTATTAGATTCTTTTTAAACAGAGAACTCTCTTAGGAGAGATAAACTTGGCTTCGCAGCCAATTATATCATGTGCGCTTGCCTTAAAGTGCCAACGCCAGCATTATAAAAATTGTTTAAAGCACAGTTCCAAATTGCCAGATTAAAATTTTTCCAAAAGAACACACCCTTTGAATGAAATAGATAAATGTAATAAACAATTATATCATGTAATAGTTTTTTACTTAAATTCTCTAAAAATTGTAAAAAAATAACCAACTATAACAAATCTTTAGTTTAAAAAAATCTTTAAAAATTGCATTTAAAAATATTTGGCAACCTCCTAGCAAGATCGTTCAAACACAAACATACTGCAAATTACAGCATGAACAAGTTTCTGAATTTGCTTTTGCAATTGGACTATACACCCATGACTGTCACAGCTGGGTTTTTAAAAAACCCAGATCTGGGCTCTTGAGAACTTTAGGTTCTTTTTCATAAACAATTTCAACGTTTTGCCAATGAGAATCTGTTTTTTTTTCAAAGCGAAGATTTTTACTAGGGACAAATTGAGAAGTAAGACTTTTGGGTTTTTCTTCATCAAATCATAATAGTAATGGTTTTTTTTTAAAGAAAATAATTGTTATTTACCAGTCTTGGGCCTTGTCCACACCAGCACACCGCCTAGTGTTTGCTGGGGAGTCGAGTAGATGAAATAATACGAGTTTGTTTGTTATTTTTTATTTCCAAAAAAATAACTTATTCTCTATTAATTTTACTTTGATTTTAATAAAGGGATAGTACATTTATTGATATGGATTTTTTTCTTAAAAAAATATTTGTCTGGATTAGCGGTCGCCAACCACTATAACTTCACAGACCATTAAATAAATAATTTTAAATTTAGTAAACCACTTCAATTTAGAAAAAAAGATAAAAACGAGTACGTTTATGATGCTTTAGTTTAGTACTCGAAAAGCTTTAGTTTTGCTTATTTGAAATGAGCTCGTTAGAGGTAAAGTAAAATGTTAATTAAGATACTATAGTTATTAAAAAAGTAAAAATTTTAAGTTACCGTCTTACACATTTTTAGTTAAAACAAAAACGAAAAGAACAATAAGTAACTTGAAGCAATAGTTGTGCATCTTCTTAGATAACCTCAACCATAAATTTTACAGATGCACCGAAGAATTGTTAAATTATTTAGAATAACATCCTCTCTGAGTATAAAAATATTTATATACACTACATAAATATTCTTAAATCTTCATAAAATGTGAAACAGTGTCTTTTTTTTCTGCGGACCATCAAACATTTTGCAGAGCCACCGGTTGGCGACCGCTGGTCTTGATCGTATTCTGAAGCAGAGGTTTTCGAAATGCTCCCTATGGAGCCCCAGAGCTTGTAGAGAGAAAACCATGGCCTTGGAAAGCTTTTTTTATTTGTTCAGTATTTAAAACCATACCATTATTTATGATCACTTAACAAATTACTTCAGTATTTAAACCCAAATTTAAAATATGTATTTTTGCTTCTACGTAGCTTCCGCCCCGGTCACGTGCATTCCAAAGGTCTATCGGAAACTATGGAGTTTCTCTTCATTGACGAAGATTACGAGCCTTACTCTAAACCTTTTACCTGGTAGAATTTACCGTAGTGGAATATACCGATCACCGTATTTTTAAGTATCTGAAAACAGCAGATGTATCCCAGTCATTAAATAAGAGTAGGTAAGCGTTACTGTTTTTGTTTCTGATGCTTTAAAAATTTTTGAGGTTGTTTCGCATACAATTTGCTTCGTCCTTGTTTTTTCAAGTGTTTTAAACACAAAAGTTTAAAAACCTCTGTTTAAAGATCTCCCAATAATTTTCTTGGCCAAAATATTGGCTCGTGTTTTTCAAAGTCATATTACCCCCAAAGTCTCAGAAATTTGGGCAAAATTAGAATTTTTTCGGAAGCGATAAAAAAACTTCGACAAATTCAAAATTTTAAGGCAGAAACAAAAAATTGTTTAGATAAAACAAATTTTTTGTGTATCGAAAATAAACACTGGACGTTGAATGCAGAAAAAAGTTAAAAATTTAAAGTGAAAATCTTTTTTTTAGAGATCACTATGATTTTGGGACGAAAATTGAGAAATCAGAGACAGAATCAAAGTGAAAACTTTTTTTTGTCTTCACCCTAAATTTTAGACAAAATTTCTTATTCATAAAGTATTAAAAAATAAATATTTGAAAAAAGTCACAAAATTGGTACAAAAATGTATTGCCCTCCACCAAATTTTTTCGGCTGGTAAGGCTATGTTTAAAGTTTCAAGTTCAAAGTTCAAAGGATTAAACACTATAATTTTAGTTATTATTGTTTACTTGGCTTATTCATGTATATGAATCTTTTGCGCCTAAATCGTAATGCAATCTATGGTACCTTTGCGCACAGCCCAGAGCGTGCACATACTTTGCAAAAAAGTAAAGTTTACACTCGAACAATTTTTTGCACACACGCAGATAAAAATAACAGGAAACATTGTTAAAAACCCAATTAAAAATAGCATAAAACTCTTGATAACAAGTCAAAACATTTCTGCTCACATATTGCTTCACATGTGGGTCCAAAATATTGTGGTTGACAGTTGCAAGTGAAGTCAGTATCACCTCTATTGTTGTTTAAAACACAAGTTCCATTGTTCAAACAAGGTTGAGAGGAACAAGGATCTACACCTGTAAACATTTATAATATATATAGGTAATTTTTTTTTAATGTCATGCATACACTAAAATCTTTATGTTCAAAAAGACAAAAAACGAAATGTTTTAGATAAATTCTTAGTTGTACCAGCTTTTTAAATGACCAAAGTACTGACGAAAAAACTAACTCTTTCAATTTATGGTAGTCTTTAGAAAAATTGTTATCTTTAGAATTCGTCAGCCAACTCTTTTCGGAAGAAATTGTCGGCAATGCTGAACTGCAAGAAAAAGTGATTTATATTGAGTTAGAAAATATCAGAAGTAATGGCGCCTCTGATTGGTTTAGTGAAAGAGATCACGCAATTAGTTGCGCGTTCACTTGCACCCTTACCGAAAACGCTTAAGTCCATAAACAAATTATTTCCGGGGACAAAGAGAGGGTTTAAGTGATTCTATGAAGGTGGCTTAAAGCATTGCCAGATGAAAAGAAGATTGTCCCGTAGCCAAAATCGAGAATCAATTAATATTGAATTTTTCCGCGCAAATCTTTTTATCTAACAAATGCTGACCAATAGCCAAATCTAAAATAGGTGTCTGGATTTACTTTGGTGTCTGAGGGAGTGAGTTTTGAGTGGGTTTTGATTGATGTTTAGTGAGATTTTCTTGCTTATGACGCAACCAATCTTTCTTTAAACCAATCAGAGACACGGTTACTTTCGATGTTTTCTAACGCCATATAAACAACGTTTTCTTGCGGTTTTTCATCGCCAACGATTTTTTCTGACAAGAATTGGCCGAAAGAATTCTAAAGAAAACAGCCTTTTTAAAGACTGCCATAAATTGAAGAGCTAAAGGTTTGTTCTACACCAGGGATGTCCAACCTGCGGCCAACTTAATGTTTTTATGCGGCCCACAACTTACTGAAATTTTTTAGTTATATTTTTATAACTGTATCCATAGTTTCTCAAATTGTGTTTCAAGAGCTCTTTATTTAGAGATAACTACGATTTTGAGATGACAATTGAGAAACCAAAGTCAGATTCATAGTGAAGATCTTATGGCTGCCCGGTGAGCATAACTAAATTTACAATTGGCCTATTATGAAAAAATATTGGACATCCCTGGTCAGTATCATTAGTCAATTTAAAAGTTTTAAACACACATATCGAACTTATAATTATCAGAAAGTATCATTCATTGTAAGTTTACTCACTTTCTTCACATTGAATTCCTCGAAATTGATTCAAACACTCGCACGCGAATTCACCGCTGTTAAAATCAGGAAAGCAGGATCCGTTGTTTAAACATGGATTAGGATCACACGGATTATCAACTGTTGATAAAATGTTAAGAATAAATTCAATTTAATAAATGTAAAATCAAATGAAAAGCTAACAATATTATAGTCTTTTACGAATTTGTTAACATAAAAATGAGTTTCTATAGTAAATGATTAGATAGATAGATAGATAGATAGATAGATAGTTTATTTCACCAATACGCACAACAATACATATAAAAACAAACAGCAAGCAAACAAAATTGGCGCAATGGTCGGGAGCATCGAAGAACATGAACTGATTCTTGTAAACAAAACGATTTACGACTGAACAAAAAAATTTGAATTAGACGTAAAAGTGTTTTAGTTTTAATTTGGGTCATTGGATAGAAACACGTTTTTTTGCATTTGAATAGATTTGAATCTACAGCTACAATCTATTACACACCCTATTCGGACAATTGTTGGAAAATAGTGGTTCAAATTGAAAATTGTTCAAATTGACAATAAACAATCATTCGAAAAGAAGAACCAGCATTTTACAAACAATAGGGTTATACTAGGGTTGGGGTTGGATATTTATTAAAAACAAAAAATTAAGCGTTTATAAAATGAATATTTGTCATAAAAGACAACTGCATACAGCGTTATTTTTCGAATACAATCAATAGGATTAGGGTTAGGGTTAGGTATTTATTAAAGAAAGCAAATCGAGGGTTTATAAAATAAATATTTTCAGACAATTGCATATAGCAGCGGTTTCCAAACTGGGCGCCGCGAAAACTTGTGAAAGTTTTTGCATTTACTGCTTTTCTTACAAAAGCTGCAATGTGAAAATTGTTAGCAGCTTTTTACTATTTTACATTGTGTGGTAAGCAGCAGCTGTGGAACCGCTTGTTAGTTGTTAGTTACAACAACTTATCTAGAAAATCACGCGAGTTTTTTGCTCGCTAGTTATCAGAAATGAATAAGCAGCCGGTCGTATTTTCGAATTTTTTGCAAACACCAGCCAAAGCACAGCTTGCGTCTTTTAAAGTAGCGTACAGAATCGCAAAATGTAAAAGACTGCATATCATTGCGGAAGAACTTGTGCTTCCTGCTGCTCTTGACTTAGTTTCGACAATGATTGGAGAATCAGCTGCTTAAAAACTAAAAGCTGTTCCACTCTCAAACAACACCATTAGTAGGAGGATCGATAAAATTTCGGATGATATTAATGATCAGCTAGTAACAAAAATGCGTAGAAATGAGTTCAGCTTACAGTTAGATGAGGCAATAACCAGTACCAGTAATAAAGATGCTTATTTGATTTGCTACGTACGCTTTATCGATAACGACGGCAATATCGTTGAAGATTTACTTTTTTGTAAACCCATTTTAAAAAATTGTAGAGCGCATGAATTGTTTGCAATACTGAACAATTTTTTTCAGAAAAATAATCTCCAGTGGAAATACTGCGTTGATTTACGCACGGATGGTGCCCGAGCTATGTCTGGCCGCTTTGGCGGGCTGCAAACGTTAACGCAAAATGGACCCAGTGCCTAATACAACGTGAGGCGCTGGCTTCGCAACAGCTCAGTAATGACCTTAATGGAGTGCTTAAAGTTGTTGTCAAAACTGTGAACTTCATTGAAGCACGGCCGCTTAAAACTCGGCTTTTCCAACGTCTTTGCGATGAATTAGGAGCAGAGCACAACAATTTATTGTTTTATTGTAATGGAAGGTGGCTTTCCAAAGGCAAAGTTCTTCTGCGTGTGTACGAATTGAGAAACGAAATCTTCATATTTTTAAAAGAAAAAAACCCTGCACTTGCTACTACCTTTGAGGATGAAGTTTTCCTGACTCAGTTGGCGTATCTCTGCGATATTTTTTAAAAATTAAATCAATTAAACATCTCCCTCCAAGGAAAAGAAACTCACCTTCTGCAACTCCATGATAAAATTACAGCCTTTAAAAGAAAAAGTTGGGACAAACTGATCTGCTGATAAATAACGAGCAATGTGATAACTTTCCACTTTTAAAATCTTATTTAAACTCGCAATCTGGCAATTTCTCCCTGCAGAATACCGATGAGTGTGATATGAAGACTGTGATGTGTTTGCATTTGGATGCTCTAATCTCGCATTTTGAGAAATATTTTTCTGAAAACATGGAGAAGCACAATTGGATAAGAAATCCTTTTGTGGTCGTCGTCGTCATCGCTTGAAGGGCATCCACTACAGGTCAGACACAAACAGGACTGGGGCCGAGGCTTTATCCTTTTACTAGCCCAGACTGCTGCACTGCCTGAATCAGATGCTGGCAGTGGTGTTATTAAGCCAGCATCGAGTTTCGTCATCCAAAACTGTCAGACCTCGTGCTCCATGTGGTGCCAGATGTATAGGGCACGCTGTTATAACATGGTCTGCGGTTTGCTCAGAAACGCCACACTCGCAATTCGGTGAAGGAGCGAGACCCCATTTGTGCATGGACAAATGGAATCGCCCAACACCAGTCCGCAGGCGGTTGAGCTTAACCCAAGCTGCTCGGGGTAAGCCCATCCCAACAGGCCTGGCACCGGTCCGGGGCACAAAAGCACGGAGCCTGGAAGCATTTTCACAGTACTCCGCGTTTCATTTGTGAGCTGTCTATTCAGAAGCGCGGATGCCAAGTCGGGCAAGGTTGTTCAAAAGATTCCGTGCAGCTGGCACAAACGGGCGTCTGGATCTTAGTCTCGCTTGGCGAGTATCTGAGGACCCACTTAAGAGACCATACAAGATATGATCGGGGTCCAGAGATCCACGGTAAGCCAAGGTAAGCCAAGCACCGCGGTTTAATAAAATGTGCATAGAGCAACAAGCTCACTGCTCACATTAAATGTTTTTTAGTGTTTTGCGAATAATGCTGACATTTTTGTGCATTTTGAATAATGAACATGATTTAAATACAGTACAATTTCTTGGTAAAACTTAAAATTTTCAAATTTTGGCTTCATTAAGGCGCCGCGAGTATTGGTAAGTTTTCGAAGGGCGCCGTGAACAAAAAAAGTGTGGGAACCGCTGGCATATAGCATTATTTTTCAAACAATTGTTAATTTAAAAAATTGCTATTCGAACAATTGTTTTCAAACTATTAGCCATAAACCATTAAAACATATAGCTGTTATAAATTTGGTATTAACATTTATCAGGTACTGATTAAGTATGCGGTCTATCTAACCCTACCCCTAACCCTTTCTTAACCCACTAAATCATATAGTAAACCGCATAAGAATTGCAGAACGCACACTCAACCAGATGGTAGAGGGTTAGGGTTAGGGTTAGGGTTAGGTAGACTGCATACTTATCCAGTGCCTGTTTATCATTAGTATTTTGATCACAAGATGTGAGTACAAAACTATTATATAATCAAGAAGACATTTGTCTGTAATAATTGCTAGCTTTTGCATATTTAAGAGGAGCTACAATGTTTATCATATTATAAATAGATTTGCAGTAATTGAATTTTGTGACATCATAGCTCAAATATTAGAACCAAATCAAAAATGTTTTTTATTCATTATATCATGATTAACGAAAAAAATTGTTGAGTTTAACCTTTAAAAAAAAACTGCCAGTTGTCGACAAGCGTTTCACACGTTTTTTCTTTGTACAAAAAATCAATTTTTGGACACACATTAATAATTACAGTTGAAATTAAATACACGTATTGGGAACAGTTTCGCTCACACATTGCTTGACAAGTGGCTCCGAAATATTGTGGTTGACAGTTGCAAGTGAAATCACTGCCATTGTTGTTTAAAACACAACTTCCATTGTTCAAACAGGGCTGTGATAAGCAGGGATCTATAACTGCAAACATTTTATTTTAGATTCAGTCTTTATAGTTAGAATTTAAAAGACTTTTGCTTTTATTTTAATTTCCAAACTATTTTAGTAGCTATAGGAATGATATAAAATAATAAAATCAGAAATTATTAAACTCCCCAAGTTTTCGTATACAATGTTTTTTTAATTTAATTTAGTTTTTGTTACCGATATATTTCCAATATTAAATAAGTAATACTGTCGTTCCTTGCAAATTATTTCAAAAATTAAAGGCTTTAAAATTGCCAGAATAGCTTTTTAAATGACCAGTTTTATTAAACATTTTTATTCATTTATTCATTACTTTATTTTTCATATGTAAATTATCATTGTTTCTATTTATCCTATTGACTCCCAGAACAACGTCCGACACATTAACCTAAGAGAAACCTTTAAGTGATTATTCCGACTTGCTTTAGTAGTTCCCAAGATGCATATGTTTTTTTTAGTCATAGATTAAAATTTAGAGCAGTTTGCTAAAAACTGCAAATCAGGGAAAAGTCTCGTAAGCGTCTTTATCAAAGACGGAACAGAATGACAAAGTAAGAGTTAAACCGAGATCGTATCATCGCGTTCGCGAACAATACTGTGAACCCTCCTACTCGGCCACACTGTTGGCAGAAATAAAGAATTTTAATAACAGCATTTTTGCTTTATTTGCAGAATTCTTTATCTTTTGAATTAGAACTTAATTTCAAAAATTCTTTACATAGTAACTGATCCCATATAAAACCACTATTCAATGTATTTAATCAGATCACATACTAGGGCTTATAATAGAAATCATAATATCTTCACAGATGGTTCCTTCGAATCCTTCGGGGCATACACAAAAAAAAGTTGCAGAAACAAAATCTGGTCGACAACTTGCTTTGTTTAGGCAGGGATTCGGGTCACATGGATTTCCAGCTATAAACAAAAATTAAAAGACTCCAAGGTATGAACAATGTCCGTTAAAAAACTGAATTGAGCAAATGAAAACGACATGTTGCAAAAAATTGCTATAGTGAAAATTTTCCCAGAGTGAAATTTCGTTGGGGGTTTTTCTCTTTAACTTTTATAATTATAAGCCTGCATGCAACAGTTTTTAATTTTTTATGAATCTCCAAAATATAAATATATTAGCCACATCTCTTTATTCAATTTGATTTTGTTAATACCGATAAATTCACAAAATTCTCCACTATATTGCGGTGGGCAGAAGCAAAAAGTCCGGTTGCTGTTTGGTATTGCCACACAGGTTCCGTCGTTTTGGCAAGGTTCCGACACACAAGGATCAAAGCCTAAAAAAAACTTATTAATAATTTAAATCTAAAAGCTTTGAATTTTCTATTATAAAATGTTAAAATACGTCATTATCAAACCAAACCAATGTGCATTAAAAATTTTCAGGAGAAGAATAAATTCACTTTTCATTTTTAAAATAACTTTACCTTGACTTAAGTGGCACCACAAGTAATTTGTGGGACGCTATTCTTATAGATAAAACAAGGAATGAAAAAAAAATTATAGTACTATTGTTTATTTTGAATAGTTATTTAAATTGTATTTTGCTTGCATCATATTTTGTCACGAATTAGTTTGAATTCCACAAGTCCTTTTTTTGGGTTTGTTTAACGCTTTGTTGGCTTTGTTGGAGAGTTTTAACGCTTTGTGCAATGTGCATTAGTCAAATGTATAGTACCTTCTACAGTCTATCATCTTTGCAACAAAATGTACCTTAAAAAAGCATCAAATCAGTAATCTTTAGTTAGTAAATTTACTCGGAATGAAAGTCGATAATATATAAATCAAATTCCGAAATTTTAAACATACGTTACATTTCTTTGTCTTCAACATTTTTTCCAAGGACTTTTGATACAAATTTTATTTGTAGCCTAAGGTTTTTCTTCTTTTGGAGTTTTTGAAAAGATTAAATTTTTAGTGGAAAGAGCAAAACATAAATGATGTCTTCGCTATTGATTAAAATAAAATATTTTAACTGAATACGCTTTCACATAAAGCGAAAAAATATCATGTCGTAAATTTTAGATTACGAAAAAACAGTCAGTAAATTTTTAGGCAAAGTTTAGGTATAAAGACATTTGCAATAAAAATAGTTTTCATATAACGCACTTCTTTGAACTTCTTCGCATAATGGTCCCTGAAAATTAGGTGGACATTGACACACAAGTGTGATGCTCGAATCGTTGTAGAAACATGTTCCTTGATTTTGGCATGGATTGGGGTCACATGGGTTATGACTTTGACCTAAATAAATTGAAAACTAACTATAGTATCTCCTGGAAGTAAATTTTGTTACAAGGAATGATATCAAATGATATTACTAGTGTGAGTGTTGCAGTGCAAAGCGAGAAAACGGATTGGAACGTCACTTATTCTTGCTTGCTTTTATGGCTATTTGCAATTTCAATACTTTAAAGGGCACTACCAAAACAGGATGTAGGAGGGAAGTGTGGGAGACGCATCGATCCTCTCACTAGCATTCCTCATAGTTTTTTTATTTTAAAGCCTCATAACATTTTTTTAATTATTGAGTGCAGTAATTAAATGTTTTCATCAAACTATGATTTCTCTGACCAAACTCTTAGATCGTAAAAAAACAAATTATAATATGCTTGGTAAAAATTGTTTATTTTTAAAACAAAAAATCTTTTTTTTTTAGTTAAAAAAGTTTATTTTAACAACTCTTGATTCAATTATAATTTGTAACTTACAATAAACCAAGTACAACTATCTAGTTATTGATACATAGTTTGGTTAAAATTTTCCAAACTGTAAACTTTGCCCTAAGCCTAACGATTCACACATTGATAAGTGCAATAACTAACAGTAAGGGTTCTCAACCGGGGGGAATTCCCCACTCGAAAAGATTTTGTATTTTCAAGACGAGAATTTGTTTTTAATGTAAATTAAACGCTTTATATATTAACTGCAATACTTATAGATTTTTTTTGTCAAGAACATTTCAAAAGTTTGATTTAATTTAGTGAAAATTTTTTTTTAGAGATCAATAAGCTTTATTTTTGGGACGAAAATCGAGAAATCAAAGAATTGTTTTCGGCTGGTGCGCCTACAATATTGATATAAACATACTAATTACGAACTAAAGTTCCGGTGGGGGAATTTATTTTTGAATATCGCTTAAAGGGGTTATAAAATTAGAAAGGTTGAGAACTACTGACTTAAAAGCTATAAAGGTAATTACGTAAATAACTCTTTTGCATTGGAAGTAATGGAAATAAGTAATGTTGGCCAGTTATTAACATTGCTTGACTTGATAACTAAACAAATCTCTATTGGTTAAATCAATTAACTTGGTCATATTCGCATTAAACAATTTTTAAAGATTTTTTTGGGGAATAATTCCAGGTTGGACTTGACACGGACACATCATTTTTGCCCGGGATGGGACTCGCTTCAAATTTAGCCGAGAGTTTATTTCTAGTTCTAAAAGACGTTTTTGTTGGTGTTGACAGATAAAATAATATATTACTTACTTTAAATAATTTTTAATTATTTTTTTATGCCTACAAAAGTCATGAAGTTCCAAATATTGCTAAGCAAGCGGTTATTTCAAGCTCTCAAGCTCATTTGGTGAATCGGCAGCGTGGTCGAGTAGTTAGAGCGCCGGGATTGTGATCGATATAGTCTTGGTTCAACACCTACTCGCGCCATTCCGTTTTGTTCTTGGGACTTTCCATTCGCTTGGTGGTCATCGCAAGCAGTTCTTAATTACAATCATATTTCTATTAAATTTCAAGCGGTCAGCAATATCTCAGTATCTCCTGAACCAAGTTGGGGTAATTGCTTACCTTATGTATTAGCACCTCCCTCGCTTTTCTGCGGGTCAGGAGGATAAACATAGAGCTAAAGTAAAAAAATAAAAATCTCTGTGATTTTACAGTAGGTAGTAATACTTTTACATAATTTTCCATTGTTTTGTGGTCAAACAAATAGCTCCAAATTGCTGTTATAAAAATAAATTATAGATTAAGACAATTTAAGTTTTTTAAAACGTAAAAAAAATTTTTGATTATACGTTAAACGTGACAGAAAGTCATGAGTAAGTTTTGGTGTAGCAGTCTATTCAGTCTATTCGAGCACTTAGTCAATCATAGATCAAAATCGCCGGCAAAGCGTGGACTATGTTATTCATTCTCTTTTATCTGACACACGATCGCCGATGAAAACGCACTCCGTCAAGTGGCGCACGAAAAATGAGGTCACAATGGAACAAGAATTTTTAAACTATAAAAACTTTCTAAAATTTTTCTACTTTTACATAATTGATTCAAACTTTCTAACATTAAATAGTGAAATTACTGCTTCATTAAAATTTGTGTATTATTAATTTATCAGTAAAACCTATTAAGTTGAGTTGTAGAATTATTGGTTAATTCAAAATTTTTATATAAGTCTTTCAAAATTGGGCTTTATGGCCAATTAAGACATCTAAATATGTTTTTCACAAATTTTTTATAAAGTTCTGACTAGCAACATCTTTAATACGATAAAAACAAACAAAATAAAATTACCATTTAACCTCATTTTAGGGTCTTTAAAAGATGGTGCAGGTATTAATTTGGATTTTGCTTTCAATTCAACGCTTTTTTGCCGCTCCCAGACAAAGTAATTATGTAAGACAAACATATCGAATGTTCCAACTAATAGCTGTCATTAAACTCAAATTCAAACTAATAATTTGTTTAATTGATGCGATGCCAATGAAATATAGAAATCAGAAGATCACAGTTATAAGTCAAATAGTCGAAATGATCCAACATTCAAATAGATCAAATTAGTTAAAATTGGATAGAATTAGTTGAATAATCAATTAATTGGACCAAATTTGTTCAATCAAATCGAAATTAGTCGATTAAGTTTTGATAAATATTTGGCCGTACACCGATTGTATCAAAGCCTGCAAAGGCAGTATGTTACGCTTTATCTCAGGAGAAACTAGCAGATCTCCAATTCGGCCAAAAGGCTCTGTATCT
Source organism: Diplosoma virens (assembly GCA_963680785.1). NCBI lineage: Eukaryota > Metazoa > Chordata > Ascidiacea > Aplousobranchia > Didemnidae > Diplosoma > Diplosoma virens. Next base: position 28,494,584 of record OY796894.1, read on the forward strand.
AACTCAATGGTCAATTAAAAACTGTGTTATCTTAAAAGCACTTTTACTAAGAAACTTGCCAAAACGGACGAGTAATAACGAAAGTGCCAATTAACGATAAGCGCTTCACGAGTTTATTAATTAAAGGTCTCTTTTAAAGCAGGTAATTGCGTTCTAGCAACGGGATATTGAAACAAAAAAATTAAAATTCTATATAAATTATTGATTTCAGTTCTATTTTTTATGTAGAATTGGATTATACTAGAAACCAAAACTGCTTAAAAATGATAAGCACCAGGCTCGAGTTTCGCTCTTATTAGAGCTTGTCAGTGATTATAAAATTATAGAAATGGATTAAGACCCAAAAGTAAGTTTGAAGCGGCAACACTGTTGCTTGGGGTTTATTTATCAAAATTCATTTCCTAATTACCTTAAAAATTAGCTTGATACATTATAAGCATCAAAAAAGCGGTAAGAAAAATACTGCATGTATACTGTAATTAGAATTACAACAGGTAATCGTACTTATTTGTTCAGAGTCTTGCAAACATTAAAAATTATTTAATAAATTAAACTAGAATCGATCTATACAAATTTTAAAAGAACATTTTCCTACTTTTCCTGCTTTACCATAAGTTAATGTGATTTCGGCTGCCGTACTTTTTGAAAATATTAGAAATATTTTCTTTTGGGAAACTACTATCAATTTGAACTAAATTTTATAACAATGGCTAATATTATTTAACCATAGTCACAATAATATTCTTAGTTACAATTGGATAGCTGTATGACTATCTATTCTATACAGTGTTATCGGCCTATTAAATTTTGCGACGTCCGGATTAACTTTGATTTTTCATTTTTCGCGTCTCTAATGTTGTCCGTAGATGGCTTTAGAAAATTTAGCTTAACTTCATTTAGTTAATGTATTTTCCTGAGTTCCATTCCTTCGTTTTGCTTTGACAACTTACCCATAGTGCTTTGATAGGTTATAATTAACTGGATTCATTGTTGCAAAGACTTATTGCCATTTTCCATAGTTATTCCAAGCATCAGGAAACTAAGGTGAACTAAGGAACTATTGTTCTTTGTATCGTTCTTTGTATTTGGTAATTTGTTTTGTCCTGGTTTTCGGGATATTGAGTTTCAGCTTTAATCAATGTCTGTATATATATACGAGGGTAGTTCATAAAGTAATGCCTCTTATTTTCTACTGAAATTTAAAAAGTTAAAGAAATAGAAAAACGGAAGCGACATCACTAAATAAAGACGTCACTGAACCAGGGGACAGAATTGTTGTCAACAAAATGCTGCCCCTGCAATCCTTCTTTTATAGGCCCAAACAGATGAAAATCTGATGATGCAAGGTTAGGGTTATATTACGTCTGAGGCAGCACTGTCCAGCTCGATTTGGTCACACAAAGTGATGTGTACCGTATTTTGGGATCCACAGGGCATTATTCTCTTGAATTTCTTGAAACTACGGGCAACTGTCAACTCTGAACGCTACATTAAAACATTGATCAAACTGAAGGCTAGAATTGCTTGCACTAGATCAGAAAACAATCTTTTTGCAACACGACAATGCCAAGCCACACGAGAGTCTCAAGACCATAAAATCTCAAGACCATAGAATGTGTGACCAAGTTCGTCTGGACAGTGCTGGCTGTCTCATCCGTAATATAGCCCTGAGCTTGCACCAGTGGTGGATATTGGGTGAGGCGAGTGAGGCAGTTGCCTAGGGCCCCCCTTTTTTAGGGCCTCCCTCGTTTTTAGGGCCCCCCTTTTTGAAAATACTGCATATAGTTTCATTTTGCTGTATATTTTTTTTAGAGGTCACCATGAAGTTGGGACGAAAAGTGGGAAATACGAGATCGATTCGAAGTGAAGACCTTTTTTCTTAGAGATCATCATAATTTTGGGGGAAAAATAGGGAAATACGAGATCAAAGACCTTTTTTTTAGAGAACACCAATTTTTGGGAATCCTTGCCTTGGGCCCCTAACTTTGAATATCCGTCACTGCCTTGCACCATTAGATTTTTATCTGTTTGGACCTCTAAAAGAAGGATTGCAGAGACACCATTTCGTTGACAACAATGCTGTCACAGACGCAGTCAAAAAATGGACTGCCACTGCTGGAAAAGAGTGTTACCAGCGCGGCGTATAGGCCCTCGTTCATCATTGGAAAAAATGCATTGAAAATGTTGGTGACTACGTAGAGAAATAAAATTCTTGAACATAATGTGTACTTGATTTAGTGATGTCGCTTCCGTTTTTCCATTTCTTTAACTTTAAGTTAGAAGATAGGAGGCATTAGTTTACGATATATATGATATGATATATATATCGGGGTTCACCTTAATTATTTAGTTTTTGGCTATAACGAGGTATATATTTTTGCTGCACGTCGTGGCATAAATAGATACTCAGATACAGAGTGACTAAGAGAGAGCGAACGGAAGGCCGGAAATAGAGACTTCGAGAGGCGCAGAAAAGATTGGAAAAGCGTGCCGACGATGGCCGAGACGAACAGCAGTGTTGAAATTTAGAATCGTGTAACGTCGAATTGCTTAAGCATCTGCATTTTTATATGTCAGCATCTGGGCTGACAATTAATTTAAATTAATCAAACTTTTAAAAAACTTTGAGTGGTTGTGAACAAAGTTGCATCTTTCTCGATTTCTTTAGTCAAGCGACAATTTGTTTAGCATCTAAATCAGTGTTCGCCTTATTGACCACACTATCTTTTTATGTCGATTAGCACCCTTTAGCGAGTTAGCCATTCTTCTTGCCCACAATAATAAAGTTGCTGACTTCAATTTAAAAAAAGCGTAAAAACCACTAATCACTTTATTTGCTTTCATTGAAAACGTGCTCGCGTACAATCTCCAAAAACATTTGTTTCAAAATTTCAAGCAGTTCCTTATTATAAACGTGTTAAATTTGATTTTTGAAATAATGTACAGGGCAGAATTGGAGGCCTTTGTCTAACTTTTTATAAGTGTTTAACCCATGTTCTTTTTCGATTAAAACTTGACTAAGAAATTGCAAAAAGCTTTAGATTCAGCAACTCAAAAACCATTTCATTTATTCCAAGTATTTTTGTCAAACTTTGCTAGCCTTCCTAAGCCCGTTTACACCTTCAGCCAAAAAAAATAAAATATAGTATGATTATGATGCCGAATTTTAATATAAAGCTATAATATAAAGTGACTGCGCCTAAGCGGGCAAGGATGTTGCCAGCACGTCGTGGTTTCCATTTTTTTTTTGGGGACATAATATGGTCTAGCCTGTAATCAGAGTTACTATTCGAACTGACAAAAAAATAAGCACGGTTAATTATCCAAAGTGTGGGAGCACCAAAACTTCCCAGTAGTCGTTGTTTTGAAAACAGTTTCTTTAGCAACATTAAGTGATGGCCAAAAAAGATTTTGATTATTTAACAAAAAAGGAGTTTCGTTTTTTAAACATAAATTAACCTTTTGTTGTGGTCTTTACTAAACGTTGCCAATAGCCTATAACAAGCATGTTTTCTAGCATTGCCATTGATAACTTAAATTATACGAATAGAAACTACGTACTTAACTCCGAAATAAGCACTTTTCTTTGAAATGAGCTCATTAAAATTTTCTTAGACACCGTTCATAAAAATTAACACGTAATTATAACCCCATCCATAATTTACTTATATACTAAGTATGGCGCGTGTGCGTTCATTTTTTTGTGTTAACGTTGAACACTTACCTTGTGCTCTCAAAACACTTAAAAATAAAACAGTAAAGAAAATCCAAGCTTTCATTACGGAATTTCTTATGTTATACAATTGACTTAGGCTTCACTTATTATTGTAAATTTTCTAAAAATGTGAAATCCTTATCAACACTTCGTCTTTTAATTTTTTGACGGTTTATGTACCACTTCAAAAATGGAAATGCCAATAAATGTTCATTCTTATGATAGAATTAACTTTTTTCGTTAGATATAGTCATAAATGAAAAAGTAAAACGCAACATTCTTAAAAAGTCACGTGATAGAGGAAATGTTTTCACTTAAATCTTGCAAAATTGCGCATCATTAAATTACAACAGTCACGTAATTCAACCATCCATGCTTTTTTCATACGTAAAGAGATAAGCCGTGACAATTAACATTCATATCACGTTTTTACCAAAATTACAAATCTTTTCATGTATTTCATTCTCTAATCTTTTTTACTATTGGTGCCAATGAGAATTTTCATAGAAATTGGTATTTTCGTGGTTGAAAAGTTAAAAATTACAAGATTGCTATGGAAATTGACATTATGCTATCATTTCTTGTTCGATTTAAAGTTAAGTTACAGTAACCACCTATGTAATATAATCTAAATATCACTCCTTTCGATTAATCAGTCTAGACTTTACTTTTGTTTTTACTCTTTTATTCGTTTGAGCGTGTAACGATTTTGCGGTACCAATTTACGCTAATATTGCGCTTGCGCAACACAATTACTTCGTCGTACGGGCGCAGTGAGATTAGTCCTTTCTCTTTTTTATCATATTTTTCTGCCTCTACATAACAAGGAAGTTATTTCTTTTTTTCAGTGTTACCGATTTTTTAAAGGTTTGGATAAAATCTGTAGACTTTATTTGCTTCTAAAAACAGATAAATGCAAGATGATTTTCTCTTTCTTTGCCTTTTTCGATAACGAAGCCTGCTTGAGGGACACAAAATGAAGTGACTGTCAAAAAGGTCTTCACACCATACATCAAAATTACTCTTAAACAATATTTACAGTACTACATCATTTTTCATTATCATTCCATCGCTTTATTTATCTTTTTGACTTGCAGGAAAGCGACGGAGGCGCTATATATAGGGCAAGCAATTACCCTGACCTGCTTCCGGAGATGTCAAGATATTGCTGTCCGGTTAAAATGTTTTATTTTAGCTTTTAAGTTTTATAGAAATATGACTAAAATTTAGAACTGCTTGCCAAGACCACCAAGCAGGAAAAAGTGCCGTAAAGTGTCTTTCTCAAAGACATAACAGAATGGCGCAAGAAGGTTTTCAACCGAGACCATGTTGATCACAAGCACGGAGCTTTAACCACTCGGTATGATACAGGTGATGGAAGTGAAACCACAGAGCATGGATGCACTCTTACAGTGTTCCATATTCAATCTATGATTGGTCCACTGGACATCGCGAATTTCTATTTTAGTGAAATTCTTTTATGGTTTTCGCGCAGTTGGCACAAATAGACATCTGGAACCTAATATCATTTGGCAGCCTTCTGAAACCTTACTTAAAAACGATGCAGTACATGATCAAGTTTCAGAGTGCCACCGTTAGCCAAGAAGAGAGCCGCTCTTATTGGGCGAAGTTAAAATGAATAAAGTCCTCAAAGTAAGGGTCGACGGTACGTTGGAGTAAAACGCTGGCATCCAGTGACAACCAGCAAAGCGTTGTTCCAAACACTGTCTATGAGGCGAGTGTTTACGCTGCGACACAAGACTGGGGGGCAGTACTCAGCTGTCGAGTAGGCCAAAGATAGAGCAGCTGTACGAAATGGTTTGGCCCCAGCAGGAAGAACCCTATCCTGAACCTGCAAGGCATCTCAACAGTATGACGTGCAAAGTTGGTTTTTGCGCAATGCCACAAAATTGTAAGAAAACGTGAGCGATTTGTTCAGCTTTACCACAAGTTAAGCCGGAACAGGACAAAATGGTAAATTGATGTTTGAAGCTTTTAGCTTAAGTTTTACCTCTCGGTTGTTAAAAAAAAAAGCTGCTGTTTCTGTCACCGTCTTTGAGTTACAGAGGCTCAAACTTCAATTCTGAAGTGACGCTGAAAATGCTTGTACATGTCTTGACTTAAAGTTTATTAGAAGTTTTTTCAATCAACAAAAGAATGCAACAATGCCATATCGTCAGCACAAGCAAACTTTATGAAGATTGTGGAAGGCAGAAATAAATATTCAAAAGAAGAGCAGCTAAGACCGATCCCTGAAAAACGACGTTTCTCAGAAGGCAGAGCGTGCCTGGCTTGCTGCCACCGGTAGTAAGGGTGAAGTTGTGGTTCCGGACAAATTTTATGATTATTCTAATTTATCCGGCAAGTCTCAGCAAACTGCACGCAAGGCCACTGCGCCAGATAGCATTCTAAGCATCTTTCAGATTGCAAATACCGCACAAGCCATCTTTTTATCTTCAAAAGAATTTCCCATGTTCTGTATTAACAGAATAATTTAATCTGCCATTGGTTTTCTGTGTCGAATCCCAGCCTGCTCTCTTGGGAGCAATGGATCAGTAATTTTCATCGTTTAACTGGCATGCTTCGCACTGGCAAAGCAAAACTTGGTAATGTAAGCCTACTAGGCGAGGGTCAATGTTTTAACTTGGAAAACTTTTTTGTGATTTATGTTGAAGATTTTGATGGGGAAAAGTTCTTGAAGGTCATATATTTTTTGTACTTATTGATTAAACCACGATGGTAAAGTTGGAGAAGTTATTTTTCTATCCACGAAATCTAATAATACAACTCCAACTTTGCCACATGTGAAAAAGGATCCGAATCCACCCTAAAATATACAGCTCCGCCAACTTCGACTCAACAACACAGTTTTAAGTGGGATTATGGAGTGCGAGTTGCCGTAGTCGCATATTTTAGAGAAGAATCGGATTAGTTTCTTTAGATTTGATGATGTCGGAGTCGCGAGTAGGAATCGGTTTTTTACATTTGGTAAAGCTGGGAATCGGAGCCCTATTGCCAGAGGTGGATACCTTGAGACACGTTTTTCAAAGTCTCGGTCTCGTCTCGGTCTTGGTCTCGGACCACTGCGTCTCGACTCCAGGTCGAGACATTGCAGCGATGCGAGCAAAGCTCACAGGTGTTGAAAATATGTCATAAATTTTGGTAAAAATTGTTTCTCGTTTTTCTCGCTATTCGGGCGTAATAGCCCTCTTTAAATTTCCCATTAGTCACAGCAAAATTGAACCATGCCAATCTTTATGCATGGCAATCAAGAAGCCTGGACACCGCATAAGGTGTGCGACAAAAATATAGACCTGTTTTTATTAACATTTAAACGTCTTGTATCTCATATTTTAATAAAAAAATTTTGGTATTTAAGAATGCTGCTACTGGTATATCACGATGTTTTTAATTGTAGTCCATACTGTTCTACGACGTTATAATAGGGGACATGTGTGACCACTAAGCGATTGACACGATTTCGGTTCAAAGCCTACTCGCTTGGTTCTGTTGTGTCCTTGGGGAAAGATACTTTACGGCATTTTTTTGTTTTAAATTTCAGTCATATTCAAAATAAAAATTAAAAATATACGTATATATCGAGTTATAAGACAGATGGTACTAAAGAGTACCATCTATGGCATTTTACAACACGCAAATCGAACCTGAGACCTTAGTTTCGAGTTTTAAAGTCTCATCAGGGCAGTCAGTTTACCCGTATTTTGTCCCAGAGCTGGTCATTCATAGACAGAAAATTTTAAGACTTGTGGGGTTCTACCAGATGCATTGCTGCACTAATAGAGGCAGCATTGTGCATCATGTGTTATAGGAGAGACGACATTAAAGGGTATGATTTGTGGCATTTTACATCACGCAAGCCAAACCCGAGACCATAATTTTGAGTTTTAAACTCTCGTCAGGAACAATCTGCTTATTCAAGTCTTGCCGCTTCTATCAGTGCAGCAATACATCTGATAGAAGCCTTCAAATCTTAGATTTCTCTCTTTATGCATGACCAGCTCTGCGACAATACCTCGGTTTTAGTTGGTAAAGAACTTTTAGTTAGCAAAGTTTAGCTTGCTTGATGCTTGAAAAAATTGGTAAGTGGTCTGTTGGAGTGGGACGCAGGTATTCAAATGTTTAAGGCGTCATTTAAGACACTATTTACAAGGCAAATATCTGCGCTGCAAAGTAGTCAGCTGTCATGTAGACCAAATAGAGGACAACAGCGACGCGGGAAGATATTTTTTGTGCAATGCCACAAGGTTGTAACCAAACGTGAGCAATTTTTTCAGCTTTACCCCAAGATATGTAGGGATTAAACAGAATGATAAAAGTTCATTTTGTTGTAAACTTTTAGCTCACGTTTGGTTTCTCGCTTATTAAAATAAAAGCTGCTGTCACGGTCTTTGAATGACTGAGTTTCATTCTTCAAATTTGGAGAAAGGATGAAAGAGTAAATATGTCTCGATTTAAAGTATTATACTTTCAGTTTTGAAAAAAATGCAACAATACAAGATAGTCAGCATAGGAGAGCTTTTTGAAGATTGTGGAAGCCAAACAGTATGTACCTGTATAGAGGTTCAAAGAGAAATGAGCCAAGACCGATCTCTAAGGAACGCCTTTTCTCAGACGTCTAAGCTTGCTTTGCTTGTTAGCATTAGCAAGGGTAAAACTTGGTTTTGGGCAAGTTCCATTATTTTAACCATGTACTTATCTGGAAGAAATCTCAGCAGTTTAAAGGTAAGGCCGCAATGCCCGGCAGTGATAAGCATCTGTTAGAGCGAGGACTACAACAATGTCCTTTTTCTTAGTTTCAAAAGAATTACGATGTCTGCGGTATTAAACAATAGAGCAAATTGATATACCCTTGACTTTCCGCGTCGAAATCCAGCTTACTTCCCAAAAAGCAAGGGATGAATAATTGGCTTTGCTCGATGCCGCCCTAGTTAGGTCTACAAAATCATTTAGGGGAAAGACAAAAGAGATACCGGGTGATAGCTCTAGGAGTTCTCGACAGATTTTATTGGTTTTAAAATCACCACTACAAGCGCTCTTGTTCAAATTTTGAAAATTTTGAATGGCGCGAGCAAAAAAAAAGGAATTCACCTAACTAGGCATTAAAAATAACTCCCGCATTAGTAATAGCAAATACAATCAGGGCTCGAAGCTTTAGGACTATCTGGTCGTAAGTATTACGGGACAGCAGGAAATTCTTGATATGAAAAATTAATTTTTCCACCTGGTTCTGGTGTTGATGCTTACTAAAGTTCAGACACCTTTTGGGGAATAAGTCGAGTTGACTTGCAGTCAACAGCCTCATTTCTCTCGTTTCTAAACAACGAGAAGACTATTGTGACCTATCAATAAGATTATTTTAATATATTTCATGCTTTTCGACGAGAGTGTGAAAGTGGATGCTCTAATCGAAACCATTCATCTCTTATCCATCTCGTAAATTTTAGTAAAGCCGTAGCAGCCAAAATCAAGTCGTGTTTCATTCAGGGTTGGGGAATTTTGGAGGAGCCGGAGCTGGAGCCGGAGCCAAATTTTGATATTGTTTGGAGCCGGAGCTTGAGCCGGATCAAATTTTTTGCTGGCTCCAGGTCCTAACAATATACTTTTTTACATTTAAAAGTCACTTAATTAATTTGTGGATCTAAATGTGCATTAAGGTAATTGAAAGGCTGTGTTTGTGTTTGAGTCATTTGTTTGAGATAAGTAGCATGGAGTATGAGATGGGTGCTCCTTGGTAGGACACTGGTTTTGTCTTGCAGGCTTTGAATGTTTGTGTCTCATGTGCAGCCAGTAGCAATGAACAAAGCTGTGTTCTGAATGGTTTGCAGTTTCTTGATGTTGGTGTTTGATACAATAGGGCTACATATGATGTTTGCATATTCTATTATGGGCAAATGGTAGCTTTACATGTAGAGCTGATTAGTTCGTTTTGTTTATCCTATTTATTTGAAGTAAGTGCTTTGAGAATGCTAAGCGTTTGTTTTGCTTTAATGACGGTGAGATTTATGTATTGTGAAAATGTTAGTTTTGGCTCTAAAGTAATTCCAAAAGCTTTTGGGTGTTTTGTTGTTGGTAATGTTTGATTGTTTAAATTAAATGATAGAGTTGTGCCATATTCAGCTGGGTATGATGTAAAACGTTTAATACTTTGTAAAAACATTGTTGAATAAGTTGTTGGGCCTTAAATGGTGATTGGTATGAGATGCTGTGATTGTTATGTCATCGGCATATGCTGAGATTTGTACGTCGTTTTCGGGATGGGTAATCTTAGAGATGTAAATTTTAAATAATGTTGGAAACCGAATTCCACCTTGAGGTATTCCAAATGTTGATTTATTTGAAAATTGAGAGCGTGCCATTGAATTGAGTGCATGCTTGTTGTCCTTTATGGAATGTTTTCTATTAATTTGGCAGTGAGTGATAAAAGTGATATGGATCGGTAGCTTGTGCCAATGTTTTGGTCTTTATTTGGTTTTAAAATAGAAATGGTTGGAGCACCTTTTCCAAGACATAATGTTGTGTTAGCGTTGGGGGCAATTTGTACATATTTGTGTTATATTTGATGAGATGTGATTCTAGGTGTTTCAGGGGTGACCGGTAAATTCTACCATGGTAAATTCCACCATAGGTAAATTTAACCACGGTTGTTTTCGGGTGTTTGTTTTGTGTTTATGTATTTGTTTGTTTATGTGATTGTTAAAGTAATGATTTGGGGTAATCTGTTTCGCTTGCAAGTGTGATTACGTTGTTGAATGAGCTTGTGGACATGCTTTGGCAAATGAGCGCAATTTATGCTATTTGGATTTTCTTTAAGAATAAAGAGTCTGTCGGCATCCATTATTACCTCAACAATATGTTTGTTTGCCTCATGGACACCTTATAGACATTTGTGGAATGGCGTCTGTGATGAAAATCTTTAACATGATGTTTAAATGATGTCCAATTGGATTTTTGATAATTTGCTTTTGTTTTAGTAAAGTGAGGGGGAGTTGCTTTGGTCTTGTGATGCATACTGAGCGCGGAGAGTGACAATAAATGATCTAATGTGAGGGAGGGGGTGGTCTTCCAGCTAGTGCAATTACGGAAATCTGGTGAAGCGGTGATGTCTGATGAAGTAGGCTATTGTGTTTGATTGGGTGGTCGACGTGTTGAGCATTTGTGCTATGTGTGATGTGACTTGAGTTATTTAATCGGTTCTCCTCTATGGTCTTTGGTCGATGCGTACCATAATTGCTAGTGAGCAGGGGCGGATTAGCAAATTTAACCGGCCCGGAAACTTTGACATAAAACCGGCCCATTTTTGACAACTAATTGCAAATCTTACTGAAACATTACACGGTTCATAATACAAACTATATCATATTTAGCCCATTTTCAAGAAAGAATATTTAGAATTAACAAACAAAACATTATCAAACACTATTTATAGAACAACAGTCTTCGCATTTCTGCGTTCATTTTTCTAGTTCGTGGATGATTGTATGGTTCGAAATGCGTAACAAAACGTCTAGTTCAACGCACATCAAAAGAAGGGAATCCAAGCGATCTTCGCTTAGTTGATTTCTTAAATGGTTCTTTACATATCTCAGCTTGCTAAAGGTTCTTTCACAACCAACTTGTGTAACGGAAAGAGTAAGAATTACTTTGTATGCCTGATATAGAAGAGGATAACTTCTGCAGTACATTCTATATCTCCGAATCGCAGTATAACAGCATAGAAAGCAATTTTGGTATCGACATTTTCGAATGTTGGGGCTTTCGTCCGATCTCACATCTTCGTCAACTGTTTTTTAAAAACGAATTAAAATTTAAGTTGCATGAAAGAAAATTTATTAGTATCAGCACAGTTGACCTGTGAAAAGTGCTGGATGATAATATCAGAACAAAATTTTAATCAAATAATAACATTTCCATCGGTATGGAAAATAGGCATGAAGTAATTAATAGGCTCGGGTCGTATCATACAGTGAGATAAAAGGTCAAAACATTAACCTGTAAATAGTTTATCAATAATAAAATCAAAAAAATGTTCACCTGCTTCATCCAATTTAGTGCAGTGCTCAGGTAAGATCTTTTTTAATTCCGGCCATTTTGATGCAAAATCCAAGAGCTCTTGCCAAAGGTCTTGCTGAACAGAAGAATCTGAACTTTTATTTGGAAAAAGGTTGCATATTATATTCACAGCTGAGATAGGAATCTCATGAAAAACCGTTTCATAAAAACGTTTGGGAATCAAAGTAGCTTAAGTCAGCATATAACTCTTTATGCAAACTTTGAAAAACTTGATCTAGAATTCTGTTATATACATCGACCTCAAACTTTTTCATTGAGTCTGAAAGACATTCATCCAAGGGTTTGTTTTTACATTTTCAAACCCGTTCAGCAGGAAAGCTCCTTTCAATCAAGTCATCACATTCACGTTCTTCCAAAACTTCATTGGCATGTTGAACAAAATGGTCAGTTTTGGTTACAATCATTGCAAAATTGCGATGAATCTGTTGAATATCCTTTTTCGTAGCTTCCACCATATTTAAAGCATTAATGAAATCCTGTCCAGAGGTCTGCAAATACTTTGAAAGTGCAGAGGTTAAATCCATGATGCGTAGATAAGTAATAGCTGTCAAAACATGTTGGTATCGAATTATATTATCTAACATGACACTGGCATCAAACCGCGCTTTAATACTTAACTTTTCAAAAGTAGAAACACAATACAGAACTTTAATTACATCACAGAACATGCCGCTGGAACCATCTTCAAATATGCCGAAAATTTTTCAAAGACATTCGTGCTTAGACCACCATCTAGTTGCTTTAATCAAGTTTAACCTACTCTGAATATCATGGCCATGTTTTTGGTTCATCTGCTCTTTCCACATGTCCATTTGCAAATATGATTCCCGAAAGAACACTCCAACCTTTTGAGCTAATCCAAATAGAGATATGGATGCATGATTAGCCGTAGTAACATTACAGAGAACCAAGTTGAGAATGTGGGCATTCGCTAGCGTAGGTCCAAGCAGTCGCTTACCGGATAGACGTGTCCTTGAAATGTTCCCCAGGTCACAACATTGACCTACGCTTATTACCCCATCAAGATTTGCTATGGCAGTGCCAAGCATGCCTGTTAAGCGATGGAACTTCCGCAAGGCCAAATGGAGTCACTATATTGCTTTGACGAATAAATTCGCAAAGAGTTTGTTGCCGCCTGATTTACTTCGTATAGATGCGGCATAGATGCACTCCTGGTAGGTGCCATTTAAGAGCATTAAGTCCTGGTAAGTCCTGGTATGTGCCATTAAGAGCATTAAGAGTTGAGGTGCCATTAAGAAAGCAGCCAAAAAGACTATCCCACGCGGGTATCGAAATAACTATGTTCCGTGTTGGGATGCAGAGTGTGAATCCCTCTATAAAACTTTCCTGCAGTCTCCTCAGGGAGACGACTCAAGTTTGGCTGCTACAGCACTGCTTGCTAAACTTGACAGGAAGCGGAGGGATTGATGGTCCAAGGCAGTTTGGAGCATTGACCTCTCACACTCTAGTCGAAAAGCATGAAGTATTTTGAACAACCTTACTGGTCGGTCACGACACTCTCCCCGTCACTGTCCCGTTTCAGCCAATGCTATTGCATCTCAGCTGGTTAGAAATGGGAAATACGAGGCTTTTGATTGCAAGTGTTTGCGACTTGTCTCTCAAGAGGTGCCTGACCTTTGGAGGGCCACAACACCAGCTCCAGTAAATATCTCTGGCACTTTTTCACAGAGAGAATTTACTGCTGCCCTACAACATTTAAAACCATGTAAAGCTCCGGGACCTGATTCCATCTGTCCCGAGCTTATACTCCATGCCGGAGCTACTTTGAAGTCCTGGTTACGTGACTTCCTTTCTTCCTATTTGCGCCAACTCAAAATTCCCAAGATCTGGCGAGAAGCGCTTGTAGTCGCGATCCCAAAACCAACGAAGCCCGTGGGGGACCCAAAGAGTTATCGACCGATATCACTGCTCTATGTCCCCTACAAGATCCTTGAGAGGCTTATCTATGCCCGCGTTGAACCATTAATCGATCCACTGCTCCCTAAAGAGCAGGCTGGGTTCCGACGCGGGAAGTCAACTGTAGATCAAGTTGTTCTGCTAACCCAAAACATTGAGGATTCTTTTGAGGTTAAAAAGAAGGCTGATGCCGTATTTGTCGATCTGACAGCTGCTTATGACACTGTCTGACACCGTGGCTTTACCTGCAAGCTGCTAAGACTTCTTCCGGATAGGCACATGGTCAGAATGATTATGGAGCTTGTCCGAAATCGAAGTTCACCCTTACTACCGGTGACAGCAAGCAAAGCAAGTTACGCCGTCTCAAAAAACGGCGTTCCTCAGGGATCGGTCTTGGCTCCCCTCCTATTTAACATCTATACGTACGATCTTCCTTTTATGATTTCCAGAAAGTTTGCTTATGCTGATGATTTAGCATTGTTGCACTCTTCTGGATACTGGAAGGACTTGGAGAGGACTTTAAGCCATGACATGTCTACACTTTCAGCGTATCTCCAGACTTGGAGGTTGAAGCTCAGTCACACTAAGACAGTGACGGCAACCTTTCACTTAAATAATCGAGAGGCCAAACGTGAGCTAAAATTCTACAACAATGATAGACTTTTACCGTTCTGTCCAACCCCTACTTACCTTGGCGTAAAACTGGAAAGATCGCTCACGTTTTGTGACCATCTAGTGGCATTGCGCAAAAAACTATCCTCGCGCATCACATTGCTGAGGCGACTCATGGGCTCGGGATGGGGTGCTGGTGCTAAAACACTACGCATAGCTACCTTATCTCTAGTCTATTTAACAGCTGAGTACTGTGCGTCAGTCTGATGCCGCAGTGCTCTCACTCGCCTCATCGACAGTGTCTTGAACGACGCTTTGCGCATAGTCACTGGATGCCTACGTCCCACTTTAACCTATACTCTCAGGCATCCAGCCAGCTGAGCTTCGCCGACTGGGAGCGACACTCTCCTTGGCTTACCATGGATCTCTGGACCCTGATCATATCTTGTATCTTGACCATACAAGATATGATCAGGTCCTCAGATACTCGCCAAGTGAGACTAAGATCCAAACGCCCGTTTGTGCCAGCAGCGCGGAATCTTTTTGACAACCTTGCCAGATTTGGCATCCGCGCTTCTGAATGGACAAATCACAAATGGAAAACGGAGTACTGCAAAAATGCTTCCAGGTTCCGTGCAGGCTCCGTCCTTTTGTGAACGGGACCGGTGCCAGGCCTATTGGGATGGGCTTACCCCGAGCAGCTTGGGTTAAGATCAACCGCCTGCGGATTGGTGTTGGGCGATTCCATTCGTCCATGCACAAATGGGGTCTCGCTCCTTCACTGAATTGCAAGTTTGGGGCCTCTGAACAAACCGCAGACCATGTTATAACAGCGTGCCCTATACATCGGGCATCACATGGAGCACGAGGTCTGACGTTTTTGGATGACGAAACCCGATGCTGGCTTAAGAACATCACTGCCAGCATCTGATCCAGGCAGTGCAGCAGCCTGGGGCAGTAAAAGGATAAACCCTCGACCCCAGTCCTGTTTGTGTCTGACCTGTAGTGGATACCTCTTCAAACGATGTATGTATGTATAACATAGGCATAGCACCAAGTGTGAATGTGACCAGGAGATTCTTTTTTAAGAAAAGCTGTAAATCCATTATTCTGCCCCGACATGTTTGATGCTCCATCTTTACTGTCGATGCATTTGAAAACGTCTATGTTTTACTTCTGCAAAACTTCTTTTAACAAATTGCATAGGTCTGCTCCAGTTACCGAATGACTGTCAACAGCGGCAAGAAGTCGTTCTTTGACGTTTTCCCTAACAAAGCGTAGAATAACTAAACATTTGTCATTTGAAGTTATATCTTGAGTTGAATCGACTTGAAGTAAGTAAATGCCTGCTTCTCTAACCGAGTTTGAAATTTCTTCTTTCATTAGCTGAAATATAATAGCAATAATAGAGTTAACAGTAGTTTTAAAGATAAATGTATTTCTGTTTGCAGGGTTATGCCTGTGCTTGTCGGGTTTGTTTTGCAAACATTTTTTAATAACATTTTCCAAATGACACTTTAAAATGCTATCGTACTTCGCAAGAAGAAGTGCAGTCTAAAAAATGTTTCGTGATCAACTTTTTCATGACATAAAGCTTCCGAACTCCCTGTTCCCCTATAGCTCGTTTCCCGTTTTTCAATCATTTTCATAATAAAGACGACTCTGTCGAGAATTTGCCTTCTTTGCATGACCTGTTTTGTGTAATGATGTTTGACTGACCGTAAGTAGGTCTACCACTGTCTTATTACTGCTAAATCGCATGTGAGCTTCAACACATCCCTTGAGTTTTTGAGAACTTTTGTTTTCATTCATTCGTTGATAAATGTGTTTCCACAAATTGAAACCCGTTAGAAATTTGCTGGGGTTCTGATTGCTACTAGTAGTACAGTAGTACCATATGCAATGCAAAGATTGCAAAATAGAGCTTCGTTTTCTTCACAATACGAGATCCATAATTGCTTCAAATGACCTCCAGAGTCATCAGGTCGGAAGTACACATTTGTAGCGTTGAATTTAATTGTTTCTGGTTGATGTGGGTAAAACTCGAAATATTCGGTTAGTTTTTCTCGTTTTGGTTCTACAAACCACGAGTGGTACGCTGTCACAGAAAGAATTACAGACTGATCTTGTTGAACTTCTGAAACTTGCGTTAGGGGAGCAGAACATACTTCAGGATTATCTTGGCTGAAGCTGTCTGGCTCTGGTTTATCAGTATATACAGTCTGGACTTTGCTTTCTGATACTGGCGGAATATACTGTATATGTTAGAGCAATTTTGATTTACTAAATCTGATGCTGGTACATCATGATAACTTACAGACTGATGCTGATCTTGATGTTCTAATAGCAAGCGGGATTAACTGTCTTTTGGCTTTCCGTTGAGGTGCTTGCTCTTGCAAATGCTCCCTGAATGTTTATACATTTAGCAGCAATTTCTTTCAATTTATTTTTCTTTTTTTCATGCTCTTTCTCAGCTCCACCTTTCCGCTTTTTCGTTTCTTTTTCCATTACTTAAAATTTAGAGAGGTTTGGAGAATGGATGGTAAACAATTATGTGGCATACGCAATATCAGTTCTCCTGCGTCTTTATTAGGTTATAGTACTGCAAATTAGGGAAAGAAGTTACCACTGAGGCTTTATTTATTAATTTACGTCAAGTCACGATAGTCACAAATCACAATAAGAAAATTATAGATACCGGTAGGTTATACAAAACTACTGTTACTGAAAAATAATTGCGAAATCATTATGTATGGAACTGGTACATATTTTTGATCATTGGTTAGCTTCTTAAAGTTAGTTTTTAGGCAATCCAGTGAATCTCTGGACGGGCCCACAGTCGAGCGGCCCACCGGGAAACTCCCAAATTCCCGCCGGGCTAATCCGCCCCTGCTAGTGAGCATTGACATCTACGATGATGACTGTGTTTGGACAATTTGTTTTGTATGTAAATGTGCTGGATATATTGAGTCTTCGTTTGTTTGAGATATACAGTATAATCGATAGGACCCTTGGATAATATCACTACCCACTAAACTCTTGGGTAATATTAAGCCCTTGGATTGTGCATGTTAGTAAATTTTTGATGATCGATATATCATCTGATTCTCCCTTATTGGCCAATATTTATATATGTATTATCAAATTGGAACTGGAGTTGGAGCCGGAGCGGGAGCCGGAGCCGGAACTGAACAAGAGTCAAGTATTGGATCCGGAGCTGGAGCCGGAGCCGAACCTAAATTAGGCTGGCTCCCCAGCCCTGATTTCATTTTGAGGCACTGCAGTAAAGTTCTATGAAAAATTTCACACTTTTCTTACCAATACGGCATACCTTACGGTTGTTTTGATGACCGCGTGGAATAGTCTTTTTTGGTACTTTCTAATGGCGTTAAAAAAGTCCTGGCAAGTAGCTTCCACATCACGTGAATTTAGCAGCAACAAAGTATTTTCGATTTTGTTCGTTGAAGCAATGTCTCTCCACTTGACACTGCAAAAATTCCATCGTTTAAGAGGGATGAAAGCACTGTAAACTGGGTAAAACTTGGTAATGCAAGCCTAATAGGCGACCATCAATATTTTACAGTAACTTAGGAAACTTTTTTGTGATTTATGTTAAAGATTTTTGATGCGGAAAAAAGTTCATATATTTTTTTGTGCTTATTGGTTAAACCACGGTTTTGGAGTGGGAGAAATTAATTTTCAACTCTACCAATTCAAAGTTTTTCAATTCGAACTTCACGAAATCTAATGATACAACTCCAACTTTAGCACATGTAAAAAAGGGGTCCAACTTCACCCTAAAATACGTAGCTCCAGAAACTCTGACTCAGCAATATACTTATAATCAGGGCTGTAAAGTCGGAGTATTTTTTTTAGATTTGATGAAGTTGAAGTCGCGAGTAGGAGTCGGTTTTTTTGATTTGGTGGAGTTGGAAATCGAAGTCCTTATTGCTTTTGGAGACTTCGATTGAAGCTAAATTATTTTACATTTTTATATTTTATTTCTTTATTTATCCTCCTGACTCGCAGGAAATGTAGAACTGCTTGCCAAGACGGCCGAGTGGGGGAAAGTGATTGAAATTTGAGAGTCGATGGTTTCGATTAGAGCATTCACTTTCACACTCTTGTCGAAAAGAATGGAGTATGTTAAATAATCGTATTTGTAGGTCACAACATTCTCCTTGTGGCATTGCGCAAAAATATCTTTCACGTCACGCTGTTGCCCAATATTCGGTCTACTTGACAGCTGAGTACTTTGCAGCGCACTTGCTTGCCTCATAAATAGTGTCTTGAATGATATCTTAATTATTTGGATGCCTGCGTCCCACTCCAACAGACCAGTTATCGATTCTTTCAGGCATCTTTCCAGCTGAACTTTGTCAACAAAAAGTGGAATTTTCCTTGTCCAGCAGTCAAATTTTGGGCCTTGAATTATCTACTGCAAGTAATTTACTCAACTTGATTTCGGAAATGCCACTATTTTGCTGTCCAATTGAAATTTTTTATTATTTTTTAAAGATTTGAGGAATTCTAACAGGTGCGTTACTGGACTGATAGAAGCGACATTGTGTATCACGCGCGCCAATGATCAGATGTTAGAAATACATTGAGTTGCAGACAGACAGCACAAAGAATGCCATCTGTGACATTGTACATCACACGCGCCAAACCCGAGCTCACTGCCTGACTATGGTTTTGAGTTTTAAACTCTCATCAAGGACAGTCTTTTTAACCGAGTTTTGTTGCAGAGCTGGCCATATGTAAAGAAAAAAATCTATAATTTGTGATTGCCAGATGCATTGCCACACTGATAGAAGCAGCAAAATCTTGGTAAGCAGACTGTTCCTAATGAGAGTTTAAAACTCAAAACCATGGTCGGGAAATGAGCTCGGGTTCAGCATTCGTGATGCACTACGACACAGATGGTAGTTTTTAGTGCCATCTCTCCTGTAGCTCGATATACCGTAACACCTCTATTTCACCGCCACGGTACTCTATTTTTCAACCTTTCCCCCATAGTGGTGTTTTATTTGAGGTGACGTTCTATTAGAGGGTTGCGCTCTATTTTTCAACTAGCTGGTCAGAATTTCTAAAAGATAAATTTTATAAATGAAAAGAAAAAATATGGAACACATTTATGCAATTAGCAAAAGACACGAATACAGGGTGATTACATAGTAAATAAGCACAAATTCACTGATGAAAATCAAGTGACACGTCGCTGTTGTAACCATCCTCGTCATTTTCAACACCTTCCGTTTTGCTAATTCTATTTGGATAAGATTCTGTTTGACTAATATTAAGCGAATATATTTTGAATTGAAAATTTTGGATTATTGAAATTTAATTGCTATCAGCCCCACCGACTGCAGCGTTTTTTGTGACCCAACAAGCCTGATAAATTTATTATCATTTTACGAAACTATCAGCTAAATAATGAATAATAAGTACAGTACTTCTGTGCTTACAGAAGAACCGTGCAATCGTTTGTGCATTCATTCATTCGTTCGTAATCGTGCTGTATCGTGTCGAATCGTTCGTACGAGCATGCGTGTGCTTCAACAAGAAAGTCAGGCGCAGTCTGTGTTGATTTTACCGCTTATTCGAATAGAGTCACCGCCGATAGTGTAGTTGCTGTTTAGGCCACCGCCATTAGTCCATTTAAAAAACTACAGGGACTTCCCAGCGTCTAAAAATAAACGCGCAATTCGACAATCCATTCTTCCCTTCTTACACCTAGAAAGGTGATTTAAGCCGTAACTATTGCCAAAATAAAAAAATTCATCAAAGTGGCGTTCAATTAGAGGTGGCGCTCTATTTTTTAACCCTTCCCCTATAGTGGCGTTCAAATAGAGGTGGCGCTCAAATTACGGTATGTATATTTTTATTTCACAATATGACTCAAATTTAAAGCAAAGAACTGTGTCATAAAGTATCTTTCCACGGGACACAACAGAACCAAGCGAGTAGAATTTGAAACACAATCGTATCCAGTGGCGGCTCGTGGCTTTCATTAATGGTGGGTCCATCAAAACAATTACTGAAATGTCAAAAAGTTCCATTTGTAGACTACCTAAATTTAAAGGCGGGTTAAATAAATTTTTAGCAAAAAATGCGATATTCAACACTAATCTTTATTTGTATAAGTAGTCAGCTCTTCGGTCCTTTATCTGCGCGAAAATGTTGATGACTTTGTTGTTGTAATTTCTGATTTTGCTAATATACTCTTTGTGTATCGACAGGCAAGCGAAACTGTTCAGTTTGTCTTGCAACATGGTGTTTGGAAGAAACGTTTTTTTCGCTTCATTGTGCTGAAGCTTCTCTCTGAGTCAGCAGTTGAAATTGGTGTCACGAGAACAATTTCGAGCAGTTTGGAGACTTCAGAAAATGTTTCATAAATCGATTTTCATTTATGAATTTTAATAGCTCGCTAATATTGGAAATTCCACTAAAATTACCATTCGCATACAAAACGAACAATTCACACTTCAGTTTATCTTTTTCAAGCATTGCTTAATTTGAAGCAATTTCTTTAACATAACTGTCGGGAAAAGAGTTTTTGTAAAGCTCAAATAAAGCTGGATTCACTATGGAAAATGAACGAAATATATCCAAAGATCAAAAGTTTTCTTTAACTTCCTCTGTGATTGTATCACATGCTTCCGTTACACATGATTGCAATTGCAAATGAGAAACAGATGCATGAGTTGCAGCTCTTCTAGACCTCTTTGCTTGCTGGGATATTATATATTCTGTTATTGCTTCTGGTTGTTCAATGTTATTCAAATATTTGACCACATTTCCACGCAAGTGATTAACAGCTGTGACAAAAAACTTAAGAGCTTCTTCAGAAGTTATGCTGTTTGATTTTTTAGACTGTAAGATTCCAAAAAGTACACTAACAAGTTTAAACAAATTATCAAAAAATACTACAAAGAAAATAAATTCTTTATCTTCCAAAATTTTCGTGAATCCAATCGATTCACAAAAACTTTTCTGATCCCAACCTTCTCCATTTTGAATGCTGGTAAAGCGCTCTAAAATTTTCTCCCTGTTGCTACGCACTGCAGAGATTATTCTAGATATACAATTCCAGCCTGTCTCACATACTCTCGGTATCTGAGCAGAACAGAATTTCTTGAGCTGACTATTCCGCTTTGGTGAAATAGTGAAAAACACTCCAATTCCATTTAAACTTGAAAAAAACAGCTTAAGCCTTTGCAAGAAGCCGTTTTCTTTATGATCAGGTTCAGTTGGTGAGCGTAGCGATGAACGTAATGAGTGTGTGGGAAAAACTTTTTCCTTTGAACCTAGACTCCATTTATGGAACCCCTCATTACTGCCGTGCCATCATATGCCTGAGCAATAAGCTTGCTTTCCAAATTAAGCGAATCAAGATTTTTCTTCAATGTCTGAGTAAGTCCATTAGCTGTTATATCTTGAAGCTCAACAAACTTAGGAAAACTTTCGACAGGTTCAAAGTCCTTCACATAGGTACGGCGACCACGCACAATTGACGTTGTGCGTGTAATAACGTATATCGTTTAGCCGCTGTTTCCTATTTCGCAATCACTTTTTCAATAAAAACTTCAAAACGTAGTACCTTGATTGCAAATAAAATTGAATTGAATTGAATTGAATTGAACTATAATCACAAATTGAGATTTGCATGAAATATCAGTTGTTTCATCTGCCTGCACAGACACGTAACTAGAATTTTTAATTTCACTTGTTATTTCTTCAGTATATACTTTAAGCATGCAAGACAAAAGATCATTTTGTATAGATTTCGATGTATTTTTGAACACATTATATTTTTTAAGATGATCACGAAATGCACCATCCAAATCTGCCGTGTACTTTACAAGATTAAGAAAAACACCTCGGTTAGTAGACCCTTCCATTTCATCATGTCCTCTTAGCGGTAATTCATGAAAGCCACAAAATTTTATGCAGTTAATGATCTTGTTCCAAGCGTACCTATTTCTGTCAACTAATTCGTTATGTTTAATTATGCTTCGACGATAGCCAGCATCAATTGCAGATGATATATTGACTTTTCCAAACATTTGTAATGAAACACAATTGTTCATATGAGCCTTACTGCATTCGTGCTTAGAAATTCGTTTTGACAAATGTTTTAAGTCGTTGCAACCTTTATTTGTCCATAAACTCTCACCTCCAAATAAGAGAGAGCAAAAGCAAAATAAGCTTTTTCTTTCATCGCAGGCCGTAAGCCACGATTTTTTATCAAACCACGTCGATGAAAATGTCCTCAATTTCCTACCACCTTTCTGGAAGATATTAATGTCACGTGGTTGATATGGACCTAGTCTTTTAATTTCTAGTTGTTCTTCATGTTTTAAGTTTTTAAATTGATTTTTTAATAAACTATCAACTTTATTCATGGTGAGGGGTGTTGAATCACAAATATAAACCAAGCAAAACGTAACGTCTAAGCTCAATAATTACGAGAAAACAAACCACAATGTAGCATTCGCTAGTGAGCAATTTGGCACTATTTACTGGAATAGCTTGTTTGAAGTTAAATTATTTTGATCTGGAAATGCAAAAATCACACAAAATATAAATATACTGAGCATGTAATTCATAAATGAAAATGAACATACCGATAAACAACCACAGCTGTGAAAAAACATGCGCTGAAAAGCAGAAACTGCTGTCTCAAAAAAGAATGCACAACATCACCCAAAATCAACTGAATAACAACTAATTCTCTAAGGCTGCACACGGGCAGGCGCAGGCGCAGCTAACGTCCGCTTATAAGTTACGATTGCTGTTTGGGCCAGACATCGCTGGCCCCAATTTTGTGCTATTGACTTGCATAGTAAAATCTTCACAAAGCGCAGCGCGTGAGTTGGTTGGCTTTAAGTGTAAATATATAGGAGTAAACGGACCAAAACATGTGGGGCCCTCTGGATCGTTTTGAAGAGACTTCAGGAAATATTTAAAAATATTTCTCGTTGTTTTTTGGTTAACTGTTATCTTGGCATGCATGTAAACATTTTGATATTTAATATAGGGTTTCTTTTTAGAAATTCACATATTATTAGTCAAATTTTTAGTGGGACCCGGCCCCTGTGGCCCCTATGTACGAGCCGCCACTGATCGTATCAATTGCTTAATGCTCACACATGCAACTTATTATACTTTCATAGAACAAAATGCACTACAGTTAAAAGCATCGTGATATTGCCGCTTTTTGAGATATCAAATTTTGTTATTAAAAATATGAAATGCAAGACGTTATGTTGAAAGAAACAGTTTTATAATTTCTCGACCACCTTAAATGGTGTTCAGGCATTTTGATGGCCCAGATGGTAGGTGCTTTCACGTAGCCTGGGCCGTTAGTAAGTCTGTTCATTAATTCTAAAAATGACAGACCGAAACTGAACCTACCAAAACGGAAGGGTATCCACCCATTCCGATGTTCAGTGTGGGTCTGCTAATCGGCAAACGCCCTTTTCAGGACGGGGCAATGCTAAGATAAAACTGCCCTTTTCAGGGCACATTGCCAACAATTAAGTTCCGAAGACCCACTATTCTTCAGCTGAACATCGAAGGCCTCACTGCAAGCAAGATGAACGTTCTTCATCACCTAACTATGCAGTCTGAGGCACTCGTCATCCTACTGCAGGAGACCCACTGCACTGATGCAGAGAAGTTGGTACTTCCAAACTACCAACTAGCTGGGTCTTCTTTAAGCAGGAAGCATGGCCTTGCCACGTTTGTCCACGAGCGAATGAGATACACGCTTTTGGACCAATCTCCACCGACATCGGAGATCGAGTGGTTGTGTGTGGACGTTGATGGCTATAAAATAGTCAACGTCTACAAACCACCGCCAACGCGATTGCGAACCCTGGATCTCCCAGTGTATCCTCACCCCTGTCTGTACGCTGGCGATTTTAACTGTCGTCATGCTGACTGGGGTTACGATGACAACAGTCCGGACGGTGAGTGCTTGGCTGGTTGGGCAAGTATTAATTGTCTTGCCCTCCTATATAATGCCAAGGACGCTGCCAGTTTTTATTCCGGCCGCTGGAACACTGGCACCAATCCAGATCTAGCTTTCGCTAGCGTAGGTCCAAACAGTCGCTTACCGAATAGACGTGTCCTTGACAAGTTCCCCAGGTCACAACATCGACCTACGCTTATTACACCACCAAGGTTTGCTATGGCAGTGCCAAGCATGCCTGTTAAGCGATGGAACTTCCGCAAGGCCAAATGGAGTCACTACATTGCTTTAACGAATAAATTCGCAAACACTTTGTTGCCGCCTGATTCACTTGATGTGGATGAGGCTTACCAGGACTTCTGTAACACCATTAAGAAAGCAGCCAAAAAGACTATCCCACGCGGGTATCGAAATAACTATGTTCCGTGTTGGGATGCAGAGTGTGAATCCCTCTATAAAACCTTTCTGCAGTCTCCTCAGGGAGACGACTCAAGTTTGGCTGCTACAGCTCTGCTTGCCAAGCTTGACAGAAAGCGGAGGGATCGATGGTCCGAAGCAGTTCGGAGCATTGACCTCTCACACTCTAATCGAAAAGCGTGGAGTATTTTGAACAACCTTACTGGTCGGTCACGACACCCTCCTCGTCACTGTCCCGTTTCAGCCAATGCTATTGCATCTCAGCTGGTTAAAAATGGGAAATATGAGGCTGTTGACCACAAGTCATCTCGACTTGTCTCTCAAGAAGTGTCTGACCTTTGGAGGGCCACAACACCAGACGCAGTAAATATCTCTGACAATTTTTCACAGAGAGAATTTACTTCTGCCCTTCAACACTTAAAACCAGGTAAAGCTCCGGGACCTGATTCCATCTTCCCCGAGCTTATACTCCATGCTGGAGCTGCTTTGAAGTCCTGGTTACGTGACTTCCTTTCTTCCTGTTTGCGCCGACTCAAAATTCCCAAGATCTGGAGAAGAGCGCTTGTGGTCGCGATCCCAAAACCAACGAAGCCCGTGGGGGACCCAAAGAGTTATCGACCGATATCTCTGCTCTGTGTCCCCTACAAGATCCTCGAGAGACTTATCTATGCCCGCGTTGAACCGTTAATCGATCCACTGCTCCCTAAAGAGCAGGCTGGGTTCCGACGCGGGAAGTCAACTGTAGATCAAGTTGTTCTGCTAACCCAAAACATCAAGGATTCTTTCGAGGCTAAAAAGAAGGCCGGTGCCGTATTTATCGATCTGACAGCTGCTTATGACACTGTCTGGCACCGTGGCCTTACCTGCAAGCTGCTGAGACTACTTCCGGATAGGCACATGGTCAAAATGATTATGGAGCTTGTCCGAAATCGAAGTTTTACCCTTACCACCGGTGACAGCAAGCAAAGCAGGTTACGCCGTCTTAAAAACAGCGTTCCTCAGGGATCGGTCTTGGCTCCCCTCCTATTTAACATCTATACGTACGATCTTCCTTCCATGATTTCCAGAAAGTTTGCTTATGCTGATGATCTAGCATTGTTGCATTCTTCTGGAAACTGGAAGGACTTGGAGGGGACCTTAAGCCAAGACATGTCTACACTCTCAGCGTATCTCCAGACTTGGAGGTTGAAGCTCAGTCACACTAAGACGGTGACGGCAGCTTTTCACTTAAACAACCGAGAGGCTAAACGTGAGCTAAAGGTCTACAACAATAGTAGACTTTTACCGTTCTGTCCAACCCCTACTTACCTTGGGGTAAAACTGGACAGATCGCTCACGTTTCGTCACCATTTAGTGGCATTGCGCAAACAACTATCTTCGCCCGTCACACTGCTGAGGCGACTCATGGGCTCGGGATGGGGTGCTGGTGCTAAAACACTGCGCATAGCCACCTTGTCTCTAGTCTACTCAACAGCTGAGTACTGTGCGCCAGTCTGGTGTCGCAGTGCTCATACTCGCCTCATTGACAGTGTCTTGAATAACGCCTTGCGCATAGTTACTGGATGCCTGCGTCCCACTCCAACGGACCACCTACCTGTACTTTCAGGCATCCAGCCAGCTGAGCTTCGCCGACTGGGAGCGACACTCTCCTTGGCTTACCGTGGATCTCTGGACCCCGATCATATCTTGCATGGTCTTTTAAGTGGGTCCTCAGATAATTGCCAAGTGAGACTAAGATCCAGACGCCCGTTTGTGCCAGCTGCGCGGAATCTTTTGGACAATCTTGCCAGACTTGGCATCCGCGCTTCTGAATGGACAAATCACAAATGGAAAACGGAGTATTGTGAAAATGCTTCCAGGCTCCGTGCTTTTGTGCCCGAGACCAGTGCCA
Source organism: Diplosoma virens (assembly GCA_963680785.1). NCBI lineage: Eukaryota > Metazoa > Chordata > Ascidiacea > Aplousobranchia > Didemnidae > Diplosoma > Diplosoma virens. The sequence goes on from OY796894.1 coordinate 28,521,206, forward strand.
GGCCTGTTGGGATGGGCTTACCCCGAGCAGCTTGGGTCAAGCTCAACCGCCTGCGGACTGGTGTTGGGCGATTCCATTTGTCCGTGCACAAATGGGGTCTCGCTCCTTCACCGAATTGCGAGTATGGCGCCTCTGATCAAACCGCAGACCATGTTATAACAGCGTGCCCTATACATCGGGCACCACATGGAGCACAAGGTCTGACGGTTTTGGATGACAAAACTCGATGCTGGCTTAATGACATCACTGCCAGCATCTGATCCAGGCAGTCCAGCAGTCTGGGGTAGTAAAAGGATAAACCCTCGGCCCCAGTCCTGTTTGTGTCTGACCTGGAGTGGATATCCTTCAAACGACGACGACGACGACGAGGCATTTTGATTGCCATGCATAAAGATTAGGGTTGCGGAGTTAGAGTCGAAGTCGCATGGAGTGGGAGGTTTTAAGAAGGAGTCGGGATCGGACTTTAGTACAAAGAGTCGGAATGTTTTATCCAACTTCGACTCCTGATGTCCTTTTTTTTAAAAAAAAGACTACTTTTTAGAGACAAAAATCAAGAAATTTGAGACAGATTCCAAAAAGGGACGAATTTTTTCTCTTTACGAACGTACCGATTCATGACTTAGAAAATACGGCCACCCTAATTTTAAGCAAATCTTATTTTGCTTAATGCTATTGCTCTTATTGGGGAGTCGGAGTAGAGAGTCGGAGTAGAGTTATAGGGCAAGCAATAATCACTTGCTTGCGGAGATGCCAAACTAAGACTAGAATACCATTTAAAATGAATGGTTTGGTTTAAAATCAAGTTGTCCATGTTTACTAATTTAAAATAAAATGGTAAGAAATATCATCAAGATGTTTTTAATAAGGCGCGGCATATTGAGTTTGCTTTTTACTTAAAAGAGAAATGTGAGTAAGAACGAAGAAGACGAGAGAAATTTTTAAACGAAAGAAAAAAAGTTTTAGAATAGAGAGTGACGGTCGATAGTACAAAACATCCAAACTTATTTGATTCGACACAAATTGAAACTACTAAGAACTGTATTTATCAGTTACTAATTATTTTAATTCTACTGTAGAAAAATCTATATGTTGTACAATAACATTTAAAATTAAAATTTTATAACTTGATTCCACCTTAGAATTATTTATATTACAAGGAAATATCTGTAGGACAAGAAAAACCTTTTTTACCTTTAACTGTTTAAAGATATTTTGATTATTTTAATTATGTACAGTCATCAACTTATTTTTGGTACTATACTAATTTTTAATCTGTGAATATTGTTGATAAATAAGCACAGCTATACATCAAATTATTTTAAAATCTATCAATGTTTTATTGTAGTGCATTTTGGAATCCTATAGGTCAACTACAGGATTTTTAGTGTACTGATAAAGTACTAATTTAAATTTTAAATAGAAATGAACATTGATTTTATTAGGAGAAATGAACAATGTTTTTTATCAAATGTCAACGTCACCAGTGAGTAAAATTGTTTTTTGTGTAAACTATGAGTCAGTTTCTAAAACAGCTGTGAACAAAAATTGGTTGGAAATAAATAAATTTATAATTCAAGAAGAAGAAGAAGCATTTAAAGTTTTTTATTCAGTTATAGTAATTTGTAAAGGTCCCATTAAGAAAGCAGCATAAGTGATTTTAATAGTCACTGTAAGATTTCATCATGATTTGGTGAAACTAACCCAGAATTCCCTTTCCTTTTTATCACTAGCATTAAAAAAAAAGTAATTAAGAGGAAAAAGATCTCTTCAAGAAGTGATAGTAACCGCACAAAAGTTCCAGATTAGTTTAATAATCAAAAATTGCTTGCAGTGGCTTTTAAAAAGACCCAAATTAAAGCTTATAATTAAAGTATTTTTTATCTATTCTTGTTTACCTGTAATTAAATTGAATTTTTTATTCAAATATACTTAAATATACTATAGTGAAGTAAGGGAGTTTTCTGAGCAGGGAAGCAATTTTGCTTGCAAAAGTGTGTCTGGCCATTTTTTGGCTAGTTACTTCCACTTTATTCTATATACATGCTCTAAATTGTTTCCTTGTTCTTGAATGGTTCAGGCCTCTTAGAATGCAAACAACTGGATGATGGTCAATAGACAGTTCAGATTCTTTTTTAACACAAACATTGACCACAGAAGAAAACAAGTCTGCTGAGTCAATACAGAAATCAATGATAGAATGCTGTGCCATTGAATCTCTGTAGCAAGTGTACTTGCAAACCCTTTCATGCCAAAAAAAGGTATTCATTATGCACAGTACATGGTGGCACAGAACTGTACGAAACACCTTTTTATTTCTGTTAAATGTCAAAGTCTCCTTGTTTACTGATAACACCCTTCCATGTCTTATTGTCAGTATCCACATGTGTATTGAAATCACCCAGTAGGACAATTGAGTCTGCAGTTGTTACTTTTTGTAAAGTACCTTTTTTTTTATCTAGGAAAGGCTGGTATTGCGCTTCAGCATTTGGTGCATATACCTGCAAAATCCACAGTGACCACTCCTGTAACCTAAGCTTAAGGAGACAACCTTTCCTTTGAGTGGGATCCAATCAGTGACACAGTGAGTCATGTGAAGGATTACAAGAATGCCTACCCCTGCTTGAGCAGACATGGTTGCATTTAACTACACCTGATTAGAAAAGTTTCCAGCTTTCATTCAACTCAACAGTATCGGAGCCACAACACTTGGTACAGGAAATTCCAACAATATCAAGATGATACTGCTCTGCCTCCCAAACCAATTCTTGCTCTTTTCTATTGAGTGAAGTGATGTTCCAGTTGCTTATGCAAAGATCTCAATGTTTGGGACCAACTCAAGTACAGATACTGTGTATTGCTTCCATTTGCTGCCCCAAATGCATAGCGAATGCATTGATGGGTTTCCAGTTATGGTCAGCTGGTGGGAGAGAATGTAGCTTACTTTTCAAACGAGCCCCTCTGCCTAAAGCCTAAATGTCAACCTTTTCATCCTGTGTGACACCTGATGCAGTATGATTAATGTCATTTAAACTATTTTTTTTGCTACATTTGTTCGACTGCTTTTGGTTTGTTTCTCACTTTGAAGCTTACTGCTATGGGTGGCCCTGAGAGGAGTTGAAAATTCAAAATGGCATTGCTTTTGGGATCATCAGAATGCAAACTCCTCCACCATGCTGAGGTAGCAATCTATTAAAAAGGTTTGTAGATTTACTGAAGATGTTGAGATTGAATGGGATTTATTTAAATTAGCACTCATTACATCTGCTGCTGCTAGTTGTGGTTGCAAACATGTAAGGGTTAAATGGGTAGTGAGAAAAAAAACTGCTTGGTGGAACCAAGAAGCTAAAGAAGCTGTTCATGCAAAAAAAGTTGTGTTTAAAACTTGGTTAACAAACAAGCAGGGCTGGGGAGCCAGCCTAATTTAGGTTAGGCTCTGGCTCTGGCTCCAGAGCCAATTAATTTTAAGCTTTGGCTCCAGCTCCGGAGCCAATGCTTGACTCTAGCTCAGCTCCAGCTCCAACTTGATAATGCATTTATAAGTATTGGCCAATAAGGGATAACTAGATGATATATCAATCATCAAAAAATTCACTAACTTGCACTTTGCTACAACTCAAAGATCAATTATAGATTATCCAAGGGCTTAATATTACCCAAGGGTCCAATTGTTATAGTTACAGCATATATTATCAAAGGGTCCTATAAATTTTATATCTCAAACAAAAAAGACTCCATATATCCAACACATATTACATATAAAACAAATCATCCAAGCACAATCATTACCGCAGATGTTAATGCAATTATGGTATGCACTGACCAAAGGCCATAGAGAAGAACTGATAAGATAATTCAAATCACGTTACATTAAACACAAACACTCAACATGTCAACCACCAAATCAAACACAATAGCCTACTTGACCAGACATCACTGCTTCAGCAGACTTGCATGATTGCACAAGCTGGAAGACCATCCCCTCCATCACATTAGATCATTTATTGTTACTCTCCATCCTAAGTATATATCACAAGACCAAAGAAATTCCATATCACTTCACTAAAACAATAACAAACAGAATTGGACATCATCTTCTACAGACCCCATTTCACAAATGTCCATAAGGCATCCATGAGATAAATAAACATCTTGTTGAGGCACTACTGGATGCCGTTAAACTCTTCATTCTTAAAGAAAATCAGAACAGCACAAATTGCACTCATTTGCTAAGGCATATTCGCAAGTTAATTCAACAATGTAATCACACTTGTCAACAAAACAGATCACCACAAATCATTACTTTAACAATCACCTTAACAAACAGATACATGAACACAAAACAAACATCCGAAAACAACCGTGGTAAAATTTACCTATGGTGGAATTTACAGTGGTAAAATTTACCAGTCACCCCTGAAACACTTAAGGTCACTTTCATCATATACCTTATAAATATGTACAACACTGCCCCAAACACTAACAAAATATTACATCTTGGAAAAGCTGCCCCAACCATTTCCATCTTAAAACCAAACAAGGGCCACAACATCGGCACAAGCTACCGATCCATATCACTTTTATCAACTATTGCCAAAGCGCTAGAGAAAGTGCTATGACCATAAATAACAAAACATTCCAATTATTTTTTATCAGTATGGATTCAAATATAAACACTCAACATAAATTTCTTTGCATAACATTTTCCACCAAATCACAAAAGGCTTCAACAATTCAAGGCAACATCACACTGTAGCAGTATCTTTGGACATGAACAAGGTGTTTGATACAGTGAACAAAAACAAACTTATACTAACAAACATTCCAAACACCATCATTAAGTTCATAGGCAACTACATTTAAAGGACAACAAGCATGTACTCAACAGAATGGCACACTCTCAAAATTCAAATAAATCAACATCTGGAGTACCTCAAGGTGGAATTTGGTCTCCAACATTATTTAAAATTTACATCCCTTAGATTACCCTCCTTCCAAAAGACGTACAAATCTCAACATAAGCCGATGACATAACAATCACAGCATCTCACACCAGTCACCATTTAAGGACCAACAACTCATTCAACCATATTTTTACAAAGTATTACACTCTTTGTACTTGACCCTGCTGAATATGGCACAACTTTATCATTTAATTTAAACACTCAAACAATATCAACATCAAAACACCCAAAAACTTTTAAAATTACTTTTGACCCAAAACTAATATTTTCACAATACATAAATCTCACCATTATTAAAGCAAAACAAATGCTTAACTTTCTCAAAGCACTTTTTACAAACAAATAGAATAAACAGAACAAACTAATCATTTATACATTTAAAGCTATCATTCGCCCATATTGGAATATGTAAATGCCATATGGACCTTTATCATATTAAACACCAACATTAAGAAACTGCAAACCCTTCAGAATACAGCATTGTTCTTTGCTACTGGCTGCACACGAGACACAAACATTCAAAACCTGCAAGAGAAAACCATTGTTCTACCAATGGGCACCTATCTCATACTCCATGCTACTTATCTCAAACAAATGACTCAAACACAAATACATCCTTTACATAAACTTAATGCACATTTAGATCCAAGAATTAATTAAGTTGCTTTTAAATGTAAAAAAAATATTGTTAGGAGCTGGAGCCAGCAAAAATTTTGATGGCTCCGGCTCCAGCTCTGGCTCCTTCAAAATTGCCTGGCTCCCCAGCCCTGCAAACAAGTCATTTGAGCAGCTTTGATTGCGGTACTCTGCAGTACATAAGACTGCCACCACTATTGTCAAACAATCTAAAGAAAAGTTATGGAAAGAATTTGCATAAAAGTTGGAAACAGACCACAGATTGGTAAACAAAGTATTTTGCAAACCACACGTAGTTTGTGTGGCAAACAAGCAGCAGTTGCCACCTTCACCAAGGATGTGAATAGTGTGCTTCTGAACCATCAAAAGGGCATCCTAAATTGTTCTGAAAAATACTTTTGTGAGCTCTCTTAAATCCAGTAGCAGTCCAACATTAGTGAAGAAATTTATCAAACTGAAGCAGAGGTGAGCACAGCAATCAAATCTTTGAAAACTGGCAAGGCCCCTGGTGAAGGTGATATTCGATCCAAAATGTTAAAAGCCATGAAGAACTTTGGGGTTTGTTGGCTGACTCATGTGTTCCTAGTAGTTTAAAAAACTGGTGAGGTACCAAAGCGATGGCAGAACAGTATGTTCATACCTATTTACAAAAAAGAAGACAAGAAGTGCATTAAATACAGGGGCATTTCTTGTTAAGTCTTCCTGGAAAGGTCTATGCAATGTGCCTTGAAAAGAGATGTTGTGAAATAATTGAATCTCAACTTCAGGATATACAATGCAGATTTTGCCTTGGCCAATCCATCATGGACCTGATCTTTGCTCTTTAAGTTTTTCAGAAATTGTGGGAATATGCCAAAGAGGTGTATACATGGTTTGTAGACCTTGAAAAAGCATATAAACGTGTTCCAAGAGACAAGCTATGGGCAGTACTGCTGGAGTATGACATGAGAGGTCAGTTACTAGCTGCTATGAAATCATTATACTAACAGTCAGAAGTCTGTGTTCATATCAATAACATGAAAACAAACCCTTTTAGTGTCAGTGTTGCACTATGACAGGACTGTGTTCTTTCTCCTCTTCTGTTCATTATATACATGGACAAAATAGACAAAGACAGTTTCTCCAATAGTGGTGTCACATTTGGGGAGTGTGACGTTTGCACCTGCTGTTTTTAGATGACCTTGCATTGTTAAGCTCAAACAAAAGTGATCTCCAATATGCACTTGATTGGTTATCTGATGCATGCATGGATGCTGGGATGAAAATTAGTACAGAACACTTCAGCATATGGAGAAGTATTTGGAGTTGGATTTTCCAATGATGGTAGACAGGACAACAAACTGGACACTCACATTGGAAAAACAAGTGCAGTAATGTGTTAGCTTTACTGATCAGTTGTACTGAAGCAAGAGATGTGTGCAAAAACAAAGCTTTTTGTTTTCTGATCGATTTTTGTTCCTATTCTCACTTATGGTCATGAGTGAGTGTCGGGTAATGACAAAAAGAGTGAGATCCTGAGTAGAGGTGGGCGAAATGGGTTTCTTGTGAAAAACCAGAGGTTTATTTCTACTTGCAAGGTTAAAAGCAGCGACATTTGTCAATCTTTCAATATCAAACTGCTGCTATTCCATATAGAATGATTGCAACTGCACTGGTATGCCAATGTCAGCAGCGTAGTTGAGTGGTTAAGGCACCGTGCTCATGACCAACATGGTCTCGGTTCAAAACCTACTTGCACCATTCTGTTGTGTCCTTGGGAAAGACACTTTACGGCACTTTTCCCCTGCTTGGTGGTCTTGGCAAGCAGTTCTAAATTACAGTCATATCTCTATAAAATTACAAGCAGACAGCAATATCTAGGCATCTCTGGAAGCAGGTCAGTGTAATTGCCTACCTATGTTTAGCGCCTCCGTCACTTTCCTGCGAGTCAGGAGGATAAATATAGAGATAAAATAAATAAATGTCACACAAATGTCTCATGAGCAAATAGCACAGCAATTAATGGATGGTCTTCCAAATGGCAAAAGGCCTAGAGGGCAACCCAGAACTCGCTGATGGAATCATGCTGGAGACCTGGCCTAGTTATTTCTTGGAGTTCCATTGACGTAATTGCTGCTAGTTGCAAAAGATTGGGATGCCTTGAGATCCCAACTTAAGCTGCTGCCCCTGCAACCTCAAAAATTTTAGTGGGTAAAGGGAAATACAATGAATTTAATGTTTTTCCAAAAATGATGATGTTGCATAAATATTTCAAAGTTTAAAATACTTCTCCATATTATTTCTTGTGACCCAACAGTTGATTGAACGACATTTGATCGAGCAACACTTGAATGAAACAACATTTGGTCAAAACGACACTTAATCAATTAATGAAAAAGAAAATTTACAGTTTTGAATCTGTCCCAATTTTTGACAATTTTTTATCCCAAAACCATAGTGATTTTTAATAAAAGGTCTTCTCATTAAATGTGTCCCGGTTTTGTCGATTTTTTCTTTCAATAACATAGTAATCTCCAAAAAAATAGATCTTCCTTTTGATTCTGTCTCTGATTTCTGCAAGGGGTCAGCAAGTGTGTGGACATAGTACAATGCCCCTCCCCCTAAATAGCTGACTACAATGTAAAAAGAATGCAAAAAAATGCCAGCAATAGGCATCCAATGAAACATAACCATGACAAGAAATCTACTTGTTGCTTCCCTAAAAATGCTTTGCCCAGGAATGTTAAAAAACCCTGGCCTTGACATTGACAAAAATTTTTTAAAAATTAAAAACAAACTGTTTTCTTATTGATGGTCTTGGCTTTTTATGAATCTAATTTACAGTAACGAAGTGATTGTTTAATTGCAGAAACATACAAAAATAATCTTTTTTTTTTATCAACTGTCATTTTGATCAAGTGTTGTTTGATTAAGTGTCATTCAATCAACTGTTATAGCATCATTATTTCAAGATGCAGATAATTGGGCTTTTTTCAAAAAATCACCATAATTGATTTTTGTTTGTGAAACTGAGCTAAATTTCCCTTGGTTACTATTGCTTCTTCAAGATATCTTTTTTCTTGATTTCTTTTTTATTTCATCCTGGTGCTGTAGGGGTATACCAGGTTAATTTCACCAAAAAAATTATTTACATTGACTTCTTGAAGAAACCCCATAATTGCAATCATAATACCTTTGCAAATATATGATACCAAGCTCTGAAACAAACTTCAAGTTTTGATTTTACTTAGGGATATTTCATGTCAACTTACACCCTTTTAGCCTTTTTTTGGCTGACCATGTTTGTAGGTTTGGATAAGAAAATATCTCACACCAAATTTCAAGTTTCTAGATCAAATAGTTTCCTATATATGAAGGTTCAAAGTTGGACACAAAATGGCTGCTTGAATGCTTGTGATCAAGCAAAGGTGGCCCTCTTGCCTTTATTTATTGTTTGATTTCAAAGATGTTGATATCATTGGAAACTCTCTCTATGGCAGCTTGTGACCTTGACCTCACATGACCCCAAAAACCCCACTTAAGACAAAAAATTTTTTAATATCTTTGTTCCTCACATAAAGGACTATCAGTATGTTAAAAATCCAAGTGGGATCTCTATAGGTTTTTAAGGTATTAGCCTTTTATTGAACAGGTGTGCCTATTGATGCAACTCCAGCATGCCTGTATTACAAAATTATCAATATCCTCCAGCTTTACAACAATTAAGTTAAGCCTTTTGTTTTTTCGTTTTTCTATTGAACGGCATCCACAAAATTGTGGCATGCCTGATTACCTTTTGGTTAATAGGGATAAAATTGTGCCCATAATTAATCTACAAATCATATTTTATGGCCAACTAATTCCAGTTTTATTGAAAGATTTTTTTACATATACTGTGTGATGGTGTACTAGTTTATAAACTTTAAATTTGATCTATTAAAAACAGTTACTAGAGGCAGGATTTGAACCTGCATCTGCAATGACCAGCAGATCTAGTGCCAGCTTCTAAGGTTGCAGTACAGTCTAACTAGGACTGTAGCGTTAACCCATTCTGCCAGCTTAGTCTACTGATTATTAGGCTAATTTGAGCTATTTATGTGAATTGTAATGTTCTGCTTGTTTTAACTGTCAGTCTTTTTCAATATTGTGTTGAGCCCATGTTGATTGTTATGAATTAATGAGCTTGCTGTCATCTATAGTCTATAGTCAGCAGTGTGGTCAAGTGGTTAAAGCAGTGGGCTCGTGACCAACATGGTCTTGGTTCAAAACCTATTCACGCCATTCTGTTGTGTCCTTGGGAAAGACACTTTATGGCACTTTCCCCTGCTTGGTGGTCCTGGCAAGCATTTCTAAATTACAGTCATATCTTTATTAAATTACAAGCAGACAGCAATATCTTGGTATCTCCGAAAGCAAGTTGGGGTAACTGCCTACCCTATGTATTAGCGCCTCTGTCGCTTTCTTGCAAGTCAGGAGGATAAATATAGAGGTAAAATAAATAAAAAATAGCTGTAAGCATATGGCAGTTTTGTTTTTATAAGGTAATGGTTTGAGTTTTTTCCTGGTTTAATGGGAAATCAGAACAGACTTCCATCTAGTTGATAAAGCATTGTAGAATAGTGCTTAACATGGCATACTACTCAGCAGTTCACATTATAGGTTGAAAGATTTTTTACAGATATGATGACGTACTAGCTTATAAACTTCAAATTAGATTTGAAAACAGTGACTAGGTGGATGATTGGAATCTACATCCACAACAAAATTCAATCAATAGAGTAAAAAATCTTTTAATCTATAATGTGAGCTGCGGAGCCATGTTGAGCATCATTCTATGTTGTTCTATCCACTATGTGAAAGCAAATTCTATCTCCAATGGCCTTGTTTGAATTTGCAACGAAAACATTAAGGGTATTCAGTTCAGTTTGTAAATGCAGAGGAGATAATAAAGGAAGGTCAGATGCTGGAGAAGCATTTGTTAAAGGCTGTGACCATTATCAGTACTGTCAAGCACCACACCTTTATACCACTCACCAGATCAAAGGCAAAGCTTACCATTCAAAGATACTCTTCAGCTTCTGAAGGAACAGTTGTCAAAGTTTCAAGTGAACTTGACAGGCTATTATTTGAAGAATTACACTTCAGAGTCTGCACCTGCATCAATAATCAGGACTGATAGGTTTAAGAAAAATGGAGAAGTGCAGGTCAAATTTCTAAATCCGAAGAGGTCATCACTGTCTTAAGTATACCCAAGGCAAGACAAGCAGCTAATTGTTCTCTTTGATAACATCTTGACGAAAGTGGATTTGTTAACAAAATCTGGCCAAGTTAACACCCTCAAAATAGATTACACTCAAAAAACTATCCAGGCTTTTGAACAGGCAAGTTAATCCAAAATATTAAAATTGGACATTTGTTACCATTTCATATTTACATATTTCTTAACTTCTGTTGTAAATCTTATTTCAGTGTTGCAAAGTCAATACCCCTAAGTTGTCAAGTCAAATACAAAAAGACACTTCTTGTTGTTCACATTTTGTTATTTTGTTGTTATTGCAAATGAAAGAATATTGTTTTTTTTTATGATTTTATATGAAAGTTTGAAATATTATACAGCAGAGGAAAATTGGTTTTAAACAATGTGTCATTTTTGCAAGTCTTTTGTTAATTTTTTTCTAATTAGAGAATATCTTGAAAACCCATAGAGATCCCACTTTGATTTTTGGCATACTGATGGTCCTTTATATGAGGAACAAAATATTTTTAAAACAACAAAGATCAAACAAAACAACGATCTCGTTTAGTTACCAAGGGCGTCATTCAAGTAGCTCTTTCAGCAACCCCTCCAAGATTTTCAGAACTTGTATATACATACATATACATAATAAACCAGTACAAAAGTCTCACTGATTGGTTAAAATTGTTTATTACCTATTAATAAAAAAATTAGCATTGTTTGCATGATTTAAGACTTTTTAGTCTCTTGACTCATTATAGGCATTTGTAGAAGTGAAAATATAATAAAAATTTGGGGATAAATTTTACTTTTGAAATTTGCCAAAGGGTAAATGAGAGAATAAAGGTTGAGAACCCCTGATTTAGACCATTTGATTGCCACAAATAAAATAACAGCACTTGCTCAATTGTGTCAGTAACTTTTAGACAATTATAGTCAAAAAAATACCTTGTTACATAATACAGTAGTGGGCAAAATAGTCCAGACACTTGAGTGCATGTAATTAAATTCATTATTATAAAAAAATCACCAGTTTTTAAAATATTTTATTTGCATATTCTGACTGACTTTTATGCTCTTTCAAATGTTATAAGCTGGATTTTATGAAATGAAAAATTTAAAAAGTTATGAAGCAATTATTGATTTTTTGCAAATATTGGTGCGAGCAAAATAGTCTGGACACTTTATATAAATACAAAAAAATATTAAAGTGTGTACAAATTTAATAGCTACAAGGATATCCATATCTATTTATGACTTCTTTAATTCTTTTAGGCATTGATTTTACCAAATTCTGGAAGATTTCTAGAGGAATTAAATTCCATTCATGTACAAAAGTTTCACACAGTTCTTTTGTATTTTTGCACTTTTTTTTGGCTATTCTTTTTACAATTGCCCATAAATTTTCTATGGGGTTTATGTCTGGAGACTGGGGTGGACAGTCCAATGTCTTGACTTTATGCTTCTTGAGCCATGCTAGAACTCATTTTGATTTGTGAACTGGACTATTGTCTTGTTGATACACAAATCTTCTGGCCATATTCTCTTTCACAAATGGTTCAACTGTTTCTTCTAGCAACTCTATGTACTTTTCTGAATTAAATGTATTCTGTATTTGCACAATGAGGCCAATACCATCATGTCGAAAAGCACCCCACATGAGTATTGAACGACCCCCAGCTTGCAGTTGCTGCTTAATAAATTGTGAGTTAAAATTTTCTCCTTTAAAACATTTGATATAAGATTTGCCATCAGAACCAACCAAATTAACTTTGGTTTCATCATTGAAGAGAACTTTTTTCCAATCTTCAACAGTCCAATCAGAATGATCTTTTGCAAAGCTTAATCTTCAAACTCTGTTTCTGAGAGAAACAAGAGGTTTCTTATGGGCTAGTCTCCCATACAACCCAAAATCTCTGAGTCTTCTTCTGAGTGTCCAAACAGACATCTTAACTCCTTTCCACTTATAACATCTCTCTGAATATCAACAGCAGTTCTTGTTCTATCTGATAATGATTACCATTTAATGTACTAGTTTGTTCTAGTATCTGTTATCTTGCTTCTTCCTGGTCTATTTCGTTCCTTGATATCTCATGTTTGTTGAAATAACTTCTAAATGTCAGAAACAGTAGATTTTGCAACATCTAGTTTATTTGCAATTTTTCTGATGGAAATGTTTTGCTGTTTAAACTTAGCAATTTTAAGACAAGTTCTTGGGCTTAAGCTGTGTCTAGGAGTCATCTAATACAATTAAAAACTATTTACAGGGTGTGGACAAAGTCCTTGGACAACATAAAAATTTGATAATTCTGTAAATCATGAATAAAAATACAAACAATTAATTTTTTTTATTTGACATAACTTTCATGAACAATAGTACAAAATGTCATTCAATATGTTTCCTTCTGGCCTGAATTGCACACTCAGGTCTGCTACGAAAGCTATAAATAATGTTTAATTATATGCACATAAGTGTCCGGACTATTTTGCCCACTACTGTATGTTCACAGGCAACATCACATTATTTGTTTACAGTTTATTAGTTTTAGTTTATAACACCTTATTTCACTCACAGGTTGTATCCAAAAATTAAAAAAATTTGTGCAGGTCACATAAAACTTTGGGGAGCAATTGATGCGGGCTGCATAGTACTTTTTCCCAAATTTAGTAGATGTCTGCTTGAATCATGATCTTCTAACACTAATGGATATGAGAACTTGTATTCTAAATTTATGTTGAAGACCAAAAAAAGAGTCATTGCTTAGAACCCATCTCTGATTTCTCGATTTTCTTCACAAAAAACTAGTACAGACTTTACTTCTTTCCAACCACATGCAGGCTGCATGAAACTTTTTGTGGGTCACATTTGGCCTGCAGATCACAGGTTCCCCACTTCTGGTTTATAGAGCATATTAAGCTACATTTTTGAATGCTTGTTGGAGGCATTTAAATGTTAATAAATACATAACAATTTTGAGTGTTTCAATATGGTTGCAGTCATATTTGTAGATCATAGTTTTTAGTAATTTTGGGTTGCAGAAAAAAATGGTTGAGAAATGCTGAGTTATCTAGTTTACAGCCAATGTAAAAAAAAGTTCCACTTTAGAATTAACATTAATTATCAAAAAATTTTAAAAAAGACAGAATTTAAAACATCAATTTTTTATTGGAGTGTGGAAAGGAAGATGCTCACTCATAAGGGTGGTACCTTAAATATTGGAACGATGACTGGAAGGGGAAGAGAGCTGGCAGATATGATGGAGTGAAGGAATGTAGACATATTGTGCCTACAGGAAACAAAGTGGAAAGGTAGTAAAGCAAGGAACATTGGCAGTGGATGCAAAATATTTTACAACAGAGCTGATGGAAGAAAAAATGGGATAGGGATAGTGCTGAGGGAGGAGCTGGTTGAAAGTGTCCTGGAGGTGAAGAAGGTATCATACAGACTAATGGCCATGAAGCTGGAGGTAAAAGGGTCCATCATAAATATAGTAAGCGCATACGCTCCACAGGTTAACAACAGCATGGAGAAGAAAAATGATTTTTGGGAAGACCTGGATGGATTGATAGAAAGTATATCAAAAGAAGAGGATAGTTTTTGGCACAGACCTTAATGGACATGTGGGCAAAGGAAACATAGGGGATGAGGAAATAATGGGGAGGTACAGTGCTGGAACAAGAAATAAGGAAGGATCAATGGTTGTGGATTTTGGGAAAAGGATGGATTTGGCAATTGTCAATACTTATTTCAAGAAGAAAGATGAACACAGGGTGACGCATAAGAGTGGAGGAACAAGTACCCAAGTAGATTATGTGATATGCCAAGAAGAGTTGAGACAAGAGGTGACCAGGATTCTGGGAGGCAAGGACAAGTTACCTGATGAATGGGACAAAACAGCAGAAATGCTAAGAAAAACAGCTGAAATTGTACTGGGAGTGACATTTGGGAAATGAAAAGGAGACAGGGAGACATGGTGGTGGAATGAGGAAGTTCAGGAGAGCATAAAAGAAAAGAAAGAGGCAAAGAAAGCATGGGACAAAATAAGAAATGAAAATACTAAAAAGATATGCAAAGAAAAGAAGAGTAAGGTAAAGAAGGCAGTTGCAATGGCAAAGGGACGTGCGTATGACGATTTGTATGCTAGATTGGAAACAAAAGAAGGTGAAAAGGAGTTCTACAGATTGGCTAGGCAGAGAGACAGAGCAGGAAAAGATGTACAGCAAGTGAGAGTTATAAAGGATGAAAATGGTAATGTTATGGTAAATTCAGAGGCAGTGTTAAAGAGATGGAAGGAGTACTTTGGGAAACTGATGAACGAGGAAAATAACAGAGAGCCTAGGACAGAGGAAGCAGAAGTGGTTAATGAAGAGGTAAATTGTGTCAGTAGAGAAGACGTAAAGAAGGCACTAAGAAGGATGAAAAAAGGTAAAGCTGCTGGGCCAGATGAGTTGCCAGTAGAAGTTTGGAAGTGCATGGGAAAGATGGGGATAAAGTTTTTGACCAGACTGTTCAACAGACTATTAATGGGTGAATGGATGCCAGAGGAGTGGGCTTATCCCTATCTATAAAAACAAAGGGGACGCACAGTGCTGTGGAAACTACAGAGGAATAAAGCTAATGAGCCACACAATGAAGATATGGGAAACAATTATTGAAGCCAGGTTAAGGGATAGAGTGGAGATTAGCAAACAGCAATATGGATTTATGCCAGGAAAGGAAACCACCGATGCCATGTTTGGTTTAAGAATGTTAATGGAAAAGTACAGGGAAGGTCAAAGAGAGCTACATTGTGTATTCGTGGACCTAGAGAAAGCTTACGACAGGGTTCTGCAGGAAGAGCTGTGGTACTGTATGAAAAAATCTGGAATAGTGGAAAAGTATGTGCAACTAGTACAGGATATGTATGAGGAAAGCAAAACAGTGGTGAGGTGTGCAGTAGGAACTACAGAAAGTTTCAAGGTTAAGGTTGGACTACACCAGAGATCAGCATTAAGTCCATTCCTGTTTGCAGTAATAATGGACAGGCTAACGGATGAAGTAAGGAGAGAACCACCATGGACGATGCTGTTTGCTGATGATATTGTGATTTGCAAAGAGACCAGGAAAGAAGTGGAGCAGAGATTAGAATCCTGGAGGTATGCATTGGAAAGAAGAGGGATGAAAGTAAGTAGGTCGAAGACCAAATATCTGTGCATAAATGGAAGAAATGACAACAAAACAGTAAAGATGGAGAATACAAAAGTGCCAAGAGTAAAGGAATTTAAGTATTTGGGATCAACAGTGCAAGAAAGTGGTGGTTGTGAGAGGGAGATAAAGAAGAGAGTACAGGCAGGATGGAATGGATGGAGAAGAGTATCAGGAGTAATCTGCAACAAAAGGTTACCAGCTAGAGTAAAAGGAAAAGTGTACAGTTCAGTGGTAAGACCAGCAATGGTGTATGGACTTGAGATGGTGGCAGTCACAAAGAAACAAGTGGAAGAGATGGAAGTTGCAGAGATGAAAATGTTGAGGTTTGCTATGGGAGTGATGAGAAAAAACAAGATTAGAAACGAGTACATCAGGAGTACCGTTAAGGTATAGCAGTTAGGAATGAAGATGAGGGAAGGGCATGCTGAGGTGGTATGGATGAGGAGAGACCAAGAGTATGTAGGAAGAAATATGATGGAAATGGAGTTACCAGGAAAGAGGAAAAGAGGGAGACCAAAAAGAAGATTTTTAGATGTAGTAAAAGAAGATATGGAGGAAGTTGGTGCAAAGGAGACAGATGTTGAAGACAGAAAGATGTGGAGAATGATAATATGCTGTGGCCACCCCTGACTGAAGGGAAAGGTCAAAAGGAGAAGAAGAAGTTATTAAAACTATGCTTAAAGTGTGACTCGAAAACAAAAAATATTTAAAAGTAGAAGCAAGAACCAATATATATCTGCCTAAACATGAATTTATTCAACTAGTTAAAATATAGCAAACGCAGGTGTTAGCAGTGAATATTAAGTTAATTGTCTTGTAGGTACATATAGAAACAACTTTTATTCTGTCTTTTTTTCATCTTTGTGTTTATTATTTATCCTGCTGTCTTGTAGGAAAACATTCCAGGTGCTATAGATAGGGAAACTGTCAAGCAATTACTCTAAACTACTTTTGGAGATGCCAAGATATTGCAGTCCAGTTAAAATTTTTTATTTTGGCTTTTTAGTGTACTAAAGATATGACAAAATTAATAGCTGCTTGCTGATATCGCCAAGCAGAGGAAAGTGCTGCAAAGTGTCTTTCCCAAGAATGCAACAAAATAGTGCAAATACATTTTGTACCCCCCAACTGTGTCAATCACAATCACAACAGTCTTAACCACATGACCACATTGCCAAAAATATCCATTGCTTTTATCAATAATTTTATTTGTTTTATATTTTTTAATTTCCTGTTGTAACAGCTGAAATTCTTACATTTTACTACTGCTGCTTAACTGTTTCTCCCCCAATACTATCCCAGCTTAAAGAATAACAGAATAACATTTTTTTTTGTAAATGTCACATTGGAATTTTTAAAGCATGACTTATATTTTTTTGACTTCCCATCTTTAATATGGTATAGAAAATCATTCACCCCACAAATGTTAGTAACATTTTATAAGCTGCCCATAAAATCTAGAAAATTTAATGATATATCTGTATATGTAGTACTATCATTGTTTATAGTTAAGTATATTTGCATTTAAACCAGAAAAACTAAAATGTACTATAAACTACTGTGACTAAATATTTAGCATAAATACAATTCCACTGTTTTGCAGTAACTTTCTAATGCTGTCTGTTACTGCTTATGTGTGTGCTACTAAAGGTTACAAAAAATTTTGATCCCCTCTAAGTAACTGGGCTGTTATTTTGTAGAGTTCAATGGTTGATAGAAGCGATGAAACTGCAATTGATGATCGTGATATACAAGGCGAATTTAATGACAATGATCTTTACAATGACGACACTTTTGGAGCTGGTGCAGTTGGTAAAAAATATGTAATTTTTAAAGCAGTTTGATAAAAAATTCTTTTGTGTTTACATTCTAATACTTTGTAAATGAAGTTTATTTTAAAGATTTTCAGTGTAATGCAAAAGATTCATTACATTTTTGTTAAAGAAAGAACTGGATTTGTAAATATATTTGTAGTATCCTAGTAAGTAAGGAAATTTCACCAGCTTAAGGAAGTTAACAAAACTTCAGTAAAAAAGGGGAGTCTTTATTACACAACTTGCTTTTATATAGTAATTTTATAAAAACAAATTAAATATTGTTTACAAAAAGAAGCTGAACAGAAGCAGAAATTATTTGCTGTATACTGAATAAGTTACTTGTTTTTCTGATAACCTTTAAACCAGTTTAATTCGTATCATTGTTTTTATTTTGTATACAAGTCTGCATTACTTGTAATATGTAATTGTTTAGTTGTTATGTTACATCACAAGTAAATTATCAATTTAAATTACTGCAGGGTGCTCTACCAAACTGGTTCGTCAGGTGGGAATCTGTAAAGTTGTTAAATTTAAAAAAATTTGATTAAAAAATTTAAACTCTTTATTATATATGCCGTTTTAGTCGGATTTACTGGACAGAAAAAGATTTTAGGGTCATTTTTTTAACCCACAAATTTCTTGAAATATTTTGAACTGCCATGCTGGGTTTTTTATAAGTAAAACAATGAATATCCTTTTAAATTTGAGACAACTGCTTCCAGTTACTATATAAAGCTGGTTTATGTAACTAATTTATTGTAGAAATTAGTCAATTTTCTTTCCCAATAAAAAAGTAAAAAAAACTTTGAATTGTTATGAAAAAACTTCTGTGACTATTGGTTTTGCTTATATTTTGCAGAAGAGGATTGGGAAATCGAACATAATCAGCTTGTCGAGTTGGAAAATCCAATAGAAAACAATAAACCCTATGTTTCAGGTAAAAACATAATAATGCTCCTCTCTTTTGTTAAATTTATTTTAATCTTAATTTACTTGTACAGATGATGGTGGTATCAATATACCGAAAACCACAACGCCATCGAGTCATGGCAATTTTAATTTTAGTACAAACCCATTACTTTCACCAAGTCAATTAAATGAAGAAGAACTAGAACGTTCTAATCAAGAATTGGCAGCTGCTGTAGAAGAGCTTTTATTAAATAGCGACCAGGATCAAGATGCGATTGATCCTGCAATTGTTAGTCTTCGGAAACAGGCTTCAAAGCCCTCAGTTTTTGGAAAGTTGCCCACCACTTCTCAGTAAGTTTTATTGCTATATGCATTATTTTTATTTCATAAGCTGTTTAAGTTGAACTGATTATTTTTTGCTTTTGGTATGAAAAAATTCTATTCTTCAAAAACTGGACATAAAAATATAAATTATTAAGTGGTTACTTTTAATGTTCTTTTGCACAAGACTTCGAATCAGCGATGCTCAGATCTCGCTTCAGCCTACAGCACTTACACGTATACTCTTTGGCTAATGCTATTATTTACTTGTTTAGCACCCCCATTAAGTTTGTCTTTCATAAAATAACCAATAGAATGGACGGATCCATTAACTCTACAAAATTTTGGTAGTTTTTAAAAAGACTGTTTTTTTGAGAATTCTTTCGGAAAACTCTCGTCAGAAGAATTCGTTGACAAATGACGAACTCCAAAAAATTGTGGTTTCTATAGCATTGAGACACATTAAAAGAAACGGCGCCTCTGGTTGGAGAAAGAGAGCACGCGATTGGTTACACGCTTACTTGCGCTCACTTGCCTTAGCAAGAAAACTTCAATCCATAGACACACTCTTTCTGGCGATAAAGAGAAGGTTTAAGAGACTCTATGAAGGTGGCTGCGTGAGTTGCCACATGAAAAGATGATCGTTCTGTAGCTAAAATAGAGAACCAGTTAACATCGAATTTTTCCGCGCAAATTTTGTTTTCTAGCAAATGTTGACCAATGCCCGAGTCCCAAATAGGTGTGTTTTGAGTGGATTTACGTCGACGTCTAGGGAGATCTTTATTTCTAATGAATTTTGGAACATGTTGTCGAATTCGTTCTGCCAATCGTTGGGACGTTCTACCTACGTACACACTATCACAGTGGCACGAGCGTTTGTATACAATATTACTTCGCTGATGAGCAGGCAAAACATCTTTTTGAAAAGAAAGCGACATCTTTGTTGAAGAGAAAACTATTTTTGCCGACACTGTTCCAAAACAATTCTTGACTGTTGACTTTGTTTGTTTTTTTTATATTTAAGCTGAAGGGAAACAGTCCAATCCAAAGTAATTTTAGATACACCGCGCACTTTTCAGGTGCGAAAGTTCCCGCTATATATAACATTACCTTTATTTAAATCCTTTCATTATACTAGCATTTCTCATACATTACATTCGCCGAAACCTGTCAGTTGTCACAAGTTCGCCGTATTCATCCCCACAGCATCGCACCCTAGCAACACACCCATTGGGACGGCGGTAGCAAGTCGCTAGTTGCACCATGTCAGATGTGACTGGCTTGGGAATCAAACTCATACCTTTCGGGATGGATACAAAAACAATTCATTTTCATTCTGAAATAAAAGACACGACGTTCTTTTCCGTGTTGGCAGGGGTTGGCCGTTGCTTGCAGCCGCGCCTGCACCCTTGCCGTAGCTCAGTGGTTCTCAACCCGGATACCGTTTGCGTTTCGCTAGGGTGCCGCAAGCTATTGCACATTATTCACCAGCCCAGGAGGTTGAGTGTTGTGATGTTATTTTAATGTTTCTCAACCTGTATGCCGCGACACACCAGTGTGAATAGGTGAAGACTGTTTTTTTTAGAGATCACATAATTGTAGATGGGGAAATCAAGGATCCTAGTTTAAGTGCGCCGCAAACTTTAGAGGATACCAATTATATGTCGCGGCCAGAACAACGATATTTAGGGACGAAAGCTAGAAATCTGAGCCGAATTCTGGGTGAAGACTTTTTTTTTGGAATTCACCTGATTTTGGGAACTAAATGTGATAAAAATGGTCTAAAGGTGCCGCGATTTTTGAAGAATTTCAAAAATGTGCCGCAATCGGAAAAATATTGAGAAACACTGCCGTAGCCTGTTCTTGCCGCTACTCCCTTCTCGTATCTTCTTCAACAAACTTCATCGTTTCTTAGGTCTTTCTTTCTTGCCTTTAATTGTAATTTTAAACCATTTCCGAAACATACAACTAAGGCGATTGCTACAGCAATGACCGCGCAGTAGTTATTTGTACGAAAATGCTCGGTAATTGAACAGATGCACTGTTTAAAAGACTGTCAATTCTATTCTTCAGGCTTCCTCCTTACTATCCGTCTCAAGAGGGAAAACGTTTCAACAACGACAACCTTTCATCTTTGCTTGGCAAGAAGCCGATTGAATCTCGTCCCAATGGAAACCTGGTACGTAATGTGGCCATTTTGCTTTATCGCGTCAACTTTTGACCGGAAGCAATTTCTTTTTATTGCTTAACAAATGCTTTTTTTCGACCTTTATTTGAGCTTCTCGTTCGGCAAGGTAATGATGCTCACTTAACGCTTTGATATGGTTAGTGATGATTGCTTTCTTGGCTTATTTCATTCAATTTTCTCAACTATTTGTATTTTTCAAATGGCTTCAACTCAAAAATGTTTTAATTCAATGGCTTTA
Organism: Diplosoma virens; assembly: GCA_963680785.1. Taxonomy (NCBI): domain Eukaryota; kingdom Metazoa; phylum Chordata; class Ascidiacea; order Aplousobranchia; family Didemnidae; genus Diplosoma; species Diplosoma virens. The sequence goes on from OY796894.1 coordinate 28,542,679, forward strand.
GCATTCTTGTTTTTAAGTTCCGGGTTTATAACGAACTAACTAGCACAATTACCTGGCAATTTTTTTCAAGCTTTGGTTTTACTTAAGCCAATATCGATAACTTGTTTTTGTAAAAGAAATGAGTTTATGTCGCGGTCATAGTTAGAATTGTGAACGAATAAAGCAAGCTTATGACGTAACCCGGGGCTGTGCAACCTGTGGCCACCCATAAACATTTTTAAAAGATTAAAAAAAAAGGTTTATAGGGATGCTGCAACAGATCACAACACAGTTAAAAACTGGGTATCCAGAATATCTAAGAAATATCATGAGGTTTTTGCTGCAGCAGGATAATTCCGGGTTTTACATCATCTTAAAAACTCGTGAAGTTGCCCCCTGTTTAGGATGGATAACCGTAACCCATCTTTCATAGGCTACTAGCATATTTTGGAAACATATGACTATCCACTACAAAAACAAATTAAAGAGATAGTAATTTATTACGGATAAATATGTCATACAAGCTTTAAAAAAATTGGCTAAAAGCATAGTTTACGAAGTTTGTAAAGCTGGCATATTCATTTATGGACCATTGGCATTGAGAGCGACGAAGACTACATTAAAAAGTAGCATTGAAATTTCCAATAGCTGAACTTCATTTGCATACAAATGTATTTTAATTTTAATTTAATGAATATAGCTAGGGGAAAAACCGGGTTCGTTACTTTTTGACTGCCCCCTTGCTTTTTTCTTGGCCTCGTTTACATCGGATTAATTTTTGTGTTGCAGGAAAATATTTGGAATGAATCTCGTCAAATCCGTCCCAACTTCCCAAGCGAAATTCATCGTTTAAATGAACAGCAACATACAGCACAACCTGGTCGATCACCCTTGCAAGTAAAGCTTGTTCATTTGTTTTTAGGTGTTTTTCAAAAGGTTTTTTCTTGATTAAGTTTTTAGTCGTAAACATTAACTGGCAACATCAAACTCAAAAATATCTTCGATTGCTATATAGATTTTAACTAATATAATCAATATGAGATGCACTTTAAAAAAAGACTATGGAAATGGCTTTATTATTATTATGTTTAATTAATCAATTCATCTCAGCAAATTTTTGTTTTCAGATAAGTTTTTAATTTTTCAAAACTTGTTGTTACTTGTTCAAAAGAGATTTTTTCGTTCGTGAGCGCAACCTGCGACTGTTTCTGTGAGAAAGTTCTAGAAACTAAGTTTTGACAACCTGATTTAGGATGCTGCGATACTGAGCGCTATCAAAAACGACCAATCATCGCTCAGCTCTCCGCACTTCTTCTCTCAGCCTACACCTCTTGTTGTAAAAGCAGAAGACCTGGAACGCGAATTGCAAAATGACTCTTCCAACAGGTGAGCTTTTCTACAAACTTCATTCGATTTTATTCTATGATGCATTAAGCTTCGATTTTACGCGATTTTTGTGTATATTCAAAAATGTGATAAAGTGCATCATCAGCTTTTGTTACTTGTCAATGACAATTGCTTCACATGCATTTAAGTCGCAGACATGTTTCTGATCATACTTTGCAAGGCATTATCGGTAGTTCGCAGCAATGTGGCAAAACGCTTTAGCTCCATTCTTCCTGTGTACTCTAGGCAAGCACCAGTTTTCTTAAAATACCGCTCGCACTGTCATTATGATATGGAACCGACTAAGTGATCAAAGACTTCACCGACTACCTTCAGATGTAGTAGTGGCTCATTTCTGTGTTGCACTTTGGTTATTCGTGTTACCGCGGTTTTTCGTTGTAGAGTTCCGTCGCCACCATTCGGTGTCCGCATACCGAACTCCAACAACGGTCAACAACCGACTGACCGTTCTCTTCCCCCTCGTTCGACGTCACCCGTCTTCGGCAGCCCCTCCACCTCCAACATGCCAATTGGTACTCCGCCCAAGCACGTCATCCTGGACATGATGCACAAACTGGAACAAGTAGGTCGAGGGGTCTTGTTGAAAATCTATTTTTTCGGAAATTGCTCAAACAAAAGGTTTTAAAATCGAACTTTTGTTACTTTTGCAAAAATTTCAACATCAGTAACAATTGAATTTAAATTGACCCAAACCCCATTCCCTCCTCTTTTTCAAGTTTTTTTTTATTCATTTTTCTTCAATTTTTTCCGAGTGTTAAATGTAGGGCAAAGGCCCTGTGTTATTTGTCACGTGGTCTCCTTGCTGTTTTCAAAAGTTTTTACAAACAGCAACAAAAAGAGCAAAGAAATCAAAGCTCCCCGCACGTTACTGGGGCTTCCGGCGTTGTAACCCATCCTCCAATGCAGCCGGCTCCGGGAATTCCCCAGTCCAGGTTTTCGGTGTTTCTCAATCGCCCTCCATTGACCGGACCGAGGTTGTCACCGTCCCTCCCCAACGTCGTCTGGCCAGCTCATTCGACGATGCCAGTGCCGCAGGTCAGTCTTGGCCCAGTTTTATTTTGTCTTTTGCTTTTTTTATAGGGTTATGCTTGCTAGTATTAACTGTGCAACCTTTAATCTAATAAAAATTATAAATTATCTTCTATCTATTATAAACTTTTACTGTGCAATCTCTTTTGCGCAGTTGCTTTGCTAGAAAAATTTCTTTTGTTTACTTGTTTCTGAAAAAACTTTTTTATTAAATAAAATCTCCATTAAAATTTCTCGTTTAAAAAACAAATATTATTTAAAATCATTCATGGTTTTTAGTAATTTAGATACTGGCTCTAGACTTATAACAAAGAAAATGAAAAGCTTCTCGTTTATTTAAAAATCAGCAATTAAAATTGTAAAAATTTGCATTTTGAAACAAAATACGCGTAAAAAACGAATGATTAGCTTTTTATCCTGTATTTTTTGAACAATTGTTCGAAAAACTTTTTTTTCTGATAAAGTGTAAGGAAGCGTTGAATTTTAGTTCATGGTTTTAATAATAAAAGAAAAGATTTTTAATTTAGATTAAGTTCTAAAGGCGGCATCTAAATCATTATAAAAGCAAGAATGGTTTTTTATTGATAATAAAGATTCAGTAACATAAATTACAGTCGCGAATATCGTTGATTATTATATTAATAAAACGGATTGTACTCCAATCGATCAAGTCGACACCAGTTGTATACTATTGTTATAAACGTCATTTCCTCTTACGTTGATGCTAATTATACAAAGCTTCCTGTTCCTGACCAGGCGCCAGCCTCCGATCAGAGCAACCTTAACCAAAAGTTTTGTTTTTTAAGGATGTAATCAATCGTCTCGGCCTTCGAATTGCTTCCCCTTTAAACAGCCCCATTGGATCTCCACATGCCTTCCCTCCCATTCATCCTCAACTGTTGGCCCCTAACATGAGAAGGCCCTTGTTACCCCCTCATGGCGTCGGTCGAGCTTCAATGTCTCAGCATCATTCGGGGATGATGGGGTCACCTCAAAGGTGAGTGTTTAATCACGGTTGGAGATACGGGTTTTTTACAAATCAGAAGCAATTAACGGTTAATATCTGATAGTTTTAATTGCACGTGTTGTTGTGATATCCGTTTGTTGATTTAACGTTTCGTCATCACTAGTTTTATTATGGGTTGCAAATAGCAAATTTCGAAGTTGTTCATTGAAGCTATGTTGAATCAAACTGACTTTTTTGATTTGCTTTGAGATCGAAACCGGTACCAAAGTTCGGCCCTGGGCACCTTCATCCCGAGCATAGCAAGTTCGTGCGCATGCGCCAGAACAACTACGAGCATCGCCGATACAACAATCAAAGGTAAATCTTTCCCTCTATTTCCCACATGAGATCGTCAGTCGTTGTATCGTTTCCAGAATACAAAGCAGAGACGGCGGCTTTGTCGTCGGTGTCCCCGGCGACCCCTACGCTAACATCATGACCCCCAAGGAGAAAGATTGGGTTATTCATATCCAGATGATGGCGTTGCAGAGCGACCGTCCTGAAATCGACGATTATTACTACCAGGTAACACTACGTGTGACACGCCCCTTTCAGTCATGTGCGTGAAAAGACGGCTCTGAAACGTACGCGCTTTAAACCTGTCGCTGCATGTCAAAGTTGATGCAAGCGTCTCCTTGATTTTCGTCGAGCGTGAACTTTTCGACCTAGTTCTATCATTTAAACGCTCGATTTTCGACTCTATAAAGTCGGCGCAATAATACGCTTAGGTCGTGACCCATCGTCGCTACTAAAGAAGCCGCATCGTGTTACGTGTCGCATGTGAACTTGTGAAGATCAAAGTTCGAAGTATTTGATGTTTAATGTTCGAAGTCAACCCGCTCTGAAAAGAAGCATCCGATTCACGGTCACAGTGGTGAATTCAGATGGAATTCGCTCATTGTTTTGCTTTTGTTAGAATTACATTGAACGTCGTTTGCGCGATGGAAAATTAAATCCAAACGACTCCGGCAAGACTCCGAAGCGGCTCATCACTCCGAGTAAGCCGAACGTCGAGAACCGGAAGTACGTGCCAGGTACGATCGCCGCCGTTTCGCGTCGCCTCGTTTAAAGATCAAACGATGCGCTCCGTTTCAGTTCAATTCAACAACTCGCTGGGCAAACTGACGACATCTAGTGTTTACAACCCGCGGCAGATCATTGACATCGTCCACGCGACCAGCAACGACGACGAGGTTTGTTTTCGTCGTGAGCATGTCTTTGTCGCCAGCTACAACTCCGTCCGCTTCGAGCACCTGTTTACTGCGGACTGCGTCGACGAGAACGCCGATAGAGTCGAGCGGTTTTCGTTTCTTTTTGGCTTTCTGTACTTCTGTACATCATGTCGAAGCTACGGCTTGTTTTGAGGCAGAGGATGCGTGATCTCGGTTATCTTCATACCCTCGATTTTTGTTTTTTTAGGCGGGAGAATCTAGCGGCGAGAACCGGCAGGCGCTGAGCAAACGACTCGTCGTTTATCAGAAAATTGAAAAGGTGAGTTTGGTCGATGCATACAGCCGTGGTTTCACTTAGAGTATTGTCGCTTTTCAGGCCTACGACTTGATTGTCTTGATCGAGGAAATCCATGCAACCCTAGTCACGTGTGATGGCCCCAGCACCGAACGGTGAGTTACGAATGACGTTGCAGGCTGAGGTAATCCTAAGGTTGAGTATGTCGACGATATAACCGAGCATGATGTGGTCTGATGACCTGAAGTTATGTGGTCAATCGTAGACAAGTTCAGAATAGCGACCGAGTGAAAAAAGCGACGTTCTAAACAGCGACTTTGTTGGAATTAACGTTTAATATAAACCAATGTACGAAGTATTGCGCAACATCTATTTTTAAATAACGGGCAAATGCTCTGAAGAATTGATGGATGATATTTTTCGATTTTTCTGCTTTTACAATTTCCTGATTTTCTGGTACCATTCAAACTTTAACTTCTGGTGGCTTCAGTCGGTGACAGTGACTTCCTGAAAAAAATTGCTGGTTCTATCTCATCCCGAAACAGAACGTTTGCCACAAGTCAGCTTTGACTACTGGTCTTAAAACATCTCCAGTTGATAGCATTCAACTTAGTTTCACTTTTTTTCTATAAAAACTCTTATAAAACACCATTTGACCTTTTTTTACTGCAAAAATTCCTTAATTGAAGTTTATGTTTTGTAGCTGTGAAGCTGTCTTTACTAACGAACAACCTTTAATGTAATGCACCTTTTTTAGAAAAAGTAGAGTAAAAAATCGTTATCGCTCTCAAAAGTCAGTTGCTCTTTTGATAGACGCTAGTTTGATTGTACACCGTCTCGAGTATCTCACTAATAAAAGATCAGCTACAATCATCTGGTGAATTTCAAACATAACAAAGTATGAATGGTGACATCTCGATAATAGAGATGTTCGTATAAGGTCGACCACGTCCATCCTCTATTTATCTTGTCATTTTCCTTCAATCTCCAATTTTCAGTTGGTTTTCTTCGCAGAGATTTAATCGACGATGATTTGAAATTAAAAATCAAGTTGCTCGTCGACTTGCTCGGTTTCCACGGCAACGCAGCGACAGACTCGCAGAAGGACTCGATCTTTCAAATCATGAAGATTCGGAAAGGAAAGAAGTTGCTCACCCGTGCCATGAACTTCCTGTCCCTGGTAATGCTTTTGTCGCGTTTTTGATTTGCAAATCACTCCCTCGTTTGACCAACTTCGTGCTTGCAGAATGACCGCGTGTTGGCGCTGCTTTCGATCTTAGCCCACTTGCCGATTCTGATCAAGCGCGACCAAAAGGATGGGGTGAGTGTTGAACTGACCACTTTTTTTGAGAATCGTTCGTAACGAACATTTTTTCTCATCTCTTTGACAAAAAAGTGTAAGTCAAGCTTGTAGCAATAAGTCCAATGAAACTAAATCAATTATTTTTGCTGTTACGAAAGTAGGTCGAGGCAGTCGCTTCAGTTAATGTAAATTATATGAATCTATTTTTGTCCTGGGAGTTGGAAGGACGTGACAAGCAAAGCGAAATACTAACTGCATGATCTTGTCATTGAAGGTGCTCCTGGAACTGTATCCTTTCATCAGCCAGACAATATCGCTCATGAGCTTTGACGATTTCATCGAGACTCTCTCGAAGATGACGTCATTTACTTTAACGGCCGCTGTCAAAGACCAGGTTTTTGTCGTTGCTCGTCCATGTAACGAACTTTTCTAACATCATTAATTGCTTTCAGATCGGAGCCAGCATTGTGTGCAAGTTGCTTGATCGGGGTCGACAACTTTATTCTTCCGGGTTCACTCAAGGCCACCAAGAGTGGTAAGATCACGTGTTTTATTTTTACAGCATTTTCGTAACATCAATCTTGTCTTGTTTAGGAACAGCTTCGTTTCTGACGTTTGCAACGTCATCATATCTGTAGCCAATCCGAAAGAAGGATCTCGTCACGCTCGCCCGAGCGCGCCGTCGCCTCTTCTCGAAGTGTTTCCAGTCGATATTTTTGAAATTCTCGGTGGTCATCACGACGATCAAAGTTCACTAGATTTGTTAAAGTCCTCCTTTCAGCGGTTGATCGTTAGCTCCTCATCTCATCCGCAACCAACTTCCCATCTTCTCCCCCAGTAATTTCACCCAGGACCAGCTACGCCCCATTTAAATAAAGTGCATATACATTGTTTCGAAGCATCTTGTAAAATTGGAAGCTTTCGTCTGCATATTGCTCACATGTAATCTCACCTCTCGCGCTTTTATGAATATGGCCGATCGTTTTCTATTTGCCATTTTCACCATTTGACCCTGGCTGTAGAAAACTTCTCGTAAAGGTTTTTGTGACCTTTATTGACCCCTAGTTTTTCTATCTGTTTTCAACGAACCTGAAACGCACTAATTAGTTCGCCAACACCCCCAATGCATTGATTAAACTTCCTTTCACAGCTCTACTACTCCTGACACCCTTTAGTCCTCACCGAGCCCATCTTAATCTGTCAAGCTTACACTAACCTGCGCTTTGTCATGCGAAACATACCACGTCAACTAAACAGGTGCGATTTGATTTTGTATCCGTCGTAAATTCGTATTTTTTGTGTTTAGCCGAAAACGGTAACTATGACAACTATGACGTTTATACGAGATGTTGATTGTGAACGTTTCGTGAAAATTATCGTTTATCGTTTGCGAGCGGCTGAAGAAGTCCGAAGATTTATTGCTTAACGCTTCAAAACGCGGGTTTTATTTAAACCTGACCCGAATCTTTTTTAGAAACGTCGCATATTCCCAATTTGAATTGCTGTTCAGACTGATCACCAGTTCGAATCTTTGTAGTTAAACTTTTTTTGTATACGTCGGGTGCATCTGAGGCTGCGTAGTGAGGTTTACGTTTTTGATTGTCGCTAAAAACGCATTCACACTGACTTCAATCGATGCGCGTTGATATTCTAGCATTCGTGCTGCAAATGCAGGAGCTGAAATGCAGCTTGTACTTAATCGTGGTCTGGTGTGAATGCGTGCTGATTGCATGTTGTTTCGTCGGCACTGCGCGGTCGTCGGGTGATATTGGTTATGCTTGACAGATGCGCCCTCAAAGCTTTTGAATTAAACCCAAATAAAATACTTTCGAACGAAGTTAATTGTCTTGATATCAGACATGAAGTCATTTGCCGTCAACCATGATAGACTGTGCTTGTGTTGCATCAATTGCAATCTCTGGAATAGATTTTTAGAAAGGAATTTCAAGAAGAAACTGCGAAATTTGTGAAGTTTTGCTTTTCAGTAAATCGCGTTAAATTAGAAAAAAATTTTAGTGTGTTGCGTGAGCGGGGCACCAATGCAGGGTGAGCGGTATTGGCACACAGTAAACTTTAAGCTCCTTTTATTGAAAAGGGGCACAATTTGAAATGAACAGATAAAATAACATTAAAACTTCGTGATTAGAAAGTAAGCGGAATCTTCGCTTGATGACGTCGCAAGGATGAGTCTCAAGTTAAGTTGCACAGTCGCTATATAAGTCTCTCTGTGTCTGTCCCCATCTGGACGGCAATTCGGTCCGGTGAGTATATATCGTCAAAGTAATTTTATAGATTTTCTATTATGACCCCTGACCTTTTTTACAGGTCGAACAACGATGCGTTAGGTCACGTCATCAGGCTACATCGTGTTTGCGGTGTGTCGAAAATTATATTACACAAAAGGCGGTAATGACCTCTGATGGCGCGATCAGCCAACGATCAGTTGGAGGGGACAACGGAAAGGCGGTACATAAACAAAATACTAAGAAATGCAAAATTATTACATGAAGGTTGTCATTAAACGTTGTGAAGCGAGCGGAAGAGTACTGCAAGCCGAGTCTGCAGCGAGCGAAATACATTTGCAAAAAACTTTGCAAAATCAAGCAAATGCATGCACGAAAGACGGTTTGCGGCGATGAGTTCGCTACAAATGCATTGGCTTTCGGTTTGTACAACTAGTTGTCAACATTCCCTACTTTAAAATATTGCTTCGTTTTTGTTTTTTCTTAACCCTTTTGCGCTCTTTCAACTAATTTCCAGGCAGTGGCGAACCGGCCTTCATGAACTGCTTGCTAAGACCTCGAAACAGGGGAAAGCGCCGTATGGTGTCTTTCCCAAGGGCGCAACGCAATGGCGCAGGTAGGTTTTTAACCCAGACCGTATCAATCACAATTCCGGAGTCTTAACCACTCGACCACGCTACCGACATTCTCCATAATTTCTTCTTGAGACGAATACGAGGATAAAGATGGGTAAGAGAGGCTAGGGGAAAGGATGGAAATAATCTTAAAACAAGTAACAGAAAAATTAATGGGTGAATGTGGCACGTACTAGTGAGAGAACAAGTGCTTCTAGGTTTAAGAAAAGAATTGGAGTGGATAACAAACAACCTGTAATAACTCTACAAGAGGATCTGTGCATTCTGTCGACATAAGTGATATAAGTGAGAGACGAGAAGAGAAACCAGTCCAAGAAAGCATAGGTAAGAATGGGGTTTATTGTTTTACAAATTTTAACTAAAAAAATCATCAAAGGCTCTACAATGAAAAAGAGAAAAAATAAAGGTAAAAGTAGCAATCATCGCAAACCTCCTGATGATTCTGAAATCAGGATAAAGCCCGGTTGGAACAGGTTGTAAGAGTCTATGTTTTTGTTTTGGAAAACATAAAATTTATGTCCGCTTTGGGTTTTTATTCAGCACACTTCATAAACACGTCCATTTACTTGTCCAATTTTATAATTTTATTTCCAGTACAGATATATATATATTTGTGACTCTCAGTTCAACGTTAAAGGCGTAAAATGCAGACTAAACTTCTTGCAATTACCCTGATTGTATTTAGAGGTGCCAAAAAATATTGCTGTCCAGTTGTAGTTTTTGTTGTTTTTATATGTGATTTACGACTAAAATTTAAAGGGGCGTCTTTAGACAGTGAAGCATATGAAAGCTGTAAAGTGCTTTGTAGAACCCACAGCAAACCTTAGCGTGACTCTATACCAGTGGGCGTCTAACCTACGACAACCCACTGCAGACTACTGTATTAGACCTAAATCAAATGCGCCGCAATCCGGTAATATACACTGAACAAACCCTAAGTGCTCACGCTTCTATATTTATTGTTCGCCGTACGGTTTGCTATGGGTTCTACATACATTTAAATTATTAGTCCAATTTTATGAGATTATAAATTCACCTCCAAATTTACCAGAGCTGGCAACGGCACGACCATCAGCCACGACGACAATTTGAAACTGAATAAATTAAAATCGTCAACAAAGCAAACGGCCACGCAGTAGCCAATCAAGCGTATAGTTTTATAATAAAAAAAAAAGGAGCCGCTATTTAGACGCAACATGCTTTTTAAATAAACTCAAAAATAGTAATAGAATATGATGAGAGCAAGAGTGGAACGGAAACTACTTTTGTTGGGGTGGCTATTATGACGGCGCTTCCAAACATTCATATAAGTTTCCAGTAAATTTAACCCTTTCAATTTAAATCTTTGTTTTTTTACTTGATTAATCTCAACCGGAGGTTTTTAAACTTTCAAAGAGTTGTTGTTATGATTTGCTAATAAATGGGTCCCGCTACAGTCAATAAAGTCAAATTTTTTTCGAGTGTTTGTTAATTTATGGAACTTGCACAACGTTAGATTCGGTTACTCAGTAGTCTTTTTAATGAGTTTATAGGTCAAAAATCAAAATAAAGTTGAAATTTGTCAAAATTTTACCTCATCAAATTTTACTGGCGCTTCTCCTAAAAACTTTTTATGCTCCTGACCCGGGAGTGCGAGAGTTTTCAGTTTGAAAATCCTTGATCAGTGCCGATGTTATGTGTAGCCTAATCTTCGTGCCGTTATGATCTAGAGAAACTTACCTCTAGATTAGCTAGTAATCTGAATTTAAAGCATGGTTTAGAACTTGGGTGTACAGCAGATTTTCGCTTTTGTATTGTCACAAAAAAGATAAAAAAGCTGCTTTATTATTCTAGTAGACCACAACTCCAGTTATTCATCAATTGCCTGTTTACTTATTGAACCAGATCTGACTTTTTGGCTGGTCTAATTCCTAGGTTTTTAAATTTTTTGAGCCCCTTTTTTCACGCAAGCAAAACTCTGGGCCCCCTCTTCATAAAAACATGCAAGCTAATGCCGCTCTTTTTCATGCAAGCTAACGTTGCGCCCCCGCTTCTTCATGCCAGCAAAACTCTCGCCCTCCTTGACGACACACACCAAACACAAAACCCATGCGCTTTCATTAAATTCTCCAATTTCGGCCCAAATTCAAGGTGAAGACTAAAATAAAAAGATCTTCACTTCCTATCAGCGTCAAAAACTGATTTATTTTTGGCCAAAATTTATGGTAAAGACTAAAAAAAAAAGAAAAAGATCTTCGTTTTCTATCAGCGCCTAATCCGTCCTAAATTAATGGCGTAGCCTGAAAAATTTGTGGTTTTAGCTAGCAACTCAGTTACTTGCTCACGCCCCACTGAAAAACCTTTCACGCCCCGATTTAAGAACCTAGGGTTTAATTGATTCCTGATGGCTGATATCGATAATTTTGAGAATTGTCCGTTCATATAGTTTTGAGAAATGTTTATCAACTTAAAATTTGTAAACGATAACAAAGTAAACGATAAAACATAATCTTAATGCAATTGAAAAGAAATTAAAAGTGTGTATCTTTGCGCATGTTTGCTATAAAAAGATTTGTATCATAGTCAAAATTGATGATGAATAAAAATATTTTTCTGAATGCGTTAAGTTTTTATACACATTTAATATTACGCAAAAGAAAACTTTTTAATATTGTTCTCAATCGTTGATCACTTGTGTAGGCCTGAGAGATAAACTGAGATTTTTGTCTCGTTGTTGGCGGAAAAACCAATTATACTTTTCTGAACTGATGCTAATGGCTATTTCTGCAACATTTTAACTAAAGTTTGTCCATAAAAATATTTATAGCAGGCCAAAATCATTAAGTCAAAATAAAGTAAAAAATGGAACTATTATTAAATGTTTGCTTTAATATTAAATTACCGATAGAACAAGAACTTTTAATTTGTTTTCTCTTAACAAAATTAGATTTATTTCAGCAAAAAGCGTTCATGTTTCTTGATTTTTACTGTATGCTTGCTGTAGAGACTTATGGCTTATAAGTTTAGAAAACTAAGTTTTTTTCAACTGTTTTGCTAATTGCATTGTGAGGTCGACTGGAAATTTGCGGCTGTAAATTGGCGAGATACCCATGCTTTCTTACCGTCAATTCATTTCTATAGTGTTTTTTCTTCAGACTTGTAATTGCTTAAACTTTTTTATATCCCAAAATGAATGAAATCGAACCCTTTTTTTATGAAGATTTAAAGCAGTAAGAATGAATATAAAAAAGCCAAAAAAAAGCCGGAATTGGACAAGTGCGTAGCTATATATCAATAAGTATTTAAACTTGAGACTCGAAATGTAGAAAATAATAAATGGATGAATGAATTAACTAAAGTATAACTTTGCAGTTCTTTTTACCCTAGAAGTAAATTTGTAATATTTTGCATGGTGCTAATGGCGTTACTTGTTTGTTCCTAGCGCCACTATTGGACTTGTTTGTTTGTTCCTAAAGCTAAATTTATTCGTTTCGCGCAAATGCATTAATTTATTCAGTTTTTGTTACAAGATTGCCTCAACTTCTGAGCTAAAAGACAAAAATAACGAACATTTTTCATCAAAGTTTTTTGAGTAAAATAGCGCTGATTTTTAAATTGATTTGTTTTGACTATTTAACGGTTGTTTTTATGACGTACCAAAACCGCTTCCATTGTTTCGCTTTTATGGAAGCTTTTCACGACCATTGGATTGTAATACGATTCTCGTTTACCTTCGAAACCACATTGTGATTTTTTTCTGTGTACTAAGCTGCTTTGCTGAAGTACTGGAAGTATACTTAAAACAAGATAAAGTAAGATGTTGTGATTTTAATAGTTTTATTTTTACTTGTTTGAGTTTAGAAGTTGTGGTTATTTAAACTGTTTTAAAAGAATGGGTTGTAGCTCTTCCAAGCCAAAAATAGAAAGAGCAGTAATTGTCGGAGGAGGTTATGCTGGTTCCTACCTGGCACATCTATTGCAGGAAGAAAACTGCTGTCACGTGACCTTAATTGATCCTAAGGATTCGTTTCTTCACCGCATTGCTGTTCCCAGATGCATTGTTGAACCAGGTTGAGTACACTTCTAATCAATTAAAATGTTTTTTTTCGAAAAAAATTTATAGACTTTTAAATTCCAATTCTAATTTAGATTTTGATGAGATTCAAATTCTAATCAATTAAAATGTTTCTTTTCGAAAAGAATCTATGGACCTTTTAGATTACTTGAAAGAAAGGAATAAAGTATAAAAATAGTGATTAATTACTTTTTGGTTTAGCAGGTTATTTTCTGAATAAATATTTTGTTATCAAACATACTAAAAACCGTTGAACAATAAACTTTTTTTATTTGACCAAAAAAAATTAATGGTTGTAATCTGTCCTAATTGTTAATAAAAGGAATTTAACGTGCTTTGAAAACTGTTCAGAGAACAAGAGAATATCGTTTTAAAAGAAAACATAGATCTGGCACTATGGGGCAAACCACACTGTAGTCCGCGACGTAATCTTCTGCTATCTATCAAACAGTTTTAATTATTCTTAATCTTGAAATAAATCTGACAATTTAGCCACGAAATCCTTGAAAATTTTGACATAAACATTTTTTTGGATTCATTTTGACATAAAAATAAAATGTATTGCGATACGATTTAAAATTTGTTGTAGTGCAAAGAATGATTTTTTTATTTCTATATTCATCCTCTTGACTCGGATGGAAAGCGACTCTGGCGCTATACATAATGCAAGCAATTACCCCGATCTGCTTCCGAAGATGCCAAGATATTGCATTCTGTTTAAAATTTTTATTTCTTAGTTTTTACTTTTATAGAGATATGAGTGAAATTTAAAATTGTTTGTCAAGACCGCCAAGCAAAAGAAAGTATCTTTTTCTAGAACGCAACAGAATGGCGCAAGTAAGTTTTAAAGCCCGATCATGTCCACCCGACATACTTTCTATATTTCCAGATATAATCTGCTTATCCATATATACGCATTACCTTGCCAAGAATTGAGAAAGAATGTTCTGAAGCAGCACTTGCTTACTGACAGCATTTCTTTTTCGTTTGGGGGAGATGGACGGGAGCTGAATGGTCCACTAAATGGCCGGACATGTTTCCATTAGCCAGGTTGCCAGAAACCACGGGCTCCATTTAGGTGTTGATTGATGGGGCAAGATGTTATTATGTGCTCAGCCGTCTGCTCCTTTGCGCTACACTCACAGGCCGCCATAGAAGCCTTACGCCATCTGTGCGTTTCTGAGTGGAAAAGATCAACGCCGGTTCGGTGATGGTTAAGCTTGGACCATGCAGGTTTTGGAAAGCTATTTCCCAGTGGCGTTAGGCCAACATCCCCAATAAATATATAAAGTCTATATGCGTTTTTTTGCCACTCCATGCTCCATCTATATTCCGCCCATCGTGCTACACTGATGCTTGACTGGGCGGGGTCGTTCAGCAGTTCTAGTGCAGCAAGTACAAATGGGTGTCTTGATTTAAGTTGCCGTAGCTGTCTACAAATTGGAGACAGAAGCCTTTTATATGAGAGCCTCTTGAGTGCGGCGATCTAGAAACACAGATCTACTGCTTTTTTGGCGGCGAAGCTGAGTTGGTTGGATGCCTAATAAGATAAAAGAGGTTGTCCGTTGGTGTAAAACACAGGCATCTGGTCACTATGCGCAAGCTTGTGTTAATGGATTTGTTACTAAGACAAGTATGGGCACTGCGAAACCGAACAGGTGCACAGTACTCAGCCGTAGAATAGACCAAGGCAAGGGTGACTGTGCGAAGTATTGTGGGATCCGCAACCCAGCTTAATCCAGCTAATCGTCATAAAAGCCCAACGCGAGATGCTAACTTCTTGCGTATTGACTCTAATTGTCAGCGAAACGTGAGTGCCCTATTCAGCTTTATGCCAAGATAAGTGGGTTCAGCACAAAACGGTAGGGCCTGTTCGTTGATAAAGATGTTAAGTTCACGTTGTGCCTCCCTGTAGTAAAGATAAAAGCCTGCCGACACAGTCTTTGTTGTATTGAGCTTGAGTTTTCATTTGTAAAGATAAAAACAGGTTACCATGTTCTGATTAAGAGTCCCCTCCAACACCTGTATGTATAGGGAAGCCAAGACAGATCCCTGTGGGATGCCATTCTTAAGGCGTAGTAACCTGATTTGCTTTCTGGCACCGGTGGTGAGAATAAAACTTCGATTACCAACAATTTTCATAATTAATGAAACCATGTGCCTTTCTGGAAGAAGACAAAGTAGCTTGCATGTGAGTCCGCGGAGCCATATTGTATCGTAGGCTGCTGTGAGATCGACAAACACAGCGCCGGCCTTCTTTTTGGCCGAAAAGCTATTCTCAATTTCTTCAGTTAGAAGAGTGACTTGATCCACGGTCGACCTTCCGCTCTGAAACCTCGTTTGCTCTCTAGGTAGCAGTGGGTCCGGTTTGACACGAGCATAGATAAGTCTCTCCAAGATCTTGAAGGGGACACAAAGCAAAGAGATAGCTCTATAGCTCTTCGGCTCCCCTAATGGCTTATTCAGCTTTGGGATGGCAAACACTAACGTTCACCTTCAAATTTTTGGAAGCTTGAGTTGGCGCACGCAGGAAGACATAAACTTGTTTAATGAGGACTTCAAAGCAGAGCCGGCATGGTCGAATTCTGATTCAAAGTATTGACATGAGTTACTTACGAGGGCTGTTTGAAAAGTAACGGGACTGTGTAAATAATTATTTTATTTGAAATGCCACGTAAAAATTACAACTTGTCCCCTTCAAAGTAATCTCCTTGAGCTCGAATGCACTTTTCTAATCTCTGCTGCCATGCTTCTATGCACTTCTGGAAAGATTCCATTGGGATCGCTCGTAGTTCCTTCGTTACGGCTGTTGTTATGGCTTTTGAGTCTTGAAAACGGGTTCCTTTAATGACTCCCTTGAGCTTAGGAAACAAGAAAAAATCACAGGGAGCCAGATCTGGCGAGTAGGGTGGTTGCTCCAGCACGGCAATGTTATTTTCTGCAAGAATTTGTCGTATGCTTAAGGCATTGTGAGCAGGAGCATTGTCATGATGAAGCAGCCATGACTTTGTCTCCCACAATTCTCTTCTTTTCTCCCTTACCGAACGCATCAAACGTCGCAAGATGTCTTTGTAAACATTCTGGTTAATGGTTTGGCCCTGTGGCAAGAATTCTAGATGAACAATTCCATGAACATCAAAGAAAACAATCAGCATCACCTTAATTTTGGACTTGAACAGTCTTGCTTTCTTGGGTCTTGGTGAGGATGCACTCTTCCATTCAAGGCTCTGCCGTTTGGTGAGTGGATCGTACTCGAAGATCCACGACTCATCACCGGTAACAACTCTACTCAGCAGATCTGGTGTAATTTCAAGTTGTTTCAGGATGTCTTGACACACTTGCACACGATTTTATATATAACAATAAAATAAAAATAAAATAAAACAAATCTTACGCAGATAACAGGTTAAGGGTATTAAGGTTGAGGAGGAGGGCGAAAAGTGAACCCGCTGTTAAAAAAGCGCCGTAATGCTTTCGAACTACTAGTACAATCTGTCTTCAAATTTTATAAATTTTTTACAATTTTTATTTATTTCAAAGTTGATGCAATTTTTGCAAAAAATGCTTACCTGCTTCGGGTGATGCGTAGGTATTGCTGTTCTCTTTTAATTCTTTAAAAGTATTCTTTTTAAACCTATCAAAAACTTACACCAATGAGCTAAGCTAAAAAATAAATTTTGCTATGAAAACTTAATCAATAATTACTTCTTAAAGTGCGTTATGGAACAAACAGCGAAAACCCGAAGAGTTTGCAAAGACAAAAAAGAGTCATTAAAAAATGACAGGCGAGTTTTAATCACCCAACAAAAACCAAACTAGAGTTTTTACAACTCTGGTCTAAGCAAATAATTTAATAAATTTTTTTTAATTTTTACTAAAACAAAACAATCTTCACTGGTGTTTCTCGACCGTTCCTGATTCGTGGCTTACTTTTAGAACACTCAAACACCTATGACCCCCCTGCTCCACACAAAACACAACCTAGATTTGTCCAAACCAAACCATTATACAGTATTTGTTGTTGTATTTACCATGTCGGTTGTAAGCAAAAACAATCCAAATAAAATCAAAGTAATTCGGCAATGAAATTAGATCAAAACTTTCCGTAGATTTGTCCAACAAGGCTTTTAAAAAGTTAATTCATTGCAAATTAATAAGCATTAGGGTCGTCTTCAAGCTGAATAGTCAATATTTGTCGTGAAGAGACAGCCAGAAACTGGTACCGTGATTCTTTAGTCCCAGCCTCATCGCATTTGAAACTTTTAAAATTTCCAGTTTCTATTCTGTAGCAAGGATGACTTTAATCTTAAGAGTTTCTTTAGCATAAGATATTTAAGGCGGTGTCATTGAAATAAGACTACAATATAAAGATAATCCAAAAAATTGCAGCAATAGGGATTTTAAAAAAACAAAACTGCGGGCAGTGGTCTACTTGAGGGCTCCCCTAAAAAAATGTGTCCAGGGACTCGGTTGAAAAACCCTGATATTGACATTAAAAAAATTACATTAATTAAAAACAAATTGGTTTCTT
This sequence comes from Diplosoma virens, assembly GCA_963680785.1. Classification (NCBI taxonomy): domain Eukaryota; kingdom Metazoa; phylum Chordata; class Ascidiacea; order Aplousobranchia; family Didemnidae; genus Diplosoma; species Diplosoma virens. Next base: position 28,560,333 of record OY796894.1, read on the forward strand.
ACTGATGGCGTCTGCTTTTAATAAATCTAATTTACAACAACAAAGAGATTGTTTAATCATAGAAACCTACACAAGTAAATAAGTTGCTGTTTTTTCGGTCAACTGTCGTATCGCTCAACTGTCGTTTCGATCAAGTGTCCTTCGATCAGCGGTCGTAGTACCAATATACCTAGCTGCATCGGAAAGCAGTAAAACAAAATTGCTTCTTTTAATATCCAGCTTCTATAACGGGTCTTAAATCTTTGAAGCAATGACATGCTAGATTACTTTTTCCACGACAGTACAATCCAAGACGTTTGTTTCTTCCGGGACAGGAATATCACAAACTGGGACATTGAAATACTTGCACCCATCAACTTCGCTCTTATTAAGTGGAAAAAACAGATGAATGCCGCATAAACACTCTTTTTGCAGCTTTACATTATCTGCTCTACTTGTCGGCAGTTAGTCTCAAACAGCACTAGTAGCCCCTGGTTAATGAAGAACTTTCTGATTTTTAAGTTTTGCAGTTTGTAGAGAAAGATGGCTGTTGCTATAAGCGCTCGATTTGAGCTTGAAATCTTTTTTAAAATTGGAATGAAGACTGTACTGGTGTGTGGACATTGCCATTCTTTGTGGCTAAGAGATTTTTCAACAAGTCAAAACAATTTTGTTAAGTCAAAAAATTTGCTTTAAAAATAAGTTTGGTTTGAAATCCTTATACTTGGCTAAAATATCGAAAGAATTTTAACCAAACTTGATATAGAATAAAAATTAATTTTTTTTGTTTTTAATCTTTTGTACATTGTATATATACCCTTTCATGATTTTCCTAAACAGAATGAAACGGTGTATTGTATTTTGTGTATTTTAATAAAATAAACTAAAAATCAAACTCGATAGAGTTAGATTTAAAATTTGCTCGGTTCGTTGGCTTCCGAGACAGGTGAATAATTGGGCCTTTAGCCAACTCAAAGTTGATCTTTTACTTTTGTTGTTTTATTAGACTTTTTAAAGAAAACTATTATTCCTTACAAAGAATTCATCAATGATCATATTCAAGATTCAGTCACGTCTATTAATCGTAAAAAATCGTACGTTGAATTAGCATCAGGAAAAAAGGTATTTTTTTCTTTTTAAAATATATAAATTTTTTTTGCTTGTTTGATTGTGAAAAATCAAAAAAGAACGTCCAATATTCTTTTCATATTATTTTAAAAGGTAATTATTTTTTATTTTAGCTTAAACTTTTTAAATAAGCTCTTATATTCATGTATCACTACTTTCGCATATCTGTATTCGAGAGTGATGAATTGATGACTTTGACTTAACCCTCTATCGCCCAACTCAACGAATTTATATTTTTTTGGCCTTAAAAAATTTTTTTTCATGTTTGACTTTATCAACAGATTTGATACAACTTATATTTTACCATTTTAATTGTAAACCCGGAAAAACTTTAATCAGTGAGATTTTTTAACCAAGTTACCTTTTGACTTTTTCTTATTTTTTTACGTCGCAGAAAAGAAATTTTTTATCGTGTTTGAACAGAGTTGAAAAGTAATAAGAAATCTAATAATTTTTTTTCTAGTAGTTGACATTGAAGTATGACTCTCTAAAAAATACCAAAACCTTTAATAAAATTTAACATTTTAATCACTTTAATTGCTTAATTGACTACCGTTACAAATTTGTAACGTTTAAAAAAAATGGGGTTTAAAATTTTTTTTCAAAGTTCTGTTTCATAGGCATTTCCATGCGATTTCAACTGCAAAAACACACTAAATAAACTTTTTTCATTCAAAACCTAAAAGTGGACGATAGAGGGTTAATCCTTTGACTGTTGAACACGGAGAAGATGTTGTGCTCCAAATTGACCAAAAGGCACATAAAAATAAAAATTCTCAAAATTTCTTTATTTTTATTTATTTCAGGCTCAATGGTGTATAAAACAAGAATTTGACGAAAAATGAGATATTTCTTACTCAAATGAACAAAATGAACAATCGACGAAAGTCAAATATCGCACACTAACGAATTTCTGACTTTACTATACCAAGGGCACTGTATAAGCACTATACGGTAAAACACGGAAGTTATTACGTCGATAGTGACGTAACAATGCTAATTGTCACAAACCGGACCTACGAACACAAATTTGAACAGAAAGTCTAAGAACAGAACCTACGAAGATAAGTCGAATATCCCGTGATGTAACAATATTTTTCTTCAAGTGGACAAAAGTCAAATATCGCATGTAAGACAAAAAAATTTTATTCGACTATAGTCGAATGTAGCAGTCAAAGGGTTAAAACAATAAAAAGCAAAACTTTTGAAAAAAATTACCAAGTTTTTAAACATACTGTAATTAGAAAAATAAAGAGTTTGGTATACTCTTCAAGTTTTCATTATCTTAAAAAAATTTACAACTCATAAATGAACTTACAGATTTCTTATGACTTTTTGGTGATAAGCACGGGTCAAAGCACGGGATTTCCCCTCAGTTTAAGTGATGTTAAGTGTAACGCATCGATGCAAGACGCAATAAACCTTTACAAAGCTTTCAATGGCGAGGTGAGAGTTGATTTTATTTATTTTCTTTACTTGTAGTTGAACTTAAAATGACTTAACCAATTACAAGGTAAAACCAATCAAGATCTGATCTTGAAGAGGAGACTTTTATTGACAAAAATTGGACAAGTTTTATTGATTGATAAGGAGTAAAGAAAGTGATGTATTTGTTTAAAACGGATGAAATATATAAAGAGCTTCTTTGTGGTACAGAATTTTTGATATCGCTTTAAACAAAGTCGATTTTATTGGAGCCATAAGCTTTTCGCGACGCTCTCATCAGCTTTCAACGACCGTTTTAACATTTTTATCAAGACCAATGGAAGCTTTCTCTATCCAAGGAACTCCCAAATACACTGGGCACTTTCAGGGCCAAATCGTTTGGGCATAGAAAACTGAGCAATTTTCTTGGAAATGTTGCTGTCAATAATCGATTTAGGATAACCATTGTCCAGTAGAATGTTCTTGATATGCTTAATTTCTTCGTTTAGTTTAGATTTCGTGCATATCCTTAGTGCCCGGTGTACCAAAGTTGATATAAAGTTTGTTTTTTGTTTAATGGGACTGAAAGATTCCCAACGTAAGTACTGTCCAGTAAAGGTAGGTTGTCTATACACACTGGTTTCAAAACCGGTAACTGTTCATTCCACGTCAACGTCGAGAAATGGTAAACAATTATTTTTCTCTTTCTCAAAGGTAAATTTGAGAGAAGGATGGAGACAATTTAGTTGGTTGAAAAAGTTTTCCGACTCTTCTTCATTACGAAAAATAGCAAATGTATCATCAACGTACCTAAAATCAACGTTTACTAAAATTTTTTTTATGAATAAAAAATTTGTTTAAAAAATTTGTTTTTACCAAAATAATTCCTTTTGTCGCTGCCTTATAAAATTCCTGATTTGCCCAAATTTTTCTTATCGCTGCTCGAAAAATTCTAGTTTTGTTCAAAATTTTGAGACTTGGGGGCAATTACCCCTGCCCTCCCCCGGAAGATATAGGTATGTTTATATGCCATTAACATAGAAAAACTTTTTTAATTATTGAATCCAATAAACAAATGAGCAACTGGTTAAGTTAATCTCAAACAAATTACGGTAAATGTGTGTCTGGGTGAAGGCTGAGTTTTCACATGTGTTTTCTGACGTTACACTGCACATCATATTTCTTTAATTTCTCGGACTAATCCTCATATTTTTTCTTTCTGATCTATTAATATCATCATTTATCCTTGTTTGTAGAATTTTATAATCTTTTCAAACAGATGAAGCGTTCCCCGGAGATCGTGCTGATCGGAGGAAGTCAATTCGGAGTGGAATTAGCGGGCGAAATAAGAACAGACTATCCCGATAAAAAGGTTTAACTTCTTCGTAAATAACAAAATATTATTAATGGCCACAATAGTGTAAAAAAAGCGATCACATTCTAACTTAATTGGAATTACTTTGCCATTTACAAAGCTGCCCAATTAGCGGTTCGCAATATTTTTCGGTACAATCCGAATAGAAGTTTTTAATCGGACGTTCAAGCAACTTAATTGATTGATTGCACTGCTGCTGAACAAACTTCGGAATACAAAAATTTTAAAAAATTTTAGGCCTAGAAAGAGGTTTTTTGCTTCATTTAATAAAAAAATCTGTGGTATGAAGGTGATGACCTTTTTGTGGCCAACACATGATTTTATGATGTAATCTATACAATAATCTCCTTGATAACAGGTTTTCGAAACACAAATTTAGTTCAAGACCAAGAAGTTCATCATCATCACTTTGATTTCTAAATTAGTTGTGGGTAAAAATACTCGTTGAAACATAGTGACAACACTTTTGAATTATCCACTTAATTTGTCGTTTGAATTCTAATTACCAGAAAGATTAAGTCAAAATTGTTACATTAAAATCGAGTAAAGACCAAAAAAAGTCATCACTTTGACTATTAAACCAATTGCAGCCAGCGATAGATTTAAAATTGGGCCTGCCATGGGTACAAGGTTGGGCACTCATGCCATTTACAATAGTTTTATGAGAAAAACAACGCAAATTGCAGTGCAAATTCGTTCAATACTTAAATACGCTTACTCCTTAGTTGTTTCTATGTCGCGTTACACTTGAGTGATGCCTATTTGAATCGTGTTTGTTTTTTATATTTATATTCTTTACTCGCTGTGGTATAGTGTGGGTGCTTTGTCGTACAACCAAAATAATTTTTCTAATCATTCCTGCTGTTAAAGATTCCAAGATATTTAAGTTTTATTATTTAGGTAGAACTTTTAATCATTAAAATCGGCTGATTAAATATCAATTTCTCTGTTTTTTAAAAGATATCAATTGTTCATGATAAGAGCAACTTGATTTCCTTTCAACTTCCGGACGCGTTACAAAAAGAATTAAAAGAATCTTTAGAACGAAAAGAAGTAGAAGTATATTTAGGTAAGGTCAAACCGTAAAAGCATATTTCAAAATAAAAATATTTCGGAAATAAATCAAAGACTGCATTTAACACGATGTAGGCCTATTTGAGTTGTTTATTATAACTATCATTTGTTTAAATAAAAATGAAACCTGGCTTCTTACAAAAAATATTTTATAATTGTTTGACCTCTTTTTCCATCCATGAAATAGCAGAAACAATTTTGAAAAAATATTATTGAATATTTCCCGTAATTTATGTACATTTATTTATTTTGTCTATCAAATGAATTCAAATGTTATTTCTGCTTTTACACCAAAATAACTAAACGATTCAATCGGACCTTCTCATTTTTATTTTTATGTTGAGAATCCATTTACTATTAATATTTTCGAGTTTTATGTTTTGATGAAAAAAACAAAATAACACTTTTCATAAAAAAAAAGATTTATCTAATATGAAGTTGTTATCTAGTTTACAGTAAACGACTGAAAGGTTACTGGTGAATTAATTTTTTTTCAAAAGTCAGGCTTTTTTGTATTCGGCATAAGCTTGCATCGCTAACCGTTATATGTTTGTTATTCTCGGAAGTTATTTGCAAGTAAAATTAAGTGTTAAAGCTCTCAGACTGCCGCAAAATGAAATTTGACGTTTCTGGTGCTCGTAACGTAGATCGTAAATTCTTAATCTTTCAGAAATTGCTTCAGTCATTTTTACAAAAAGCAAAGAAAGCAAATTTACATAAAATACAGTAGGCTTGGTCTTCCTTATTGTTTTCATACGTTAAAAACTCATTGCCCGTTTGGTCTAAAAGATATTTACAGAAAAAAATATACTTGGTTTTGGAAGAGTTTTACTTTTCTGGCATACTATTCAAGCAGTTTAACTGGTTGTTCTCTTTCTAATGTAGAACGCAATGGGCTGGTTTTTTTAGTCTTTGCTACTCAAGAAAAAGCTTTGCAGATCGATTTTGTGTAGATACCACTGTTGCCAACGAAGAAGAACTTGTTTTCAACAAATACGCAAAGGAGCAAAAAGTGAAAACGACGAATGGAAAAGAAATTGTCGCTGATCTCGTGATCAATTGCGGGATGACCTCATATGCGACAGAGTTTTGCAAGAAATCGCAGTTAGGTAAAACTGATTCCGAGATTTGAAACGCTATCATAAGTAATAAAAGCTTTTACCATTTGTTGCAAATATGCTAGAACGAATCCAGACGTTTATCAATAGAATCAAGCCGCTTGTTTTGAATTTGTAAATTGCAAGCTCTACATTAATTTGACTGATAAAGCTAGTCCCGAAGACGTTAAAGAAAGTAACTTCTTTAAATAAATAAAAAGTAATAATAAAGCTGTACCAACAATGATCGCTTGCTGCTGTGTAATTGGGTAAAATTTTAAAGGTCAACTTTTAGCCTGGTTCTTGACAATCACTATTGTCAGAAAAAAACCTGGTTAAAAAGAGTGGAAGCTACAAAACATATATAGGCTGAAGTCAAGTAACTTTTTAAAACATAAGTTTTCATAAAAGTTTTTGCCTTTCACTCAAAATTGAGAGAACAATAAATTAGTATAGAAAGACTGAACAGTAAGAAAATATTACAGAATCTGTTTTCTGTAGATTTGTGGTTGGACTCAAAAGGAGCGATCATTGTTGATGATTACTTACAAGTGAAAGATTGTTCTCGAATTTACGCAATGGGTCATGTGATAAATATCACGAACGACGAGACATTGGAAACAATAAAAGCACAAGCTCAGACAGTTCTCGGCAACATAAGAGCAGTTTGCATGATGAATCCCAATCTTCACAAGCATAAAACTAGTACGTTGTTGTTGTTGTTGTTGTTGTTACTGTCACAATTTTTAGGCTACATGGTTGTAAAATTAAAGCTTTACAAATTAGATAAGAGATTTTTTCGAAAACATACAGTAGATATATAGTACATAAAATAATACATTACGAACGTGAAATTGAATAAGCTAAATAGTAAAGAGAAGACTGCGAAGTGACCGTTGGAGGGTCTTCCAGTCCAAAAGCTACCCTTAGAATTATTTAAGTAAAATGCAAAGAAATTTAATTATGGGTTTACGTACCGAAAAGCAGAGATATAGTTATTCTCATTGAAAAAATTTTTTAAGTTAGATTTTTTCTTTTAATATTTCTCTGGAATGCTTAATTTTTTTCCAAGAAAAATCTCAAGATCTTGATAATTTTGAACCAGACTTAATGATAGTATCAAAGTCATATTTAAACAAACTCCTAGCATTAATCGGCAAAACCATTCATTCACATCTGATAAATTTCGTAAAATAATTTTTCTTCAATCTAAATTGACGTTAATTCGTAGTGAGACCGATTAGCCTACTACGAAAGATTACCACTCTATTAAAGAAGGTATTAAACTGAAACAAAATTAATTGACCCAAGAAAGTTATGGTTTGCTCAGGCTATAATTAAGAGACAACTTATAAGTAATTTGATTAATTTAAGAACTCACCAACCAAACAGCAGTAATTGAGGTCACAAAAAATTAAAATTTTTGAATTTTAGTTTTTATTCTAAAGAATATTTAATCTGACTAAGATAAAAATACTTTTTCTCCATGTTGTTTCAAAAATAAGCTAATTAATCATAAAAAAAATCCTATAAAGGGTGAAAGGATCATTAAATAATTGCAAGAGGAAAAAATCGTCCGTACAAAAAGATTTGTTCCGCAATTCTGCGATCTGTGAAAAAAACGCTTTTTTTGTAAAGCAAAAAGTCTGAAACTTCATAGGTAGACTTTTAATTTATTTGGTTGTTTGTCTTTGCTATGATGTAAGGCTGTTTTTAAAAACTTTTTCAGCTACTCAACCAATATTAGTAACAATTGGACGTTACAGCGGAGTTGGATACGAACACGGAAATATTCTCGATGAATTTGATGTTTTACAACGGAAGAGCGAAGACGTGTTTACAAACAAAACGTGGGAAAATTTGGGTTTGACGCCCACAGTTTTATGATGCTTGCTAAATTTCGAGCACAGCCATTCTGTGCTTATTTTGTTTCTTTTTTGTATTAAAATCATTTGCTTTAAAAATTACTTTCTTCATACAGAAATAAAAATAATAAGTATTTTCTGAATGAAGAGCTAATCGTGAAATATTCCTCAAGCTATTGATAGTGGTTTGCGCATAAGCAAACTGTCTCTTTATTTCGTAAGTGGCGGAAGTTAAATAGACTTTTAAAAACTGTTCAGATAACACGATAGCGCTATCATCAACATAGATGTTTTTTCTTCATAACGATTTAACGAAAATCATTTTAATTCAAGAGAGCGACAGATAATAACAAAAAGACGGGAGGATTAAAGTAAATGTACTACCCTGGAACTCGGCTATAACGGGTTTGTTTAGTTTGCAATGACAATGCGCTTACTAAATCACGTTTTACTTGATCCTGAAAAAATGTTTATCTTTTGCTACGTCCATCTTCGCTTACCACGTTAATTTGTTTAAAACGGCAATCCTTAGTTGTTTACCAGAGGTATTTTGTTCCTTTATCACAGGCATCCAGATAAGTTCATCTTCCCGGAGGAATTACTATCTTTTGTCTGGTTAAGCCTTTTGTTTGTCAATTATCATTTGCTTATTTTGCTGCTCTTGCTTAAAGTATTCCACAGCAGGTGCCTGACTGAGCGCCAAAGTAATTTGCTAATGACGTGAAAACAAAACAAAACTATAGTTGTACAGTATTAACTAGCGATAAAGGTTTTGAGACTTTTCTTGCTCTTGAAACCCGTCGTAAAATTGAATTTTTACGGTTTTTGGTCTTGGTCTCGAAAACTTTTTTTTTTTTTTTAATTTATTGATGCGATTGTAATAAATTTTGCAATTTGATTACGAAGCACACTCGATTGACCTGCTTCATTTCAATTTGCAAGTGATAATGATGCTGAGTCCAGACTTTTTTAATCTCTAAGTTTTAAGGTTTTCTTGCGTCTATTCTTCTGAGAATGTCTAAACAACAAATTGTGTATTTTTTTTTAACTTGGATGAAGCGGTAGCCCAAGTGGACATGAATTTTAAATTTTTTATTTCTGCTGATGTTAATATTTAAGCATTAAGAATAAATCAAAATACTTGTTTCCGGCCTTGATTTGAATGTATGATCTCATAAATAATAAATTTTATATTTAGGAAATAGACTGCCATAAAAAAAGGACATAAAAGTTAAACTCAAGCTCAAAGCTTTGAGGAAAGACCTGGCCCTATCACACCGGAATATTGGGATACTTAAATCGATGAGCGAAATTGCACCCGACGGAAATCATATGAATCGTTTTATTGTGTTTATTCTAATTTACGCGATTGTATGCTCGGCTGCAATACAAATTTAGGAATTAACAAACAATGCGATAACAGGAATAAACTAAACAAATTTTAAAAAGGCAATTTAAGTTAGATTTCAATTATTATTTTCAATGCAAAATATTATTTAAAGATTTAGCTTAAATTAACCCATAAATACGTTAACAACAAAAATTTCGATTAATAATATTCCAAAACGACATTTTTGGCGAGTCGACAAAAAAGGCAAAACTCTTTTTACGTGCATTAACTTGTGATAAGACAACTACCATTATTCCGTCTTAGTTGAGTTAAAATAACTAAATCTAAAATTACGTTGTCTACTTACTGCTGGAGTTTTGGAGGAAGGAAAAACGAAGTTAATTAAAGCTCACAATTGGGCGCCATTGTGACTGAAAACGAACACGAGTAAAATAAAAAGTATACAAAACTAAAGACTAGCGGCATTGAAAAAAAAACTTAAATTTGAAATGAGATTGCAAACTGTAGAAAATACATTTAATCGCTTGGCGTTCTTGACAAGTAGTTCTTATTTCAGTCATATTTCTATAAAATTAAAATGAAATAAAAATCTTTAACGGTACAGCAATATCTTGGCATCTCCGGCAGCAGGTCAAGCTAATTACTTGCTCTATGTATGGAGCCTCCGACCTACGAGCTAGGAAGATAAATATAGCAATGAAATGAAATTAATTAAAAATTTATTAGTTCTCCTGGTATAATCAGAGGCAAGTTAAACTTCAACAAATACAACAAGAGGCGTAATGCATTTTTTAATGAAAAACTTGTAACACGACGTTTTGTCCGTTTCATCGGGCGAACTTTCTCAGGTAAAAACAACACACAATGCACAAAGTATTTAAAAGACAAATACAAAACTTATGAACACAATGATGAGAGGCGACCCATACACAACAATTCAACAACTTTGTGCAACAGAACTAAAATCGACATGTTGAAAACCCACATTCATTATGAAATTTTTATATTACCGTATATTTTAGAAAAAACATTCTAATCTTTATTATTTATCGAATTTTTTGTAATATTACTATACAATGATTCTAAAAATTTTTTTATCAAAATCAGTATGTTACGTTGTACGCGTAAATATTTGCCATGTAGGTAATCGCTAGCGAGTTTCGAACAAACGCCCCTTTTGTTCTTGCGTTGAACAATTAGCGCTGCTTTTTAGTGCGTTCTCGCGCGGCTGTTTGGCATCGAGTGATGTTACGTTGTATTGGGCAAGGGTTGCTTGCCACTTTCTATTTGGACATAACTCTTCCTTTTTTGGAACTAGTCAGAAAGCTTTGCGATCGAAGAAAGATTAAGTTTTAGTTGTAGACTTTCTATTTGAATTTAGCTGCTAACAATTATTAGTCCCCTTGGATATTGGCTACATTTGGTAGCAGTTTGGAAATGGTGTTGATATTTTGATTTGCTAGTACGCCCAACATTGTCGGTGAGTCAGTGGGCAGTGTTTTTGCGCGTTTAAGTTAATTTATGCAATATTTGTTGGTAGAAAATCGTTTCCGACTAGCGTCGCAACAATTGTTTTGTTTTAATAAAATAAAACCGTAAAGTTTGTTGCTGGTCGTGAAGCGCGTTTGTGAGGAGCTGGAAGGACGAGGCAATTTTGCGACTCCGTCATACAGTATTAAAATTCAATATTTCAAAATTTACAAAATCGATTTATGTTTATATTTAAAACAATGTTTAACCAATGCAGTTTTTTTATTTAAATCATCTTCAATTTAGCCATATTAAGAGGTTTAAAATCTCGTTTGTGTTCAGACAAGCAAGTGTTAGGCCTAAAGCATCTGCCCTTTCATTAATACATGCACCAGAAAAATCTTTACAAGGAATTTTATAAATTGCATTACGTTTATATATCGCATCTACAGAATGTTTTAGTTGAGGTAAAATATTTCAAATAGTTTTATGAAGTATAGACGCCAACATTGAATTTCCGTAAAATTCTAGACACCTCATTAGTAGGCTAAGACCTTAAAAATATGGTAAACCCACATAGTTACATTTCTCTTTACTAATGTGATCGCTTTTATTTACATTTTTATGCTTAATTTCTTTTTAATCTTACTTAACAACCAATCTGGATAATCATTATCACGTAAAGCATTGCACTAGATAAAACTTCTTTGGTCTTATCTCGTTAATGTGTAACCAATTTAGAATTACCCCGAAACAATAGTGTTTTAACCAAACCACTTTTCGAGAGAAATCATGACACGAATTAAAATTTAAATATCTAGTCGTATGTGTAGGCTTTTGGAATTAATTGACTACGAATTATCAATACGTCCAAAAACGGAATACTATTCTCAACTTCATATTCAACCGCAAATTTAATACTATCCTCAATATTATTTATGAATTTATGAAAAGATGCCACCTCGCTTTTCTTTAGAACAAAAGTATCATAAATATAACGTAGCCAAATACGAGGTGGGGATGCAAAATCTTTTAGCATTTTATTTTTATAGATTTCATAACCAAATTGGCCACAATAACAGAAATAGGAGAACCCATTGCAACACCAAAAATTTGACGATAAAATGTTTTACGGAAACATAATTAACAATTGTTTAGACAATACTTACTTGTCGGCAGCATGATCGAGTGGTTAAAGCGCAGGGATCGTGACCAACACGGTTTCGGTTCAAAACCCACTCGCGCCATTCCGTTGTGTCCTTGGGAAAGACACTTTCCCATGCTTGGTAGTCCTGGCAAGCAGTTCTAAATTAGTCATATCTCTATTAAATTACAAGCGGACAGCAATTCTTGGTCCGGAAGCAGGTCGGGGTAATTGCCTACCCTATGTATTAGCACCTCTGTCGCTTTCCTGCGAGTCAGGAGTATAAATATAGAGATAAATAAAATCATGTTTCCGTAAAACATTTTATCGTCAAATTTTTGGTGTTGCGATGGGTTCTCCTATTTCTGTTATTATGGCAAATCTGGTTATGGAGTCTATTGAAAATAAAATGCTAAAAGATTTTGCACCCCCACCTCAGAAATTGCCTTCTAGAAATGGTCGTATTGTACGATGTATAATTAAAAAATTTAAATTTTAACTGGACAACAAAATCACAGCAGGTCGGTGTAATTCCTTGAAAAGCTGAACGTCATCCGACGTTGCCTCAGTCAGGAAGACAAATAGTTAATGATATCACAGAAATGAGGTTTTTAGCATTACGCCAACATTGCAATTCAAATATTGTCTGTAACAGATTTTTTGTTAGAAAAAAAAGTGCAGCAAACCAAAAAAATTTAAATATAAAGCTAAAGTGAAACTTCACTAAAGTTGACTTTTCAAAAAATGTGTAATCTTTAAATTCGCAGTAGGAAGCATTTAATCGGGTTTGCAAAAAAAGGCAAAAATTTTTTTGGAAAAGCGCTCTAATTTATTGTTGAAAGCATAGAAAAAATACTCAAGAACGAACAAAGCTGTTTTCAAACAGACACAGGCAATACAAACAATGCAAAAATCACTCGATAAAACAAAACTCAGTCGTAGACGACAAGAAGCCAGTTGAAAAAAAGCTGGTGAACCGAGTGAAGCAAAGTTTTTTAACACAAGTAGGAAAAAAAAAATAAACATTGCAACATGTTGAAGAGACATCTTTTTATGTGGAATAAACGTGTACCAGGCACGCTTTTCATTGCAAGGGCTCTCCCCCATTCGAAATCAAACCTTTTAACATTAAAAGTTGACAATCACGATTTTACAGAGAGAACGAAAAGCAGTAAGATTGAGCCAAAACAAATCAGTGAACAATGCAACTCATTCCGCCGCGTCCGAGCTATGTACATACAGTGGGCAACGTGGATGTGACACAAATGCGCTTTGTCAGAGGTTTGTTGAATTAAAAGAGGATATGAGAGCTCGAAACGAGACTATTTTTGCACTAGAGATACTTCAATGCAGGGGTGGGAAAATTGATTGCATTCGCGGGTCGCATCCTAAAAGAAAAAAATTGTGTGCGGGCCGCAATAAACTTTTTGCTGATTTAAAAAAGATAATTATTCATCAAATTGCGCTTCTTCACCTGGTTTGTCTTGTCAAGACTTTTTTTATCTTCACAAGCATTAAACAAGTATTTTTCCTTCAATTTCGAGTTTAGACAAAAAAAAGTAATTCACACAACAAACAAGATAAAAAAGCGTTGTTTTGTCTATTTATTAGCTTTTTCGGTGTTTATCTGATATTAATATTTTTTCTGGCAAGACTAAATTTCTATTATCATACCCTAGTAATAAAGCAAAAAATCATCAATTTGATCAAAAGGATTGATATGCTTCTTCCCAAACACACGGAAGGCCGGAATTGAAATATCTTGCGGCAAGCGGCAGGTTTCCCACCCTTGCTTAAATGGAATGTTTTGAAAGGTTACGTTTTTCACTTTACTAATAAGAAAAAAATCAGTTCTTGTAAAGCAACACTATAGGCATCAAAAAAACGTAACTTCACAAAAGGCGTTGCGACGACACAAATCATTGAGCATCAACTAATTATTTAAGCAATAAAAGCAGTTGAAATAAACGCTAAAACTTGTACCCGGGCAGAAGGCACACAAAAAAAGATTACATCAGTAAAGAAAAACCTACTATTGGTGCCGCTTAAAATTTAAGCATTGCAAAAAGGGCTGAACTTTTCACAAAGTTGTTTAAGGTGGGTTTGACTTAAAAACAAGTGCTAATAAAGAAAAAAAATTCTTTAATTGAATGGTTTTAGATGCTTTTTTCAAACAACTTTCCACATATGCACGCCTGATAACTATAAATATGCAATAGCCAACCTCTGCCTGTGCAGAAAAAATCTCTTCCATCACATAACTAAAGCAAGAGGCCTACAAAGGTATATATACATATGCATTTTGTTACCAATTAGCAACCAAGCATGGGCTTAGCATAAAAATAGAATTGATAGATAAAAAACAAACATAAAATATTTGGCGGTCCGTAGTTTGCCCACTACTGGGCTAGAGCAACAAAACGATTCGAATCATTACGCTCAACCAACATTAGGCCCAGTTAAAATCGATTATTTTGAGATACATATTGTAGCTAATAGCTTTTTTTAGGGTTAATTTCAATATATGCCTAAAAAATCAAAAAAAATTATGGACTAATGATTAAATTAAAAAGTTGTCAGCCATATTTTTCTGTTTAAGTTTTAATATACTTAATAGAGCCACTATAAACTTATAAGCATACTTCAAAACACAAAGTTGCAAATTAAACTACTTGTGCTTTATGTAATGCTTAAAGTAAAAGAAATTCTAATTTAAAAAGGATAGGTTTTGGCAGCCAAGAGGTTACACATTCAACGTTAAAAGATTCAAGGCAAATTGATCAAGCTCATAAAAATTGAAACAATACTGCAAGTTTTCGACTGCTTCAAAACAAAGTGTACAAATTGACATTGCTAGAAAAGCAGACACCTTTTGACGTATTTACTTTAAAAGGTGATTTACAACTTGACTGTCAGAAAAAGAAAATTTGACAAGCTGAATCAAAAACGAATTGTTAAAACTCAAGAAACTGCTACTTTTTGCAGCCTTTCAAGCTACAGTAAAATTTCAAATTTCTCTTGAACGAAAAACTAAGAAAAAGATCAAGCAATGGAATCAAATGAAAAACAAAAATTTCGCTTTTATTTGGTTGTAATTCGCAAAAAACGAAAACTGCAATTCTTTTCAACTACTGCAGTTTTTTTTTATGGACTATCTCTTTATTTACAAAAGTAGAAGTCACAATTAATTTCTACTAAAAAGCAGCAGCAAAGCATTCTAAAACTTGCTTTGCGGATAAAAGGTTGCAATTATGAAGCAATACCAAGTCACCGACAAAAACATAAATACACAGCAACGGCAGCAAGACACAATACATTGTAACTGCTAAAATGAAGTATTCTCAAATAAGTATATAAAACTTATAATTAAATACTTCTTGTGCAGAGGAAATGTTTCAACTTAAAAAAAAATGCAAAAAAAATATGATGTTAGAGAAGTTAAAAAAGATTAAATCAAAAATACTGAAGCCGAAAACCAAATGTTACAAGTAAAATAAGCGGTCGCACAACTTTTGCGATGGTTCTGCTCGGATATTCTGTCCAACTAAATAGGCCAGTTTATGGGCATACTGACAGGGCGCAGGGACACGGATAGTGCCAGGCCAGTTGTAGTACATATGAGTTAGCTTGTAAGACAATCTTTGCATGTGGTCCGGCTTTAAATCGTTGTGACCATGGACGACAATGTAATGGGTCGGAGACACCGTACCGTGACGAACATGTTGGGATACAAGGTAAAAATCTGGCCAGGTCTGCCGCGTCACCGTGTGGTCAAGCACCGTGCCGGGATTGGGGTTTTCAAGATTTTGCTTGTTTCCTTGAAAGAAACGAAGGTTAATCCGCTTCGAAACGATAACTACAGTCAACTTGGGGTTGTAAGATTCACCCTTTATGTCGTTGAACATTCGAAAACAAGACTGCAATTGTGGGACTTCATGCTCACCGACCAACTTCAGTTGACCGTCACCGACGCCGTCGCGGTAAATAATGATGCGTTCTGGTAAGGCATTGTTTACTTCAAAGTATTTTTTAATCGACTCAGTAAAACTGTGTTTCAAGCCGTCAATAACTTCTTGCCGCGGACTTTGAATGATCGCTTTCGAATACCAGCGCGACGCGAAGCGATTCAAGCTGGCGACAAAGGCAGCAACTGAGTTGCCGCGACCAGAAGCCTCGTGATAAACGTCGATGCCGCAAATCATTAACCCTCGCAAGGGAATGTCGATTGCCCACAACTCGCCTCCCAGCTTACAGTTAATTTGCAATGCAATCTTAGCTGTGACTGATCGAAACTTTCCTGATTGAGCGTCATCGGGCAGGGTTCTCGACAGAATGACTTGACTGGGAATCGGCATATCAACGCAGCATAGTTTCTTTAGAGCGCTGTAGCGGTCGTCTCTCGAAGTTGGAAAAATGCACACGACTAATTGCATTCTTTGATTAATGTTGGAAGCAATCGCATCTTTGTATGTTGTACTACGATCATCATGCAGCTCAACATAGTGAGGCTGATTTACTCGAATGCCGAGCTTGCGCGTGACCTCGACCAATTTATTGAAAAACTGCCGAGCTTTGCCAGTGTCTCGTCTTGTAAAGCACAGAAGCCAATTCTCTAAATGTACGGGGGTTAAAACGTGGCTTTTACAGACTTCTCGGGAGAAGTCTGCAGTAGGGCCACTTGAAAACTTGAAGTTATTTCCAGTTTTAATCACTTCATTTGGAAACACTCTTCCAACAACCTGAGCAGATTCTTGATCCAACTCTAAGCCCCACTTAAGAAGCTCTTCTTTGGCAGCAGGGCTTGAATGTATTCTATTCAAAAATTGTTCAATACTTGCGTTTCTTGCAGTGGGTGGCAAGCAGGTATGATCTTTTATCTGTTTCATAGCCCTAAAATCGTTTCTCAAGTTATCTGATAACCCTGTAAGGTAGCACAGCTCAGGAACTAAGCAGATTTCAATCGGTTTACCTTCTTTGGTTCGTTGATTTCTTTGTGTGATTTTTTTTGGCCGATGAATTAACAAGGGTTGCAACATGTCTTTTATTACTATTTTATATTGAATTTTATAATATTGTTCAAAAGTAATTTCTTCACCTTTAGAGGTGGTAAAAGTACTTGTTGGAGTCAAATGCCAAGCAATATCATCAATCCGATAATTTTTATTGTTATAGCGGGTCAACACCACAGATCCAACTAATTCTTTTGTGCAATTTTGTTTAAAGAAATTTGGTGATTTCTCATAAACTTTTTTCATAATAAAATGAGCAGTCTCACTGCGAAGAACTTTATGGGCAACATCAATGTTAAGAAGCAAGCCACCTTCAAAACCTCTAATGGCAGTTACATACCCAGGCCACAAACTTAAACCAAGTTGATCAATTCTTTTTGCTGATTGTGGATCAAAATGATTGCGACCAACTGGGCACATCTGCAAAGCAGACATGCATCTTCGAAGAACAGTGCTATAAAATGGAATAAGGAAACTAGAAGATGGATCAATACACTTGACAAAGTTAATTGTTATTTCAATGTCTGCATTATCCGTCAGACGTTTTGATAGTAATTTAGTTTTGTCATTCAAAAGCTTCTTTGGCAAATACAAAACTGATCCATCAAAGGCTTTGGTTGAACCAATAATCTCCCTATGCTGATTTAAGAGTATAAACTTCATGTTCCTACTATCAATTAGGGGATGGAATGTTACAGAATACTGAGAAATACCTCCACTATTCTTGTAACGGAGATATATGCAGTTAGCCCTGAGAGGTACTGACGCACCACTATCTCCTTGATAAGAAACCACATTTTTAACAGGTTCAAGGCTGAGTTTATCAAACGATGGCGATACCTCATTAAGTGATTGACTAGTAGTAGATTTGGATCCTGTTCCAGATGGGATGGGAGCAGCAGTTCTGCAATTGTTGTAAGTCGCAACAGATGGTGCATCTTCTTGATTTAAAAGCAAATGGCCAATTCCACGTCCTCTTGAGAGGCCACTTCCTGATTTTAAAAGCTGAGAAAAGACTTTACCTCTTCCAATAGAAGTTGTTGGCAATCCTTTGGAATCAAGTGTTCCAGATAATCCTGGTTTTTCAGCAAAACTTGATGTTTGAATGTCTTTACTACAACCACTGTTGATTGTATCATTTGAATATTTGTTTTTTAGTAATCGTTGCAAGACAGCACCTCTTCCTCCTTGTGGTTTAGATAATTCCATATTTAAAAAAATTATGCAATTTAAACAATTATAAGCACTCTAAAATCTAAAAATATTTGTTAGTTTATACCTTGGTGCTTATGAAACATAAAATAATACAACTGCAGAGCTAATGTAGGTAATAATGAGCTATAACTTTTTAAATAACTGTTAAGTTTAGAATAATTCTAACCTAATATCTCCAAACTAAGTTGATGCATTAAGTTCTGTTTTTATTTTTACAGGTAATTATTACTACCTATTAATAATCAGCAACACTAATTTCAAACAATTGGATAAAATTTTACTGTGTTGACCATCAAAATTATTAAAAGTATTGCTTACTTATATAAACATAGGGTTCCCATTCTGTCAAACCAGTTGTTAAGAGAATTCATTGCTAAATGATGCTTCATTGAAGTTTGATTATTAGCATTAATTTTTAGTTGTATATCATACATCAATCTTTACCCATTCATTACAGAGCATACCAAAGCCTTGTTTGTAGTTTTGATTTATGAGACTGCGTCAATAATGACAGATACATTAAATTTCCATAGACTTTCGGCAAGAAAAAATATCAATCCAACTGCACAAAGATACTTTATTTAGAAAATCCTCTAGTATGTAATTGTTATAACACCAATTTCTCACAAATCAACCATGTTGTTAAATGAAAAGTGCTTATATTATTACTATTTTCACATCAGAGTAAACTATATGAGCTCCAGAAAATTAAACACAATTTTTTAAAAAAACATGTCAATTTTGTCGTAACATATTTTGAGTAGAGGTTTTTTATAACACAGGTAAAACTGCATTTGACACATACAGTAATTTACAACTAGTTTAAAAATACTTTTTGATGTCATATTTTTTCCATTAATTTAAAGTGAAGATTTTCTTTATATGTAATGCTTACAGTAAAAGAAATTCTAATTTAAAAAGGATAGGTTTTGGCATGCGAAGATTCAAGGCAAATTGATCAAGCTCATAAAAATTAAAACAATACTACAAGTTTTCAAATGCTTAAAACAAAGTGTACAAATTGACATTGCTAAAAAAGCAAGCACCTTTTGATGCATTTACTTTAAAAAGTGATTTACAACCAATAATCATAATAACTTTTGATTTTTTTTTGCAATTTGCTGTATTACATCTTGAAACTTAACATTTGGTCATGACTCACTAATTATAGACTTTTGGTTGACAGCAATATTATCTTAGTAATAGAACTACAAGCACTCCTTGTATTTCAGTCTGGCAATGCAATTTTATATTTGTAATTATTGTCTAAATGTAACAAATTTAAACAAACAAGGCTTTTATAGGGTTCTGTAATGAATGGCTAAACTTTGATGTACATGTATAATATATGACTAAAATTACCATTACTAATCAAAATATAGAGAATATTAATTTAGCAAATTTGCTTAATGATGAAGTTTACAGAATGGCAGTGCATCATTAAACAGAGAATACCTGTACTTTAAAAGAATTGTCTATTGCAGAGTTAAAGAGCCAGACTTTTAGAAATACTTAAAGATGGTTTGGTAATTTTTTTTGACTCTAGATTTTTTAGTATTTTAAAATCAGATTGTTCTATAAAAGTTATAGCTATTTTTTTAAAGAAAAATCCCAGACTCAAAATGATGATTTAAGAGTAGAAATTAGTATTCAAAGAGTTGGATTTGCAAGCAAGAAAGACTTGGAACTAAACTCGATACTTTCCAACAATAATAAAATTGGCAAAAAAATCTGACTTTAATTAAAATATGCCCTTGTTAAAATGCATATAAATTTATATAAAATGCTCTCTACTTCAATTAATACTGTGCTTTTATCAAGCACATTGTTATACTATTTTTAAACACCATTTCAAGTGAATAATTAAAAAATCTATGATATAAATAAATAATTCAAGACAGTTAATTATAAAGGTAAAGGAGAAAGAAAAAAAGTTGTACATGTGTTTCGTGGATTTAGAAAAGGGTTTTAAAAGAGTTTCAAGAAGAGTAATGCAATGGGCACTAAGGAAGAAAGGACAACCTGAGATCTTGGCAAAAGCAGTGATGAGTCTGTATGAGGGTTCAAAGACGAAGGTTAAACTTGGATCTGAATTCTCAGAAGAATTTACTGTAGCAGTCAGTGTACATCAGGGATCTGTTTTGTCATGTTGTTTGCAATTGTGGTGAATGTTGTAACAGAGAATGCAAGAGAAGACTTAATTAAAGAGGTTTTGTATGCAGATGACTTGGTACTGATGAGTGAAACAATGGAGGGTCTGAAGGAAAAGTTTCTAAAATGGAGAAGTGCATTGGAGAACAAGAGACTGAAGGTCAATCTTGAAAAGATGAAGGTGATGGTGTGTGGGTCAGAGGATGAAGTCATATGAAGTAGAATAGACCTATGTGGAATATGCAAAATAAGGGTGACAGTCAACTTCGTGCTATGCACAAAACGTGACCAATGGATTCATGGAAGGTGTATAAGTTGAAGAAATTAACTCCAAGTGCAGTAAGATTTTTTGTTTGCAGCAAATGTGAGAAAGTGACAAATGGTGTAGGAGAAGAGCAACAGGAGGTATGATCAAGTGGAGACTGTAAAAGGATTTTGCTATCTTGGCAATAGGTTAAATGCCAGTGGAGGATGTAAAGCTGCCATAACTGCAAGAACAAGAGTGGGATGGAAGAAATTCAAAAAGTGTGGTGAGATACTGTTTGAAAAAAGATTCTCTTTGCAGATGAAAGTAAAGATATACAGGGTGTCCATAAATTATCTTACAATTTTCAAACTTTGTCAAAATTTTATTTTTTGAGATATTTTTATCAAGTATTTTTTTTCTTAACAGGTACTTGTGAAAATAATTAGGTTTAAAATTACAATTTATTTTTGAATTTAGTTTTTTTTTAATTAGTTAGTGAAAAAAAAATTTAAAACTTAACAATTGTTTGGTTTTTTCACTCAAAAGACAATTGTTGCACTTCTGCGACATTACTTAAAAAAATTTTTTTTTAATAGCAACCTTTAACTACTTTAATCTCTAAGCAGTCACTGTTGTGAACAATTTTTAAAAATTTTTTTCAAAGCTTTGTCCATAAAGGGTTAAATTAATCTCAAAAAAAAAAAAGTATATAAAATTTTAAAAAATGATGGAAACTTACAGTAGGGGGCAAAATAGTCTGTTTCAAAATAGGTTGTATAGGCTGTTTCAAAATGGGTTGTATCAAAATCACTACATGTTATGGTTGAATGAGCACAAAAAATAGTTATTTTGAAAATGCTGTGATTTTGAAACCAGTTAACCAATTTTGAAAATTCAAATTTTTTTCAACCAGGATTAAATTTTCTTTAATCTTAATTTATTTTCAACAAAATCTGAGACTTTGGGTTAAAATTTAAATTTTTCTGGTTGATTTGACTTAGAATAATTCTTTTGCAATCAAAGCACTGTCACTATTATTTAATGTAGGGGCACTTTTCAAACTCATTTTGTGCTGTGGGCCATATTTGCACACTTACATTTTACATCAAGCCAGATATAAGTAGAAATGGCTGATAAAGTTGCATAATCACTTTGAATCTGTCTTGTTTTTTTTTGATTTACCATGCCATAAATACATGATCTCTGAAAAAAAAAGAAAAGTCATCACTTGAATGTGACTTGAAATTGTTGATTTTTGTCTTTAAATTGAAGTTATTTCTAAAAAAAGTCTTCACTTTGAATTTGTCTGGATTTCCAAGAGTTCCATCTCTAAATTGTAGTGTTTCCTGAAAAAGGCTTTCTTTTATCAGCAGTAGTTATTTTCACATGATTATTTTGATGGAGGCTGCACAAAAAACTCAAGGCAGACACACATTTTCCACCTCTAAATTATGGCATTAACAAACGTAACTCTGTCATGCCTAATATAGCAGTAAAATCTGAAAGATGCAGGCCACAAATTATAACATGGCAGCCTGCATTTGGCCTGCAGGCTGCCAGCTGTTGTATTAGGAAATCGAACTATACTTGCCAAAAAACTGTAATTAGTTTATTGTTTCACTTTTGTTGTTACATGTTTGCACAGTTCAGTAATCTTCTTCAACCAAGTTATTTAAGTTGCTTCTTTTGTACTATCTCTCAGTTTAGTTGTTCTTTATGTAGCGTATGTTTAACGTATATTTAATTGTGTTATACTTCTTGCAGCATCTTAAGTTAACTAAACCGACTAGTCGGCAGCGTGGTCGAGTGGTTAAAGCACCGGACTAATGATCAGCATGGTCTCGGTTCAAAACCCACTTGCGTCATTCTGTTGTGTCCTTGGGAAAGACACTTTACGGCACTTTCCCCTGCTTGGTGGTCTTGACAAGCAGTTCTAAATTGCAGTCATATCTCTACTAAATTACTAGCGGACAGCAATATCTTGGCATCTTCGGAAGCAGGTCGGGTATTTGCTTACCCTATGTATAGCGCCTCCGTCGCTTTCCTGCGAGTCAGGAGGATAAATATAGAAAAATAAAAAAAATAAAAAAAAAAACCTTTAAATTCTAAATATAAGTTCTTTTAATTAACAGTTCAAGTCAATTTAATCAACTTAAGACAATATGGACATCAAAAACCTTCTTCTAAAAGTGTTCTCACAGACCCCCCATAGTAAAGATTGCAGAAAAATTTGGACTTATAGAACTTTTTCAGGTTATGTTCAGAAATATGATGATCTGTCCAATGATGATAAGTTGAGTCTTTTAATAAATCACGTAGATTCCATTGCTTATAAAGTCATATTGAAATTAAGAAGTTTTGAAAAAGCAATCAATAAACTGCAAAAAGTTTATGCAATGGTTCTAAATCCAATACTTGTTCAGTATCTGCTCAAGACATGCCAACAGAAAACTGGACAATCATTTGATGATTATTTTCAGAAACTAAAATCTCTTAGCATGGACTGCAATTTTGCAGCAGTGTCTGCTATTCAGCACAAACAAGAAGCGATGAGAGACGCCGTCATTACTGGGCTAGCATTGCCTGAAATATGTGAGTGAATTTTAGAAAACCCACATTTAGATTTGCAAGCAACGTTGGCAATGGCTCAGTCATTAGACACTACCAAAAATAATTATTTTCAGTTTGACAATCTTACCCCAACTTCATCCCAATCTTGTACAACATCAGTAAAATCTGCAACATAGTCTCGCATGGATGCAGCAGTGGCATTAAGGCATAGGAAGTGCCAATACTGTGGAAACGCTTATCATGCTCAGAGATTTTGTCCAGCAAAAGAGGTACAATGTTTTCGGTGTTTAAATTTTGCTAAAGTGTGTCACTTATGTCACTCACCAGTTAAAAATGCATCTGCCACCTTGATGTCAATAAATGAAGCACAAAAAATTGAAAAAGCCAATAAAAGAGTTAATGTGCCAGTAACTATCAATGGCAGAACTGCAAATGCTCTGATTGACACAGCGTCAATGTTAACCCACTTTAGTGAAAACCTTAGAAAACTGCTGAAATTAGATTTAACGGAATCAAGCCAAAAGATTACTCTTGCAACCAGTGATTCTTATTCAAAAAGTTTAGGAATGTGTCAAGTAAATTTAGAGTTTCTGGGTCAAGAATACAAAAGCGTTTCTGTTACTGTTTTGAAAAATCTCATAACTGATGTTATCTTGGGAAGAGATTATATAATGCAATATCAAAGCATTAACATCCACTTTGGAGGTGTGAAACCTACACTACAATTAGGAAGCTGTAACATTAACTCCTGTCAAGTTATTTCAATATCTTCAGAATGATTTTCAACCTATTGCTACTAAAGAGCGACACTACTCGTGGTAAGACAGATCTTTTACTTCATCAGAAATAAAACTTATTGCTGATGACCTTATTGAACCAAGCAACTCGCCATGGAGATCACAACCACTAGTGGTCACTCAAGATAATCACAAAAAATTAATGGTGATCAATTACAGTTGGACAATTTACCTTTTGTCGATTCTTATCCATTGCCCAAGATGCATGATGTGGTTCAAAAAGTTGCACAATACAAAATCTACTAACATTAGACATGTCTAGTGACTACCACCAAGTTGAAATACCTGCCTGTAATAAAATGTACACCACCTTTCAAGCAATCATTCAGCTTGAAAGATGGTGTACATTCTATTATACTTTACATAAGCTTTAACAGTTTTTTTGGTTCTTGTTCACTATTTGCTTAGTTTACTTCAGAAACTTGTGGAAAATTTTAAAAGTCTGCAAGGTTAATAAAAGAAAATATGAAACAAGACCTTATGATTTTTACACCAAAGGGGCGTTATTTTCTTTTCTGAGAAAACGAAAATTAATTGTATATTAATTAGTAAACATTATGCCACTAATTAAATCTTAAACTGATTAAGACAAGCTATTATATTTTTTGTAGTTAAATTGAATGATTAAAAACTGGTAAATAAACAAAATATAAAAACTGCCCTTTTTTGAATAAGTTATTACAAATTGAAAGACTTGTTCTTTTGGTTAATAAAACCAAAAAAAATGTACACCTCAAATTTGGAGCTTAAAAACTACTTTTTAATACACTATGATAAAAAAAAATGATTTGATTTCACATTTGGTGTGACAAATGCATAAAAAATTGTTTTTTTAGTTTGACATTGAAAAAAAACTAAGGTTTAATAAAAACTTTATTTGATTAAATAAAACGCCATTGAGTACTTTATAGGAAAACATTGTGTTATGGCTTTATCCTTGCTGAAAAACTTTACAATATATGGGTTGTAATTAAATTAATTAGTTTTTAATTTTACAGTTTTAAAAAAAAAGTAGAGTTGTTATTTTTGAAAATAAAAACCCAGTACTAATATTAAGGGTGGGCAAAGTTGCTCTTGTGTTAGCCATTTATATAACACCAAAAACATTACACAGCCACATCTAGCTTTTCAAACTTAATTATCATCTTTTATTTATTTGTTAAAATTTGGACTTTATCCTAAAATATCAGGTTCATTCAGTTGTCAACAGTAATGGCTCCATAATTCAATTGTAATAATTTATAAAATTTCAACAAACAACAAAAAATACAGCCCATGTTAAACACAAATGTGGATTGCAGTTTTTTATTAATGGCATTTTGTCAAACTCAACATAAAATTTATAAACACATTTTTAATTATTGAAAAAAAATTTCATCCAATTCAGTGCTTGTTTAAATCATTAAAACTTGATTCATTAATTTCTATCTAATTTGCAAATCTCTGAAAACTTGAATAATATGTTGCCATGGCAATGTAAATTGATTCTGTTAAAGGTTTGTTTCTCTGGTTAATAAAGGTAAACAAACAGGAATTTAAAAAAATACAATTGTATTGGTTCTCATTACAATTTACTGTTTAGTCACCAAAGCTGTAAAAAAGTCTAGGAAGCTGCATGCGGTTTGCAAGGCAGCCTTTGCCCACCCCTGATTAATATATTGGTATGTTCATTGAAAATTTTTATTAGCAATTACTGGCAAGCTTTTTGGGATTATATAATATTGGTTTAAAATAAATACACTGTGTAATAATATTATTATAAGATAAAAACAAAACGGTTTTTGTTCACTATTTGCGAGTGCAGTTGATTATTTTTTGACTTCTGTAAAATACCCAAAGCCTACGATTTGTAACATCGAACAGTAAACAAGACCCTCTGCTGCTTAGAATTAAAATAATTAAGTATTTTTGGCTACTACCACACTTGCATAAAATCAACAAGCACTCTTTGTAAGCTATTTTTGTATGAAAAAACAAGAGCTAACGAAATTCAGTTTTACAATTTATTTTTAATCATTACCAGTAGACCGAAAATATTTAAATTAACAAATGTCACTAAACAAATTTTACTTACCATTTGTCATTTATTAAAAGCAAGAATCGTAGTATATTCGTTCAAACTGTTAAGCACCAGCTTGTCCGAACTGAAATGTTAATTTAAAACAGTACCTCTTAATGCTAACAATTTGATGAACTATCACTTGAAATTTGTTTACACCATGCTTTTATTTGCGCGAGAAATTTTGTATCCTAATTCGATCCATATCCGAACAAGCGCCCAGTCCAGTTCAGTTTTCTTTTTATTTCTGCTCCGCCGCATGATCAAAATACAACAAAATATTAAAAAGTTTGTAAGTTGCTTAAACATGGATTCAAAAAAAGGAAAAGGCAATAAAACAAATTGACGTTGTAAGTTGCTAATTAACGGTCGAACTAATATTCGAAGAAAAGCTGATTGGAATGAGAGTAAAAAAAAAACAAAATTAGTTGCACTAAGAGATGTACAAAAAGAGTTGCACAAAAAGATAAAAAAAGAAAAAGAAATTAGACTCAGAAATTAGACTTGATCTTAAAGCGTTAGTACTCCGTAAAAATACAAGATGTTATATAAATTTGATATCATTTGACATATAAATGTCACAGAAGCTACATAGTCAAATCATATGAAACTAAACAGGGTTAATGTTGCGCTAAATAAGACTTATGCCTCTAAATTTGAATAAGAAATTCATAGGCACGTAAATTTCATGAAAAGTTTCACATGTATTCAAGATGCGCACCATCTGTGACACAGCACACATTAACTCGATACTTTAGGTCTTCCAAACTGGCAGCAGGATGTCTTAGAAAACAGTCTCAAGTTTAATTATACTGCGAGAACGGGTAGTTAAACAAAGAATCGCTACCGCACTGAAGACTGTAAGGCAAGACATGCTGTGTAGTGTGTTTGGAAGGAGCTAGAGTACCGACTTGACTTGTACCGTGTCACAGGCGGTGCGCACATTGAACATTTGTGAAATTTTTCATGAAATTCACGTGTCTTTGAATTTCTGATTCAAATTTACAGCACTAAATCTTGATTAGCTCAACATTAACCTTGTTTTGTTTCATATGATTTGATTATGAAGCTTCGGTTATATTTACATGTCAAATGATATAAAATTTTTTGAAATAACCCTGTAGATTAACAATAAGCAATACACAATAAAATAGCTTCAAACTGAATTGAATGCATTGAACTAAAAAAACGAACTAGCTAAGAACGTTGCTTGATTTAAAATAGGAACATTGAACAAAGTACAAGATTACTATTGTTTTGAGGTGTGCAGCGAGTCTCTAAATCGCCTTAATTTAAAGCGCTATGTCAATGCGCTTCTTCGACTCTGATTCTATTCGAGTAAATTTTCACTGAGGCTCGAAGTCTATTTCCTTCGCTCTGTTGACTTCACCTTACCATCAGATAAGCAAGCAAACATATACGAAGCTTTACCCAGTTAATTGATAATGTTTAAAACACTATAAATTGCCCTATTCTGTCACTAGCGCATTGGCACTGATGCTAGCATGTTACTCTTTATAAACAATATTTTTAAAAAATAAAGATTGAAAGTAAACTTAAAAACATTAAAAAAATCACTCATTTGACTGAGTAAAAGTTGAGCATTAACATTTAACTACTTGATCTAAAATCGATTCTTTAAATGTGCCCAAGATCTTCTTTCCCGCATAAACACGTGCTTGATTTGTTCTCTAACGGACTTCTAAATAAATGATTAAAACATATGACTTTTTGCCTAAAAGAACTTTTTACACCAAACGTAATCACAAAAATCAATAAGCAAACACATTAATTGGCGAAATTTTATAATTTGCTACCTTTACTTTGGTGATTTTTCGTATGTTTCGTTCTTGGTTTTGTTCGTAAAGTAAACACACAAGATTTTAGCACATGCAGTTAAAAAACAAAAAAAAGGTTGTTCAAAATTAAAAAACGAGTTTTCATAAACGGCTCTATTAATTATTTTTTTAAAATACTTCTCGTTGGTCGTGGTCACACAAAAATTATAACTTATTAATACTACTGCAACTAGAAAGTAAAATACAATGCATATTAATCACCTAAATTGGACTTCCAATTCTAAAATTTTAAATACAAATTTCAGCAGGTGAAATGATTGCATGTAATAAAACATGTTATTTCAAACTAGGCAACTAAAACAATATTTGGTATGGTTTTATATTTACCATTTGGTTATCAATGTAACTGAGTTCACATAAAGCTTTTTTTTTAATTTATATTTATAGAATAAAGTTTGCGTATGTATTAGTTCACCAGAGACGTAAGAATAACTTAGATTTAGATTAGCCAGACTTATATTTTTACAATTCAGCATTCGATTTCATTATTTATTAATTTAGACACATGAAATTTTTTTGAACTTTCATCTGGAAATTCTAATTATTTTGATACATATGCATCACTCAGTTGCTCTCTTACAGCTGCTTACAGTAAACTGACACTTACCAAGCCACGTCGCAATTCACTTGCTTTTACTACAAATTCCTTTTAGCTACATTTTGGTTGGCGATTCGTTCTATTGCACATTTATTTCCAGTCCAGATACTACAATTTAAAAGTCCCTGTTTCATGTTTGACGCTTTGAAAGGAACTAATCTAGTCAAACAATTATTGGATTAACCTGGTTTTGCAGAAGAGAAAAAAAGAAAACAATTACGGATAGCACCACGACAAAAAGATTGTTTCGGCCATCTTTTCAAATTGGTCAGAGTAACTGTTGACAATACCGAAAGCACAACCTTGGCCAAAACAATCGTACGAAAAAGAAGAACCAATTAGGAGCCTTATTTTGGAAATTATCTTTTCTTAATTTGACATGCTGAATAATATGGTAACCTATTAATTTCTTTATCTCGATTTATCATCTTAAATCAGCAATCTTAAGAAGACGCTATACTTAGAGCAACCGTAAAGCAAATATACCGATCTGCTTTCGAAGATGCCAAGATATTGCTGCCCGGGGGGATTTTTTTATTTGGTCTTTTTAGTTTTTATTTAAAGCAGTGATTCTCAAACTGTGTGCCGTGAGAGATTTTCTAGTGGGCAATGTAAGAATTTCAAACTTTTTAAAAGACATGAGTCTTTAGATAAGCGATTCTTAACCTTTTCGGTGAAGTTTTACCTTAAGTCCAATGATCAAGTTCGAATTACCCTTCTGATATTTTTAGTGACGATATTTTATGGGACGCAATTTAGCCAATGGTGGCTATTAATTCTGTGGTGTAGCTTATAAGCTTTGCTTAATAAATAAAGCAACTAAAAACATTTCATTCATTTACTTGTTATCGCATCAACAGTAAAATAAAGGGCTCGTTTTAATTTAATTTTTGCGATTAGTTTCTATTCGTAAAAATCTCGATGTAAGAATTTACGTTTGAAAGCGGGCAGTGCAAATAACTAGACATTTTTACTTCACACTGGATCTCAACAAAAAAATTATGACTCCTTAAAAAGTAGGCTGGCATATTTTAACGATAAAAATTGTATGTTTGGAGCCATTTCTTACTTCCTTATTGATCTACCAAATAACATAACTTAACCTTCACCAAAATCTAACTTCAATTTAACTTTAATTAACTAAAATCAACTTTTTTACATATTGTTTTTCTTAACAGTTAATCTAACTGCCTACGTTAGCGACCACAGCAACTTTTAACATCAGTCGGCTGTGTGGCCAAGCAAATTAAAGCGCCATATTGATGACGCACACAAACGACACAGTCGCGCTTCTAAACCTACTCGTGTCATTTTGTTATGCCTTTCGGAAAGGCACTTTACGGCGCTTTCTTTTGCTTGACGGTCTTAGCCAGCAGCTCTAAATCCCAGTCGTATCTCATCTCAAAATAAAAGCTAAAATAATAAATGAAAAATTTAGACTGGGCGGTAAACTAATGTTTTGGTATCTCCAGAAGCAGTAACCCCGGTCGGGGTAATCCCCTGACGTTGCCCTAAGTATAATGCTTTCGGCGCTTTCCGGTAAAGCAGGAAGATAATTATTGAGATTAAAAATATTTAAATAAAGTAAAACGGTCCTTTTTTCGATTGTGACTTTTTAAATAAACATAATAATTGCAAATAGCTTTTGGGCTGGTAAATATTAGTCTAAAAATATAATTTGTTACTATAAAATTCGATGATTTCCTTAGATATTGTAGTCATTTCCACTGCATCAGGCTAGGAAAAATTTCGCACTAGTGGGAAAATTTTCACCGCTAAGGAACCACTGCTTTAGATTGGTTTAAATTTTAAAACGCTTTCCTTTCCTTAAATTTTGTAGGGTTCAATTTTGCATCTATGTTTTTATTGCTTTTGTTTGTCGAAAAAAGCGTGTTAAAATATTAAAACTCTTATTATACTAATTTATGCCTGTTTTGTATTATAATAGACATAGATGTGCGTAGCAATTGTGAATTGTCGGCTTGAGAAAATTAAAAAACTTAATAACCTATTGTGGCCGCGGTAACTTGTGCTCTTGTGGTCAAAAATTTTAACTTATTCGCTTTCGAAAACTAAAATGTTAAAACGCTTAGTCGAATTTTTAAAATAATTTTTGGTGGCTCCAGTCATGTTTCTTTTTTTGTCTGATAAACTATCAGCAAATATAATCGCTGCGGAAACAGCAAAATTAAATTCAATTGATAAAAAGTTGATTTTATAAATAAACAAATTGTAAAAAAATGTGTAAATAATCTTTCTAAAATAAAAATTGACTGGTGATCTTTTCCGACTGCAGCTGCCACTTCAATATTACTTCTTTCCAACCGACAGAATGTGCGGTTTATCTTTATGAAAGCATTAGAAAAAAACAACCTATTGGTCAAAGAAGAAATGCAACTATTGATTTGCAAAAGGAACCCTTTCTTGAATTAACATTTTCTCAATAAAACTTGAATAATTTTTGGTCTAAAAATCTTATCGTCGGTTAGCAAAAAGCCATTTAAACAATATTTTCATCACATCTTCATAGCTCTGCGAATATGGATTTTCAGCTTAGCCAAAATTCAAAAGCAAAAACTTATAAGAAACGAGCCTTAATTCAATTAAACAGCTTTTTTGTTTTTAGTCTATCAATTGTGCCGCAAAAAAATTATAAGTTGTTAATGTGCCGTAAGACAAAAAAGTTTGAGAACCACTGATTTAAAGATATGTATAAAATTTGGAGCAGTTACTTAAACCGTCAAGCGGAGGAAAGTCCCGTAAAATCTCTTTCCAAAGATACAACAGAAGCACAAGAGCAATGGTGAATATTGGTTGATGAAAGTGGGGTAATCACCCTTGCCTCTTTTTTTTCAAGCTATCGACTTTTTTCAAATCCAGTGTGTAGTTGAGTTTGTGGAATACTACACGATTCTATTAACCTTAGCAACTCCGA